>JAYKQN010000006.1:1847500-2447500 GCA_036785175.1 Eupleurogrammus muticus
AATAATATAAAAAAATTAATTAAAGCAGATTGAAAGCTACTTAAAGGAACAATGTTAGGAGGTTAATTAGTTTCTGTTTTCATTGCTTAATTTGCCTTTTTGTGTGTGTAGCAACCATTTTTTTTTCTTTTTCCCCTAGTGAATTACACGCGACCCGTCATTATTCTCGGACCAATGAAAGATCGCGTCAACGATGACCTCATCTCTGAGTTTCCTGACAAGTTCGGCTCGTGTGTCCCACGTGAGTGTTTGAGCTTCAGAAAACAACTGAAAGGCGAGAGAAGACGTTGCAGCTCTGCACACAAACCTATAACCATCTAACCTATTCATAATATAATTTAATAGACTTTTTGCTATTGAGATACATTAAATATGTTCTGGTAACTGATTTGCACACAATAGTCAATAGTTTTGCATGGTATTCTCATAGCATAATTGTCATATAGTATAGTCACATTCCAATGTTTCATTATTGTATTGTATTATTATTCATTATTTATTATTTTATTGTGTAATTTATTATTTAAATATATTTAATATCACATTCAGCTAAATGACAAAAAACTTGCAAATTTGTGCCTTGACTTAGTAGTTTTTGTCGGTACTGTAACTTCCCCCTTGAAGCAAAAAGGCCATTTTAAGTTCAAAAGACAGTTCATAATGCATTTTAATTGACTGAAATTACATTTGGTGTCCAGAAAATTGAATAAATAGAGCATGTATCAAAGCTATCTAAAGTCAAATGAGTGACTGAGGCAGATTGTGTATTTGTTTATTCTAATAATGGTGATCGGCCAGTGGGACAGAGGCGGAAAGAATGTTTTAAACAAAGCCTTTTCCGTGAATTTGTGCGTTCGCCAGACACCACGCGGCCGCGGCGAGACTACGAGGTGGACGGCAGAGACTACCACTTCATGTCCTCCAGGGAGCTCATGGAGCAGGAGATCCAGGACCACAAGTTCATCGAGGCCGGCCAGTACAACGGACATCTGTACGGCACCAGCATACAGTCCGTCAGAGAGGTCGCTGACAAGGTGAGGAGAGAGGGCCGCGTCACTTCACCAGACCAGACCAACTATAATATATAATAATATAATAATATGAAAACAGATCAACGCTTGTAACCACTGACTATGACGGAATTAATTGTTGCTGAAAAATGTAACTAAATGTAATTTATTAAATAAAATGTCTAAATATATATATATATATATATATATATATATATATATATATATATATATATATATATATATATATATATATATATATATATATATATATATATATATATATATATATATATATATATATATATATATATATATATATATATATATATATATATATATATATATATATATATATATATATATATATATATATAGAGAGAGAGAGAGAGAGAGAGAGAGGCAGACTTTATATAATATAATTCGATCAGTGCTTTCACTGGATGAGCATCATTTGTATTTCTCCTCCAGCGTTGTTGCCAGGTGTGTGTGTGTGTGTGTGTTTGTGTGTGTGTGTGTGTGTGTGTGTGTGTGTGTGTGTGTGTGTGTGTGTGTGTGTGTGTGTGTTTGTGTGTGTGTGTGTGTGTGTGTGTGTGTGTGTGTGTGTGTGTGTAGCATCCACCGGTGCTGTCGGCACTAAATGAGGCGTTTTATTAAAAAACGCCCCATTTAATGTTCATTTCAGGCGTCAACCCATGTTTCACTGACAGTTTTTGTTGCCTGAAACCCAACAAGATAGAAAAACACATTATTTCTCATTTTAGATGTCGTAGCTGCATCTGGTTCAACAACAAAAAAATAGAATTTAACGCAATCTTTGCTTCGAGCATCTTACTTCCAGCAGTGTTTTTGGTTCACATCAGTGGTTTATTAGTGGACACACCTTTAGCCACGTCGCATTCATGGCACATCAACATGTAAAGTTACTTCTTCAGGTAATGATTACATACTGAAGCTTAGAAAGGAGACTAGAATGAACATCAACCTGCTGATAAAGACTAAAGACTATTGACTAAAACTAGACTAAAATTCCAGGACTTTTCATCAACTATAATGTGACTAAACAAAAAGAAGTTGAGTAAATATGAATATTGGTGGGAAGAGAGGAAATACAACACAGGATGGAGGACGACGGAGGATCTCATTGTCTCCTTGTCTGTGTCTCTCCCTCTCAGGGTAAACACTGCATACTGGATGTATCAGGGAATGCGATAAAGCGTCTCCACATGGCGATCCTCCATCCCATCGCTATCTTCATCAGACCGAGCAATGTCAACAACATCCTGTAAGTCCATCGTTATTCTGAGAAACACGTGGAAATAGCAATGACGTTAACATTAAGGAAATAACATTTTTCTGCAGATACTTTACACGTCGCAAAAACACTCTTCTACTGATCTTTTACGGGGTCACCATTTGTCAATTCTTTTTGACAAACGTTTATTTTTGGTCTAAATTAAAGCTTGTTAACCTGCCACAAATCAATGGATTTTATCCTGATTTAGGCAGTTTGACAGACCTTTAGTAATTTAGTCTAAATTTCACAGGTTGTACTTTAATATTAATTTTAATTGTGCTGTGAATATCTATAATTTCGAAAAAATGTGTAGCCAAATATAAAGAAATAAAAAAAGTTCCTGGATTATCGCTCCATTAAAAAGTGTGTCATCACTTGACTGAAAATTTGCCACATCTCAGGTATTAAAAAAGTTATGTTCTATAAAAAAAATAACAAGAAAAGAAAACCTGGACAAGTGATGAAAAGGGAACTGCCTCACAACCAATTTTAATTACCTGACATTTATTTTATTGCATGTTTAATGTAAGGTTTAAGGTTGAGTAAGTTTTGAGTTTCACTGTGGAATGAAAAGTCTCACTGGAATGTTCAGAAACGGTTCTGTCCTGTAACGTTCCATAAGGACAAAGCAGATCCCTGTGGTCTATAACGTGAAGGTGGAGTGAGGTGTGTGTTCAGGCTCAGACGGAGGATATTTATAAGACTCACCATTCATGTCCTGGCTTTCAGCCTGGAAACATGGAAACGGTCCCAGTCCTGAAAAATGTCATCATGTTTCCCTCTAATGATTCAGGCCTTAGTTTCACTCACACATGATTCCTAGGTAGAAATATCCACCAAGAAGCACTCGAATTGTGTTTTTTGTGTGTTACTTATCTGGTAACACTTTACAATAAGGTCATTATTAATGTTTATTAAACACGTATTCACAGCAGTCACATATTGGTCTATTAGTAGTTTAATAAAAATGTTTATGTTAACAAAGCAGTTATTTACATTATTTACTGATTTAGAAATATGCATATTAAAGTATTAAGGGACTGTACGAATGTCTATTGTTAACATTTTTTACATTTTTATATGAGAAAATGATTGATAAAGATTTAAATAACATTTTTTCTACAGGAAAAGCATTAAACCTGTGACTTAAAATAGTCGAAACTAGCAAAAACTAGATACTGCAAGTTATTCATGTTCCAGAAACACACAGACAAACAAGACCAGGAAAAGTGATGAAAAAAAGATGAATTTGATTAATTTAATTTACCTAACATTAGTTTAATGTAACTCCAGGTAATGTCAGTTTAGAGTTTTCACTATGAAATTTAAGGACAGTTTAATCCAGGTTTAAAGCCTAAAGTCATGTATGTATGTCCACAATCATCATAAATATAACATTCTCTGTATTCTTGTGTTTTCCCAAAAACTTAAAAAGAGGCACTTAGGCCTTTATTGTAACAGGGTGACGACCTGCAGAATGGTGTTTATGGTTAGTGCTAAATCCTCACAAGATTTATTTCCAGGGTAATAAAAGTGAAATATCCTGATGTCACGGTGAGGTCAGTCAGCGCGATGTACATTTAGATTCATGTAAAACACGTTTTATTGTCCCGCTCCTTGACTTTGGAACCGTCGTGTGTTTATCCAGAGAGATGAACAAGCGTTTCACCGAGGAGCAGGCGAGGAAATCCTACGACAGAGCTGTGAAACTGGAGCAGGAGTTCACCGAGTACTTCACCGGTCAGTAACCACGAAGCGTTCATTTTAGATTTGGATGAATAAAGCCGAGTTGCATCTAATTAAACATGCATGAATTGACAGAAAATGTTGGTCATGCACAATGTGCAGTTCAGTTCATATTATTTAAAGCTGGTTTCATTGATAAAATCAACTTGTATTCTTTTAACATTTAATTGTAGACAGTATATCAGTTCCAGTTTTTCACAACGCATAATTATTTGTATAATATTGCACGTTTTTGACATGCTGCATGTTTACTAATATGTCCCATAATTCCTACAAATAAAATCCAGAATACACCCATATGTATTTTCTACACCCAATGCTGGTTTCAATGTGTTTGCACACGCACACACGACTTTTTCCTTTTCTGTCACACACCTGCTTTAATTTCACGTTGTGGCAGTGACGAACAAATACAAACAAATACAAATACTTGATATTTCTGTGAGTGACATTGGTGTGTGACATATTTTTATGTCTTGAGCCTATTTAGATCTGTCAAAAAAGGGGATTGGGGCAACATTTCCTACAAATTAGGGTAAAATACTGCCACAAAATCAGCATTTTGATCGAAAAAATCACAAAAAAAATCCTTAAATCCTGGTGTGACTGGTGTACTCTGGACTAAATTATATAACAAGTTTTAAATAAGATTTATTATCTAATAAATAAGCATGAAAACAATTAATTTAGTTTATTTTTGCACACACTGAGTTTTATCTGTATTGTAGATTTTGTAAATGTTCTTTGAGGAGAAGTAAAGAAATAATCGTTTGTGTGTGTGTGTGTGTGTGTGTGTGTGTGTGTGTGTGTGTGTGTGTGTGTGTGTGTGTGTGTCCTCCTCCAGCTGTAGTCCAGGGCTCTTCTCTAGAGGAAGTGTATTCACAGGTGAAGCAGATCATTGATGAGCAGTCTGGTCCGTACATCTGGGTACCCACCAAGGAGCGGCTCTGAACACACACACACACACACACACACACACACACACACACTACGTGTTCGCACACACACTCCTACGCAAGCGCGTGCACACATTACATTTTCAACACATCCCACTTTTCTATTATCAGCCTGCTTCCTCTCTCTCTCTTTCTCTTACACACATAAAGGTCGACACACACACACACACACTCATTTACACACATAAGCACATGAAGCTGATCGAGGCTGGGACAATCTGGGACTGCTACTTCCTGAAGTGGGAGGAGCTAATGTCTGTCCAGCAGCCTATTGGTGGATCTCCCTACAGCTCAGTTCCTTAATGTTTAAGGAGGAGGTTCAAATGGAGGCGACATGTACCATTATCTGATTTGATTTCATTACTGTTCTTCTTCTTATTGTCGTTGTCATTGTTGTTTTCATATTAACGAAGGGTAATGCATTCATGTATGGGTTTGTAATGATAATATTGTCACCAAGAGGCAGACTTTTGCACGCTGTAGCTTTAAAGAGCATGTTTTTGGGACAAAATCTTGATCTCCTTCCCTGTCTGTCTCTCCTCATGGCATCGCTCCAGTTTCCTCGTTTTTTTGTTTTTTCTCATATCCTCCTCCTCCTCCCTCTTTAGACGTTCAACAGGCTTTAAATATCAGGTGAAAGTTTAATAATGCGCCCTGACGTTTTTGGCACGGGCAGGCCAAAGCGAAACTATAGTACAAACACTGTTAAGGAATTTAGAAAATAATCATAAGTGATTAATTAAGATTTGTGTGATGGAGACACATCAAAACTGAAATAGAAAACTAAATTAGATTGCTTTAAAATACGTAAAATATACACTATTTTATTATGATTGTGTTTATCCTCAGCCTCATTACGGTGGTAGTGTAGTGGATCCTCGGACCTGTATTTATCAAATTTCTGAGAATTACGCCACAACCAGTTTACGGTTTAGAAAAAAAAAATTCTCTCATTTTATTGCAGAAAGTAAAAGTGACCTTTTAAAAAGCAGCTCATGATCACATGATTAGTCACATGATGAGTCACATGATGAGTCACATGATTAGTACGGAGAAGGAGCAGCCACTCAGAGGCCAGGATTTAACCCCACATCTGTTCTGTCCCCACTGTTCCGTCTTCTTTCTGCTAAAACACATGCAATTTCTGTTTATTTTTTTATTTTTTTTAATAATAATCTGATTTGTGTGAAATCCTTAATATCCCAATTAACAATAAACACATGAAACTAACAATAATCTAATGTATTTATACTATTTAAATGAGGATGAACATGCATGGAAAAAGACTGCAGCCGTGTAAAAAAATAAAAATAAATATTTACACCCCTGAAGGAATAAAAAACCGTACTCATTATGAGTTATGAGTTATAGTTTTAGTTATATAATTTATACAGTAGATTTTATTCATAAATAAGCCAATAGGGAAGGAATAAGTGAGCGGTGCTTTAATCTTTTAAGTCCAAAATGTCTCTTTTACCAGTTTGATAAATACAGGCCCAGAATCTCACTTTAAGAAACTAGGGTCTGAATCTTCATCCTCCTTCCTCTCCCTCCTCTTCATCTCACGCCTTCATCTCCCTCCTCCTCATCCTCCGTAGCCATCACATTCCCCGCGTGGCGTTTTTCAGGCATGAAGTCGTGTATCATCATCGTCTTCATCATCATCATCATCATCATGGCATCGTGGTTGAGTCGCTTTTCCTCCTGACTGTAGCTGCACTGACCAGGGCGTGTTCCTTAAAAGCATCTTAGAGCTGATTCTGGTGTTTCATGGACATTATTTTTTTCAGCTAACTCAGTGATTATCACGCTGGTCTGAAGGCGTCGAGGAGGTCAGGGAACACTCCAAACATGTATTTGCAGCAGTCTCATATTCTGTATGTGATGCTTACTGTGGAGTATTTAAAGATCTGAGGTGAACGCCGCCGTCCGGTCTGAGCGGTCGACTGCATCGGCTCTTTTGCTCTTTTCATGCTGGATATATCAATCGGAGCTTCGGCGCCAATCTGCATACATGACGCCCGGAACTGTCCCTCAGCTCTCTGTGCGCGACTCTGTGGTCCACTGGCAAACATTTAGAGGCTACAAGATGTGTCCTGTCATCCCAGAACGGTCCAATGTTTGTTTCTAATTAATCCAATAATGTGGATTTAACCCATAAGATCCCAGAGCCATTTCTCCGTAAGGAATATAAAACCAAATAGACCACATGTAACCTACCAGCATCAGATATTTGTGATGTCACATGCACGTTGCATCGGGCCTTTATCGTACATTTCATTTGAAAATGAAGCACATATTTTGTCTTTTTATTTTACATTTACTCACAGTTATAACTTTGCTGGTTGGGTTTAACAACAAATTATTTAAACAAAGGAAACTATATTAATTCTAAAAATCTGCAAATTCATTGAGCAGCTCATTTTACCATTTTTTTTCTTATTTTGACATCTGGCTTTTAACCTTAAAATCATCATGAAAAACCTGATGTGACATATATGTCACCACAATACTACCAGAAAACTTGTTTTATATCAATTTGTTCAATAATTAAGGTCAGAACAGGTTAGATCTAATATAGCACCATAAACCATTAACATGGTTCAATGGGCTTCAAGCCTGTCACACAGTGTCACATGACCACAGCAGGTCATCATTACATCATTATATACGTCTATTAGGGCCTTTATCAGTTTAAGTGAAGGAAAATGCTGGATGGATGACAGTGGATTCTTAAGGGTTAAAGGTGCTCTGTGGAGTTTGGGATCACACGGCAATGTTTTCACAAGTTTTTCTTTATCCAGAATGCATTCAATGCCCGTTGTAAATGATTTAATGCAGTTAAAAACTGCAGAAATCTGTGGGATCGTGAAAACGTCGATATTGGAAACAGGAAGATGCTTTCAGTAACACAGCCCCCCCCCTCCTCCTCCTCCTCCTCCTCCTCCTCCCCATCGCCACCCTCGGCCCCCCATGATGGCGGCGTCTCCTCCAGGGACACACAGAGGAGCCCAGAGCCAGGCCAATACATGTGTGTGGAAAAGCTTTAATATCGCCCCCCTTACTCACGGAATGTTCATCTGAATCCTGTGTTTCCTCCCACCGATGACGTCGTGTGAAGCGAGTCTGACTCTGGCTGCGTGTCTATAGCCAGAGGAACAACCGTGTGTTAGAGTAAAGCACCGATGCAAAGAGTCTATTACAGAGATGGATCTATATCTAACATATTATAACATTTATCCCTGCTCTAACTGCCTATTTTGGTACAAAAAAAATAAATAAATAAAAGTCTTTATTGAGATTCACTGAAATCCCTCTACCAGATGACCAGAGATGATTATTCTTGTTTGCGTTGTGGAATGTGAATGAATATGAATATACTACGATAACTGTAAATATGAATATATTTTCCTTTACTTGCACCTCTACTTCCAGTTTCTAGTGGTTTCTATTGGTGTGATGTTCTTTCCTCTGCAGCAGCGACCAGGTTCACCCGCTGGCTCCATAATTAACAGGTAGCGCCTCAGAAAAACACTCTTAACCATTTCTTAATTTTAATCCTGCAGCTGATTTCCTTCCTAGATGTTTTATAACAATAAAGTACAGGAAACCTGAGGCCAAAATGATAAGGAATGAAACTGCCGTTAACAAAAAAACTATAAGATAAATAAATGACTCACACACACACACACACACACACACACACTTAATTCATTTGTGTATTTTTTTTTATTTGCCTATATAAAATAGAAATTAAAATTTGCATGTGCAAACAGAAAATAATATTAAATAAATACACAATATTAAATAAAGTAACTTATTCATTTTTGATTTTATAAATGGTCCTACATTCTGAAAATAATAATATAAAATAGAAATGTAATGAAAAGAATTACAGGCATAATGACACAGAGAGAATGTGCAGGTTGTAGAAGTTTAGGTTTATCACTTTGTCATATACACACATACGACATGGATAAATGTATAAAGTCTTAGAATTTTATAACAATGAATCTAACAAACATGAAATAAAGCCAAATGTACAAGGCAAATCTAAATCTAAATCCTTTCCCAAAAAAGTACTCAATGTTCAGTCCAATTCTTTAAAGCTGAGCAAGAGTGATTGTGTTTAAATAATATAATAATAAAGTCAGCAAAAAGTGACAAATTAAAGGTGTATTTACACCGAGGACTAGACCACACGGCTGGAGCTGCAGTGTCAGATCTCACACACACGTGAACACACCAGTCGTGTATTTGTTGGACTCTGGTTAATCAGTGTTGGTCAGAACGCGTGAATGAGGTCAGCCTCCACTCCTGGCCCACAGGCACAAACACGATTAATCAGCTTCATCCATGGAATCAATGGCATCGTCATCGCTGGCCAGATGAGAAATTAAAAAAAAAGATGTAAAATATCTTGTTTTAAAAGCGTCAGGTCTCTTAAAATGTACCGTTCTGTGTTCATGTTGGTTTTATGTCATTTGAAAGTCCATTCACAAAATCACATCGAATGTGGAAATGAGGAACCCAAAACAAATGATAAATGTATGACTCACCTAGAATATTAAACTAGTTGATGATGTGTTTTTTTTTTTTTACTTTTTTTAGGACTATCTGGTACCAAGTTTTTAGGGATTGTCCCTCATACTGAAAATATTCATTCCTAATGTTCTTATAATAATTTATCTATAGTCACTTTAATATAAATGTCTTTTTAGAACAAAATCCCTTTATTCCCAGTGGAGTAGCAGTGGAAGGAACTTAACAAAAAGATTGATTTTTTTTTTTAGATGGATGGATGTATATTAGCTTCACATACATTTGCATAAAAAATGCACTGAAGAATTTCTCACATTGAAAAATGTTCAGAATACATCTTTTTTTGGTGAGTCTGACCAGGAAGAATAATTAACAGGGAGCAAAACCTCTGTTAGAATTCTACTGTTTTCTATTGTTTTAGAACAGAAAAGGTAAAAACTTACTAAAAAGTTTAAAGAGTTTTCTCTAATTCTAAACATCAAGTGATTAAATATCCAGTTTTTCTTTGAGGCATTGCATACAATAACAGTAGAATCCCTTTGCAACGTAATATTAAGCGAATGTAGTCCTAAAAATCAAAATTAAT
This sequence comes from Eupleurogrammus muticus, assembly GCA_036785175.1. NCBI lineage: Eukaryota > Metazoa > Chordata > Actinopteri > Scombriformes > Trichiuridae > Eupleurogrammus > Eupleurogrammus muticus. The sequence goes on from JAYKQN010000006.1 coordinate 1,857,638, forward strand.
CAATCAGGGAAACAAATTAATAAATGTCAAATGCTGACCTGTAATAACCTTATTTAACACTTTTAACACACCATATTCATCCCCGCCGTGTTCTTCCAGCTTCACCTCATCCCAGACTCCAAAGTTCACAGTGTCACACTTAAGTTCTTCTGGTCATTCGGTTCAGGAAGCAATGTTCTGATAAAAGGCAAATATCCTGCAGTAAATGACATCTTTACATGGTGTAATCATAAAAAAAAAACAGCTGTTCTCAGAACACACGTGGAGACGAGTCCACGTCGTTTTGCATTTTCACGTCACAAACAAAGCACCGATAAATTCCCGGTGAGGGCAGCAGGTTCTGTGTTCTGCTGATGTGTTCAGGCGCTGACTGTCGCTAGAATATCTGTAAATGGAAAATAACAGCGAGCTGACACGCGGGTCTGGCTTTCACCTCCGTGTCATCCTCGCTCGGCCTCCTGGCGTCTTGTGAATGTTGCGGCAGCGTGAACCTGATCCGACAATCGCTCCTTCACCAAAAACTCCAAATCGCTCTGAGATTTTATGTTATATGATGTGATAAAAGCACTACTGTTGCCTTCATTATCCAATAAGTTTTATTATTCTTATCACACATGCTTGTTAGTGTCCTGATGGCTCCTCTATAAGAACATTATCACATTTTTATGGTTTTATTCTACATCCTGGTGTAATTACATTTAGCAAATGTGCAACAGAGGACACCAATAATTTGTAAATGTGGGTTAACTATAGTTGCGTAATGTTTGCTCAGCAGTCTCTTTACTTTTATGGGGTGTTTACTTAAAGGAGGGGGAGGCCCACAGCTCTATGTGGCTTTTGTTAGAATATGTGCATTTGTCATGATATGTTGACGGCTGTGGTTTTTCTCCACGCCCGCCACGACCCCCCCTCAGCCATGTCACCGGCGTGTATGAAATACCGCTGCAACTTCACCTCAAAATAGAACCAACCCTGCCTGCAGCGTTGCCATCATCTTCATCATCATCATCATCATCCACATAATATCAAATAAGTCATTGTTTTTTTAAGCGTTTTGCAAAAATACACAAATGCAGATGATAGTATATTTATTAATCATTTCAACCAAAAAAAAGGCCTTGACAATGGAAGGCTGTAGACATACATAAAAAACATCGGGTGTCACTTGTGTGTGTGTGTGTGTGTGTGTGTGTAATATTAAAAAATAAATGATTTTAGATTTTTTTTTACATTCCAGTGTGATTTTATTCAGCTTTAAACCCGGATTGAACTGTCCTTTCATTCCACAGTGAAAAGTCTAAACTGACATTACCTGTAGTTTCAGCTCCCTTTTTCATCACTTTCCCAGCTTTTATTAAATTATTATTAGTATAGTATACAAGTATAAGAGTAGATTACTATTAAACATTTTAGACCAGAGCCTGTATCACTCACCCATAGAAATCCATTCAAGAATCGTGTTTAGAGTTTTTTCTGCACAAGAATCGGAACGAGAATATTCTTGAAACAGCTGTCATCATGAATTGACTTAGGCAAAAAGTAAAATGTCTATTGTCGTGTAGGGAATAAAAAGTCTGATCATTTAACTTAGATTTTACCAGATGTGGCAGCATCATCAAGAGATGATTTAGGCCAGAATCTCCTTTTTTATCAAAAAAGGACATAGACCATTATTTTAATATGTAGACAATTATATTGGGAGGAGATAAAAATGTTTAGAATTTAATTTTCAGGTATAATTTAAACACTTGATTAACAAAAAAATACAGAATGACCATGACTATTTATGGTCACAGGTTTCATGATCCTTCTGTAAACATGTTATTTAACATCTTTATCAATCATTAACTCATATTAAATTAATGTTATGTTAACAATAGACATAATAATAGATTTGTTAATAGTTAAAACAGTTAATGTATAAATCATTAACTAATGTAACTAACTACTTTAAAACATAAACTAGACATGTAAGTAAACTATTACTAACTATTAATTAACCATTAATAATAATCTTATTGTAAAGTCTTACTGGACAAGTAATAGACGAGAAACATAATAATAATTCTAGTGCTTCTCGATACCTTCAGAGAAAAGTTGCTGAATATTTTGCGCCTAGAAGTCGTACGTATGTGGCGTTTGTGGCCTTTTGCTGAGGAATGAATCATTAGAGGGGAAACATGATGACATTTTTCAGGAATGGAACTCCGTCTCCAGGTTTCCAGAACATGAATGGTGAGTATTTTATAAATATATATATATATATATATATATATAACAACGCCTCCTCAGCATCCTAACAATGATTACAGCTCTCCTAGAACCTCTCATAGTGAGATGTATAGGGTCAGACTCAATAATAAAAGCAGGTAAACATATTAGTTCTTGTCTCCAAGTTGTTGGAGCAATGACTCACTGTTTTAAATTTGACTTTTCTCTCTCTCTCTCTCTCTCTCTCTCTCTTTTGCCCATCAGTGGAAAGAACCGCGCGGAGGAGGGACAGGAAGGCAGGGGAGGGCAGGGGAAGGCGGGGGCCCGGCCCTGCCTGTAAAAGACCCCTCTGTCCCGGCTCTGGCCCCCAGCCAGGCGGCTCCGGCAGGGACGTGTCAGACCAGGTAGCCGAGCCTCGCTCAGAACCTCCGCGCCGAGGTCTCATGAGTCCTGGAAGTCAAATCTGCAGACGTGAAGCTGTAAAATAAAAATAAAAAATAAAAAAAACAGGAATACAGCGGCTTCTTCTCGTACGTCACACCAGGACTCTAACCTTCAGAGGAGATTGGAGTTGGACTTTGACCCTCGGTGTGCTTGTATAAAGTAGAGGGAAAAACGTGAAGAGGAGTCTGTGAGCGCGAGAGGAAGAAAAGGTCGAGGCCATGGCCGCGTTGGGGACGCTAGGAGCTCTGCTGCTGATACTACACGCTGGTGAGAAATGATTCTCTTGTGCTGTGAGTTACAAAAAAAATAAAGAATAATAAAATAAGAATAAAATGTATGTGACATTAGTCCAGGAGAAGCTGGATTAGCACAGATGTGAATTTACAGAACCGTGTTCAGAAGGGAACAAACAGGAATACACGTGAACTTCATGGGAACGAGTTTGATTTTGAAAAGAATAAGAAAAATATGTAGAAACAGTTAATGAAAGGATGAAGCACAAAGATGATACACAATTCTAAAATGTTACCAAAGAAGAAGTACATCAATTTCTTGCCTATCCATGATTTATTTTATTGGAGTCCTCTAATCTTATTGTATTTTGCAGAGGATGTTCAGTGTAAATTCCAGATAGTTTCAGCACATTGTACAGAAAAACAGGGAAAGTGTGGCTAAGATCAAATTTTCAAGTTTTACCTATTACGTTCGGATTCAATCATTTTAAAAGACAGGAAATCCCTTTTGATAAAGTCTCGCTCCCCCTGTCCCTCAGCGTCGGGCCACATCCGATGGTGCACCGTCTCCGACGCGGAGCAGAGGAAATGTTCGGACATGGCGAAGGCCTTCGCCGGCGTCTCCATCAGCCCGACCCTCGGCTGCGTCCATGGGGGGTCGCTGGAAGGCTGCGTTCAGAAACTGGAGGTGGGAGCACGAACAGATCCGGAACCAACACGTGTGATAATAGTCTTAAAGGAGGAGTTTAGCTACTTTGGTTTAGTCGGCCGGTTGTTTGTGTTAATTATTGCAAAAGAGGACACAGCGCAATGCAGAAGAACACGTAATCAGGCCTCAGATAACCAGGCATAAACTCAATGGAAAGTTGCAATAAACTAATTGCAAATAGGCCATTTGGTTATCAGGAGCACGCTGTGTAAAGGTGGATTCATGAAGAGATTTGAGAACAGGACGAAGTCTGAGAAACTACTTCATCACCTGCAGAGATTAGTATTTATTATTCTATTTGGGTCATTGACAGATTATGTTTGGAAATGTTTTAAAACACAGTTCATCATGTTTCATGCACATGTTGTGTCCTTTGACAGTCCATGTGTGATTTTTGACAAAATGTCAAATGGTTTAACCAAAAAAAATGCTAATTTTTATTTTTATATTTAATCCACCTAGAATATGAAACTAGTTGATAGCACGTCTTTTTAATGTTTTAAAACCTTTTTAACAGAGTTAAACTACTTAAAGTGCTTTAAGGATGAGACCAAAGTCTCATCAGCCGCTCCAAGACATTGAATCTAGCGTTGAAGCTGAAACCTGTAGACTTGTAGATGAGATGCTGCTGAGACGGTCAGTCCCATTTTAAGAAAATCACCATGTGGCCACATCGGCTCCTGATGTTTCTGCACAGCATCAGTCGCGACCACATATTCTGTGCTCTATATCCGACATCATCTGCTTTCTTTCTTCTCTGTGCCCCTCCAGAGGAAAGAAGTCGAGGCCTTCTCCATGTTTGGCTCTGACATGTACAAGCTGGGGAAGACGGCTTCCTTCAAGGTAGACGCCAGCGAGTCAAAGTCTGATGGTGAGTTTTAATATTCACTTTGCAGGAAATTGCACTTTGTTGCAGTGTGGTTTAAAAAGAACTACAAGTAGCATAGTTTATCTTGTTGTCCCACCTGTTTATTATAATCCTTTTGCTGCATGTGGGATCCTTCAAAGTAAAGAGTATTTGATCCTATGCTGTTTCACCTCCCTGATAATAACAGATAAATATTTTACCATCCGTACCAGATACCGGTGCCTCCTACTACGCTGTCGCAGTCGTGAAAAAATCCAACACTGCAATCAACATCAACAACCTGCAAGGAAGAAATAGCTGCCACACGGGGAAAGGCCGCACGGCCGGCTGGAATATGCCCATCGGATATTTCCTTGACCAGGGATACATGTCTGCCATGGGCTGCAACATCCCACAGGGTAGGTCTGATTCTGAGATGCTGAATCATGGCATCTGTTGTGGTTGGACCTTTAACGAACTTCAATTCAACACCTTCCTTATACAGTATAGTTTTGTTATGTCAATAGCACCTGGTTAGACGTGTAGCAGCAATGCAGTCGGCCTTCTCGCACACTCACCCTGTAAAACCTACAGAAACCCCCAGTTTGTGGTCGAGTGGGTGGTCTTTTGTTACAGGAACACCAGAGACCTGAATATTTACTCAAAGCACTGAAAAGGATCCCTTTAAGAGGAAAATTTAAATAGTAAAGTTTGTACAAGACAAGAACAATATATATTTCTTATATAATTTACCTGCAGACACAAACACATGCACAGTAACAGACAATAAAAAAGTGTTTGTGTGTGTGTGTGTATGTGTGTGTGTGTATGTGTGTGTGTGTGGTCAGGTGTGGCAAATTTCTTCAACGCCAGCTGTATCCCTGGAGCCACAGGAGACCCCTCGTCTCTGTGTGAGCTGTGTATCGGGGATGAAGCGGGACAAAACAAATGTGACTGGAGCAGCAAAGAGAGATACTTCAGCTATGAAGGAGCATTCAGGTAACACACATCCAGCTATCTGTGAAAGCAAAAAACGTCTGTGTGTCTGTGGACTGTTCCTTAGATCAACCTCAGCTTATTATTAAAAAGTTCAAATTCTACAAATTTACATATCACAGCGCTATACTGCAGCAGCACTTTCATTACAGTGTAAAGCTCCGTATCACAGCGCTCCTCCTCATTTTGCTTCCCAACACTTTCATTACAATTCAAAGCTCCGTTTCTACCTGCACCGATCATGCAGCCCACATAGCGAAAGTATGTTAATGTTAGTCAGTTTAGCTGCTACTGATTCCTCACACAAACACGGGATGATAGCCGTCTTACTCCAAGACGCGTTCATAAACCCTCAGGAAATCCCAGCACTATCACCTATCAGAACAGAGTATGGGCCTAAACTCAATATTATTTATTAACACACATAACAGTAACATGCCCAGGTTGTTGAATGAATGCAATTTTAAAAACTGACATTTAGATTGAGATTTGCACTTTCAACATAAATTGTATTTTTTTTTATATTCTACATAAATACATGTATTTGCATTTCTCTCCTTATCTCAATGTTCAATATGTCTATTAAGACTGTAACAGTCCAACACAACCTCATTTGGCCAAACATGAAAAATCGACTTAAGCTTTCACTTTATTATGGGAATATTGAATAATTGTTAAATATTTAATTTTCCTGTGTTTTATAAAGAGTAAAACACTTGCAGGACAAGAAATAAAGTGACGGAAGCACTTCGGGCTTCATGCAAACCCTGGTGTTTGACCACATTTGATGCACGTATGTGTTTTTGTCTTTTGGTCTGTAGGTGTATGGTAGAAGGTGCAGGAGAGGTGGCGTTCATTAAACACACGACTGTGATGGACTTCACTGAAGGTAACCACTGTTTTAGCTTGATAATTAGAAATAAGCTGGTTATTACAGTGAATAAAGCAAATACTGTAAAGAAAAATACTGGATTTTTTATGTTAGCTAACCCCTTTTTTTTTTAAGGAAACACTCCAAGTTGGTCTCCTCAAACACTTCGGTCAGCCGACTATGAGCTGCTGTGTCGAGACGGCACCAAAGCCCCTATCGACCAGTGGAAAAACTGCAATCTAGTCCGTGTCCCGTTCCGTGGCGTCGTGGTTGGCAATCACGTGGCTTCCTCTGTGGTGTACAACATGCTGACAGAAGGGCTGGTACGTCATGCAGCTCAACACACAGAAAGACGATCTTTCATATGCATCGACAGCAGCGTCAATTCAGAGCTGCAAGTAATTTATTTGCAAAAATGCCAAGGAAACAGCAAATTGTCATGTTTCTAAAGGTGGAATCAGAACATTTGGAATTTTTTCGTGAAGAACAACTGATCAATTGATTGAGTCATCTGAGTTTTATTGTAGTGACAGTAATGCAGAGTGAATCCTTGTCTGCAGCTAAAGTCCGGCTTCCCCATGTTTTCCGGGGCGGGATACGGAGGAGGAACTGTGCTCTTCTCCGACTCCTCCTCCAAGTTCAAGACTGTTTCATCAAGTGTGCCCCAGGAGTGGATGGGTCGCTCCTATTACAACGCCATGAGCGCCATGGACTGTGAAGTTAAAGGTGAAGTCAAAGTCAAAGTCAAAGTCAAAGTCAATTTTATTGTCAATTTCTTCACATGTACTTGACATACAAAGGAATCAAAATTGCGTTTCTCACTATCCTATGCGTTTACATGTACAACAACATCAAAGTGCAGGTGCGCAGGACGAGACAATCCTAAACTACGATACAACAACAACGGTAAAGTGCTAAACTGAAACTAGAAACAAACAAACATGTATGACAGGACAAGACATAAGTAGTACGGAGTGGAAGGACAAGTTCAACAAGATGAAACAAAACAAAACAAGACAGTACTGATTGTCCCAGTTATGTGCATTATGAGGTAGTTGTTGTAATGTAATGACTAGTGCAATAACAATATATATATAAATATAAATATACAAGCAGCAAGTGTGTGCAAATTTTTTGCATGTGCAGAGTCAATTTAGGTGGGTGGGTGTGTGTGTGTGTGTGGGGGGGGGGCAGTCCAGTGACCTAGTGCAGAGTAGATTTAGGTGTGTGTGTGTGGGGGGGGGGGGGGGGGGGGGGGGACAGTCCAGTGACCTAGGTTTGGTTTGCCACCAGCCCGGTGTTCCTTCTGGCTGGGGCTGGGGGTGAGAGGGAGGAGGAGAGAGTTCAGCAGTTTCGTGGGTGGGGAGGGGAGAGAGTTGAGCAGTCTCACGGCCTGGTGGAAGAAACTGTTCGTGAGTCTGGTGGTGCGGGAGCGGAGGCTCCTGTACCTCTTTCCAGAGGGCAGGAGGCTGAACAGACTGTGTGCAGGGTGACTTTTATCGTTGGCAATTGAGATAGGCGGGCTGAGGCGGGTGGTGTAAAGATCTTGCAGGGAGGGTAGTGGCACACCGATTATCCTTTCAGCTGTTCTCACGATGCGTTGCAGAGCGTTCCTGTTGTAGTTAGTGCAGCTCCCGCCCCACACGGTGATGCAGCCGGTCAGGATGCTTTCGAAGCATATATTAGTCTCTGAGAGTTCATCTCTTCCTCTATCCACACCTACCCGCTCACCCACCCTCTCCTCCATCCCTCCGTAGACACCACCCTGCGCTGGTGTGTTGTGTCCAGCAACGAGCAGAACAAGTGCAGCGACATGGCAGTCGCCTTCCAAAAAAAACTCCTGACGCCAACCATCAAGTGTGTGTTCGGGGCATCTGTGACCGACTGCATGAAGAAGATTCAGGTACCAGACAGTTGTTTCTCCAACTCAGCAGCAGCAAACCACTAAAAGTTTACTTTGACTGTAGATATTCTGGCATCTAAATCTATTGACATGCACAGATTTTTTGAAGGGTGAGGGTGAAACGGAAAAAAAATTAGAGCTCCAAGCCATGAACGTCTTTGTCTCAATCTCGTTTCATTCTTTTTGTATTTGTGTAGAACAAAGAGGCTGATGCCATCACTCTGGATGGAGGAGACATCTACACTGCTGGCAAAACCTACGGTTTGATCCCTGCGACCGGCGAGAGCTACACAGGTAAGAAAAAATGTAAATACACAGATTCATAAGAAGGAAGATATGCAGCCACGCTTTCTGGCTCCAAGGATGTGTTTGTGTTGTTGTCTGTCTTCTCCAGAGGATCGCGATGGCTCCATATACTATGCTGTTGCCGTGGTGAAGACGAGCAGCTATGACATCCGAAACCTTGACGACCTGCGAGGGCGTCTGTCCTGTCACACCGGATATGGCCGCACGGCCGGCTGGAACGTTCCCGTCGCAAAGCTGATAGATAGAGGCCTGATCAGCCCGCAACACTGTCAGATACCCCAAGGTCAGCAGGGGGTGGGATCTCAATGATCTCATCATTTGTAGTTACCGTACATTCTCTAATATAGGCGAGGGCCTTCCCACTCAAGCACATCAAGACCTGGGTCTTTATTGGAACCAGGCCACAATTAGAAGCAGGCCTCTATTTCTATTTGAGAAAAACTGACCACCAGTAGAATGAAGGAAAGGGAGCTTTTGGGTCTAACCTATTATATACGAGGTTCATTCATTGAAAAAGTACAATTACATTGCGGTATGTATAATAGAACATTAACAACATTAAAAAAGGCAACTTACTGGTTTAGACAGCTAACCACTACAAAGTAAAACCATCCTTCAATCCTTCATCCTCCTCATCCTCAGTTTCCTCCTCCCCTTTATCTCTACCTGTGATCCCCTCCTCACTCCTGCCAGCCAATAAGCTCCACAGCAATGTTAGCCTACCGGTGATTGGCCGTTTGGCCCTGTTGGCCACCATACATGTCATATGACCAGGCCACCATAACCATGGCTTGATATTTTAACTGCTCTGGTAGCTTTCTAATGAACAGTCTTGCTTTTATGTTTTTGTTACCCATGGTGCACAGCGGTCGGAGGGTTCTTCAAGGGCAGCTGTGTACCAGGCGCCAACCAGCGCGGCTTCCCGGGCAATCTCTGTAGTTTGTGTAGAGGAGACGGCTCAGGGCAGAACAAATGTGAGAAGGGAAAAGACCTTTTCGACGGATACCTCGGTGCCTTCAGGTATAATAACCTGCTCCATGTGGTTTTGAGCTAAACACACGTCATTTGAACGTAACACTGCATCTGCCTCTTTGTCCATTAAGATGTCTCGCAAAAGGAGGTGGAGATGTGGCTTTCATCAAACACTCCACTATCTTGCAAAACACTGATGGTAAAACAACGCCTGGCTGCATAAAGTTCTCCTCTCCAAAGTCTCTTTTCAGGAGTTATCATGCCTCTTTGTGTCTTTATTCAGGTAACTCAGGCGAGTCCTGGGCATCAGATCTCCAGTCCTCAGATTTCCAGCTGATCTGTTCCAACGGCGGCAAGGCCGACGTCAAGGACTACAAACGCTGTCACCTGGCGCGAGTCCCCTCCCACGCTGTGATGGTGCGGCCAGGCACCAACATTAACCTCATCTATGGACTGCTCGACGAGGCTCAGGTACTGAGTGTGCGAACCTACAGTATGAATGGGTTATTTTAACCCAGGGATGGGCAATCCTGGTCCTGGAGGGCCGGTGTGGCTGCAGGATTTTCTTCCAACCAAGCAGCAACACACAAGGGTTCTAGTGCTTAATTAGTAGAACCAGGTGTGTTACTGCCTGGTTGGAACAAAAACCTGCAGCCACACCAGCCCTCCAGGACCAGGATTGCCCACCCCTGTTTTAACCTCTTCAGACACTCTGTTCCATGAGTAGTAAGGTAAAGTAATTGCGGATCGAATAAAAGTTTTATTTGCACACAAGGGACATGAGTGTGGGGCACATGTCAAACACATGGCTACCATAACAACCGAAGTCCAGAACAGTCCCACTCCAATAGGTAGTAACAGTCCAGACAAGAATCCTGACACAGTCATTGGTTTCTATGTGCAAATAACACAATAATTATAGTCTCCAGCTTGAAAACCAATGAGGATATTGACTACAAATGTTTGACCACGTTGGATTTGATGGACACAGTGTGACCTAATAAAAAAAATTACCATGGTGAGTCCATCCAAATCGGATGGCCAATAGCCAGAGCTTTCCAACAACATGTAACATGTGGGAAATGTGCTACAAATGCTGGTACAAGAAAGGTCAAGAGTTATCTAACCTCGTCAGCTTGTGTCTTATCGTAAATATCGTCCAGCTTTCCAGTGGGTATTACATTGAATAGGTGTTCATGTGCTATTTTGTTGTTGATTTTTGGTATTTACGATACCATCGACCATGCCATTTTCGCAAATAAGGCAGAATAAAGGGGTGCACCTTAACAGAATAAAGGTAGATATACAAACAAAGACACCATTTCCAAAATGTCTAAAATGTGATGGATTACCATGTGATAGATGTTCTGATCAGTCGTCATTAGGCTTCTTCTTCTCCCTCGTTGTTTCTCTGCAGAAACACTACGGCAGCGACGCGGGTTCCGGTTTCAAGATGTTTGACTCGACGGAGTACAAGGGCTCCGACCTCATCTTCAAGGACTCCACCGTCCGCCTGGTGGCCGTCGGCAACAGAAAGACCTACGAGGAGTGGCTGGGCCCGGGCTACATGGACTCACTGACCGAACTGGAATGCAACTCATCGAGAACAGGTAAAAAAAAACAAAAAAACATGTTTTATTCATTGTCATTGTTCCATACATCCATTTTATTCCAGCTGTTTGAAATTTGTCCTTTACTGCTGTGGTGGTGCTGGGAAAAAGAAAACATATCTATTCATCAATCTCTTAACAAAAAGACATTAACAAACACTCTTAAGTTACCATGACTGTGAAACTGACGCTAAATGTACACCTAAATATTCAGAAAGAATTATGTGACATTGAAATTACAGACGTCCCTTGTATAAAATTTTGAAAAATAAAGTATAAAAATTTGGGGAAACCATAGCAATGTTTTTTTTTTAATTTTTTTTAATTTATTTATCATGTCAATTAAAATATTGCACATGATATCATTGAAGAATGGATGAACAGTGACGTGTAGCAACCCCTCAAACATATAATGCAATGAACTCTCAATTCCCACTATAATAAGTCAAATTATGAGATACTTGTAAAAGGTGCTAAATATTATGATGCAGAAATATTACATTTATACTACATATACATTCATAAATAAACATTAAAATGCTCTATAGTCTGCATAAGTCATTGTGATACTTTACTACTAAGTGCATTTAGAACTTATTAGTTACTTACTAAAATACATGTGTTCTCCTCCTCCAGTGATGTCCTCTGTGTGTTTGCTGCTGGTGACGCTGCTCAGCTCCATGCTGACCAACCTCTGCATATAAAGACACAAGCGTCCATCCTCTTCTCCTCTTCTCCTTTTGCTCCTTCCTTTACTCCTGCACCTCCCTATACCCCATTTTTTTTTCTTTCACACCGAAGTCTTCAGACTATGAACTTCCTGACTGCTGTCCAGGCAAATTACTCTCCAAACTCTGATTAACTTATCATATAACTGCATCACGTTCACCTGATTATACAGTCATTCTGATATATGAGAGGATGTAATGTTGGAACTGACTTTGGACTTTTGATGGTTGAAGAAACTGAAACACGTTGACATCTGCCATATTGCTGTATTTTCTGCCACCGGTTGCATTGCTCTGCTCTGTTCTTTTTTGTGTCTGAGGATAACATCATTGTCCCGGTGAAGGTAAAAGTCAGATTCCTGCTCTGCTCACACTTGCTCCAACTATAACGAATGAGCGTGGCCTTTTTCTTGGCCAAGTGTTAACTATAAGCTAATGCCATATCAATGTCTACACATGAATCCTGCCCTCCACATGCAGCTGTGCTGGTGTGATCTGATGATGAGTGAACCATGATGAGTGTTTGTCCTTAATTCAAAATAATTCCAATCAGCCTGTGTAGTGTTTAACTCTGCATTTAGATGGGTTCAACATTTTTTCCACTGATTGGCCATTTTTCAAACCCCAATAACTTTGAATTTGGACAGAATCGGGCAAACTGTTTCACTAGTTAAGTTTCATGAGATCCTGTGGTTTGTGTTGGAGAGTGAATGAGTTTTTGTTGATCTGGACAGTTGAAATCAAACCTGAGTTTATGTCCTTTGTATGTCCCTAGCCTCTAATACTAGTCTTTTGATAGCTCAAACTAACCAGCCCTGGTCTTATCTGCTGCACATCCTGCTGCTTGATGCCGTTTCTCAAAATGTTGATTGGATGTGTATTTTCCTATATTCAGAGATTTATTTTTATATGAAGTTCAGGTGCCATATCAGTGAATATGTACTGGCTCATTTTGTCAGAAACCAATGCATTCTCTTCCTCCTAATAGAGATTTATTTCTATGTGAAATGTAACATATAACTAATATTTAGTTGCCAGGCCAGTGAGTCTGCACTAGTATTACCGCATTGAGCTGTTTTCTGTGCTTGTTCAAATGAAATAAAGTGAAGTGCCGCAAACGTGTGAGAGTGGTGAATGTTCATTATTTGTTGTCTTTTCTCCTCTGGAGATGTTATTGTCCTGTAAAATATAAAGCAGTGTATACTGGATTGCATGATGCACCACAATAGCTGAATTTAGGCTGCATTTAACAGACACATGTATTTATTTCTAGTTCCTTGTGGGTCAGGTCTGCTCTTTACGCCTTCCTATATTTGAAATCTGTTTTGTCCATTTATTTCTCCAGAAAAAAAATGAAAAGTTCCCATTGGTTTATTTTCAGAGACATGAAGCCAGTTGTATTTGCTTCATTTGTGTGTCTATACATGCTGAGTCATTTTTAACAGCTTTTACCACAGGTAAAAGTCCTCTTATCTTTATTTTCAAGTCAGTTTCAAGTAAATACTAATCTGGGTTTTGTAGCTGTGTTTTCCTGTTGGAGCTGTGAAACTAAAGGGACTATGATTTACAACTTGGGAGGGTAACTGTGGACTTTGTGGCAGCAGATGCCAAAGCTAAATATTTTCCTCTAATTTTCATTAAGGCTCCTTCCAAAAATGCTTTAAAACATGTAGGGCTGCAAATTATATATATATATATATATATATATATATATATATATATAATGTAAACACTATTTATAATTTCCAATAGTACATAATGATATAAACTTTGCTTTGAACAAGTTTGTCTGATAAAACAATTAACTTGTTCAAAAAGATTTTCTCCTTATAGATCGGCTTCATAGAAACATTTACAATCAGTGTCTGTGAGCTTTGCATGTTGGACCAAAGTGAACATCTTCATTTTAGATTTATAATATAATATAAAATGTATGAAAAACATAACCACATGAAAAAATTCATCATCATCATCAGATGAATATTAAGAGATTGACCCTCACAAGTTAAACACACTATTTTATATCTCTCAAAACGATCGACAGTTTGTATTATAAATTATAATCTTTATTTATACAATGGCAGCAAAACAGTGAATCCATTCTCTTTACACACATCAGTTACATTCTTTGCACACTTTCAAACAATTCAGTTATATACCAGGACAACTTACTCCTGTACAGACCCAAAAAAGGCTTTATGGCAGGATCAGTGTTATAATATTTTTTTCCTCAGGATATAAAGGCTCTATTTAAATTTTCTGTTATCGGTGCAACTAAATCATTGGCGTGGTAGCATGACTTCAACCAACACCTGAGAAGTGCAAATTATTGTTGGTTTTGAAGACAGTTGTGACTTATGTCAAAAGAGGAATTTAAGTCATAGTTCCATGTGTTGAGAAATGTGGGAAATCCGGGATATGCTTAGATAAACTTAAGTTTAAATAACGGGAGAGTCAGAAGGATTGACAGCCAACCTGAAGTTCCATTCCCCCACCACAAACAGTTGTCATGCATTGCTGGGAAACACCGCGTCTCCCTCGGATTGTCCATCTCGAGACGCCGGTGAGTCCATTATCGGACACCAGCTCATTTCTTCGCGTGTTTGGACCCGTCCTTCCAGCCCTCCTTCACCTCCTTCATAAAAGTCTCGTGGACCCTCTTGATGCGGCTGCCCACGTGGCCCAGGTCGTCGCGCTCGCGCACCTGCCGCAGCGTCTGCGAGCGCAGGACCCGCCTGGTGGCGTCCTGGCCGGCGAGCTGCGCCTTGATGATGGCGTAGGCCGTGATCTGCGCCGCCCTGCGGATCGGACGCGACTCCGCCAGCTTCTCGACAACCTGGAGCTTGTTGAGGAGGCTGTAAATCATACGAGAAAGCATGTTTCCCCCAGGAGTTCTTCTTCTTCTGTGGTGCCTATTGGCGAGGTCCCGTGTCGTCTTCTTCTTCTGTGGTGTTTTCTCGGTCCCACAGTCGCCGACCCGCTAGCTTAGCCGGCTAACTTCCGGGTAAACGCTCGTATACCTAAATAGTGTTGTTCTAGCCCTGAAATAACAGCAAACGTTTGAGGTTAATCGCGGATAAGAGTGCCAGATTGTAATGGTGTGTTGTTTGTATTCGTCGTGTGAGTTTTGTTAAATTTCCCTATGAAAAGCGACTTACTTCGGCTGCTCCGGGTGACCGCTAACTGTCGGAGGATGATGATGTGACCCGCTGTGGAAGCGGTAGAAGTCAGTTTCAGGTTGGTTTGTTTTCACGGTCTAAAAGGGGGAATCAGTGAGGTTTACTTAAATTTGAAAAAAGACATGTTACAAATCGATTTAAGTTCCCATAATAAACTGACATTACTAATAAAAGTTTACAGAATAATCCACATTTTAAAGGTATGATTTGGTGTAACTCGGGTTATAAATAAATGTCAACATGGCAAACCATGCTCGTGTATATTAAATATCGGTGGTAAAACGTAGGAGTAAAAGTACTCATATCGTCTATTTATTTATTGAAATCCTTTCAAAAGATGTAAATAAATCTACATAAATGGTAGTAAATTAAATAAAATGTACCTATTTAAAGTGGTTTCCCATCGAATCTGAAGCTTACTTCGCTTCGCCTTACCGACTGTTTCCCGGACGTTTTTACCGGTAACACCAGCCGGTAAAGTTCTCTACGTGTATCCGCTTCCAGCAACATTTCTGCGGCTCGTTTCCTCTGATTCATCCTAAAGAAAGACGCTTCGAGCTGCAGCTTCTTCGAGCTAAACCGCCTCTTTTTTTTTAATTTAACCCAACTCTTTAAATAAAGACCCAGCAGCCATGCGGGTGTTGCTGCTGCTGCTGGCGGTGACGGCTCTGTCCCTCGGCCCGGCGCCGGTCCACGGGGCCGAGAAGAAGAAGCTGCAGATCGGCATCAAGAAGCGCGTGGACAACTGTCCCGTCAAGTCCCGCAAAGGCGACGTGCTGAACATGCACTACACCGGCAGGCTGGAGGACGGCACGGAGTTCGACAGCAGCATCCCCCGCGACAGGCCCTTCACCTTCACGCTGGGCACCGGCCAGGTGATCAAGGGCTGGGACCAGGGCCTGCTGGGCATGTGCGAGGGCGAGAAGAGGAAGCTGGTCATCCCCGCAGAGCTGGGCTACGGCGACCGGGGGGCGCCGCCGAAGATCCCCGGCGGAGCCACGCTCGTCTTCGAGGTGGAGCTGCTGAGCATCGAGAGGAGATCCGACCTCTGATGGAGGGGAGGCGGCCACGGGGGCGTCTGTACACGTGAGTTTAAGGGTCACCGAGAAGCAGCGATCCAGGGGGTCAGGCACAAATCATGGTTGGCAACGTGTGAAAGTGTATATAACCATATATTAGGTCTTTTAAAGTGAACATGTTTTGTTTATGCTTATTTGTCTGATAAAACACTTCAATTAACTTGTTCAAAAAGATTTTCTCCTTATAGATCTGCTTCATAGAAACATTTACCATCAGTGTTTGTTAGCTTTGCATGTTGGACCAAAGTGAACATCTTCATTTTAGATTTATAATATAATATAAAATGTATGAAAAACATAACCACACGAAAAATGTCGCCTTCATCGGATGAATATCAAGAGTCTAACTGCATATACTGTCCATCGATTCAAGAATCAAACCCATTTTTGAGTGAAGGAGACCTCGAAGTGACCCTCACAAGTTAAACACACTATTTTATATCTCTCAAAATGAAGGACACAGTTCATATTATAAATTATATATTAGGTCTTTTAAAGAGAACATTTTTGTTTATGTTTTGTTTAAGTCCATTTGCATCATTTGGTTTAAAAATGTGTGATATCTTTAGACACGAAATGTCAAACTGTGTAACCGGGAAAGGATGATAAAGTTTAAATATTTAATCCACCTAGAATTAAAAAAAAAAAAAAAAAAAAAAAAAAAGCGTTTCTCAATTTTTAAAACCTTTTTGAGAGAGTCAAACTATCTGGTATCAAGATGTTAGGTTTACACCACATCAGTCTAAATGTGAGGTTTTGTTATAAGGCAGGGGTGTCAAACTCAGGTCCTGGAGGGCCGAGTGGGTGCAGGTTTTTGTTCCAACCAGGCAGTAACACACCTGATTCTACTAATGAAGGTCCTCAGCAAGAGCTCTATTGGTTGATTAGTAGAATCAGGTGTGTTACTGCCTGGTTGGAACAAAAAACTGCACCTACTCGGCCCTCCAGGACCTGAGTTTGACACGTGTGTTATAAGGCATAATGTCAAAAATATCATTTGGGGAAAAAAAAAAAAACTGGGTACCAGATACTTTCAAAATAAAACATGCTCTCAACTAGTTTTATACTATAGGTGGATTAAATATTTATAATTTATCATTCAATGGGGGCGACACGGTGGTGCGGTGGGTAGCACTGTTGCCTCACAGCAAGAAGGTCGCAGGTTCAAGACCCGCCTTGGGCCTGGGTCTGGGGCCTTTCTGTGTGGAGTTTGCATGTTCTCCCCGTGTCTGCGTGGGTTTTCACCGGGTACTCCGGTTTCCTCCCACAATACAAAACATGCTCAGGTTAATTGGTAAACTCTAAATTGCCCATAGGTGTGAGTGTGAGAGTGAATGGTGTGTGAATGGTGTGTGTGCCCCACGATTGGCTGGCGACCATCTGGGGTGTATCCCCCTGCCTCTCGCCCATAAAGTGCGCTGGGATAGGCTCCAGCAGACCCCTGCGACCCCGAAAGGGAATAAGCGGGATAGACAATGGATGGATGGATGGATCATTCAATGGACTTTCAAGGTAAACCAACATAAACACAAAATATACATTATGAGAGACCCAATAAATGCTCTTAAAACTGTACATTAAAAAGTTTAATTTGTCGCAGACACACAAGACAGATCTAATTTTGACCTCTGCAAAAAACATTTTTCATTACTTTTTGACATTTTAAAATAAGCAGTCAAGGGAATAATGAAACAAATCTTTATGTTGCAATGGAAAATTGATCTGGATCTTACTAGTGATAAGATCAGTTGCCAGATGGTAGTTTACACTTCTATGGATGCTGTTTCCTGCTGAATCCTATACAGGCCTATTTGATGTGCAATTCTGTAAGGCAGAGCATTGATTTTCTGTCAGTCGAGTTATCGATCTATCGATCGTTTCATACTTTATGACACTAAAGTGGAGCAGAATATCTGCTTGTTAGAAATGAGCTTCCAGTTCTGTCGGGTTCAGCCGAGGTTAGAATAGGCATTATTCATTATATCATGACCCAAGATCATATATCCTCTTCTATGTTGTCTGATTATTATGATATGACACAATAACTCAACAGACTGTTTAGCTGAAAAACCTCAGGCTAAAATACCTTAATTTGTAGGAATGCAGACACTTCCACAAGTGAAAAGAAACACAAAAAATGTGATCTTTTTCCCTATACACGTTTTCATACATAATGCAATTTTTTTTTTTTTGGAAAACCAAATGATACAAATGGACTTTTAAATGACAGGAACACAAAATGTACATATTGAGAGACCTGACATGTTTTAACCACATTTAAAGTTTTACAATTTGATATACATCTCACATTTAACAGTTCTAGCCTATTTTGTGAAAACATTAATAATTATACCAACAATAATGTTGTCAAGGTATTTGGTGATGAATTGAATTTAGTTTCTTCTCAGTTTCCAGGTGGTGCTGCAGGTTGAGAGGAGGTCGTCTGACCTTCTGATGAAGACGACATGGCGAATCTGGGAGTCGAGTGGCTTTACTTAACATGCTTGGATTTATTGGGTTGAAAGGTGTTGATACAAGAACTCACAATATGTCCTCACTAAACATCAGTAGAAAAACAGACCGGCGTTTGGTTCATCTCATCTATGTTCTAATTTTCTGTGATTTATAAGCGGGTACATTTGTATTTGTTTCTCTTTTGCAAAATAATTTAGGTTAATGTCATCAGCACTTAAGACAGGAGGACCTTTTTTTTTTTTTTTTTTTTTTTTTTTTTCACTTCAAATATTTGGATTGTGATAATAAAATTTGGACCTTACAGGAACATTTGTAGTCTGAAGTGGTTTTATTGAACAAGAAAATGTCATCAAAGTTTTTATAGCTTTACTTTGGCTTTATGTTCATAAGCATTCACCAGATATAATAAAAAGATCTGCTCCTGAACTAACTGAAATAATTCATCTATATTCCTAATGTGTGCTCTCCAGTTGGTCTGTGGTTAGGTTGTCTCACCTATAAAAGATGATAATAACAATTAAATACCAACTAAATCTGGAAAATACAAACAAGGAATGTACTGCTATTAATCATAAAGGTGTCTCTACCTACAAGTTTTCACACTGTTAAAGGCAAATGTCATGTGATGGAAGCCAAACAACCAGCAGCCAGTTTATTTGACAGTGTTTTGACACATTTCCTGAAGCAGGAGTGACACCGAAGTTTGTTTGAAAAGTTCAGACCCAGTCTCTCTCCGGGTTAAAATGCCACGTCAAACAAGAAGCAGCAGGGAGTCGGCCGCCGGCGACGTCACACAGCCGCCAGTGGCCTGACGCCACATCTCACACTTTAACTTTCACCTGCAGGACTCATGTGACTGTGGGTCATTACAGGTTACATTTAGTAGCAGCATCGGATGAAGTTCAGAACAAAGACAAGACAGATTGTAAAATCAGAGAAGGTGATATTCAGTACCCTGAATACTTTTTCCACATTTACAATTGTTCATTTGTGTCATTTTAGGTTTTCTTCGGGAGAACTTTCTCTATAAAGGAAATTGCTGCAACAACAATGTCGCAATAAATGATAAGAACACTCATGCAAAGATGTCACGTAATTACTTACCAGCAAGTGAATAAGCAGTAAGTAAGAGAAACCGTTCACTCTATTAAAACAGCTGTAGTTTTAGGGCAGAAACATGCCAAGATTAAACACTGGTCAATAAAATCCCAACTAGTCACTTTACCTGCTTACAAAGAAGCACAAAATTGTGTTGTTATCATGGGTATTTGTATATTGTTGTTGTTGTTTTATTCAGGGTCCTGCTGGCATATCTATGGTTTTGACTTGTTATGAGGACATTTAAGAATGGAATGTTTTTTATCTAACAATTGCATCACAATTGCCTTAAAAAACGAGCAAAACGAAGTTTGGGCTCGGGCGTAGATATATGAAGTTGTTGCACCCGGAGTGGTTTAAAGGACGGACGTAGTGGGGCGGAAGTGTTAGCTTTGACGCTAGCGTAGCAGGAGTAGCAGGCCGCGTATTTACCGGTTTCAACACAATGTCGGTTACGTTGAACGCGCTGGCGAGTGATTCTCTCATTGACATCAGTCAATACAGAGACCAACATTTCAAGGTAAGAGAGAGAAACGTCTCGATTACGGTAAAGTAATTTTTTTGACCTCAAGGTAACGGTTTAGCTCGTTAGCTCACAGTTAGCATCGGGCTTCGAGGCCTAGCTCATTTGTTATTTTGGCTTTTAAAAGCGTTTTTTCTTAAGAAATCAATACGCAGGTGAGTTTATAGTGTAGCTTAACCGTCTTAATTATCTGTCACTTCACTTGAAACATGTTTAAACCCACGATTACGACGAGTTAGAGGGATAAACGACGCTTTTAGTTCGTTAACGGTTTGGAGTCGATCACAACAATAGAAACTATATTAACCGCGATTAATCGAATATTTACCGACTATTAAAAAGTAATCAAGCTACCCAGATAATTGATCCAGTCGAAGTTTCACCTTCTTAAATGTAACCATTTATTTTTTGTTCATATTTAATTAAACAATACATGATACAACACAAGATAACAATACACGACAATCACGGCAAAAATAAACCATGAACGAACGAACACAACTTTAAAAATAACTATCTAGTAACTTAATTTGCTTGAACAAATAATTTAAAGGTTTAAAAAAAAACTTTTCTGACATGGTATTAATACTTATTCAAGCAGGGACAGTTTAAGGTGCCCATATTGACATTAAAAGGTGTTTCTTGCTGTAATAATTTCCTTATGTTTATCCTGGCTACTGAAAGTTCCCTTTGTTTGTGATTTTAATACAAGTGATGAAGGCCGAAGTTCACATGAAGGTTATTTGGGGATTCATCAGTCAGAGTTAGTCATATCAAGCAGATTTACAGACTTTTAATATATAAATTCCTCTTTGTTCGCACCCTGTTGCGCTGAGGTATAGTAATAGAAAGTGTGGCTTTGGCACTAATATCATATCTTACTTATTTGACTAATGTGTACTTACACTTTTTATTAGCTTTAAATAAACTTTTAAATACATTTTGCACCGGAGGAGGAATGTGGATTTAGTTTTCATTACTAGTAAATGAATTTCCAGTATAAACAAGTGTGATGATTATGGGCGCAAAAAAAGTCACATTTGATTTGGGCATATATTCCTGGAGTTTTGGACTTTTAAGAATGGACTGGTCTTTAATGGTAAAGAATACAAAACATTAATATGAAGTGAACTGACCTTATAAACCACCTTGTTGCTGGATCCATGCAGCCAGATTCTAAAATCTTGTTAAAGCTCTTTATGGATGAGTTAAATCTGTTCCAGCTGCAGATAAATGCTCAGCTGGTTTTTGAATGACCTACGGGTGAAATGTTTCACCCATAGTTTAGTTACTGGGTGAAGAACAGTCTCATATCTGTCTTCTGTTTTCAGGGTAACCGCTATGAACAGGAGAAGCTGCTGAAGGGGAGCCACTGTCTGTATGTGGGAAACCTCTCCTTCTACACCACTGAGGAGCAGGTAGGATGCTGCTGTTGTCAAGTCACTCTTATTTGTGCAGCCCAAAGTCACAAATCACAGTTTAGCTCTAATGAGCTTTACAGTTTTACAATAGCAAGACCCCAAGACCTTCTAATTTATACTAGGAAAAACTCCCTAAACCCTCCTATGCAGTCAAGTTAAGCCCTGCAAAACTGTCTCTGGAAATTGTCACATACAATTCTTAAGACTTACAGAAATAATTTGCTCTTGTCATACTAAAATTTTTCATCCTTTTTGTGGCCTGCGGCCGACCCATAAATGTTGCTGAGTCTGCTTTCCCCAGACTCTCATCATTGCAGTTAAATCGCTCCCTTTTTTTTTTTAAGATATATTATTAGCCATGTCATTACACACAGAGTAATGTGGTGTGACAGCATTACAGGCTGTGAACTTTCCCACATTCTTGTCTCGAAACGACCTAAATACATAACTGTGATTAGGAATAGAAAGGCAGGATGTAAGCAGAGGACACAGTGACGGTTTCCTGCTTGCAGTGTGATCGGCCGCAGGGATGACGGCTGTATCAGAGGAGAAACACTCTGGAATGTTTGTGATGAGATAAATATAGAGAAATGTGCTGTAGGTGAGAATACACCTCTTCACCGCCGCCACCCGAGTCAATGTGTTGGTTTACAGTGACTACTGGTAAAATGCTGAGTTGGGGACAGCTCTGATGTGGCCTGAGATTTAATTTTTAGTTGTGAAGATTTGAATGTGGTAAAACTTCCCTTTTTTTTTTTTTTTTTTTTAACCTGCAATTTTTAGCTTGTTTGTTCTGTGTGAATGTATTGTGCATGTATATGTCTCTCTGAAATTGTGTAGAGTAAAATCTCAAATCTTTTCATTTCAACTCTTGAAGTTTGGAGATTGTTTGACACACCAATCAAAATCATCAATTCAATCCATCGCACACTTGGCTTGCATCGTGATATAAGCCCTTCTACAATTGTCACCTTCATGTTTTCTGATGACAGGTACACGAGATGTTTTCTAAAAGTGGTGACGTCAAGCGCATCATCATCGGCCTGGACAAAGTCAAGAAGACGGCCTGTGGGTTCTGCTTTGTCGAGTATCCTTTTCAACATGAGTTTATAAACCTTTATCTTAATGATACTTGCTCAGTGAACGCAGCTGTCAGCCTGGCTGCTAACGTAAATGACTCAGGTTTTAGTCACTTCAGAGTCTGTGACGGACCTTAACCCCGGCCGTTCCAGATATTACACGCGTGCGGACGCAGAGCACGCCATGCGCTTCATCAACGGCACGCGTCTGGACGACCGCATCATCAGGACAGACTGGGACACCGGCTTCAAGGAGGGACGGCAGTTCGGCCGCGGCAAGTCAGGAGGACAGGTACGGAGCCAAGGATCGTATGAACGTCCATTCTGTGTAGAAACCAACATGTGAGGGTCAGAAGACGTTGTTTCTTCTTGCTGCTCCAGGGTGAACTTGATGCGCTTTGCTGAATCATTTATTTGAAGTTTGAACAGCGTAAAGGAATTCTATTGATTGTCTTCAAGAAGCCCTGAAGTGGAATTGATATACAGAAGTTTAATCAATGTCCCAACCCCAAAATGCATATTCTTTTCTTTTCGACTTTCTTTCCCCTTTGTCTTTCAAATTTAGGGGAAAAAAACTCCGTTTGGACAAGTATAATTTCACATATATTAATAACACTTCCTGGATGTATCTGATTGGATGAATTCTTTTACTGGATTGGGCTTGAATCCTGGATTTCAAAACCACCCCCACCCTTTTATTTTTTTCTTTTTTGGCCAAATAACCAATGTTTCTGAATAGATTGCATGTACTATATAAGCAGCGCAGATTCTAAATCTTTGAGAACTACACTGACTCCCAGTGGTCACTAGAAGGATCTTTATGCACGGTGCCTCCCTTGATGCGTGTCAGCTATGATTAGCTGGGGTGTTAGTCGGCCACTTTTTTGATTCCCATTTAGAGTGGGGGAGGGAGGTTAATTAACATACTCAAACTGTTTTATTTTAAAATGACTGTACATTATAGAATGTGCAGCAGCAAGACACAGACTGTTTCTGCTGCCTAAATAAAGGTGGGATGCAGAGCTGGTGGTTTAGTTTTACCTGATTTGCTGCCCAGGTGTTGCTGTGGTGCAGCATAATGAGCGTTAGGGTTGAGTTATTTCAGGCTTACAGCCCACCCAACGTGCGTCTCCTCATTGAATAGGAATTGGACTTTGTCCAGGACGGCGTTTTGGGAAAACAATAAAACATACAACACTCTGACATTTGGAAAAATTGGCGTTATAATGAAAATGGCCATCAAAAAAAAAAATTTAAAAAAAATATCTATATAGTATAGGACCTTTTTTTTTTTTTTTAAGATCCCACTACTGCAGCAGTTCCCATTACTTAATTAGTGTATAACTGACATACAAGATTCCGGTCTTCGGTGAGTCTGACCCCGTGTCGTCTGGTTGCGTTTTCCCGTGCAGGTGAGAGACGAGTACAGGCAGGACTACGACCCGGCCAGAGGCGGCTACGGTAAACTGCAGCAGCAGCACCGAACCCCGGAGGGCCGCAACAGCTATTAGTGTGAACACGGATCAGATCGATGCTTCAACAACACACCACTGCAGACTTTGTCCCGATGTTCTCAGCAACTAAACAGTCCACAGCTGGTCTGCATGGACCAGCGGATACGAGCAGTCGCTACGAATCTCTTTTGGGGGCTATTTTTTTTTTTTTTTCTTTTTAATTGCCTCTGTGAGTTCCAGCTTTGCAATCATGACCTAACCCATAAGTTATTGTGGTGTTTTAGTAAGGTTTTACTCATCCTACATGGAGAAACATCATAAAATTCCCCACAGACTGAAGAGTCTGATCACATGTATTGGTTAATGACGACACAGTATTGTTAAAATGATCTTGGTGAGTCTCCTTGTCGGGTTCTAATAATATACTAAATTAACAAGGAAGCATGTTATAATATTTTCTATTCTTCTTCCATGAACGAAACTTTGTGTCCTAATTTTTTTTTTTTTTTTAAATAAAGCCCCTTCTCCTGGCATTTTTGACTTGTGTTCACTTTCTCTTAAGTCTTATTGTAATTTGTGAATTGCATTTGACTCTGCTTCCACTCTCCATTGTAAATATAACAAATTCTCTTTATTTACTCCTCCTTTTTATAACAAATTAAACTTGCACTTATCACCTTTTTTTTTTTTTTTTTTTATAAATATTAACATGATTGCAATGACCATGAACCCAAATTATTGCTATGCAGCCAACATGAGATCAACTCTCTTTGAGGATTCTGAGCGAATCCATAAAGGCACTGATTAAGGCAGCTTTAAGGATCAATTGTCTCATAGATTTTTTTTTTTTAGGGGTTCTGAGTCCCTGCACCACAGGAGAGACAAAGCAAACAGTATCTGTCACCTTCTATTCCTGAAGGCTAAATTGGTTGAAGTACCCTGATCGTGATCTTAATGTGTGGTTCCTCATGTTTTGCAGCAGTTTTCCTTTTCCTTAAGGATACATCTACAGATATATATATATATATATATATATATATATTTTATTTCCTTTGCAGGTCATTTAAACATTTCTTTTCTAGAGGTAAGCCTCAGGTTTGCTAGTGTTATCCTAACAGCGTCCCTTAACAATCCTGCGGCTCTTGTCTAAACAAAGATCTTTAATATCAGGGCTTGTCCGGGATTTGAACCCGGGACCTCTCGCACCCGAAGCGAGAATCATACCCCTAGACCAACAAGCCCTTGTGAATGATCTTCCTTTAAAGGAGAACAGCACGGATTTGCATTTGAAAACCCGTCCTGCTGCAGGCTGAGATTCTGCAGCTGCAGGCTGCAAACTATGAAAAGAACTAGCACAATGCAACAGGACATTCAATCAATGCAAACATCCCCGTTTGCACTTCTTTTAGTCATATGACTCTCAAGAAGTCAATAGAAACACTAAAAACATAGATATTTTCACAGATACTGTTGGTATCTTGAACACATTTACAAAATAACATTTTTGTTTTACACTTTTATTGGACAATGTGAGGAAAACCACTTTTAGTTTTTACTGACTGAACTGAAAAGTTGAATATGAGGCCAAATGTCTATTTTATCTATAACTAAAAGTGTAAAAAAAATGTATTTACACTATATGATATAAATGATTTATTTACTAATCTTATAGGTTTATTGCATTTTTTAAATCCTCAATTCACCCTACTGCTTCAATCAGAATAATCCAGATATTGTTTTTCTGGATCACAGTTATCCATAGTCTACTAAAACATTTAGAACAATAGATCAAAACCTACAATCAATTCTGATTTTTTTTTTCTTCTGATGACCCTTTTCGAAGGTTTAATCCATTCTGATTGGTCAGGAGTCTGATTAGGACCCTCTGTCACCACAAAGTGAGCGGTGAGATCTCAGCTGTGATTGGTGGCGTCCTGATCAGGTTCTGAACATGGACACAAGGTGGCAGAAGAGGAGGCAGAGTTGCTTATTAGGTAGAGAGAGATTCTCACTAATAATGTGTTTTCTCCTGTTGGACTGTTAAAAAGCTGCAGCAAATGAACAAACACGTTTCACAATGCATTTAATGCATTTCACTTGAATTTGCTATGAACAGGACCTGTGTATTAACGTGAGGTTTCCGTGAGTTTCTAAGGTCCATTTGGTCTGTATCCAGAAACTGCACCTTGTAACGAGCACTCTGCGAGGTTGTGATGTCACAACTATACGGCATCCTCACATTTTAAAATGAGGCGCTATGCTGCGTAGATTCCTCCACTTTGTCAGAGTCTCGAGATGAAATATTTAAAATTCCCCACTTTCAAATGACATAAAATCAACATAAAAACCAAATGTACATTTATAGTTTTTTTTTTGACTTTCTTAACCATAATTTGTCAATTACCAACTGAAATCACATAGATTTTTATTGCACTAATAATCACCTGAGATGGTAAATCACAGTATTTAATTGATTTTTATATTACAGTAAAGACTGAAGTAGGGTACTTCTACTGTAAAATAAAATAATTAGTGTTTCTGGACCATTGCTGCTAGTTATTTAGCATAAATATTCCAGCTTAACTAACGTACTGTGTGTCTCTATCTGAACATTAAGCTCCTGATTCACATTCATTCATTCAGATGGTTTTAATCCCCGGATGAAATAAACAACATTAGGGAGGATGTCATGGTTCACATTCTCCTTTAAAGCTGCTCTATTATTGTGTGTAGTAAGCATTTAATCATCATTCACATTATGAACTGTCATTGGCTTTTTATTTAAAACTTTTATTTAAACCGGCGACGAGAGGATTGTCCGACCAAGTCGGTTCATAAACGCCAGGATGCATAAAATCTAAATTCCTGTCAGGGAAGGAGCTGCTGTGGTTTGGATGTGAATGAACGAGTGGACTCTTGACGTGTGATCAGGCTCCTGGTGTGAGTGGCTGAATGAACACGTGTGATGTTAAAGCACTTTGAGTGGTTGAAAAGGCCAGAAATGCGCTTTTACAAATGCATTCACTTAACCACTTACGGCCCCGGGCCTAGTTTTCAGTTTCCCTGCTATAAATGATAATGAATATGGAATATCTCTACAACATGTGAGGTGACTACAGAAACGTCCAGAACCAATTTTTGTGTTTTACTGCGGATAAAAATACTTCATTTAAATCTTAAAACAAGACCTAACTCACCCAGAACAGAACAAAGTTGAATTATCTGCAATGCAAACTATAATTTTTAATAAGATAAATGTTCGAAGATTGATTATTTATCCATAAAACCATATGAATCACACTGAGGATCATGCCAGAACATGAAGAATATATTCTGTAAGATGTATAAAAAGGAGATTATGAATAATCACACAAACTAAATTAAATATCTAAATAGTGGTTAGTTGCAGCCCTACTTCTGATATTATATTAAAACTAAACTAAACTATTTTCTTATTGTATTGATGATGTGGATATTGATGATATATATTGATGCTGTAGCAGTAACATTGTGTTTTACTGCAGATAAAATACTTTATTTAGTGTTTTATCATGTGATTTATGAATAAAACTCAATGATGAACCTGTATCAGAGGTTTGGATTTTACACAATAATAATAATAATAATTAAGCTCTTTGCTAAAATATGTAAAACAGATGAGAAGCATTAATTACAACTCATCAGTCAGATTTTTTGGCGTTTCCACCATTTAACGTTTCCTGTCAGAAATGGACTTTCATAGGGAATACAGGAGACAGCAACAAGGTCACTGACGGACAGATCCGTCCCTTTGCCGTTCGACGGGAAACTTTTATCTTATTTGCTCCAAAAACAAGAGTCCAGTGTTTAAAAAATGCATAGTTTCCCCGTTACTGAGGGAATGTAATTACGGCCAAAAGTTCACCGGTTTGGAAACAGAACGACACTGAAGAGCTGCAGCGAGGCCATAAAGGAGCTGCAGGAACAAATGGTTGCTTGACATTTTTTGGCCATGGGGGTGGGGGGGGGGCATTAGTGCTGGACCGAGCAGTCATGTGTGATAAAGCTGAGGAATAGTCGGCGAAAAGGAATCTGACAGCAGCTCGGCGGCCAGGCCTAACAAGCTCGTCCCCGACAGATGCTGCTGCTGCTGCACGCCGTTTCATTAAAACTGATTCATCTGCCATCCGGTGACGCAGGGAGCATGAAATAAAAAAAATAACAGCAGGACAGTATAAAAAAAAAAAATCAAGTTCAGGGAGCCGTCTTTTCCACGGCTTTTATTCGGTTCTCAGGGAAACAGGTGGCCTGCGTTGCGTTATTCCCGCCGTGTTTGATCTGCTCAGATCAGCAGCTGATTGGCTGAGCGCAGACAGGTTGTTAACAGGTATCAGCAGACGTCTGTGCAGGTGTGTTACCGTTTCTGTGGAGAAAAGCTCATTTGACTGGTTAACGTAGGAACACTAAGAAGTTATGTTTGCAGGGAAATTACATAAGGAGAAACCACTAATTATCATAAAGGGCACGGAATTCATTTCCTCACACAATTTACTTTCCTTCCTCACCAGTAATTATTAAACATAAGGTGAATAAACTTAAAAGGTGAGTGGATGATTCTTGGATAAATCATCACACTGAACAGCAACTATATTTACAACTTGCTTCCCAGCACACAGCAGCTTTTAGACAATTTTATCATTGTTGGCCTCAAATTTTTAAACCTGCAATGACTGATTTTTTGTGCCAGTAGGGGGCAGCAGAAACAAGATGAAATGACATATCATCAACTTTCAAGTTATAAAGGTCTGTAATACTGAGAAAAAACTGCAGAATCACAACATTTTACATGTTGTCATTGGTGTTATAACTATATTAATTTATAGCTACTTCGAATTGAATTATATTAAAATTACTATTTTTTTTTATTAAGTCATGATTTAGTTAATTATTAATCACTTTCAAACAAGAAATCTACACACGTCCAAACGCTGAAAAGATCCAAAAGATGCAGAAAAAAAGCTACAACGTCGTCCTTATAAAAACTACCATGGCCCGTTTCTCTTAAAGGATGAATGTGCGACGGTTCACTGCGTCTTTACTGGTTTTTGTTACTTATTCATAAAACGACCTTTAAACAGAATCATCATATGACAGTAAAATCCTCTTTGTTTTATTTGCTTATATGCAAATGTTGTTCCGTGATGCAATCTCATCAATCATTTAACTAATTTGACATTATTTTTCATGCTTACATGTGTTTACATTTGCTTTGTATTGAACAACAGAAACTGTATTAGTTAAAAAAAGAAATAATTGAATCGGCTAAATGAATTGAGCAGCTCATTAACATTTTCTTCCAATGAGCTTTTCCACGACTATTTTGAGGTCGTTTTATATCAATTTCTTTAAGAATTGTGGGAGAACAGGTTAAATAAATGTTGAATTACAGGTGTTAAATGGGTTGAAATTTACCTTTAGAAACCAATATTAAGACACCGGTCACATGACCACACCAGGTTTGTTTTTAAGGATGAAGCTTTATGAGGAATTTTCCAGAACCTTCAGCAGAACCGCCCCGTCCGTCATCGCGGGTCGCCGCGGCCTCATGGCGGGGAAGCTTGGCCCTGATACCACGCTTCACCACACCCCGCCTCCACCCCCTGCAGAGCCTCCACCCCCTGCAGAG
This sequence comes from Eupleurogrammus muticus, assembly GCA_036785175.1. Lineage (NCBI taxonomy): Eukaryota > Metazoa > Chordata > Actinopteri > Scombriformes > Trichiuridae > Eupleurogrammus > Eupleurogrammus muticus. The sequence continues at coordinate 1,887,441 of JAYKQN010000006.1, forward strand.
CCTCCACCCCCTGCAGAGCCTCCACCTCTTCCCCCTGTTCCTCCTGCTCACTCACTAAAGATCAGTGTCAAACTCACTGGAGCGAAGTTTGAACTCGAGACTTTTTGAAGCGTTGCCGCAGCAACGAGTCCAGGTTTGCTGGAGACAGACTTTTTTTAAACTCACTTTTCTGAGTAAAATCTCTCTGCAAAATAAAACAGTGAATAGGTGTGTGTCAATTCAATTCAATTCATTTGTATAGCCCAGAATCACAGATCACAGATTTGCCCCAAAGGGCTTTACATTTTGTACAAAAGCAACACATTATTAATAAAACAATAATAAAATAAATAAAACAATAAAAAATATATTATTTTACACACAATAGTTTATGGTTTAAGACATTTCTTATATTTGCATTCTTTCTATATTTCTTATGTAGATGGTTAAAATGTGAATTACAATTTTTATGTGTAATAATGACGTATTCATGGGAGACGACCAAGGAGGACACCACTGCTGAAAAAAATCATAAAAAAGCCAGACTGGAATTTGCAAAAATGCATTTTGACAAGCCACAAAGCTTCTGGGAGTATGTTCTTTGGGCAGATGAGACCAAACTGGAGCTTTTTGGTAAGGCACATTAAGTCTATGTTCATAGACTCACAAACCAAGCATACGAAGAAAAGAACACTGTCCCTACGGAGAAACATGGAGGAGGCTCAGTCATGTTTTGGGGCTGCTTTGCTGCATCTGGCATGTGTGCAAGGTAAAATGAAATCTGAAGACTATCAAGGCATTCTGGAGAGACAAGTGCTGCCTAGTGTCAGAAAGCTTGGTCCAAAACACACAGCCACAAACAGCCAAGAATGGCTGAGAGAGAAGCGTTGGACTGTTCTAAAGTGGCCTTCCATGAGCCCAGATGTGAATCCCATTGAACATCTGTGGAAGGAGCTGAAACATGCCATTTGGAGAAGACACCTGGAGCAGTTTGCTCATGAGGAGTGGGCCAAAACACCTGTTGACAGCTGCAGAACGCTCATTGACAAATACAGAAAGCGTTTAATTGCAGTGATTGCCTCAAAAGGTTGTGCAACAAAATATTAAGATTACATTAGTTTTACAACATTAGTTTAAAAAAAAATAATTATGTTAATCAACAATTAAAAAGTAATGGCTGATTTTGATTATTTAATTTTCAATACATTTTTATTTATTGTTACTTTTGTAAGTTTTAAGTGATTTCAGTGAGAATTGTGGGTTTTTCCTTCTTTAACTGAGGGGTACCAACAATTTTGTCCACGTGTGTATGAAAAACTGCATTTTTTTGGTGCATTATTTCTTTGTCTATTTCATGTTTAAATATTTTCTGCGATTTTATATTTAAGTTTAACGAAGGCCACATGGACATTCACTGACTGTAAAATACATTGGCCTAAGATATATCATTGGTGTTAAGATGGTTTTATTTATTTTATTCCAGCTATAACGTTGTTTGGTGAAAAGCGTTAGGGGCAGCAGTCGCTGAAAGCCAAAAGCATATGTAGCTCACGGGTAAAAAAAAAAAAAAACAGTGCTGCATGACCCCTCCAGCGTTTTCTCTCTTGCCTCTGAGTAAACACCAGCAAACCATCCATCACCTAAAAATAGAGACATCGTAGGAATATAGAAATGTTTTCTTTGGGCAGAAATAGCATTTTTACAGTAAATCTCAATTGGAATCCTTCAGAGGGACAGAGAGGTCTAGATTCTAGAAAGGACAAAGTACAGAAAGTAGATTATTGGTAAATGTTTGTATGAATACTGTCCTTTATGTGCTGCTTTTGAAACGTACATATTACAGATTTTGTGCCCAACGCTACAAGTGGATTTTAGTTCACAGAGTAGAGACAGATGGTGGTAGAACATTTATGGAAGAAGGAGACAACAAAGGTCAAGTCTTATCTTTATTGTCTACTTTGGTAACTTCTAGCAATAAACAAGATGGAAGACAATGAAAATGGAAAACGTTTAATAGTTTATACGTTATAATAAGACCTGGATACGTCTTATATGTCCATTGGCTGTGGTTCATAAGATGCAGCTGGTTGTCCACTGGTCAGAAGATTGGTATTTCCATTATTAGTTAAAAGTAATTACATTAATATTTAAAAAAAAAACATGCTATTTGTGTGGGAATCATGACTATGGGCGAATTTTCAGAAATGTTGAACTATGTGAACTATGTGCCGTCCTGTGTGAATGGAAATCAGAATTCCCCGTGTCATTTAAAGGTAAAATCCATTGCTGTTAGTAATGAAGGAGGTGAATTGTGCAGACGTTGGGTCAGTAGCAGCCCCCAGATGGTGCTGTTTTTTTGTTTTTTTTTGGTGTCATTGTGGATGTTCTTCTTTGTTGGTTGCAGCTATTTCAAGTCACAACTTCCTGTCCTTGTTGCAAGGTAAGCAGGGAGAAACCCGGATTGGATTTTGGTAAGTTTAATATTAATGTGTGTGGAAGCCCAGAAGCAGGTTACGTTAGGAAAATGACTCAATTTCAAAAGTCAAAATGTGACTATTGTTTCTCAGACCCGATAGACAAAAGCTGCATTTTATGACACCGCAAGAGTTCTGTGCAATGATCCTGTTGTTGCCATACGCCATATTTTGTATCTTGTGTCCGAAGGCGAAGCTTTGAGATAAAGTCGACTCCACCTGGTTATTGTTCTTCTCTCCATCTTCAACACAAAAAGCAAAATACACAATGCAGAGACTTGAATTTCTGAATGCAAAAATCTGAGCTAGGGGAAGCTGACATCTCATAAACACGCCTCTTTTTCTATGCTCACCAACAACAGAATCTCTTTATCATCTCCTCCTTGAGCCGTTATATACTCGCTGCCCAAACTTCTGCTCAACCAGGGGAAAAAATAAGTAAATCAGATAAGCAGGTAGCCGTTGGGGGGGGGGTAAACATTGGACCAGCGGCTTCAGCCTCTCCGCGGGTCGAGGACCTCCTTATCGTCCTCCCCGGTCCACCTGTGATGTCCAGGCTACAGCTGACAAACGAGCAGAGACCATGACCAGAGCCAAAGTCACGCAGGTTCTCGTCAGACCCCGTCGGCCTCCATCTGCTCGGGATGAGGGACCTATATTTATCCTCCTTTGACGCGTCTCTCTCCGGGCATCTGTCTTTCTGTCAGCCGTGTGTGTGTTTGTGGATGCACCTGGATTTCTGACCGGCCTCATACGCCTGGCTGTGAATGCACTTTACCACCTGATGCTGTTGTTTTATTACATCTCTGTATTACAAATCGAACACGCTAGTGACTTGTTATTGTATTTTGGTTATTCCAAGGAGATACTGTAAATATCCAGAGAACTGTATTATACCATATAGTAAGATGGGAAGTAAGAAGAAGGAGCGTGTCAGATATGTGACGTTGTCCTGTCCTGTGTGTCCTGTCTGTATTAACATTAATGGCCTCTTTGCACATGTGTCTAGAAACAATGGCACTTTTCCGAAACTCGTCGTGAATCACCATTGCATTTGTAAGGCGTCCTTCCTCCAAGCCATACCCATGGACATGAAGGTAAGTCTACATTCTTTAAAAATTTGTGGCTTACGTTAGCCAAAGGATTGTCAGTCATTGAATGGATGAGCAGAACCATTGCAAATCGACATTACAGCGTCTATGCAATGCTAAGCTAACGGCGGGTTGGAAAATCCCTTTAAAAGACTAAGTGTTGTAAACACCGACATTGGAAAGGTTCCATTGTCTCTACTTTGTGCAATACTGGCCCCTTCGCACATGTCACTTGCCACGCCAGAAATGTGGCGTGGTCTTTTCCAGTTGTAGAAACAACAGCGCTTTTCTATACACAGTGTTTACCAAGACTTGCTGAGAATCACCATTGCATTTGTAAGGCGTCCTTCCTCCAAGCCATATCCACAGATATGAAGGTAAGTCTACCTTCTTAAAAACTTTGTGGCTTACGTTAGCCAAAGGTCCGTTAGTCATTAAGCAGAACTGTTGCAAATCTACATTACAGCGCCTATGCAATGCAAAGCTAACGGCAGGTTAGCTTAGGTTTGTCGAGTTTGCTAGTTTTTGGAGGATGCCTTACAAATGTGATGTACATCACCCATTGCGATTCTCAACAAATCTTAAAAAGTAAATACTGACATTTGGAAGGCACCATTGTCTCTACTCAGAGTTCATTGCTTTCATTTGCTAATTAACACTGAAAATGAAGTACAGCTGAGGTAAAAATGTCAGGTATTTGATCATGAACCAAACAAATTAAAAGGGTTTCCTTGCTCCAGATGCAAAGACAAGGGTTTGCCAATGTTTTTACAATTTATCCATTACATAGCATTGCATACAATATTTGTTGAGATATTTCCGTCTTGGCGGATTCTTCAAACCATTGTGATAACATTAGTAAAACCCAATACTTAAAGGTACAGTGTGTAGTTTCACTTAAGCAACCTAAATGTGTAGGAGAACTCAAAACACATAAACAAGGTAATAAAAACATTTCAGAGTTGTATTGATTATTTTTAAAACATACTTTATATACTTTAAAAATTAGAAAGCATTAACCAGTTTATTCCTTTTGCATTTGCACCAAGAGCCTGATGCAATTAGAACAATTTTACATGTTATGTAAAATGATATACACACAAAAAAATGAAGGCAAGTTAATTTGTCCATTAAACAAATCTGTGATTGAAGCCCATTATGTGAACAGTAATTACTGAATGATGTGTCAGATGTAATCGTTCTTCTGTGCCTTTAATGATCAGGCTTAAACAGAGCTGCTGCTTTCCTGCAACATGCGGTAGAGTCTGCAGATTAAATGAAACGCTATTCTTGAATATAATGACACACAGTTTTCGATTATTAATGGTTAAAAAATTGCATATCCTGTCAAGAGTGAAAAGTGTTACTGATTATCATCTTACTGTATTTAAATGGATGTTATTACATAGCAACAGCCTGCAAACATTTATTGCAGTCGTATAACGCTTGGATATGGAAGAAAAAGCTGCAGAATTCCTGCAGGGCTGAAAACCCCTCGTACCAGCACCAGGCAAACGTCTCTTGAGGGTAAGATATCTATTTCAAGTGTCCTCCTGATATAAAACACCACTCACTTTACATGGAAGGCAATCAAAGAGCTGCTCATTATCACCGGGGCTTTGCACGAGCAGCTGTTTTTATGGTTGGAGAACTTCTGATCGGATGACGAGTGTTTGTGATGACATTAGACAACAGACAATATTCCTGCCAATAATCCTCGGGAGGTTACGACCTCATTCAGAACGGTGTTTTTGTTTTAAAATCCTGAGAATAAGAACAGATAAGCCAATAATAAGTGAAGTCGAGGAGAAGAGCAGGCGAATCCCTGGAAGACCAGCAAACAGGATTAAGAGGTGTTGTTCGTAAAAAACCTGCAATATCAGACGGCCGAGCGGGAGGAAACGTGAATGCTAATATCGCTTTTATAGACTGTTGTTGTTTTTTAGTTCTCGCGTCTGACCTTGCTTCATAAATCCAGTCTCACGAGTCACACCTTGAGGCTGTGTTTGTTTTCATTACAAGGGTGACGGGGAACAGGCGCGAAGCAGCTTCCTGCTGACAAAACCTTCACAGACTTTACAGCCAAACAGTTTTTTTTTTTTTACAAATTCCCCAGACCATCTGGATCAATGGACAACAATATTATAATGATAATCTATCTATAAAGCAAGCCTCAAAATGCAGCTAAGCTTGTGCATGACATGATGGGGTATGTCATTTTTGTGGAAGTTTTTGGATGCATATTAAATATGTATTATTATTGTTAAAAGTTAACCTCCTATAAGTGTGTTGCTGTGGTGTAGGGGTAGAGCGGTTGCCTCTTAATCAGCAAATACAGGCTGAAGTCTTCCTTTGCTGCACGTCTCTTCCCCCATTATCATTTGTCTGGCTTCTGTATGATAAAAGTGACAAAAAAAATCCCATAGACCTATGTAAAACAGTGCTATCCTGCAGCAGCATGGTTCCTGCTATAGTGTAAAGCTCCATTTCACGGTTCCTCCTCATGTTGCTTCATGGTGACAATGTAAAGCTCAGTTGTCCTGTCTCTTTCTGCACTAATTGTGCAGCCAACATAATAAAAATATTGTAAATTCTCTCAAAAACCACATGCTAAGACGTTAGCTGCTACTTTATTCCTCACAATAACGCAGGCCATAGCTGTCTCACTACAAGACACATTCACAGACGTTCAGGAAATTCCAGCGCTTACAGAAAAGAATCTGGGACTGCACTCCTTTATAATGTTTTATATATACACGTACATGCCCAGGTTGTTACACTATACAGGAAAAACCTACTAAGACATTTATCAACTGATATGTAGATTTACATCTGCACTTATTTTTACAATAACTGCATTTGCATGTCCCTCTTATCTTAATGTATATCCTAGATTTTCTCTATTAGGACTATCGTATTAGGCCAACACACTCTAATTTGGCTCTAATTTTGAAAAATCTACTTAAGCTTCCACTTTTCTATAGGAATACATAACTTCCTACAGCACTGCACTACTATAATAATAATGTGTTTGTGTATCTCTTCCTCTCAGCTGGTGCATGCTGGGATCGGCCTCCAGCTCCTCCACGCGCCCCTGAACAGTAAATAGTTTTGGAAGAAGAATGAATAATACAACTAAACTCATCTTGATGTTCTTCCAGGAACATGCTCTGCGTTTTTTTTTTTTTTTTTTTACTTTTATGACGGCCAAATGACGAATGAATGAAGAAATCCGCCCCAAAAAAAATCCAGCAGCAGATGTTGTGAATAGAAAGTTAGAAGAAGGGGAACAAGTGATTTAGGAATAGCGGCGAAAGCCGAATGAATTATTAAGTTTCTGCAGCAAATTAAACCATCATATCAGCTGTAGTGTTTGGACCAGGGCTTGCTCTGCCCGGCAACCTCAAATTATCCCCTTATCACACGAGAATATGAGCCCGCTGGTAAAAAATGTTGACGATCAGATGCAAATCTTCAGAATTTCTATACCTTTATTTGTATAAGGAAGAGTTGCCTTTTTTTTTTTTTACCCTTTTCAGCAGAAGTTACATGCAATTCCACCTGGGAGCAGCCTGCCGCAGCCTGGCGCTCACCGGTTGCCCCTGAGCGGGTCCAATTATGATGACAGGCGCCGTCACCATTATGAGCTGATATGGAATTTCATCATCTCGTATCAGCCCAGACTCGACCACACTGGCAGAAATAACCCTCCATTTTTCTATCAATATATTCAGACAGTGAATCAACTGACACGTAAAAAATCCGAGTTAAACGTACTGTGTCCAGATGCTCCAGCTCCATATCAAATATGTTCCGGAAATTCACAGACAGCAAAACAAAATGTAAATGAGCCTCAAACTGGAGATAAGTGGCGTAATTGAAAATCGAGGCGAACTGAACGCGTCAGCAACACGTCCTCGTCTCGCTGTTTTTTTGTTTTTTTTTTAAACCCAAACCTGTGTGAACCTGTGACGTCCCACCCGACCATCCCACCGACGTTGTTCCCTGTCCTTTTTTTTTTTTTTTTCCTTTTCCTGAAAGTTCACGATGTTCAGCACAGCACGCTGAAACGCACTCCAGGTCCATTAGAAAAGCTTCTTCCTTTTCTTCTTACTGCCTGTTTCACACACACACAAAAAGAGCTTAAAAAAAGAGCTTTTCTTCTATTGAAGGGAGGTTATCAGGTGAGATGGAGAAATAGGAAGAAAAAAAAAGCGGCGCTGAAAGGGGAAACAAAATCTACACCAGAAATGAAAAGCAACATGCCGGTGGGGACGTGACGTAGCTGGACCCTGGTTCTGGAAGCTAAAGCCAGATTAGACTGGATTGTGTTAGAGAGCAATGCATTGTGCTGCTGCTTGTGTGTGTGTGTGTGTGTGTGTGTGTGTGTGTCTTTACATACATGTCTTATACCAAAGTGAAGTGAATGTCAGGATTAATAAGGCAATCATTCCATCATTTGCAAAAAATAACGGCAGGTGAAAAGATTCCAACTATTGATCCTTATCACAATCATGTGTAAATGTAAGTTGACCTCTCTTCCTTCTTGTATTTTTTAACTTTGGGATTATTGAACGTGCAAAACGGAAACCAGTAAAAACTTAAATCTGACCTGAAACCTGATCACAGATCTGATATGAACCCAGCAATAACTATCGTCTTTACATCTGAAGGTGAAGCCAGTTTCCTGTAGTTAAACTCTGCAAACTGAAAATGAAATGAAAACTAATCAAACCCGCTGCTTTACAGAAATGTTAATCTTCCGACTGACTGTTCCCTATAAACATCCCTTTCTGCTATTTTGGAAAAAACTAAATCGACTTCCTTTAATTTCTAATTTGAAAAGTTTGAAATGAAATAAACACGGAACATGTTCATCACGATTACGCTCCGGAGAAACGACGACGACGCGTCGACCTTCGTATTCAGAGTTATTTTCACGGCGATATTTAGCCGGAGACTCAACAGCCGGCTGAGATGAGGAGGAGAAGATGCAATTGGGCAAAGTGCGAGAAATTACTTTTTCCACACACACACACACACACACACACACACACACACACACACACCTCCAGCGCGACTGTAAGGCAATTTCAACAGATCTTTTTTCGGATATGGCAACAAATAATCAAGAGGACAAATAGCTTCAATCCAATATTCAATTTGGCTTTTTTTTTTTTTTTTTCCACGGGAGGCGTAGGATGGCGACGGCGGAATTATGTTTCTCTCTATGACACAGTGTCCTCCATGAGGCGCTTTGTCAGCCTTTTGTCGGGAGAAGAAGAGCAAAGTTGTTGAGGGAGTAACGTTGGACGGGCTGACGACTAATTAACCTTGACGCTCTGCAAGATTTTTCTCATTTAATAATTTATTGTTATTTATTGTACATTTGCATTCATCAGACACTGATTCATGCAGCGGTTGCCGAGCAGACTGAAGGACGGATATCAGACAGATATCAGACAGATATCAGACAGATATCAGACGTATCAGACAGATATCAGACGTATCAGACAGATATCAGACAGATATCAGACGTATCAGACAGATATCAGACAGATATCAGACAGATATCAGACGTATCAGACAGATATCAGACAGATATCAGACAGATATCAGACGTATCAGACAGATATCAGACAGATATCAGACAGATATCAGACGTATCAGACAGATATCAGACAGATATCAGACAGATATCAGACAGATATCAGACAGATATCAGACAGATATCAGACGTATCAGACAGATATCAGACAGATATCAGACGTATCAGACAGATATCAGACAGATATCAGACGTATCAGACAGATATCAGACGTATCAGACAGATATCAGACAGATATCAGACGTATCAGACAGGTATCAGACGTATCAGACAGATATCAGACAGATATCAGACAGATATCAGACGTATCAGACGTATCAGACAGATATCAGACGTATCAGACGTATCAGACGTATCAGACAGATATCAGACAGATATCAGACAGATATCAGACAGATATCAGACAGATATCAGACAGATATCAGACGTATCAGACAGATATCAGACGTATCAGACAGATATCAGACAGATATCAGACAGATATCAGACAGATATCAGACAGATATCAGACAGATATCAGACAGATATCAGACAGATATCAGACGTATCAGACACATATCAGACAGATATCAGACGTATCAGACAGATATCAGACAGATATCAGACAGATATCAGACGTATCAGACAGATATCAGACGTATCAGACGTATCAGACGTATCAGACAGATATCAGACAGATATCAGACGTATCAGACAGATATCAGACAGATATCAGACAGATATCAGACGTATCAGACAGATATCAGACAGATATCAGACAGATATCAGATGTATCAGACAGATATTGATTTTCCGGCAGCTTGTAATGTGTGGAAAAGATTCTATTCATGTAAAGTAAACTCGGACATGAGCAGGCCTCTAAGGTGCTTATAGTGAAACCTCTCTGACACACTTTTCCTTTTGTAAAATCTCCTTTGGACAAACGTCATACGCTCTGTTTATAGGGATCAATGTGTGGAAGTCCTTAACCCCCACGGCTCTAAAAGGATCACGAACAGAGTCGTTTTATACGAGGAGAAGGTTTTGGTGTCATAGAGGAGCTGGGATCTTTGTTCACCTGTTTATAGTAGTTTTATAAAAGCTTTGTTTTTGCTTCATGGTGTTGGTGTTAACTTAATGACAGCGTTTGCTGCCATGTTTTAATACTAAGATTATTATGATTTATAGGCAATTCAGAATCACGTTTTTTACTCATGAAGCTTATGCTTTTGGTGTATTTGACACTTGACAAACAACAATAAAATGAAAAAAGAACAAATAACCATGTTACATATGTAAAACTTAAACATAATAATAATATGCATCATGGGAAATTTGGAATGGAAAACCAAATTGTCTTAAAGTCAGTGATTTTAAACCAGAATCACATCAGATTATATTGGCTGGTTAGTATTGTGCTGTGCAGCATTTTCAACCAATAACTTTAGCAATAAACATTGAAGTGAAGGAAATGATAACTACTCTTATAATGCACCTAAAAGGTGAAATAACATTTAGTTATGACTCAAATATTTTGTATTTTCAGCAAATTAGTACAGTGTTCGTAGAACGTATGTATTAATGTACGTGTCCTGCTCTTTGTAAACCTATGTGTAGTAAATGGGCTAAATGATATTTCTTAACTTTTTGTGTATGGGTTTTTAACTTGTTATTTGTAAAATATATTTTCTGGCATAGACGTAAATAAATACTACAAGTAGGACTTGAACCCAGTGTCTGCTGCTTATGAGGCAAGAACACTACCCCCTACACCCCCACAGTACACCTATGTGAATAAGTTTTAACAATAATTATGATAATAATTGAAAAACTTCACAGAGATATATAAGCCACAGACTGATGGACGCTTCTTGCTTTATCGATAGATAACAGATATACTATATCCAGTAGGAATTCAGAATACAGATATTCTTAAGAGATATAATCATCAGTCTTTTATGTATTCATGTGCACGTCCCCTGCATGTCTACAGGGGGACGTGCACATCTTGTTCCGTTTTCTGTTTTCAGACAGCAAATATTGCCATTACATAGTCCACTGATTCCTTTATGTGCTGTCAGTTTGTGAGGCGCCACAGAGAGTGTGTTTGTGTGTGTGTGTGTGTGTGTGTGTGCGCGCGCCCTCTACTGTATGTTGATACTACCCGCTGTCTCACTCCTCAGTGCTTGGTCTCATCTATCACCTCTTTGCCATCCCTCCTCCACTGCGTACGAACATGTGCCGCCTCTCCCCCTCTTCCCCGCTGCCAGTTTTCCTTCCTCGCCGTGCACGCTTTGTTAAATTTGATCATGCAGCTGCTTCATCGGTGTTGGCAGCGCACTGTATCAGTGGGGAAATGAAGCAGGCGGCGTGCGCCACGTTCTGGCTCGGCACCGGAGCCTTGTTAGTGTTGATTTCGGGGGGTACGGGCGACGAAAGTAACGAGGGGAGAGTTTATGTTTGGGAAGCATTAGCAGAATGAGTGTAGTCACAGCTCACCTAAATAAAACAGCATAATGTGGCCAAAGTAACCACATTTGCATGTCATTTGCATATACATGAACCTACAGGTGCAAAGAGGCTTATTTTGGCGTAAATCCACTCTGTGTGGCTCCACATAACACCACTTCAAAGGCAGTGGTCTTGCAGAGGAGCAAATATCATCGCTGTTAGTTGGGTTGGGTTTAACACGCGACGGCCTTAACGAAGCACAAATCAGCAAAATAAAACGATTGTTAAAAGAAAAAAAAAAAACTTTTTCTATCCCAATCATTCCCAGCCTGTAACCACTCATTTTAAGCCGCCTTAAATCAAACAAACCTCAACCATAGAGGTGATTTACAGCTAAAGTCACAGATTTTCGCTCGCAGAGAAGCCATTTTTCTGCAGATGCTGAAAATTTTATTTATTTTTATATCACAGTAGATGTTGTCTGCAAAGTTGGCTGCACCTGTGATGTTGTATGCATGTGGAGTGGAGGCAAAAAAATCAATACCCCAACACCCTAGAAGGCCTGCGATACGTATGTGTATGGAGAAGGTTTGCAAAGAGAATTATTGTCGGTCGGGGGAAAGCTGATACAAGGCAAAGGAAACTAAACCCATAGTTGTATAATGCGCCTCCAACTATTTGCTCAGCCTGCATAATCTGTGTGTTTATGCGTCACCGGGTCCTGCAGGTTAAGCAGATACTGGATGAGTGTGGTTCTTCACAGCTGGCACGCACCAAACCTGGAACAACATGTTTATGTAGAATTTAAACAAGAGAAGCTAAACTTGGAGGAAAAAAAATTAAATAAAAAAAAAGGAACCCGTGGATGAAAAACACAAGCACAGACAGGCTATCCAGGCTATTTCAGATGCTGTTTGACCGTCTGACAAACACTTAAGTTGGAGGAGAGCAGCACTGTACGCTGCTGTCTGGAAAGTTTTCCGAAAACAAATGAGATCAAACGTGCACTTCTGGGTGCAATCGAGCCCCATTTAGGACATTTATCTAAGAAATGAGGCCAAATCTGGCTGCGGAAACGGCAGTGAAGCACCTATTAGTTGTTTTTTCCCTGTGATCTGGCATTTTAAAGCAACATCATATCACAATTTGTTACACCCCAAAGGTTGGAATTTAATTCCTCTATGGCTCTGCCCACCTCTGAAAAAGACCCTCATCCAACGGGAACCTTCGTGGAGGAAAAAAGACGGCGTACAAAGGTCAACAAAGTGTTCACAGCTGATTCCTGCCAGGGTTTAAGGTTAGTGGGATATTCCACTTCCTGTTTACAGTTATTTTTTCTGATGAGTCAAAGTCAAAGTCTGTTTTATTGTCAATTTATTCACATGCCCATTATCCTACACGTTTACATGTACAGCAACATTAAAGTGCAATATTAGAGTGACATTCTAAAGGCAAGAATATCTAAATGTGATTGATTACCTCTCCAATTTGAGTTCTCACTGTGACTAAATGTAGAAAAGTATATGACTACAGTAATAATCGCCCCCCCCAAAAAATCGTTTTTTTAAGATAGTTTTCGCCAAACAACATCATTTGCATTTCACCTCTCTCCAGCGCGTGTGACTGGAATATTCATGCGTGTGAGGCTTGACTAAGTGTTCTCACTGAGAGGCCGCTGAGACGGCGTCTCCGCTCGGCCGTGGTGCATCGCGACGGCGGCGAGTGGGGGGTCGCGGGGTCAAACCCGACCGGCGCGGCTCGCACCGTCCTCCGATCTGCCTCCTCATCTCTTATAAATTCTCCATAACGGCTGCTGACCTCTGCTCGATGGTGAATACACAGCTACCTGCAGGTCCATTCATAGCATCTAATGTAGATTGTGCTTTTCTTTCTGTATTATAGCAACTAACATATTCAGCAAAAATACATGTTGTTTTCAGCATTGTTTTTAATTGCCAGGTAATTCAGGTAATACTGAATTCAACAAATTAAACAGAAGTCGAGCCAAGTTTATTGTCAACTTCTTTTTTTTGCCCATACCCTACAGACATGGATAGTAAACGTATAGACATTGCAGTCGACATGTATTAAAACATTAATCAAGGTGCTGACATGTGCATTGTAGCCTGATAAATACAACAGTTTCATACTGAAAGGAGCCTCCTCAAATCTGAGTTTATAGGTTTTATATTTTATCTAAATCACATTTTTATTGTAAGAAAGTCTATATGTTATAGAAGTAGAGTCCCATGTTTACAGAGAAATGCAGGACTCCCGTATAGAGAAAATCTGCCTTTTAACGAGCTGTCGGGACTTCTGTGAAGTTGTGATGTCACACCTGTAAAACTATCAAGTCACTGACATTTAAATCTGTCAGATTTCAGCAGGATTCAGAGAGCATGTTAATTCTAAGAGCTCCAGAGATATGCGTGTAAGAGATGTGAAACCATCATTGGCTTTAAAAAAAAAGGATCTTCAAACCTTTAAATAAAATGAAGGAGAAGTGTACAACTTTATGATGTGCATATACATGCAAATACTAGTGTGATTTGGAACCCGGGGCGGCAACTAACAGATGTTGTTTATGACTGAATGTAGCTGAATAAACATTTTATATATGAAACATAAAAAAATATGAGGAAAAAATACGAATCATTCCTTAGAACCCAGGGTGATCTTCAAATCCAAAAGTTCACCATTAAATTTACCGTAATGAAAGACGCGGAATTGAAATCATATTTGAGAAGCTGCAACCGGCAAAATTTGGCATTTTTTCCCCCACCTCAGGAATTAATAAAGGTATTATTGAAAATAGCAGACGCCTAATCCGTGCAGCTCCAGTGCACAAGTGTGTGGTGATAATGGACTTTTCAGACACATGCGGCAGGTGTAGCCTCGCGTGGATGATGTGCTTCTCACTGACAGTGAAGGTGAAGATACCGGCTCATTTTTTAACCGAGTTATGTAACTTTTTTTTTTTTTTATTTCTGTAGAAAAACCTGTATAGGGCTGAAATTATCATGCAAAGCAGTCGTGTCTGTAGCGGATCAGAACATCAGTAGTAACCTGTAGAGCAGCGACGGGTTCAAATGATCTTATATAGAAACACAAATGATCAGACGTATGTCTGTGGTTGGAGGAGAAAGTCAAAACCTTCTTCAAATACAGATACTAATACTGAAAAAGAATGATGACACTATAAAAGTGGTTGATGTTCTTAACCTTTTTAAGGCGGTCATTCACAAGCCCATTTGTACCATTTAATTTTAACAAATCACACCGAATGTGCAATTTTTGGCACAAAATCTCAAATGTTGTCACCAAAAAAATCAAATGGTGATAACCTAGGATATAAGTAGATGATGTCATGTTTATTTAAATTATTTTAACCCTTTTAATGTGGTCATTTGAAAGAACATTTGTAACATTTAAATAGTTTTAAAAATCACACAGAATGTGCAAAATGTCAAATGTAACCAAACAAATGTAATTGTGATAACCTGGAATATAAATAGTTGATGGGTTTTTGTTAAACTCTTTTTTCAGGGTTTTTACGCCACGTGCCATTTTTGACGTCGTGCCACGCGCGCGTTCCCACAGTTTTCACCTCACAGACACGCAGGACGGAAGCTGGACGTGGGCTGGTCCTCCTAAGACCACGTCTCTGTCCCACGCGAAGGAATGAGAAAAGGATCCAATCTCTTTCCACGTGACCGAGACTCGCAACTTCTGAACAGGCAGAAATCCGCGCAGGAACTCCGCGCGTCCTCAGGGTCTCTCCCTTCATCTCTCTCTCTCTCTCTCGGACCTGTGACTCGTCCAGTCAAAGCCCTCCCTCCCTCCATCCCTCCTCCCTCCGTCTCCTCTCCTCCTCCTCTCTCCATCACTTGACGGAGGGCAGGCGGTGTGAGAGCATCCTCCCTCCGCGCCCCCCCCGGCCCCTCCACGCGCCGTGGCGGCTACCGCAGCGCAGGAGCTGGAGGAGAGGAGAGCACCGGAGAGAAGGAGGAGGAGAAGAGGAGGAGGAGGAGGAGGAGGAGGAGGAGGACGCGCTGGATTCTACTCCGCAGCATCCCGCCGCTTCAACATGCCTCCGGGGAGCAGGAGCCACGCAGGGATTACTGCGCTGATCGCCTCGCTGATGCTGGGCTCCTGTGGGACAGGTGGAGAAGGTGAGAGGCTCCTGGGGAGGAGGGGAGGAGGAGGAGAGGAGGAGAGGAGGAGGAGAGGAGGAGGAGAGGAGCAGGCTGCTGCACAGAGCCGTTTTATCATCGCATTAAAACACCAGTGCTACGGGCTGTGGGCTGATCAATGGGGGGTAAATTGGCTGCATGGCTGGTTGAAGACTCATTGAAATAAAAACTCCTCAAGTAGCAGCTCAAGAAAAAAAAAAAAAAAAGATAAAACATTTTTTTTAAATATGCTGATTAATCTAAACTCTGTTATTTTCTTGATTAATTGATTAAAAGTTTTATGTCCATGAACTCCAAAGAGATGCCTCTGAAATCAGACATTAAAAATATTCAATCCTCACATTAGAGAAGCTGAAAAATTAGACTTAAATGATTATCACGCTGCAGAATCACTAATTGATTCAGCTTTTTTTCTCTATTTTAATTTCTATTTTATTTTACAGAATAAAAGAGACAGGAATTTGGATTTGCTCTGTGAGCGTTTTCAGCATTTTCTGTGCAGAAGAAGTAGGCGACGTTGTGCAGTTTTAATTCTGTGATTTTAGTGAATTAGCCCGGCGGCTCGGCGGGGGGGGGGGGGGGGGGGCTTGTTGCTTGGGGTTCACGGCTGTCAAGTTTTTAAGCGATGGAGAATTGTGAGTTGCGTCTTATTTTAGCTGTTGGTGTTTGATGATTTCTCGTGAGAGGGACACGCCGTCTGACTGTGGTGGAGCTGCAGGATGTTGATGCTGCTGCTGCTGCAGCTTCTTGCTGTTTCTGGCTCCAGTTTTACATGCAGATGAGGTTGAAGAAAACATTAAAGAAAAAAAAAGTGACGTCTTGGGAAATGAAGTTACTGAAAAAGTTGCTCATGTGCCAACTTGACTTTAAAAGGAAGGAGAGATTTCACCTCACGGCCAAAAGCGTGATCGATAAGATGAGTAATCATTTCTGCACTCGGGAGGTTTTAATGAATAGTGAAAAAAAAAAAAAAAAAGTTCCCCCCCTCAGTGTAATTGCTGTACTACGCCGAAGTGAGATCGGCCTTTTATGTGACAACCCTGGAGAACGTCACTAATAAGCTCAATGCATCAGGAGCTGTTCACGCGCGGGTTGTTAATCGGCAGAAGATGTGGAATCGATGGTTGAACGGAAAGATGGCTGGATGATGGAGGAGAGAGGAGGCGGGTACGCTGATGGCCATTGTGGCTTCTCAACTATTGATTGTTTGAAGAGATAGGCTGTAAAAAAAAAGGAGGGAAAGAGAGGGGAGGGGTATTAATAGTTTTGACTGACATTGACCCAAATTCTGATAAATGCAGTCTGTGTTGGTTCAGACGAAACAATTTCCTCGACGCACGGAGCCTGAAAGACAGAAAACAAAACCTGTGATTTTAGGGAATCCTCGTCCTCTGCGTCCTCTATGTGTTTCATATCGGCCGTGGATCATGTCGGAGCCTCCGTCACACACTTGACCTGTTTTCTGTCCACATTATGCTTCAATGAAAAGGTCTCAGAGCAGCGTGTGTGTGTGTGTGTGTGTGTGTGGGGGGGGGGGGGGGTCATCGTATCATTTATCATCCTGTGTGCGTCAAGGACGAGCGACGTCTGTCGTGAGACTACACTCATCATGCTTAGTGGGTCTGTGCCCCTCTGTTTAATGTACGTCTCTGTCTCACACACACACACACACACACATAGACTTGTCAGGCCATGATTTGATGGCCACTTCCAAGCATCTTTCACAATATTTTTTTATGCTCACTGTGTGAATACATGACTTAACTAAACTTAACTTTAATCTGAGCATAAAGTACAAACATTTCCATCACCTAACAACGTCAATGTTGAACATTCACTTACTTTTCCCCAAATTAACTCGCCCCCTTTTGTTTTTTTTTCTTAATTTTTCTGCAACCTTTACTGTGGTTCTACCTTTACCACGTCTCTTTTTGCTCTAAGACATTACTGGTGGTTTCAGAGGGTTTCAGCTCTCAAATGACTGGAGAGATGTGTTAAATTATTTAAAGACATAAGGTTGAACTTTTCTGCATTAAAATATCTAAAAGTGACTACATATATGTATGTGTATGTATGTATCCATCCATCCATTGTCTATCCCGCTTATTCCCTTTCGGGGTCGCAGGGGTCTGCTGGAGCCTATCCCAGCGCGTTAAGGCGAGAGGCAGGGATACACCCCAGATGGTCGCCAGCCAATCGTGGGGCACACACACCATTCACACACCATTCACTCTCACACTCACACCTATGGGCAATTTAGAGTTTACCAATTAACCTGAGCATGTTTTTTGTATTGTGGGAGGAAACCGGAGTACCCGGTGAAAACCCACGCAGACACGGGGAGAACATGCAAACTCCACACAGAAAGGCCCCAGACCCAGGCCCAAGGCGGGTCTTGAACCTGCGACCTTCTTGCTGTGAGGCAACAGTGCTACCCACCGCACCACCGTGTCGCCCCGTATGTATGTATGTATGTATATATATATATATATATATATATATATATATATATATATATATATATATATATATATATATATATATATATATATATATATATATATATATATATATATATATATATATATATATATATATATATATATATATATATATATATATATATATATAACCGAGGTGTATACCTATACCTACAAAATATTTCCAACATGATTAAAGCCAGAAAAATTTTGGATTTGGGAGCATACATGTGGACGGTACTTTGACAGGAATTTAATTGGACAATTGATAATAGGACATGACCTAGCGTGAGCAGAACGGATCGATTGACTGAATCCTGGGTAAGAAACGTCAGTTTTATAACGTGTAAATACGCAGAGAAAGTGATTTTTTTTATAATATTGCTAAGTTAAATAAGCGAACATTATGACCAGAGAAAGGATCTAAAAAGGTTAAAAGGTCACTGTGACTTGTAGCTGAGGACGAGGGGGGGGCTGTGAGCCGTCGTCGTTTTCTCAGCGTGGTGGAAATTCATTTCCTCCAATCCGGAGCTACACAGAGAATAATATAGTAAAAAAAATATCCAGGGAGTGAAGTTGATTTAAATTTGGGCCGAGCTCCCTGTTTCATATGCAAACACTCCTGTCTCATCAGAATTTATTACTTTTCAATGAGCTGAGCTGAACATAAACCCGAATAAAATCAATTTGGTGCGAGACTCAGAAAGCCACGGACAGGAAAAGAGGAAAAAGTAGTGACGGAGGAATTTACTTTTCTTCTTTTCGCGTCATTTATGAGAATGTGTTTAGAGGTGGAGTCATAAAGAGGCTGTGATTAAGTCAAGGTTACATTGAGGGTGGCAGCAGCTGCTGGCGTGAGCCCTGGAGCTGCCAGTCATGAATCCGGATTTATTAACCCAGGGACATGTAGTTATGTGATAAAAGTGACACAGCACCGCAGTCATCCATCTGCCTCTGTGACCTGTGGGACCGCCTGTTTGCCCAAGGCCGGCTCCCCGGTGGACTCCCTGTCTCCCTGAGAAGCGGGCGCCAGGTTGGGTGTGTAACAGCTGGACTAAAAAGTAGGAAGCTCAAGGCTAAAGGTCCAGACCACGTGTGTATTTCTCACCTAGGATGAAGACATCGTAGCATAACAGCCAAAACAAAAAAAAAGCTGTGGACCACAGGCAGCGTGATAGGAACTAGCAGATTTATGCAGCCTGCCACTGGCTATGACCTATGAGGGAAATCTGCTCCTCACCTGGCATCAAAATGCAGCAAATGCATTCAAATTTATTTTTACAGCCAAGAACAAATCAAATTACCCCAAACACCCCTCTACTAATTACCACATTGTGCCTCCCGGGAACCTTTGCATTGGTGCCCAGACACCCGGGGGGACCCTTTTAGCCCGAACACGCCGGAGAGGAGACAGAACAGAGGTGAGTGACCTGAATCTGAAATCTCACCTGTGACGCAATCAAGCAGTCCACTCTGCGTTCGATTCGCCGTAATTTCCGCACCTTATTTCTGTATTCTGTATACTGTTGTTTTGCAAAAGAAATGAAGAGGGCCTCCATTACCCAGAGCCATATCAGATGACTGGTTATTGGTCCATGAATCAGCTGCATTCAGCTGAGGTTACGATTCACAATCACTGAAGCATGAGGGAAGGAGGAGCTGTGGTCAAAAGCTATTTAGAAAAAAAACAAAACAGTGTGTTATTTACAGAGGATAGAGCATGCACATTTGTATTTTGTTGTTCTGGATCTACTGGAATATCTTTGCATAATTTGCAATTAAAATATAAGATTTATTGTATATATATATATTGGCCATATATACAGCCCCCTTAGTTCATTCTCCTCAGCAGCAGACTATGCATCTGTTTGTGGGTACACGCTGACATCAATAGAAGCACCACTGGGACTGTGATGGACTTTATAAAGCCCCGACAATGTCTACTGTGAATATATTTGTACAATAGAAAGAATGTAATCATGATCAAAAGAAGTAACGCTGCAAAAGGAGTTTGAAGGGCAAGCTAGGACTTGAACTTTCAGGGAGCATTTTTACATAGTTTCACCTTAAAGCAAATTAACATTTTTATTTTTTTACTTACTCTAGGGGTTATATAAGAAGAGTCCCATGCATCAAACCCTCATAAAAAACAGACTGACTGTAAAACACCAAAACCTGGATTGAGAAACTTTGCCATGTCTTGGCTCGTTTGTACTTCCTTGACTTTGTGATGTCATGAAGTGGCCCACCTGAAAATCAGCCAATCAGAAGAGAGGCTTGTAATAATGTATGAAACAGACCATAAATAAGAGATGCTTCTTTTGGAGCACTAGCAGAGCTAAAATAATTGTTGAATTTTTATACTGTTATATGTTAGGGGTACCAAAACTAAAAATACGTCATATGGAGCCTTTAAGTTTTTTTTTTTTTTTTATAATGTTTTTTCTTAGATGGAGAGTTTAACCTTTTTCCTTTCTAAATTGGCCCTTGATTCAACAAAAAATGTAATAGATATTGCAGCTGTACAAATACAATTCACCTTTTTTCATGCAGTGTTGTTATTCTTTGAGATTTTGAGCAAAATAAGAGGGTATTTTGGAAGAAAAATATAGGTGTAAGACATAGTATGCTATTTTTCATTTTTCTGTCATTTCTTTACTGTTAAAAGGGTAGTTCAACACGTTTGAAAACTCGCCTATTATCATGATTCCTATAGTTATAGTGATAGGTGCTTTATCTTTTATTGTTGATACAAGCTTTTTCCAGACCAGTGGAGCAGAGCAGCTCAGCAACAGCCACACAGCTGATGGTGTGTTTTAACGTGGTTAACACCAGATTTTATATCCATGTAGATTCATATTTAGTCTAGGAACCTTCTGTTCATTTCTACATATTGGACATAGTAGTTTATGAAGACCTAGAGGTGTTTATTGGATGCTACGAATGTCTGTCAAATGCATCTGTACATATCTTATAGCAAATGATATCACACCTGTACCTGATGGCCAATGCGATGAAACTTTTCTAAATAAACTTGCAGTCTAAATTGCATGGAACACTTTCTAAGGCTGCATCAACAGGTAAATTACCGTCTACCGCCATGTTGGCTCCACAAAGTCTCTCCTGTGTTTCATCCTCTTGCTGCACCCTCGCCTGTTCTGTGATTGGCTCCCCAGCTGAGGAGAAAATTGGGTCTTTGGTGTCCAGGCTAAAGTGAGCTGAGTTTGCGTGAGATGAAGGATGGGTCTACCCAGGCTTGTTATCAGACTAAGCAAATACACAATCCAGCAACTACCAAAACGCTGCGGTGGACGAGTTGTGACCTGCACATTCACCACGATACGAAACAATATCTGAAACAGTATGACACGTGAAGCAAATATACAGGACTACTTCAGTAACCCACTGGGCGTTTCTGTTACTGTCTCATAGCGTGGTGAATGTGCAGTTCGCAACTCGTCCGCTGCAGTTTTTGGGAGTTCGGTGAGGAAGTCCAAAAAATACCATTAGCAGCATAGCAGTAGCTGATATCGTACAGCTTGTATAGGTAAAGCACATATTGCTATGACTATAGGAATAATGATGATGTGCAAACTTAAACTGTCTATTTAACTGTACAAAATAATAACGTACTATGTCCTCTTAAGTGTAATACCTGTATTCATCTTCATCAAATCCTTCTTCCCCCTTAAAAGACTCAACAAATAACACTGAATGGGGAAAACAAAACCTGCCTCTTTATTCATTCCAGTGGTAAACCTGTATTTGCACAGCTGCAGTGTCTGTGTACATGGATTTGGCAGAAAAACCGTGCAGGGTGATCCAGCAAAACTATTAAACCTGGCTTGACTTTTTCCAGAACACAATGTCATCTGGCACAGCACTTATGTTATCTGATTGAATACATGCAAGCACACATTTGCAGGTGGATTGTTTAGCAACATGAACATTTCTGCTGTTCACCTCATGATGGTCATTAAAGATAATTCCTGCCATAATAACTGCAGTGATTAACTTTCAAACTCATGTAGTATATATTGCTTGTTTCTGGTATCACACTACTAATGCAGCTTGTTGCTTTTTTGTGAATAAATGTGTAAGCTTAAGTAGATTTTTAATGTTAGGTTGGACTGTTACATGTAAATGGATTAAATGTACATTGGGTAAGACATGGACATACATTGAGGAGATGTTGTAATTTAATTAGAAAGTGCGGAGCTCAATCTACTCATCAGTTTTTACATTGTGTTGATAGACTGGGTAAAACAAGACTTGTAAAACATCTCTTACTTTGGACTTTTTCCTGTATAGTATGAACCTGGGCATGTTACCGTTAGACGTGTCTATAAATAAATGAGTTTAGTCCCAGTTTCTGCTCTGTTAGGTGACAGTGCTGGGATTTCCTGAGGGTCAGGCAACGCGTCTTGGGGTAAGGTAGGGATGGCCCGCAGTAGCTTGTGTTAGCGTGAGGAAAAAAGTAGCAGCTAAGGTCTTAGCATGTGATTTTTGAGAGACGATATAATACATTCAATATATCAGCTGCATGATCAGTGCAGGAGGAAACAGGACAACCAGAGCATTGAATTTTAACAAAATTACTTGGAAGAAAACATGAGGAGGAGCCGTGATATGGAGCTTTACACTGTAACTAAAGTGCTGCTGCAGAAAAGTGCTGTGATACATAAATCTATGGGATTTTACTTCTAATGATAATAATCTTGATTTGAATATCCATAAAAAGCATCCACAAAATAGTGTATACACTATCATGCCATGTGCAGCTATATCGAAAAGCTGAGGTCAATCTAACTGTCAGATCCACAAGGATGCTTCTTGCTTCTATAGAAAGATGCAGGGCTGTTTTGGTTCTCACTGCTTGATAAGTGGGTTGTTGTGCTGCAAAGAACAGAGCCGAGTGAGGAGTGAAGGTAGAGAGAGAAAAAACAAGTAAGTGTCCGTAAGAATAGAGAAGAAGTGTAGGAGTTAGGCTCAGTGTGAACGTCCATCCATTGTCATCGCCCCCGGTTTTTTAAGCAACGCTCATTTCACCCATCGGTGGGTTTTTCTTTTGTTCTTGTGTGATGCTGGATCCATTCGTCAAACTTTTCTGGCCTTGCCCTCCATGGCTGCAGCACGGTGGTGCATGGTGGTGCACGGCTGCAGGACACTGGTGCACGGTGGTGCACGGCTGCAGGACACTGGTGCATGGCGTCTCAGCAGCATGAACCCGTGTGGTACTTTACTTTAAACGCTGCTGCTGTGACACAGGTTAAGTGTTTTTCTACGAAGATACTGTCGAGAATATCCTCACAATCAATAAAGGCAAAACCCATGTACAGCCGGAGTATGAAAGCAATGTTCTCAGGTATTTTCATTTAGGCAAACAGTAATTTAACCTGTAAGATAGTATAATATTAAAATACTTACACACAAATTACAATCTGATCTATTTTCATGTCTTTTACAACATTATAGTTTTGTTATTACTAAAAAGTCTCAGACTAATACAATTGTATATATTATCATTATTGTTATTACTAAATTTATTGTATTATGTTTTGTTATAATCTATTTATTTTGTGTAATATTTCATGATTGAATTTTTTTATTTGGTATTTTGTTTTGGTTTGGTTTTGCTTCTTGAATCAATCTATTCAATTAACTTTTTAATCATTGTGGTGCGAATAATTAGATTTGCCAACAATTGCTCTGATTTAATTAAGTTTATTGATTCTAGTGACTGTACATTATTTATAATGAAGGGTTATCTGAGATTTTTTGTTGCTGTGAAATACGAAAAAAAAGATTTTCAAAATACAGCCCTTAATCTGTAAATCGATTTTTAATATCTCAAATCACTTGCAAAGAATAGATTTGCCTTGTTTGAAAGGTGCTATACAAAGAAAGTTTGATTGATGACATGCTGCAAGAAAAAATTCCAGTAAGTCACAAACAACCATCTAAGTAAATCAGAGCGTCCATCCATCCATCTGCAGAACATCAGATTTACTTTTTTGGTGAATATCTTAGTGCCCAGACAAAATATGATGTTTACACAGGCTCTGGAGCTCTGATGAGCTCCATCCATCATCTCAGACAAAAGGTAAGAGTTCAGGCCAGTTTAAGTGTCCCAGACAGTCAAGAGTCGACATATTGATCAGTGTCCCTCTCCCAGAATGAGAAGGATAATGAGGCCCTTCGATACTCGCTGGTGCTCCAGAGCACTGAAAAAAAAACTGATATTGTCAAGTGAAAAGCAGCTTGTGCTCCTTTTTGTTTTTTCGTTGGTGTGTTTCTTCTCACAAACTTCTGGCCTTTCAGCGGTAAACAGAGCTTTGTGTAATTTCTCCACCGTGAGACTGATTGATCGTAGAAACAAACGCCGGGAACCTGTTTGAACAACAACCCTCAATTGCCAATATATTCAGAAAAAAAAAAAAAAAACTTTTCCACCTGAGCAGGAACACAAGATGAATAATTTGTAACGCTGAAATTCAATTATAAATGTATGACTTGAACTTTCAATCATACCCCGCAGTAGGGCTGCTGCTTTTATAATAATGGAAATAAACACTAACGTATGAGAAGCTGCTTTAACATTTAAAGGCTAATTTTGACGACCTGGAATTAACATTGTCAAGATCAACAATATCTTTATCATGAGACCTTATTACATTCTAAATAGTTGCATCTTTCATTCAACATATGTAATGTAATGTAATTGCGACTATTTCCAAAAACCAATAGAAATATTTGTAATTTATTTTTGACTATAGGCACAATGGAATTACAGATAACTGCATTTACGTCAATGAAAACTCATTCTAATCATCACACTTCCTAAATAACAGTGAAAGATATCTACAGTTCTGTGTTGACTGGACATAATGGAAGCTATAGATATCTCAGACGTCATGCATGACGTTTCTTTATCCTCTAAAAGTGGGGGCGCTTTTCAGCAAAAGTCCAAACTATGAATCAAGATACCTGTAATCACATTCTGACTGGATGGAGCCAAAGTTACACATATCTCCCATTTCAGATATTTTCTAATCAAAATTCAAGTTAAGTTATGTACATATAACCTAATAATAGATAACTACAATTATATTTTGACTAATCATAACTCCATATATAGAAATCTACATTATTTCACCGAGTTGAAACCTAATTTTCAGATATCTGACATGCAGATGTGGTAAATTAAAGAGCTCTTTAACTGGATTTAACTAGTCAGAATCAAATTGAATTGAAATCACTGCTATTTCTAATGTAGCTATAGATATCAGTAATTTACGCAGCAGAAATCTCTAAGTGATTGACTGCAACACATATCCAGGCTGACTCTCATATGTTAAAGCAGCTTTCCATACAAACAGCTTCTCCAGGTTGGGGCAGCAGCAATAACACGATAGTTTTAATTACTGCTCGTTAATCTCAAACCTGAACGCCCCAGGTTTGAAACAGTCGACAGTGACACTTAATGCTTTTATGATTTTTCAGAATACACCCACGCTCAGGTGTACCTGGAGTAAATGACCAGGGGATACTTTCTACTTAAAATGAAGTCATTTAGCCTAATTATATTATGAGAGAATAAAAAGAATAAGTCTGTGGTCTGTAACATAACAGATTTGCTGTGTGAGGTTGGCGGGGCGGTTGAAAGGTTTCAGCCTGACTGACACGCAGCGACGCGTGTCCTGCTGACTGCGGCGTGCCCACTTGTCACGCGTGATGTATGAGCTGTCGCCTCCACGCCGTGGTGGCGAGGCTCCGGGGGACAACTCTGTCCCCGACAAAATCCACGATTTCTGAAAGCGCCGTCGTTTCTTGATGTGAAAGAAAGTCGCCGCCCGACGCGCGGATAGAATTTTGTTCTAAAAAGAACGGTGTCAAACAAAAGCTGAATCTGAGAGAATCTATGAAGACAAAAAAAATGTCTCACTGTTATACGAATAAATAAATACTGTTAAATAATAAATTATTACTGAAATACTGCTCTTAAGTCCATTCCAGGGTGTCTATACCTGGTCAAACCTATATTCTATAACCTTCAAGATGACTCCCCATTAACTCCTATTGACTCCTATTTAATGGCTCTTATCCTCCAATCAGGTCTTTTGAACGCCCGGCTTCCATTAATATAAACAGGAAATGACAATAGACCGTGGATGAAATATAAGCCGTATTTTTCTAATACATATTTTAATATTTGCAGGTTTATTTTCATGTAATGCTACTGTCACGAAAAAAATAACTCACATATGAGTCATTGAATTCACTTTGCCAACCGCATTAAAAATAAAAAAATGAATGAATGAATGAATGAATAGAAAGACGACTCCACTGTGAAAGTCATGCTGGGAAATTGCACGTTTCCAGAGCTTTTCTGGCCATTTGAAAGGTAAGATAGGTAGATAAAATGTCAATGAATTAAAAGTATTGAATGCAAAGAGCTGTCAACAGTTTTCCAGGATCCTTTTTTACTATCGTCGTCTTCAAATAAGTGAGGTTCTTCAGATTAATTTAGATTTAAGAAAATTAAGAGGCTGCCACAAACAAAAAGCCTCAGTGTAAATGTCCCTGTGTGTCTGTTGGATGTAAAACACATAAACATATTGACTGTAAAGCCATAACGTGTCAACTGTGTCAAATTATAATAATTCAGTAAGACGGGTGGAACACTCTTTGTGTTTCGCGTTTCACTTGCTTTGCAACTCAATTATAAATTGCAAATATACGACGCAGGAATACTGTCTCTCTGTATGTGCCAGGTTCATATGTTGTAGCACTTCTGATTTCTGAGCAAGGGCAGAGTTTCCCAAGGCCTCCTCACCAACTTACAAATCATAAATAATACCTCACATTGATAAATGGTTGTTATAAAAAGGGAAATTCAGCCTGAATCCTGTTTTCATAGATCCCACCGTAATTCAAGCATAATGCTATAACTCCACCAACTAGAACGGTAAAGTCTGTTTTCTTGCGTGGTGGCCATGTGCACAGGGTTGTTATGCTTAAAAAATAAAATGTTAAGGAAAAAAAACACAAGTTCAGGTTTATAAAATTACAGTATTTTATTCTCTTTCCACCCACACCATTCCAGACATAAAGGTTGTAAAGGGGTGAAGTCAAAACCCAGGTTAACTTCTAAACACTATATAATATCTATAAATAATTTAATGTTGATTAATTAACTAAGCAGAAAAAGATGGATGTGCTGAATCCTTATGGATGTTTAAAATGAGTGACTTTAATTTACTGTTTCTTTTACTGTATTTCTATTCTATTACTGTAATTCTACATAATCATTGCTGAAAGCTGTATTTATCTTTGACGCTGGTAAAGTTAAAATATAAAGATGGCGGTTATACGAGAAGGCCTTTATGTATTATTATTGTTTCTTTTGGCAAAGTGCCTCTAGCATAATCAATGATTTTAACCAGCAGTTATTGAAGGGAGGAGGAGGACGTGTCTTTGTTCGATTCATCGTTGGTGGGGCTTTGATATTCGCTGACGGCTGCGTGACCTGCACGCAACCAATGATTTATACAGAAGCTCCAAGGTTATCAGAGTTTTTCCACTACTGTTATAACACTTCCAGGCAGAGGCGGCTTTATGTGTGTGTATGAACTGTTTATCTTAGTTTTGCACGAATCTTAAATCAGTCATATTCCTGTAAACTTAGCTGGAGGCTGAGACAAACCAGCCCCTCCTCTCTTCTCCACCTGCAGGCTGCATCACATCAGCTGCAGAGAGACAGGAAACGGGAGGAAAGAATGAAGAACGACGCTGGCTGCTGGTCTCTTCATTCTTTCTGCAAACTCCACTCACCATGAGTATTGATGTCAAGGCAGCGCGCGATTCAGGAAAGGCTGTCTTGGGTTCCAGAATTCTTCAGAGATGTGTTTTGGGTGTAATATGAACTCAACCAATCTAAAGGTGTCGTCTCCCACCTCCTTTCAAAGCCTGGTTGCACTAGTGTCCAATGCACTGCTGCTGAAACGTTGAATATGAAAAGTGGCCTCAAGACGCTCTGGTGGGAGGTTTAGCGTTTAGCTTGATTATTTGGTTCCACACCAGGCAATAACATTTTTACAATGTAGTATATAGGCAGAATAAAAAATGGAAATTGGTCAAAATGGTGTTTTATGAGCGTTTATCTTCAAACAAACAGGAAATGAAACGATCAGCATTCCCTCCCATCATGCATCTCCTGGTTTCTATGGACCCGAGTTCACCTTCTCCCCAGAGGGACCACACCAAAGTTTGCCAAACCAAAACCACCTGGCTTTGGAGGTCTTGGTCTGCTTGATTAACGTCTTCCTAATGACCTTTGTTAGTAGAATCAGGTGTGTGTTTGGAACAAAAACCTGCACCCACACTGGTCCTCCAGGACCAGGATTGGACACCCCTGATTTAGTGCAACACTTGTTCGAATTTGTTGATTCACTGGGATGCACAATATATAGAATGAGGCATCAGTGGAGATTTCACGATGCTCTTTTTGCTCATTGGCTTCCGTTTTTCCCCACACCACAAAAAAGCTGGAATACCCTATTAACCTATTTGTTTTCTGGATGGTGTCAATGATTACCACCCATTAGAAGCCTAATGGTGAAATAGGCAGCATTTATATGATGATAAGTCCCTTTAAAGGTCTCTTGGTGATTGCACCAGTCCAACAAAACATTGGTAACTAGCACAATGTCACCTCACTCTCCAACAAAGTCTGCTAGAAATATAACAGAATACGACGGATAAACAACTAACTCTGACGAAACATGTTCAACTTGCTGACTTTATATGCTTGTTGTCTATGTGCTATTGTACTTCACACACCTGACCTTGTACCTAAACCTGCTATCAAAAGAAATCTACAACATGTGAGGTGACTGCAGATATGTCAGACTCCAGTTATATTGGTGTTACAGAGCAAATATATATATATACTATATTTATATATAAAAATAGTTAGAATATTGCAAAAAAAATGTTTTACCACAGATAAAAAGACTTTATTTAAAACTTAAAACAAGACCAAACTGACCCAAATCAGGAAAAAAAAAATTGAAATAAGCTAAATAATGAAACAATGTTCAATGATTAATAGGATGAGTTCAAAGATTAGTTATTTGTCCATAAAAATCATAGAAATCACAAGAAGATCATTGCTGAACATGAAGAATATATTCTGTAAGATGTTTAAAAAGATGATTATAGAGGATTCTAACGGCTCAAATCTAAATTAAATATCAATATCTGTTTTGGTTTGTTAGTGTAGTTGAGATTTTCCTATGCAATATATGCATAAAACGCATTGGGCTTTAGGATTTTAAAAGATTAATGTTGATCTCTTATCACTATACATCCACCCAGATACAAAGAGGTGTGATAATATATATATATATATATATATATATATATATATATATATATATATATATATATATATATATATTGGTATTCTAGTAGAGGTCTGAAACTATGCCTACATTCATTCATTGCATATGTATACATGTGTGTTTCATGCATCTCTGTTGTAGAAATGTCTCGTACTGTGATTCCCAGAGTTCAGCGTTGTCCCTTTACTCCGAGCCGCCTGCTTTTCCTGCTCAGGTTTTTTCGTCAGTCACCTCTTAAATGTCACAACTCCTCCAGAGGGAAGATAACCCTCGCCTCCTCAACAACACCCTTGCGTCTTCTGTCCCACTTTTCTTGCCGGGGCTGTGCTCCTGTAGCACGTTTTCCGCTGAGCTTTTTTACAGCTGATTCCACCACGTTCAGTGTGTTCCTCAGCGCTCGCTCTGTGTTTCAGCCTCATCGGCCGATCACGCCGCGAGCTGCTTGTTAATGTGGTTAATGCCGTCAAATCTTTGGGGGCGGCAGAAGCAAAAAGACACTGCGTCATCTGAGAAGTTTGATTTGTGAGATCAGGGCGTCAGGTCACAGCGAACAGGGTTAATTTAGTCCCGATTGGAGTGGCAAAATTTTACTTTAAGACTTTTTTTTTTTCTCGGCCTGTCATCCTGTCAAATTAGACGTCGTCTAAGTTCTTTTCCATAATTGACCATTCGTTTAATCCCCCTAGCCCAAACAAAACGAATCGTAGGCACATGACATCTGTCAGCTCCAGTGTGCATTGGGCTCTAGCCACAGAGATAAAATGGAGAGTGGCGTCTCTGTGTTTTTAAGTAAGAATAGAATCATTAGATAACAGGCGACGCAGCGTGTTTACCTGCTCTAATGTAAAATGAAACGAACCGTCACTTCCAAGGCCAACGGGAACGTTAATGTCTGCGGAGTAACGGGTCACGTTTGTGAAATGATCCGCTTAAATTTACATTTTAAGGACATTTAGGTCCTAGTGACTCTTAATGTCACGTTCACCAAACACATTAATCTCTGTCCTATGAACACAGGTTTATAAAATGTGATCAATAAATCAAAGTATGACCATAAAGTGTCTGCGTCACTTTCCAACATCACACTTAATAATAATTAATACTTAACTTTACTTAATGATGCCCAGGGAACTATACTGTTTAATCTGTTTGATATTCAGGTTAAACACAAAAAGTGGGAGAAGTGCTCCTTAATCTTAGGTTATTTAGATTTATTATCTAGCAAAACAGAAGTGGCATATGTGGAATATAACATTTAGAAGTATGTTTAATTAGTATATGATTCAATATATAATTCTATATTGTTATGGCCTTTTTTGGAACCACCTTACTTTTTTCTACATGTTCCGTTTGTTGCTATCTGCAACGTCTTTACTAGTAACTAGAAACTACACAATGTTCCTTTACATGTAAATTGTCACGTTTCCCATATGTTCTTTGTATTTATTCTTAGTTTACATCTGTGAGTTTTCTGGTTCTGTGTGGAATGTGACTGATATGAAAAGATGGGATTTTTTTCCCTGTGGATTATGAATGTGCAGTAAATGACATGAGCGTGAATGGAAGTTAAACTGGAGAAGTTCTGTGTGGATTTGACAGGCCATTCAACATCTGTCCACCGCTGGTGGTTTTTATAGTTTCAGGTAATGAAAATGATTCTGTGCTTGAAAGGAAGAACAATAACGTTGACAATATAATCTGATCTGAAGCCGGACTATGAGGACAGGACCAGACATGTCAAAATGGATTGTGAATAATTTGCAGTGGGTTTTCGTCTCTTTGGTGGAGAACAACACCCACTAATGGAAAAGTTAAAAAAAAAATACCCATGAAAATGTCTGAAACTCGTCTGTCACAACAGGAGGTCTATATAACATTAACAGGATCTTCACTGCTGCCTGTTTTCAGGAAAATTGCCTGTAACTTGTCCACTTTTGTTTTTCTTCATCTGTGTCCTTTACAATGACCAACCCACCACTTAGCAACTTAAAGACGTGTCTTTGTTGTTTCCCTGCAGACAGAAAAGGATGAGCAAGCACCTTCCACACACACAATGCACAGTCAATGGAGAGCCACGTATTGTTCCACCCTCTGGTGTGGGTTGGACCTTAATTGCGCTCCGTCTCTGTGGGGAAAACCACTATAATTAATGTTGATTACGCTTTTGCAATAAAAGGCCTTTCTCCGGGTCCCCGTTGAAAAAGACCTTTAACATACACCATCCATAACATGGCCTCTGTGACCAATTACCCGCCCCAACCTCCAGCTATCTCCGTTACGGCCGCTCGTGGAACTTCAACATTACCCTTTCAATGAGAAGAAAATGTCCTTATTTCCTCCCTCCTCTTGGCTTTTCACCAGCCATACTGTGAACTAGCTCACCCTGTATTACAATGTCTATAGGTTTAAAGCAGTGGTTCTCAAAGAGTGGGGTGCGCCCCCCCCTGGGGGAGCGTGAGGTTCCATCAAGGGGGGCGCGTTTGACCTCGGGGAACATGCTTTTTTATTTTTTTATTTAGATTTTTTTTAATGTCAGAGAAAAAAAGTGTAAATGCACCTTCACTACATTAGGGGGCAGCAGAGTGTGTGCAGGGAGCATACAGCACAGAGTATGAGTATGAAGTGTAGACACCAAGTGACACCATGAAAACATATTTAACAGGGATTAGAAGACAGGCGGAGAGAGACGGAGATAAAGAGACAAACGAAAGTCTCCCAAAGCTAAGACGAGGAAATATGACGAAGCGTCTGTAGCGCTTGGTTCACTGTGAAAGGCCGGTGTGTTACTGAGTCTGAAATGTTGGAGACAAAGAAACTAAAGACATTACACCACAATCACGCTGATATTTTTCAGTACCATATGGTCTGACATGATCAGTCAAAAAATGTTTATAGTTTAATTAAGGATTTAGTTTTATTTTTGAATTTCAGATGCACTTTAAATCTTTTCTGTTACAGTAATAAAGCTATTCTTTGCTCTAAGTTGATACATGTTTATTCATTTCTTTATTATCTTATAGGTTAATAAAGATACAGTGTTATGCAGAGGTACCTATAACAATTTTATAGACAAATGATTCTATATATAGTCCCGTGTGGGGCGTGAGATGTTTTCTTTTTTCATAGGAGCGCCACAGAAAATAATTGAGAAGCACTGGTTTTTAGGGAATGGTGCATGATTCCTGACCAATAACTCTTTATTTGTTTTGCTTTGTTAACAGAGGTGTGTGACAGCCCGCTGGTGTCTGACCTGCCGTCCTCGTCGTTCCGTAGCTCCTCCCAGCTGACCGGCAGCCATGGGCCGGTGTTTGCTAAGGTCAACAGAAGAGAAGGTGAGTGAAACCGCCGCTGCTGGGAACAAACCGAAAAAAAAACAAGGCGTATTCCCTCGTCATAAATAAGTGTAATCATGGCACAGAGATCGCCTACAGCACGCCTGAATTTAATTCAGTTGGCACAGGACTTTGTCTCAGTGTCCCAGATACAAAGTTGCACTCGAGAGTCTCTCGCCTGAGTCCCGTAAGTTCTTAAAAGTTTGAGTGACTTCATTACTCAGAACTTATATATAGACTCGCAGTCCTCTAATATTAGCGGTAAAATCCACTGACACATATGTAATATTAGTGTTTGAAGAACATTAAGTTGGTTAAGTCCAGCTTTTCTGAAAGAGAGGAGAGAGACTTCTAACTCCCTCCAGTTTTAAGAAACTAGCATTTGTTGGATGAATTTACTTGGCAGACGCAGCAAACACCCAACATTAAGTGTATTTGGATAAACATGACAGCTTCAAGCTATTGATTTGCACGGAAGTTACTTCCATCATTTTAGAATTCAACTGACTCATCAGAAGTGCAAAAACATTCATTTTTTTTGCACAGAAGTTGATATTTTCTGCTTTATTGTCAACAAATATGTGCAAAACCAAACCAGGAATGAATCGATCATACTTACTTACAAGTATTGTGGCCAAACCTGAGTGCATCGAGTCACACGTCCCGTTTTCATTCTCCAGAGACGAGCTCTGTGTAACATGGAGAGGCAGCTGTGAATGTGTGGAAACGTGGGCTCTGCATGCTACCACAGACCGTCTGTCTATTGAATTGATTTTAGATGATCAGTGGTAAAGGAGGGTTCTGTTAGCTCAAGCTCAGTTTTTACCTTTTTTTTTTCTCCCAAAGAGTAGAAAAGCAGTGCCGTTTTTCTTTCTTTTTATATATATTTAGATGACGTTTTGGCCCTCAGGCCATCTTCAAGATTAACAATATCTGTCTTCCATATCCTTTACTGGTGCAGGCGTGACCTTTTCTATTTCCCACAGTTTCTTTTCAAAGTGTAAACAGCAAGGTTTTTTTTTTGGGTGCAGGTTCTCCATAAAAAAAAGTTCCACCTTGCACCACTTTGAAACATATACACTTGTTGACATCGACAATCAGACAGAATGGGGAAACTATAGACAATCGCCACGTCCCCTGGTCTGTATACGTCTACTTCTCAATGATCAGTGTCCTGTTCTGTGTGTTATCCCCTTTAGCGGGGGTCAGGGCAGAGGCTCTGCCTTTCTACAGGACACAAAGCACAGAACATGAAAAGCCGAAAGCCTCGGTGGATTCACAAAGACGCCTCTGTGGTTGAGGGGAAGTAAGTAGGCTGGTAGCTGGGATCACAGCAGAGATGATTGGAGGATGAATGTGGTTTATTGGAGTAACCATAGAGGCACTTTGACTGCAGTGGTCTCACTCATTGATTTGATGCATCCAACAGTAACTACAGCATGCAAGCGTACATAGAGGTACCCGTATTTTTTTCCTTCCCTCATACTAAAAGCCAGATACAATTCTCAACCCCCCTATTAAAATGCACCAGAACACAGGAAATAGCATCTACTCGGGGTGACCACAAGACCCATTAGAGTCCCCCGCCCACATTTTCAACGGGCCCAGTGGCAACTATATATATTGTATATAGAAATGCATTGGAATTATATTACACTACTATATCAAAAACCCTTTCCACAGGGCCACCTCCTCTCAATAGGGGTATAAATCTGAGTTTGTGATTCACTAACCATAATAAAAATTCAAGTGGGCGCACTCTGGGTGCTGATGTGGGGCTTTGTGAAGGGCTATCATTGTTTTAGAGCTTTTTTTTTCTTTTTTTGGAGGGATAGGTTTGCAGAGCTTAGTGACTGGCTGTGCTGCCAGAGCAGAACACATTGGGGAATCTGCTCTTTCTTTTTTTCTTTCCTTTACACCTTTACTGTGACAAATTGGAGATAAGCCGGCAGAATGTTGCTTTCTGAGAAAGTTTTATTAGAAAGGTTGTAGATTTTTTTTTGTCGTCCTGTGAACACATTGCAGGGACCACTTCCACCATCTTGTAAGCAAATGCTGTGTATTTTGGCAATATGATTTTAGTCAGGATAGCTTTCACGTTATCTTGGAAACCAGAAAACACCTGAAAAAATGTCAAATAAATACGGTATCATCCGTAAGGGACAACAGAAACGCATCCTTCTGCTGGGCTTTCTGGTTTTTCTGAGGACGACAGACACATTCATTCTCTTTTTGGGGCCAAGTGGGCAGCTGGGAGGCAGAGGTCGCCGAGCTTTTCACGTGCCTCCTCGGCGCCCAGGCCTCGCCGCTGCGAAACAGTCCCGTCTTTGGCAAGTCGGCCCCCCGGTCGGAGCTGGTGTGGAAAGGATTTTTTCACACATGGAAGCGAGTCAATGCCCAGCCTTCGCTTCTCAGGGCTGTGGGCTTCACAATGGAGGGATAAAACCTGCATTTTATTTTTCCAGGTTCAAATCAAGTAAAAAAAAATGATGGGGGACATAGGGGATCTCAAACTGTGACTGGTCCATAGCCATGCATGATGGTTTGTCTCCAATGTGCTGATTAGTGCACTTGAATCATGTTTTGTCCACTGTAAGGGCACCCTAGGAACAATTTAACACATATTGTCCACTGGAAGCACCCTGTGGGGCTCTTTATCACCTTATCTGGCAGAGTGGGCCACCATGGATGCCCCCCAAGAGGGAACTTTTGCTCCTCATCCATGGCTGATGTCGATATCCATCATTGCACACAATGACCAACAAGAGGAGCCCATTATGAATGTAAATGTCACTGCTGGAGAGAAGTAAGATGAATAAGTGGTATTTTTAAAGGTTTGCACTAAATAACACCGTTCAGGATAAACCCGGGTTGAGCAACAGTTAACTAATGAAAAGCAACTGCATGAATAGAATAACAGGCTGCTAATATGGACCCATCTGCTTATACGAGTCCAATCTGCATCATGCCACCGAGCTAGTGTAAGCAGATAAATTATCTCAGTGCATTTTCACAGGAGTTTATGGTGCAGAAAGGTGATGTGGCTGAGCATGAGCATTTAAAAAAAAATAAAAAGTCAATTCATTAAAACACATAGGAGACTGAACATGTTGTTGTTGTTGTTGTTTGTTATGGAGCCGGATAAAACTTTAGTGACAAGCGCTGTCACCTCTACTCAAGGATGATCAGACTTATCCCGGCGAGTTGGAGGCGCCGATGTCGTTTCTGTCGGCGGAGATAAGTGGTCGAGGTCTGTAGTGGCCTGTGTGAAACAGGGAGTTCCACGTTTTACACCGATCACGCTGGCGGGTTGATGGCGGCAAATCTGACATCAAGAGGGGGGAAAGAAAAGCTCTAATAGTCCGGTGACTGGATGTGAATGCCTCTTTTAAAAAGCTGTCAGATGTTTAACTCTGCCGATTTATATCCTTTCCTTTTGCTCATTTGTTCTCAAACCCTCTGAAATCTTTTGCTTTTTTTAAAAAGTTTCTCCAAATTGCTCCCTTTGCACTTCACTCCCTCATCCCTTTTCCTCATTTCTTTTCATTATTTATTCATCCTATATTTCCACCCTCCTTGTCATTTCCTGTCCTGCCGTACTCCTTGTACACTGCGGTCACTGTAATGGTCATTTTCACTCTGACCTGAAAACATTGAGATAACTTCCGTCTTATAGCCAAATGTTAATTACAGCATTTAACATTTATAGGCAAATGTTAATGGAAGTATTTAACATCTAAACGGTCTCTGTTTTTCAGAGGGCCATACTGATAATTGCACATTAAATCACATTTAATTATTTTGAAATAGGCCCTGAACACTCCATCAATCCCCGGTAATCATTTTCTGGAAGTGCTAATTAAGATGTGAGAATAGTATTTTAAACATGGGCATAGAGCTGTAGGTTGAGGTTAAGTATGTGGGTGGAGGCAAATCTAGAATCAGGTATTGATCTTTTGCGTGATTGTGCCCTTTTTCCAGGTTGCCGTTTAACACTCCGGTTAAATTCCACAGCTCGTCGACGTTATTGCTCTGAATCAGAGGTATTCTCTTTCCATGAATTTAATTATATTGGTAAATGTTGCTTGATTCCTTGACACAAATGCACCCAAAAGCCATTGCAGAAATCCCTGGCTCCAATAGACTCTCATTGGTAAAGCAATTTAAACGTTTTAATAATGAATGCACTGGTGGTGGTCTATCTGGAAATTATTGCTGGTTATGGCCATGATATGTAGCTTGTACTAGATCATGTCCATTATAATAAAGTACAGCAGCTCCTCTCTGGAGACTCAAAAGTGCCTTCTAGTAAAAGACAGGACATGTTTACTTCACATTCCCCTGAGCCACGATCTTTTCCTAATCCTAACATAGGCATAAATTTAACTACATGCCAGACTCAGGATGCAAATGTCCGAAAATATCAGTTTTCTGCAGGCTAATCTGTCCCGTGGCGCGCTAAACTCTCCTCATGAGAACATGTTCCCAGTGAACCTGATGCAGGCAGCCATTTTCTCCTCAAAAAAGTAATAGGCAAAGCAAATTGGTGGTAAATGAATGTAAATTCGAGGAGACGGGATTGGTCGTCCAGGCACCGCGGAGGTGGCAAAAAGGGGAGAAAATGCTCAAGCAACTAATTTGCGACTCAATTTTGTCATTAAACTATGACGACTTGTTTCTCCGTCACGTCGCTATTAGCTTTGTCAAACACACTTATGCGTGATGCTTCATGGAGTGGCTCTCCTTGACACATTCCCTATTGAACTGATTCCCATTACTTAGCGGACCTCTTTCTTCATAGTGCACCTGTTGCCAACTCCCTGTACGATGGTCTCCAGGGGCTAGGCCTCTTTTTACTCAGCTGCAATTGGCTAAGATCCCTTCATTGACCTCCATTTTGGACTTGTTACCTATTTTTTGTTTTTGCCGTGTTACCCAGCTGTCCTGCATTTATATTTCTTTCAGAAAAACAACGTTGAATTTATTTCAATGAGCATTGCCTTGACAAAGTGTTTTTCCTGCCTCTCTTTGTCATATAATAAATGCAATTTTATTTACAGTTAACACAACAGATAGAAATAATATTTTGGATGTTTGATTCTCTTATTAAGAAACAGCTAATTTTCCAAGTGGAGTTGGTTCTGTCACTCCAGGAGAAACCACTTTAAATAATAACTAGGGTCGTATTATTAATGTTTAAGCTAGTTAAGACTTTAGTAATATGTGATATCATCCAGTCATGATCAGCCTGTGTGAATAATGGATTCAGCCTCGGTGGCATCGTGTTTTAAACCCTTATTGTTGCTGTCGCCATCTTGTTTTTTAGTCAAGAGTGAGAGTGTGAGCATATTTGGTAATAGTGTGGAGCTGGGTGGGAGCTTCCTGTGAAGTAGTGTGGAGCTGGGTGGGAGCTGACCTGGCAGATAGCTAGCAGGTGGAGACATATACTGTCCTCAATGACTTTAAGGTAACTTCTCATCTGGCTGTGGGTTGACCTTCAGATAATAAAATGTATATAATAGGGTTTGGTGTAGCCGCACACCCCAGTGTCATTTTCCTGCCTTGCAGGTTGCCAGATTTGTCAAAATCCACCAGAGTGTGTGTTTCAGAGTGACTAAACACAATTATTTAGTCTGTTGAGGTAGCCTTTGTATAATAATTAAAGCTGAGTGAGCTATGCTATGCTATGCTTATCTGCAAATATGCAAATCACAACGTAGTAGTACTTTAATCAGTTCAGTTTAGAAGCCTTCCATTCATTGTCTATGTATAAGACAATGCATTCAATGTAATTGTTGTCATGATCAATCATTATATTTTCCTGTATTTGTTTTCTTCTCAATAAACTGCTGGAAAGAAACAGGAAAGTTCTATGTCGACTTATTGGAAAACCTCAGCAAATGAGAACATGGGCATTTAAAATTCTTTATGTGTCCACAGTAGATTAGGACAGGATTGACCTTTAAGTAAAAAAAAATATGTCTCCATATCCTCTAGAAGAAAACATTTTTACAATGAAGGGTTGTGCAATACATTTTTTTTTATCGATCTTTTTAGATGCATAAAAAGGACAGATTTTAAAGAAATGTTCCACAATTGCGGGTAAAACAATAAATGAGGAACTTTTCAGAACCAGATCCACAAAGAGAGCTCAGTAGATTGTTGGTGACCACACTCGCCTCCTTTTCAGTGAATACAAACTGCTGCCACATCATTGTTTGCTGCATCCTGCGAGGTGTAAGACTATGAGAAGAAAAAAAAAACTCATTTATTCCTGTTCCTATTGGCCTCGTAGATAGCATCATGTAATTTTATGTCCTGTATGTACATTTGCATTGTCTGTTTCCTTGTGTATTACCATTCTTATTTTCTGCGGGCTGTAAAATAAATTGCTCCTCGGGGATGCTGAAGTTTACCTTGACCTTGGGCCGTGTGGTCTCCCGTCAGCCAACGCTGAAAACAAGGTCACTCCAAATCTGTGCTTGGAGAGTTTTCCATAATTCAAAACAGGAGGTAATTATTTTCCCCGGATTTATATGAACGAGGATCAAACCTTAATATTTTTAGCTTTTTAGAAACTTTTAACTAGCTGAAGTTTGCTCAGACTCTGTTTTGGCAACCCAAGTTTTTGGGTCCATTTGAGGATATTTTCTGTCGTAAAATAAAAGGTTAAGTAGACATTATATATTAACATAGAACCTTTAAACCCCTCTCAGGTCTCTTTAATGGTTCTGTGACATTATTCTCACACTTTTCTCTGGATTGATGACCTCTCGGCCCTTTTCTCCAACCTCCAACCACCTTCTTCAGCCTCTATCGCTGAAGCTCTGATGTGGTTGACCCCAAAAGTCAAAAGTGGCCGTGTTGGCCGATTCATTGTGGTCAACCTGCTAGTTTGAATGTCCGGCAGAGAGGCGACGCAATGCTTCTGACCTGCCTTTAACCTCCATTACATTCTTGAGTGCTTTGGTGGTAGCAGTAATGGTGAGAAAACTGAGATTTAGTGGATCTGAAGTGACACATGTGCTTGACAGAGAAGAAATATTCACTTTAGTGAACCAACAGCTGAACTGTGACTAACATGGAAGTCACTGTGTATAGATGTGCCACACGGATGTCCATGTTTCCATTTTTGTACTTTAATTTGGCTTCTCTCTGCTTTCTTCTCCAGTTTTTGATGAGGCAAAAAGTGTCTACCTCCCTGTCTAGATGTCCGGTTATCTCACTCTGTCACTGCCTCTCTTCGCTTCTGTTCGTCACTTTGCTTCCTTTCTCCAATCCCTGTGTAATGAATAAAGGTCAGAGTGTCTGCGCTCTCCTGTTGTGCTGTCATTGTTCTTGTCTGGTACTGGGATACTTATTAGCTCTGGCCTTTAGATGCTGCCAGGACCAGACTGGGAAGATCACTCAGGCCGGGAAATATACGGCAAAATGCCGCCTCACGCAGACTCTACTCATTCCAGTGAATTGAGTGGATAGTTAAAATAGAGTTTAGATAAATAATTTGATCCAATGCTTGATCATAGGAGTACACTTTCTCTTCTAGTCACTATTTAAATTAAGCTTGTGGAAGCTTATAATGATGAACATTAGCTATCAAACTGGTGATCCCATGTTTAAAAAGTCTATAAAATTGCTATAAGTACCTCTGCATAACACTGTATCCTTATTAACGTATAAGAGAGTAAAAAAGAGAAATATGGACCAACCTACAACAAAGAATAGCTTTATTAACTAACAGAAAAGATTTAAAGTGCATCTGAAAATAAAATCATTAATTAAACTATAAACATTTTTGACTGACCATGTCAAACCATATGATATTGAAAAAATTCAATTACATAAAATTGTATTTATCAGCGTGATTGTGGTGTTATGTCTCTCATCCCTGTTAAATATGTTTTCATGGTGTCACTTGGTGTCTACACGTCATACTCATACTCTGTGCTGTATGCTCCCTGCACACACTCTGGAAAAGAGAGCGCCACTGCCCCCTAATGTAGTGAAGGTGCAATTGCACTTCATTCTAGGACATTAAAATAAAAAAATAAAAATGCATGCCCTGCCCTGACGGAGCCTTGCACCCCCCTGGGTCTCCATTTCATTTTTCGTAAAGCACCATTGTAACCACGTTGTTTGGAATGTTGGTTTTTAACACGTCTGGCTGGCTGCCACATTTCCACCAGCCACAACGGAGCAGCCAATAGAAATTTGTCTTTCTATTGATCGTGCGGGTACTTGTCGATGTGTGCTATGTTCACAACACACAACATAACACACACACACACACACACACAAAAATAAAAGAATCTTCTTCAAGCTGCAGCCTGCAGGCCAATTAGCACGGCGGGCCACCGGGGGAAACTCCTGTTGCTGCCGATAGCGTGCCGGGCCACGGCTGCTGCCCTAACAAGCTCTGAAACAGCTGCAGCAGGAAAAGCAGCACATCAGCTCAGACACAATCAACCCGCGAGATGGCACATCTGGTCCTCATCCACGGAGCAGATTAAATCAGCTTTTAATCGGCATGGAAACAAAACTCTACTCAGGTTCAACTCGGTTTTATTTAAAAGAATTTTAGTTAGTTTTTAAGACTGCAATTTGCAGTATGAAGACACCTAGATGTTTTGGCCAAGATTGCATCATATATATTATTATGATTATTATTATTATTACTAAACAGACATTTTGAGTTCTGAACACTCACTCTTATATCCTGTCTAAATATCCTGTGTTACCTGGAAAAGGTGCAGTGACCACAACAACATGGTATATCAGACTTTTATGTGTAAGAGTTAGTCAGACACAAACAAAACATTTGAAGATATCGTCCTGGTAACTTGGTAATTTTTTGGGGGGACAAAAAGATGAATCGTTTTTACAATTACTTGTGGAAATAGCAGATAAATCAGTCATGGAAAATAATCGTTTGTTGCAGCCTGAGAAAAGAATTTCAGGAATAAAACGCTGAAAACTTTCAGTCACAAAACACGGGAGGCAGGAAATGTCGAGATCAACTTTGTAATGAGGAGGATTAAAGAACAAAGTGAGCTGCTCCGGTAGAATAGAATGGGATGTTCGTGTGTGTTTGTGTGTGTGTGTGTGTGTGTGTGTGTGAATTAGGCGACTAAGCTACTGAGTAGCTTCATAATCGATGTGGTTCGATTGATAGTGGGGAACAGGTATGTGTCCACTGTGTCTGAGGGCTGTGGTATTGATTTGTATTGGCCATGTGTCGGCGTGACATCACCTTGGCAACGCAATCTCTGTGCGTGTGTGTGTGTGTGTGTGTGTGTGTGTGTGTGTGTGTGTGTGTGTTCGACGAAGAAATCCCTCCATCTGCTATTAAATCCTAAACATATTCGGTTTTGGCCTGACTCAGCACTTTTGCTTAACGTGCGCACACACAATTGAGCTAACACACACAGACACACACACACACAGACACACACACACACACACACACACACACACACACACACACACACCCTTCTCAGTATTCAAAGTGTCATTATCCTGTAGCAGCCTTTTCTATCACCTCCAACGTTTCTTCATAATCATGTTTTGCCATAGCACTCCCTTCGCTTTCTGTCCCTCCTCTCTCTCTCTCTCACACACACACACACACACACACACACATATATGTATACAGTGTATATGCATATATCAGCTATGTATATAAAGTATAAAATAAATTAGGGTTGGATGAGTTTTGGCAATATCTAACAAAAATGATCTATTTTACTACAGCGGACTTCTTTCTCCTGTTTGTCTCTTTTCCTATTGCATGACACAACTATCTTTTCTTACTATGACCTTTTCTGCAATAATTTGATCATTTTCTGATTTAAACACACAGATCCATAGTAATGACAGGGCACAGGACATTTAGACTGTATAAACTCATCAGAGTTGGTATTCCCGCCCTGTTTTCTATTCAGCACTGA
The DNA here is from genome assembly GCA_036785175.1 of Eupleurogrammus muticus. Classification (NCBI taxonomy): domain Eukaryota; kingdom Metazoa; phylum Chordata; class Actinopteri; order Scombriformes; family Trichiuridae; genus Eupleurogrammus; species Eupleurogrammus muticus. The sequence goes on from JAYKQN010000006.1 coordinate 1,930,380, forward strand.
GCCACTAAATGATAAGAATCATAATAATTATTAGTAACATAATGAAAGTACAGTTACTGAACATAATCGAGAGAATGATGTATAACTGGGGCTTATTTTCATCATTGATATGCATGAATCCAGAAATGTTTAAATGTTTATGTACAGTATATTTTAAGATAAATGTAGACAATATTCAGAATTACTACTTCATTTGATTTTTTTCAGCATTAACAGTTTATTTCTTTCCATTTTCGTTACTGCTTCTGCTTTAATGGATTTTGCTGCGCATAAAGTCATTCATGCTTTTTCACAGCCTGTTTAAGTAAAATGTGCCGTAATGATCTAAAGTGCAACATATATAGTCTTTTATGCAGAAACATGAATATGTTTATAACCTGCAGTTTTAATGGAATGTTATTTCCCATTCCTATTTATAGCTTAAAAGAGGATTTCTTTCCCCCCATGTGTTTGCCTTGTACTACCATCTTATGAATAAAAAAAAAAAAGATGTAAAGTTGTAGGAAAATGTTCATAAAGCGAGATGTATTGGCACGGTTGAATCTATCTAGTTTCCTGCTTCACCTCTAAAAACGTTATTCCAGAAATGTGGAATAATGTGTTATTTTGCATCTTCTGTCTGTCCTGCCTATGGCTCATACAACACATTACCCTGAAGAACAAGAACTGATATCAGCTCAGAAAATGACTATTGAACAGACAAAAGCTTTAATATAGATCACGTCAGTGTGAAAGTGCTTCATGAAAAGGCTATTAAATGGTTTAAAGTCATATCCCACACGCCATACACACCGAAGCAGATACATTAGCAGGAAATAGGTAATAATACCACATGTGAAGCACTGATCCATTTTACTTCAAGTGTTTGTGACTCTGGAATCTCCTTCCACAATAGACAGCTTGTGAGTATTTGCTGACAAAACGTGTTTTGGATCAGGATCACAGACTATACCCCTAACTGTGCGAGGTAGACTTAAACAAGAGCCAGCATAAAATAAATAAATAAATATAAATAAATAATAAGGAGCTGCAGACCTTCCCCGTTACTCAAACATACAAACAAGCCGTTTGCATTCACGTTCCAAACTGTGAGATTTATTATTCGCTGGCTCTAGATCCGTCGCACACGCGGCGGCTACGGCCGGCCATAAATTCACAGATATAAAGTTTCATTTCAAGTAGATTAAAACGTAATAAATCACATTTCACTCACAGAGTTTGTCTCCCCTCTATCTTCTATCACCTCTGCCAGAATCTGTATCTCCCCATCTCACACACACACACACACACACACACACACACACACACACACACACACACACATCTATATGTTGTATGAAGTGAAAGTGAATTCTCTTTATCATCCTTTAGGGGCCGGAGGTTGGTCTCCTCTCATCTCGGACCGGTACCAGTGGCTGGAGGTGGACCTGGGGAAGAGGACCCAGGTCACAGCCGTGGCCACGCAGGGACGCTACGGCAGCTCTGATTGGCTGACGGCCTACCTGCTGATGTTCAGCGACACAGGACACAACTGGAGGCAGCACTGGCAGGAAGACAGTTTAGGGGTAACTGCACTGAAAATCACACAAAGGCTGTTGGAAAACAGGCTCAGTTTCCACAACTTGTCTGTAATGTCCGAATGGACAGAGACCTCCTCCTCTTGGATCTGAACTAAATGTCAAACTATGGTTCATTCACAGACTGTTTGGCTCCTTTTGGAGTTTGATATTTTACCAATGAATAGGTTGTAGTACAACGATAGAATTGACATTTATTTCTACTGGAAGATCAACAGTAATAAAACGTCCATCGGATCAATTTTGGTTTGTTTTCAAGTGTGAAAATGGATGAAGTTGTACTATATACACCAATTAGTAAACATTTTATTGTCCAAATACCACGGACCAAATTACCAAACTAGTGGTTTAAAATTGCCCTTAGTATTATTGAATCTCAGCACTGCATTTACAGTCAAATACACATTTCTAGGCTGGATTAAAGATGAATTTATACTTTATAGTACAGCAGTGAAGTACTTATAACATAATTAAAGGTAATTACATATTTAAACAAACAGAAATGATTCATTCTATCATTAATATTGTCAATTTGTGGAGCTGAATAAAGTCACCATGTAAGTAGTTTAGATGGTGCACACTTTATTAATGATTATTGCTTTCATTGTTTGCAATGAGAATGAAGCTAGTTTTACACATTTACACTGTGTTTCATTAATCCGTGTTGCAGCTTTTTATGCATCTCCAAAGTTTTAAAGAGAAGAAATAAACAATACACAAACAAATTTAAATTACCAACCCTGACCCTAAAGTCCGATACAAACACCTGGATGTGGCAGGACTTTCTTCACTTAAACAAAGATAAAACTACAGGTTGTTTTTTAGAGCTAAAGAAGAATGATAGAGTGAGCTGTCAGCTGTAATCAGTGATGCTAAAGCCCCACAAACAAGCTGAAATCGTGTTGTAGTTATAGACTCAGACCTGAATGATATCAGCCTGCTGTCACCTGGAGAATGCATCAGGAAATAAAGACGCGGCTACTGCAGCAGTGTCTATGTAGGTCTCTGTGAAGAAGTCAGACAGCTGCAGCTCAGAGTCCTCACCGTTCCAGCTCCTGCCAAAGAATAGAATTTAAAATACTGCTTCAGGTTCAAAAATAGGAATAGGTTATAGGACCAAAATACATTTCTGGTCAGCTGCTGTGTTATGAACCTTGCAGACATCTCAGGTTGAGTCAAGACTAAACATGGAGACGCAGTTTCAGATGTTATGCTCCACACACAGAAAACTGCGTGTCTGCTGCAAACGTTTCTATTGTGTCTTTTCTTCTGTTTTTCTAATTTCCCTTTAAATGTGTTTTCTTTTTCATATTGAATAATATTGCTTTGTCTTGAAGACTTTCATGCGTGGCGTAGAGTGCTCAGAATCGCCGCGTTGTTGAAAATGCGCTTCACAAATAAAGTAAAAGCCTCGCCGGCCTCTCCCGCAGTGTAAAACCTGCTCAGCAGGAGCCTTTCACTCTCTATTAATAATGGATGGAATAATGAAAGGAAGCCGGGCCGGGCTCTGTCTGCGGCATGGAGCTGCTGTTTGACAGTTTAACCTCTGCAGGCGGGAGGCGGGAGGCTGTTAGATCGCCTCTCCGATGTACAAAAAAAAGTCCCGGCTTTGATTATGCCACGGCGAAGGTGTCTATCAGAAGTCTGGGAACAAGTCGCTGCAAGCTCAGTGATTTTGTGAGCCGGTCCTGATAAGAGTGTCATCTCTCGGCGCCTCAAAATGTAAATGTGAACAAGAACTCATCAGGAAGGACGCCTGAGCTCGTGTGGTGGACTTAAAAATTCTGTAGTGAAATTCACAGCAGAATAAACTAACTTTATAGCACGTATCTGCATATACTCCCCAGTTTCTTTTTCACTGTGCAAATAATTGAGTTCCAGCATCATATAACACGTTTTTTAAACAGTACTTATGCCGTGTTCCATTATCCTCCTAAGATGCATCACCTTTGTCAGTGTTATTTGTGAAAATGCTGTGCACAGGTTGTAAATCTCACAGTTCCCACATGTCACATGTCGTTGAAGAGCTCTGGGTATTGGCTATCGAGTTTGGATGGTCTCATTGACATTTCCATTGGGTCACACAGCTGTCCATCATACCACAGGTGGTGAAACTATTGTAGTTGGTCCTTGTTGACTTTTGAGCTTTCAACCTTGATTTTCATGATGTTATCGATCTCACTGTATTTCACAGTATTTTTTTCATGCATCACTAGGTTTTAGTCAAATTTTCTACCTATTTAGAGAATAATTACTGCAGTAAATTCTCATAGGATTGCTTTCCTCGTGTCTTTCTTCATCTTCTAGGACATGATTGAGGTCTGTTTCCTCCTGCGACTTTAACTTTATTCCCGACAACATTTACAGATTATGGTTGTTTGAGCAGCGTCAGATCTTTCCTAAAGCCAAACAAGTACGTCTACACAAGCGCCACAGCTCCTCTTTTTCATTTAAGTTCTGACATTATAGGCTGTGCTTTATAGATTTAATTATAGGATGTGAATACCTGGTCAGTAAAAGTTGCTCACCTGGTGCATGTGTAAAACTTCCTGACTTCAGTGTTTACTTCCACCTGTCGTGACCCATAGAGACTGATCAGTAGTAGTTTAATTTACTAGTGTGGTGTCACTTTTTTGGTCACCTGGGGGTTTTTCGTTGCAGTACCACAGGTGCCCCCCCCCCCCTGGATAAAATCAGCGTGCTGCTAAAAGTTGGCGCCACATCCAGGTCTTCTTACACATCCATGCTGTGCCACATGCAGCTGCAGACACACTGGTATTGGGCTGTATGAAAAATTCAATTCAGTCAATTTTTTTTTCTATACCTGCTTATTCCTCACTCGGGCCACAGGCGTTTGCTGGAGCCAGTCCCAGCACATTTAGAGGCGAGAGGGAAACACACACACACACACCATTCACGCACACGCTCATACCTGAGGGCAATTTAGAATCTCCAATTAACCTAAACATGTCTTTGGACTGCGGGTTGGAAGAAGGAGGAGAACCTGGAGAGAACCCATGCAGACATGGGGAGAATATGAAGCTCCACACAGAAAGGTCCCAGCCCAAGGTGTTGGACCTGTGACCTTCTGACCCCTATCAGTGTAATACAGGTTCATAGCAGGTTTAAAGTTCAAATGCAGGAATCTGAGATATTCTCTCACACTAATAAAAAAAGCCCCAAATACGATGAATACTGGATGAAAACCGCCTACAGACAGGAGGAGAACATGTAAACTCCACACAGAAAGGTCCCAGCCCAAGGTGTTGGACCTGTGACCTTCTGACCCCTATCAGTGTAATACAGGTTTATAGCAGGTTTAAAGTTCAAATGCAGGAATCTGAGATATTCTCTCACACTAATAAAAAAAGCCCCAAATACGATGAATACTGGATGAAAACCGCCTACAGACAGGAGGAGAACATGTAAACTCCACACAGAAAGGTCCCAGCTCAAGGTATTGGACCGGTAACCTTCTTGCTGTGAGGAAACAGTGCAACCACAGGAACCAAATTTAAATCATAGAAGTAGCTGAGAGTATTTCCAGAGGTTAAATAGCAACAACAAATTGCACAATGACTGCTCAACGCTGGGCGAATTTTCAGTACAGTACGTCAAAAATGACAGAAAGCGTGTGTTGATTGAACAACATTAGATAGGATTCAGACACACAGACAAGCATCTTTTTCCTCCTTTATGTGAGACAGCTCACCCTGCTTTCACAGCGGCAGCAGCAGCAGCAGGGAGAGCAGCTTTTTGATTCGGGATTGACAGGTTATGATTTTCACACAGCGAGAGGGAACGCGGGGTATGACTTCTTGCAACTTAAAAACTTTGATTTGACACTCATTGTGAAAGGTGATAAACCCGGATTAGCTTTTCAAGGGTGTGATTAAAGCTCCATGTATTAGTCAGGCCAGCTTAGAGTGTCTTAGTGTGTGACTTGCAAACAACTGCTCAATGCATTACAACCAGAAACTATGCCTTAAGGTAAATCTGTCAGGACATCTGTGAAGTTGTGATGTTGCACCTATACGATCACCAGCCACCTACCGTTCACACCTTCCGTGACTTCGTGCTATATCTAAAATTAAAACACTGCTTCATATTTACTCCACAAAGAACGGGGTTCTTCCTTTTTAATTGTTGGTCTCGTCAACGAAGACGCCCAGTGGAACAGGTTCTACCTCACCCCTTATATTCGTATGGAATCCTTTAGATTTTAGAGCCTCAAATTGGCTATCATGGTAATCAGAGACAGTGGGAGAGCGAATCAAATTCGAGCGTTGTTTCCTGATTGTTTCATGACCTTCCAACAACTCCATGGACGATTCGCTCTGGAAACGCTTACTAAAACGATATATAATGCTGTGGTAAACACAAGGCGCGACAGGATGACTCTATGATGCCGGCGAGTCGAACGTGGCGTGTCGATTGTCGCTTTCGGCGCGTTATGCACTGCGACACCAGGGCAAATTCCTTGTATGTGCAAACCTACTTGACTGGGTAATAACCTGATTCTGGTTTCCTCCACTTGAACACCGAATGCTCTGCAGCGTAATACAGCTCTGATAGTGTCATACACACTCGATTACCCGTATGCATCATTTCCCTGTGCTGCGTTTTCCATCTTCATCTGAATCCGGTGCGGAAATGGTGGATTCCGCAACTATTGGCTATTACGCATTTCATTTCTTGAAAATCTGAAGGGGCGAAAAAAAAACACGTAAAGGGACCTATTTCCTCCCTGGCCGCCGTGACTGAAGGCTTGTCAGAGGCTACTCGTACCATCGTAATGATGCTCCACGAGCCGGGATCAGGATTCTACAGCAGCGTGGAAGCGGATTTCTCTCACGTAGCCACATCAGTGAACAACGACCACCCGTGATTGTGCAGCAGGGAGGACGCCACGTGCACTCCCCACACATCTCCACATGAATGCAGCTCGTGTGTGTGTGTGTGTGTGTGTGCATGTCAACCAGAGAATCCCCCCCGGATTGGGGAGGAGGGGGAAAAAAAATAGAAGCCATTAGTCTTTTGGTACGGAGACAGAATAAGTCCCAGAGTTATTGATCACTGGATAGAGAGAAGGGAGGGACATCATCAGCAGCTGGAATCAATGGCGTCTGTGAGCTCACAGCTTGAAAATGTAGAAAGGGCTTTCAGGATGAGGAGGGGGGGGTGGTGAGAGAACTCCAACCAGGACTAGTGCTTCTATTTAAGATACTTAAAACATTCAAAGATCGTAACTTTTCCAGATCGGCCATGAAACATCAATATTACAATACATTCCCCTTGGTAGAAAGCCTCAATGTGCTATAAAGTGATGATTCATCCTTGTCGGAGAATCGTATTTATTACGAAACCGTTTCCGAGTTTGCTGTCAGAGCTGCAAACCTGTTTACTACGAGGCGGGCTGACGCGTTGTGTCCGTCGTTCCAGGCTTTTCCGGGGAACAGCAACGCCGACACGGTGGTCCAGTACAAACTGGAGCAGCCGGTGGTGGCTCGCTACCTGCGCCTCATCCCTCTGGACTGGAACCCCACCGGCCGGATCGGACTCAGGATGGAAATATACGGATGTCGATATAGTAAGTGTTGCATTGATAAAGGTCTGTTTTTTTTAGTTAGCCAAGTTGGTCTACAGATTTACTGAGCAATCATAATTAGCTGGTGTTGCATGCGTGATTTTTTGGATAGAGAATAGCTAAGTGTTTCCCTCTGTTTCCAGCTTTTATGCTAATCATGCACTTCACACATGTGAATGGCATCAATCATCTCGTCTCACCTTTGGAAAGAGGGAATTTCCCAAATTGTTGAACAATTAGAACGTCAATCAACATGCAATTGATAAAAAAGTGAACAGCAAAAAGATAATTGTTTACTATACAAATGGTAATAAGTCTTGCAAAAAAAAAAAAAAATCTTTGGCATTCAAATTCTAAAGGGAGACTTTTTTGATTCAGAGGCATCTGGTTGGTATTGGCAGGAAATGACATTGGATTTTTCTGCAACAACAAACTTGGCAAAAACAGGAACAATTATTGCAAGTGAGAGACAGCACATCGTCCTTTATTCAAACATAATATTTTTTCTTCATCCTGTACCAGCGTATATTCCCTCTTAGCAGCAATATTATCATTGTTTTTATTTCACAGTTACTGCAACACATGGTTGTGTTGGGGTTATTTTTCACACTTTTAATATACCACATGTGAATTTGAGCCATGAGCTGATTATACAGTACAAGTAACACACATATTTTATTTTGAAGGTGTGTGTCTGCCGCTCTAGAGTCGATAGCAGAGGCGGCCATATGTTTTCTCCTCGGTGTTAGGACTGTTTGTACATCAACGGTTTTCTGGCTCATTGGAGACCGTTCACTCGCAGGGGAATAGAATAGGCAGAGAAAATCAATGCGGTTCACACAATTAAAGTAATGTCATGCTCTGGAAGACGTTACAGAGGTTTTTTACAAATTGAACGCGGCCTCCTCCGTGTTTTTTTTTCGGCAGCTTCCGACGTGGCGAACTTTGACGGCAGCAGCAGCCTGGTCTACAGGCTGCGGGCGCGCTCCGGCCAGGCCGCTGCCGACGTCATTTCCCTGCAGTTTAAAACCCTGAGGAATTCTGGGACGCTGTTCCACGCCGAGGGGCGGAGGGATCACAGCCTCACGCTGGTGCTGGACAAAGGGCGGCTGCTTCTTTACCACCAACAAGGTACGCCGTCACGCTATTTGTGAGGTTTATGCACGCATCAAATAAAAAAAAAAACGGGATTCTCTCATATTCTGCCTCTTTTACTCTGAGATGGATGGAAGCAACATGTGTTGAGGGTGAACTTTGTGGAGCACACGGGGAAAACACATGATCCATAGACCTCACCTGCACAGTGTGCATCACTGTAGTGAGTGTGTGTGTGTGTGGCTGTAAAGGAGGTTAACCTGAGGTGTTGTCAGACTTCCAGACCATCCCATCATCACCATATGGCAAACCTCTCATCAGCCGTGCCATCTGGTGCACGGAGTACTCATCCCTTTTCCCTTGAAGCTTTTTTTTCTTAAGTTTTTATCTCTGATTATTTCCCAGGGAAGGAATATCCATCCATCCATCCATTGTCTATCCCGCTTATTCCCTTTCGGGGTCGCAGGGGTCTGCTGGAGCCTATCCCAGCGCGTTAAGGCGAGAGGCAGGGATACACCCCAGATGGTCGCCAGCCAATCGTGGGGCACACACACCATTCACACACCATTCACTCTCACACTCACACCTATGGGCAATTTAGAGTTTACCAATTAACCTGAGCATGTTTTTTGTATTGTGGGAGGAAACCGGAGTACCCGGTGAAAACCCACGCAGACACGGGGAGAACATGCAAACTCCACACAGAAAGGCCCCAGACCCAGGCCCCAAGGCGGTCTTGAACCTGCGACCTTCTTGCTGTGAGGCAACAGTGCTACCCACCGCACCACCGTGTCGCCCCTGGGGGAAGGAATATATCCTGTTTTTTTTTTCTTGGTAAAACATAATTTCTCGTTCCCAACACATTTGAGTGAAAAATTTCTTAGATACTTAACTCTTCCCTCACAGTGATTTGGACCAAATTCACTAATCTTTCCACACATGCAAATTATTCAGTTCTACACTGCAAAAAGCCTGAAATCTAAACAAGTGAAAATCTCCTTAAAAAGATTAAATTGAGTAAAATCTAGAAGAAAAAAAAACTTGAAGCAAGCAGAATGATCTGCCAGTGCAGTAAGATAATTCAACTTAATATTAGACTAACTGTACCAAAAACAAGAAGATTGAAGTTTTTACAGTGAATATGTATACAGGGAATATATAAACGGAAAGAAGAGAGTTTCTGATTTTAAACACGCATTCATGCACACACACACACACACACACACACATCAAAATCTGCGTATTTTGTTAGAATTGGCTCATCTGAGGAGCTCTGTATTGGAAATTGAATCGAGAACGAGGGCAGTGATGACACACTTTAGCTACTCGGGTACATTACTGCCAAAGGTATAGCTAAGTTATGAAATCTACTATATATATAAACTCCAAGCCCCCAGTGTGTGTGTGTGTGTGTGTGTGTGTGTGTGTGTGTGTGTGTGTGTGTGTGAGAGCCTGTGAATGCAGCTTGCTTATTTTTAGACGCACCTATGAGACCCACACAGCGCGATGACCTGCTCTGCTGGGGATCTCATCTGTGACGCGAGGAGATCTGGCACCGCGTGCCTGTTAGAACAGGATCCACAGATGCTGCTGTGGTGTGTCCGGTGTCCACAAAACACCTTAAAACCCTCAAACACCTTAAAACCCTCAAAAACCTTAAAACCCCCAAACACCTTAAAACCCTCGAACACCTTAAAACCCTCAAACACCTTAAAACCCTCAAACACCTTAAAACCCTCATACATCAAACATTTTAAAACCCTCAAACACCTTAAACACATAAAACACCTTAATATCCTCAAACCCTCAAACATTTTAAAACCCTCAAACACCTTAAAACCCTCAAACACCTTAAAACCCTCAAACACCTTAAAACCCTCAAACACCTTAAAACCCCCAAACACCTTAAAACCCCCAAACACCTTAAACCTTCAAACCCTCAAACCTTCAAACACCTTAAAACCCTCAAACACCTTAAACCCTCAAACCCTCAAACCTTCAAACACCTTAAAACCCTCAAACACCTCGAACCCTCAAACCCTCAAACACCTTAAAACCCTCATACCTCAAACACCTTAAAACCCTCAAACACCTAAAACCCTCATACCTCAAACACCTTAAAACCCTCAAACACCTTAAAACCCTCAAACACCTTAAAACCCCCAAACACCTTAAAACCCCCAAACACCTTAAACCTTCAAACCCTCAAGCCTTCAAACACCTTAAAACCCTCAAACACCTCAAACCCTCAAACCCTCAAACCCTCAAACACCTTAAAACCTTCAAACACCTTAAAACCCTCAAACACCTTAAACCCTCAAACCCTCAAACCTTCAAACACCTTAAAACCTTCAAACACCTTAAAACCCTCAAACACCTTAAACCCTCAAACCCTCAAACACCTCAAACACCTCAAACCCTCAAACCCTCAAACCCTCAAACACCTTAAAACCCTCACACCTCAAACATTTTAAAACCCTCAAACCTCAAAAACTCAAACCCTCAAACCTTCAAACACCTTAAAACCCTCAAACACCTTAAAACCCCCAAACACCTTAAAACCCTTAAACACCTTAAAACCCTCATACCTCAAACATTCAAACACCTTAAAACCCTCATACCTCAAACACCTTAATACCCTAAAACCCTCAAACCTTCAAACACCTTAAAACCCTCAAACCTCAAACCTCGCCCCAACTACACCTGCTGCCCATGCTGTTGGACAGGTTCTGCTCAGTAAATCTGAAAAAAATATTATTTTTTTTACATCATATACAGTATCATCTATCTCATCAAATTCCCCATTAAATATGTTTTTTGAGGGAGTTTTACCTTGTAGGATGTGAGGGTCTGTGAGAAGGTGATCACCCCCACCCTTCTCATTGGCTCATTAGGGTGGGGGCCACAGCCTTCCATTTCTTTAAAAGTGTATCTGTGTGATTTCTGTTTTAATAAGTCACACGGCTTTAATTCTGTGAAAGGTTATGGTTGCCCTGATCCCTTTTGTTGGGAAGCCACACCAGTCGCCCACAGGGTCTAAACAGGGGGTGTTGTGGTTGCTTTTGTACAAACTGTTAAGCCCATTGGGGAAAATCTGTGATTTGTGATTCTGGGCTTTACAAATAAATTGAATTGAATTGAAAATCTTCATCTAGAAAGTAAAGGTAAATTTATATTTTATATTTTAAATATATTCTTATAAATTGGAGTAGAAGTATACAATCACCTGGAAATACTCAAGTAAAACTGTGCAATACTTGAGGAAATGTACTTTTCACCATGGTATTTGGGTAATATAAGCTGTAATACTCGTTGCCCATTGAATGCTAATCTGAAGTCAGATTTTTGTCTGCATGCCATTTGTTAAACTGCATTGATAGATTATTATTTTTTTTTCACAGTCTATTAAATAACAGGATAGCTTCACTGAAACAGGTTTTGTTTTCTCTGATAATTAGAGACAGGATTCATAAAGCCTTCACCATGTAAGGGATGGTAAAGAGCATTTAAGAATGAGTTATGAGTTTCGTTAAACAAAGTGGGTAACCAAAAAAATACAAAAAAGTGTTGCGGACAGTTTTTACCTGTTCAGCTCCATTGACAGTACAGTATATGTCGCTGTATATTAGTTAAACTTTGAAATGCATTTTTTGCCTAGAAGGAGGCTGTGGATTCCAATTTGATTATGAAGAGAAATACATTTTTTAATGTTCATATGGAACTGGATGGTTTGACGTTCCATACTTACTGTACATGCAGTAATAATCTGTAATGTGCAACAACACAAGCGCTCACATGGAAAAAATCCCAGGTTCCCTCAATCTCGGGTATTTTTCCCATGAGGAAGGAAACGGCTTCTGCACAGAATCCTGTTATTCTGCATCCGACCTTATTCTACACCTCGCTCTAAACCATCTGCCACATACACTGCAACAGGTGAAAATGTCTTGTTTTTGGCACAATGCGTGTCATTTTGAGCAAATAATTCATTTTTCCCCCCTGATTTGGGTCAATTTGATTTTGTTTTAAGAAAACAAGACATTTTCAGATCAAATTGAGTAAAATCTAAAAAAAAAAAAAGCTCAAACTAAATTATTTCTCACTGGAATAAGACTCAATATTGCACTAATTGTACTAAAAAACAGATATTTTCACCTAATAAGATTCCAATTTTTGCAGCGTGGTTCTAAACCATCTGTCAGATGTCTAAACACCCCCTGTCCGTTACTCCCACTCACTTCTCAAAAAAAAAAAAAAAAAGTTTTACAAGAAAACTCGTGAAAATGCACAATAGTGTGATGGATGTGGCGGGACAGGATGAACTCCCTGGTGGTGACGTCTCGTATCCGTCATCTGCAGACGAGCCGCCGGTCTGACTGACACGTGTCACGTCTCGTTGTCAGACGACGAGAGGACGGAAATGAACAGAGAGTCTGGTTGTAGCGGAGCAGCAGACGAGATATGAGCTGTGATAATCCGCTGCTACGGCCGACGCTGCAAAAAAACAATAGAATAAATAAAACCTCATCTGTGTTCCTCCTCCTCCTCACCCTTTTATAATTTCCTCTCTGTCCATCGCTGTCTATCACATTCATCCTCATATGTGCTTTTTCGTTTTTCTGAGATTTATTTATTTTTTTTCCTATCACGCTCTCCTGTGAGTTTACAGTCTGCAGAAAGCCGTGATTTGGAATCAATAACTCGGAGCCTCGGCGCGGGGCTCCTCCTCCATCAGCTGTTGGCACAGGAGTCACAGGAGAAGAGAAGCCATAAAAAAACATCTTTAGATTTAGATTTAGTGATATCGCTCTTTGTGAAAACCAACTCAGAGTGGCTAAAACTGAGCTCAGGACACGGCAGGTGAATGTGTTTCACCTGGAGACGCTACCAGTCTGCATGAACTGATGATTGTGTGTGGGTGACCAGCAGGTGGGTGGATGCAGACGGGACAGACAAGGCGACAGGACGGACGTACGGACGAGACGGCGATGTTCCGTCTGTCCGCCCCGTAGCTGCCGGAATAAATTGTCCGGCTCATTAGGATTTATGTCAGCTATCCAAAACCATCTCATTTTCCCTCCCTGCTTTACATTCATCAAAATGTCAGTTTGCCGTAACGCAGTGGGCTCCATAATTCAGTTCAATTCGGAGCTGTCGCTGGGAATCTGTAACACACACACTCACACACACACACACACACACACACACACACACACACACACACACACACACACACACACACACACACACACACACACACACACAGAGCGGTAAACACACTGAAGCGTGTGTGCTGCTCCGCTGGGTTCTGGAAAAATGGAGTTACGTGCTGCTGACTGAATTAGGATGGCATCAGAGCGGCTGCAGGGCCGCGCTGCGTGAGACGTGAACGCACCCCCCCCAATAATCAGGACCTGCTGCTGTTGTTTTTTTTTTTGTGGTTGCCGGCTCTCGTTTTGCTTTTCCGTAATTCTCAGGCTTATTCCGCCTTTTTTCACAGATACGCAAGGTTTTCACTAATCGCACAGAGCCCCCCGTTCCGTTTCTGCAGCACGCTGCTCCCATGCAAACACATGAATCTCTCTGGACAAGTGTGTCAGGGAAAGCTGTGAATTCCGGTGATTACTGTTGTATTTTTCCTACTTTATCCCGCTGTGTCTGCAGTGATTTACGTTGAAGCCTCCACCGGCCTCTGTTGGAAAAACGGCCTCATCAACTTCAGGACACTCTTAACTGTGTTGGGTTTTAATTAGATCAGCTGGCCCGAGAGTGCACCACTTGGCGTTCCCGTTTCATCTCTCCCGGGATGGAGAACCACGCGTCGTGTACAGCGACGCCTCCATCAGCATTTCCCCAGCTGCTTGCGTGCAGGTTTTCCAGCTTTTTAGCCTTTAGCCCGCCACCTCCAACCGAGATGTAATAATTAATGATTGATTAAGTCATTTGTCAACGAAACAACAATACAATCATGACCAAAGGTAACGCCCGCGGGCCTGACTAATTACTGGAGCGGTCATTACCATCACATAAGGTTCTCATGCAATGTTAATGTTCCACACGACCATTAAACAGCTTTAATGTAGACTGACAGCCAATCAGTAAAGAGTAATCACCCAGACCATGCAATGCAAACTCTGAAATCGTAACTTTATCTTGTTTTTGGTATTAATTATTTAATTAGTCTAATTTTCTTATTACACTGGCAGATAATTTATCTTATATAATAGGAATACACTAACATGCAACATTGAAATGGACTAAAATCAAGAAAACAACTTGAAATAAGCTTAATTATCTTCCAGTGATCTAGTCATCTTGATAATTCTACTCAGTACTGGTAAACTACTGGTGGACTAATCCATCTATAAAACAAGAACACCCTCTGGATGTAGCTTGTACATGAAGCAATCACTTTCTGTGAATTTCTTCTGGTGGATAATTGTATCCTAAAGTTAGTCAAAATGTCAATTTTATCATTATTATAGTTAAGACGTAGAATCCCATAGGTGTGCTGTGGTGCTGTAGGGGGGAGTGTGCTTGCCTCATAAGTAGGAGACCCAGGTTTGAGACCTGGAAAATATGTTCCTTTTGCTTCTATGCCACAAAATATATGATAAAAGTTAAAAACCTAGACACATTCATATCACACCACTATCCTGCAGCAGCATCTTGAATATAAACTACACTCAAAATCCAAGATGCATTCACAGACCCTCAGGAAATCCCAGCACTATCATTTGATGGACGGATGGATGGATGTTAAACAAGTTGTCAGTACTATGTAATTTTAATAACATAAAAGATTTATGATTTCACCATTTACTTCACATACTGTGGTTATCAGAGCAGTGTGTGGGACATGAAAAAAATCTTTTTCTACAGGATTACACAGTTTCTACGGGCACTTTTTTACACCTTTTTAGTGTGATTGTTTCCCAGAAAAGAAATATACCACTTTTTTTCTGGGTATAACATGACTTGAATTTTAAAACTCTTTACATACTTAACTCTTCAATGGCAGCATTTAGCATTATTCTACACTGCATGAGATGAAACCTTAAGAAAATGAGAAGGTCTTGTTTTTTGCTCAGTTAGTCCAATACTTAGTAGAACTACCACTACTTACTAATACTACTATACTGGCAAATAATTTAGCTTGTTTCCTTTTTTTTACTGATTCTGGTTACTTTGTTCATTTTCTCATTTTCTTCTTTGTTTAAAGTGACTAAAACAAAAAAAGTAAAATTTAAACAATAATTCAACTAAATATTGGACTAAATATACCAAAGAACAAGGTATTTTCAGCTGTTCAGTTCAGTATTAATGAATTTATCTGTCTCCTTATACAGACGACACATTAGTCATCTGTCTAATTGTGTCTATTTCAGATGTGGCAAAACGCGGCTGGTAGGACACCAAGAAATGTATTAATTACTGTTCATATATAGACTCTGGCAGCGTGTTTTTAATCAGAACATCACGCTAATAGAGCTTCGTTCATTTACATTGAGTTAACCCCCCCGCCCCGGTTGTTACATACTAACACAACTCAATTCCCACACGCTTGAAATAGGTTTATTGAAAGTATATTATTTTTACTGTCAAGCTGTATTTCAAATGCTGGCGCCACGTGGAAAACGCTGAAACAATTATAACAATCTGTCTCCCGATAAGGCCTGTCGTCGGCGTCCTTCGTAAACAGATTTAGAGCCTGACTGAAGAGCCGTAATAGAATAGCAGACAGAATATGATTAGCTGATATTGCCTCGGGGAGCTGTCTGGAGCGGCGGGAAAGGTGCAGACGAGCCCTCAGCTCCGGCTCCTCGGCGTAGAGACGAGAACATTAAATATTAGTCCACTCAGTGCGGATAAATCACGCCGTTATTGCCGTGTAGCCGACCCGTGTTCGACGACTTCCAGTTGGACAATAAAGCACGAGGCCGAGGAGAGGAGGGAAATAAAGACTGGCGGGGGCGTGGGGGGGCGTGGGGGGGGATTTATGAACGCGAAGCCGGTTAAGTGTTTATATTTATTTGCCCTCCGGCTTCCATCAGTCATCTGACCCTCTCCGTTACCGCTTAATTAAGCCTAACCACATATCTCATCTCATTAAATGGACAAATCGTTAAAGGGCTGGATCCACACTCCGTACGGAGCTGCAGCAGAAACGCTTTTTTTTTAGATTTTCCACCCACTGTTGGATCTATCATTAATTAATATCACATCATTGCTGTTTACTGCGCTCTGTCCTCGACAAAACATATGGACAAAAAGCAGAGTTTAATGACAGCAGAGTGTCGTTCAGGATCATAAATCGAGGATTTCTGGTAAAGAATCAAACGGCTTCTACCCTGCAGCGGGCGACCTTCACGTGCGTCCTTGACTATGAAGTTTTTTCTGCGGTTAAACCTTTTGTACGATGCTCGTCATTGTTCTGGATGGATCAGAAGCTTCAAAACCTGCCTCACGTCTCTTCTCTCTGGGTCTAAATCCACGCTACTGAATCCTGTAACTACACCGTGTTATCCCCCCCCCAAGGGGAGGTAACTTCAACGCTATAAAAGCGTCTATGTATAGTTATTAAATTCACTTTTCTTAGTGATAACAATATGTACACGGTGACAGAGTCGGAACAACGCTCTCAATGGTTGAATTACCCCAACGCAAGTGTGTAATGTTAAAATTAACACTATCATTGTGGTGTTTCATCACTGCAGTCATGTCAGATTATATTAACACGGTGGGGAGTGTTAACTAAACTATGACTTCTACCGAAATAATACGATAATTAACAAAGAGAAACACACAAGTTGCAGTTGGAATCAGCTTGTATTTATTCTTTAATAAGCTTTATATAAAAAATGTACTATAGCTCTATATGTATATATTTTGAATGAGAACTATAAAAAAATAGCATTGGCTTTGCATTAACTGCGACACAGGTTGCACAGTGAGACAACGTGGTGCAATGTTTTTCACACATCTCATTAAAATAAAACAAAATTGACTCCTTAAGTGGAGAAAATGCAAACGAATCTGCTCTCATCTGAAGGCGCCTACTGGATCCCCTGATACAGGAGGCGTTTAAATCATCGTCAGAATAAAGAGTCGAAATAAAAGCTTCTCACATCCCACGTGCGCACATCGATGTCGCTGCGACGGCTTCTCAGGTGCCACGCACCACGTAACGAGCTGTAAAATCGTCTTACACCCCCCCGGAGATTGTAAAGCTTTATTTTCTGTTGTTTTTCTCCACGATTCTTCTGTTTTTTAAGTTTGTTGTGTGTGTTTTGTTGTTTAGTTTCTCCTCCCTGATTTATAATAAAAGATGAATTAAATAAAGCGAGACGAAGATGGCTGGATTTCTTAAATATTCACGTCCTCCTGCTGAAAATAAGACTCGTTTTAAAGAGTTTTATTCAAGCATGTTTGTCCTTGTCGAAATACATTATAGAAGCGGACACACTGACCCTTTGCACTTCTTAAGTAAGTACAACTAGAGAGACGTGCAGGTAAGAGGGTTCCCACATGAACTGCAGCCGCTGTAAAGGAAAAAGAAAAAGAAGGAAAACACCAGGGCAGAGTAATTGATTGTTGTTCCCCCCCCTCCTCCTCCTCCTCGCCCCCCCAGGTGTGAGCTCCCCCTGGGGGGGGCAGCTCCTGGTGTCTCTGGGCAGTCTGCTGGACGACCAGCGCTGGCACCGCGTGACCCTGGAGCGGCTCAGCGCTCACCTCAACCTCAGCGTGGACAAGAGCACGCAGCAGGTCCAAGTTCCAGCGGAGCTCAGCCACTGGAGCGTCCACCAGGTCAGCGACACACACGCACGGACACACGCACGCACACACACGCACACACACACAAGCACACATACACACACACGCACACACGCACACGTACGCACACATACACACACACGCATGGACACACGCACACACACGCATGCACACATACACACACGCACACACACGCACACACACGCACACATACGCACACACGCACACATACACACCACGCACACATACACACACACGCACGGACACACGCACACACGCATGCACACACACGCACGCATACACACACACACACACACACGCATGCACACACACGCATGCACGGACACACACGCACGCACGAACACACGCACACACATGCACGGACACACGCACACACACGCATGGACACACGCACACACACAAACACGCACACACACATGGACACACGCATGGACATGCACACACACGCACACACACACGCACAGACACACGCACAGACACACAACACACGTGCATGCATGCGCACACGCACAGGCACACACACACACGCACACACACAGACACACGCACACACATGCACACACACGCACAGACACACATGCACACACACACACGCACAGACACACAACACACGTGCAAGCACGCACACACGCACACACGCACAGGCACACACACACACACGCACAGACACACACAAACACACACACACAGAAGCTCTCATCCCCTTTATACTCCAATACTATGGTTGAGTTCAATGGATTCCAATTTTTACCTCCCACTTTTATCCACACAATCTCACGAGGTCACTCCAGCAGCAGAAATCCGCTCGTCAGCAGCTCGTGTCGGCGACAGTCTGAATATTCTTTAAATAGTTATTCTATTTTTTCTGTTCTCATGACAACACCACGAGCAGTTCATCCTGATCCTGACAAAATATCTGAACAAATCACAACCAGTTTGGCTAAAGAGATTCAGGCTTTAATGACATAAAGGTTGTGAAATTAATCATATTCTACGCTAAAAAGATCTTCTGTTAAAATAACCTAATTTTACAAATACAAGGGATTTCTTTATTCACAAAAGAAAGTCTGAAGCCATAATTGATTTGTGCTTCATTAGAATGTGTAAATAAATAGAGTAAAAAACTAAAAATCACATCCAACAAATGACTATGATATAGAAAGCTGCTGGCAGGGCATGCTGGGAAATCTGTCTTTATATATATACACTTTATAGTGGACTTTCTTTAGTGTCCTTTCCTTAGTGTATATATATATATATATATATATATATATATATATATATATATATATATATATATGGGCGACACGGTGGAGCAGTGGGTAGCACTGTTGCCTCACAGCAAGAAGGTCGCAGGTTCAAGACCGCCTTGGGGGCCTGGGTCTGGGACCTTACTGTGTGGAGTTTGCATGTTCTCCCCGTGTCTGCGTGGGTTTTCACCGGGTACTCCGGCTTCCTCCCACAATACAAAACATGCTCAGGTTAATTGGCAACTCTAAATTGCCCGTAGGTGTGAGTGTGTGTGTGAATGGTGTGTGAATGGTGTGTGTGCCCCACGATTGGCTGGCGACCATCTGGGGTGTATCCCTGCCTCTCGCCATAAAATGCGCTGGGATAGGCTCCAGCAGACCCCTGCGACCCTGAAAAGGAATAAGCGGGATAGAAAATGGATGGATGGATGGATGGATATATATATATATATATGATTGTACTATTTTCTTCATTAGGTTTTATTATCCAGGAGATTTCTACTTAAATACATTAGGATTCTCATTTTTGAGATTTGCTGAAATGAATAATGTAGATTCAGTCATTGTAAAAGTTTTAACTCCTGCACATTTCATTTAAATCCTATCTAATTAAAATGACTATTTTTTTTCTGTATCTTAACCCCTAAATACATTTTTAGAAATTGAACCAATCCAAATATTTTACTTGTCTGCACATACGCAGAAGATGTAAATTATTTACATATTTTTTTCCTTCACCTTGTTTTAACAAATTTCAGAAATAAACATAAGTGTGATTCAATAACACATAAAATTGTATTAAATAAACAAGATGAAAACGAATGACTGTAACATGCTGACTTTTTTTCAACAGCTTTAAGCTTAATATAAGATGAAAAAATGTATGTTTTTTCATATATTTTCCTTTATTTAGGAGTGACAGATAATGCAAACATGAACTCGGTTTCTGGACGTCCCCCAAAAACGAACTTTTAAAATGCAAAGCTGTTTTTTTATTTTTTTTTGCCTTTGCTTGTTCAGCTGAGTGTCGGCGCTGTGCAGAGCCACGGGCTGCAGAAACCCATCCTGCCCAACCGGAACTTCCAGGGCTGCATGGAGAACCTGCTGTACAACGAGCTGAACCTCATAGAGGAGGCCAAGCAGAAGAACGCCCGGGTCACCGCGCTGGTAGGGAAGCCCGATGAATCTCCTCTGATAAAAAGCTGCAGCCGCTGAACAATGCACACGGATAAAGTAAAAATAATAGTGAACCGACGTGTTTGGACTTCCATAGTCGTCTTCAGGGAGAGAGAAGTGGAATGCAGCTGTGTTTATTCAAAGAGTCTGATGCACAACAAAAAGACTTTTTGAGTTGGATTATTTTTTAAAGAGTAATTACAGAGAGAGGCACTTTTTAGAGGATAGTTTTAAAGAGAAATGGTCTCAGACTAGAAAGAATGGCCAATGTTATATTGTTTTTAAGAGTAGTCTGAGAAAAAGAACCGTTGTGTTTGGCTTTCTTTGAGGTTAAAACAATTCAAGTCGATGAAATAGCACCATGTGTTATTAATAAATCTTTGTGTTTATGCAGAAGTGCATGTAAAAGTCTTTTTTATTCAGACTTTTCAGACACAAATTGACCTTTTTTTGCCTATTCTCACAACATTTTAATACAAGTTTGTCTAAACTATAATAGTTCAGTGATGCACTGATGGAGTGATTGTGGCCTTCACTAGTTTTTAGTCCAGTAAGAGTATTTCTAAAAAGCAAGATTTCTGCAGGCAGGTTTATTAGCATGGCAGCCTTCAGCAGGAAAGTGCTTTACAAAAGCCATAAAGACAAACAAGAGACGTTATTAAAGACACATTTACATAATTATTTTGAAAGAAAAGATTATTTCAGAGTCAGGCAGATACAACCAGGGAATAGAAATTACTTTACTGCTCAGTGAAGTACAATATAATGTATGAATAAATAGTCCAAAATCAATAAAACAGTTGAGAAAGAAAAATCTAGTGAATTCCTGAAATGTGTGTATATATATATATATATATATATATATATATATATATATATATATATATATATATATATATATATATATATATATATATATATATATATATATATATATATATGATTATTTTTTTTTCTTTTTTTATTAGTACTTGTGGAAATAATTTTTTTAATAATTAATTAGAATTTCCTTAAGTTTTCGCAGAGATTTCTACTTAAATTCATTAGAATTCTTATTTTTTGGTTCGCTAAAATAAATAATGAGTGATAGATTCACTCAATGTAAAAGTTTTAACACCTTGAATCTAATTAAAATGATAATTTTTATTATATATATATAATGATAATTTCATTATCATTATATATCATTATCATTATATATATATATATATATATATATATATATATATATATATATATATATATATACATATATATGTATATATTTATTATATATGTATATGTATATATATATAAATGTGTACATATATATATGTATATATATGTATATGTATATATATATTTTAATATGGCCTTTTAACAATCCATCCATCCATCCATCCATTTTCTATCCCGCTTATTCCTTTTCAGGGTCGCAGGGGTCTGCTGGAGCCTATCCCAGCGCATTTTATGGCGAGAGGCAGGGATACACCCCAGATGGTCGCCAGCCAATCGTGGGGCCTTTTAACAATCCAAAGCAGTGATTTTGAATGATCTGGACTTTTGCAATAAAACATTCAGCTGTTGAATTTCTTCACATTTTCACTTCAACATAGCAACAAACACACATGAAACTTTAAGTATGTTAACTTCTTGCTAACTTCTACGTTATTTAAAGCTGTTTTCTAGGGCAGATTTACTCTAAAACTTTGGCGCCGTCACATGGTTGATGACCCTGGGAAAGCGTGGCCGCGGCTATCTCCTCATCAGTGATTAATTATGTTCATCTCGTACCTTCTCAGTTCTTAACGTCTTCTATCGCCACGATAATCAAACGCCGCCATGATAAGAAACTTTGGACAGAAGTTGGGCGCTTTTGTTGTTTACCACAGACTCTGGTGTGTTCTTCCTCCTTTCTTCCTCTCGCCTTTTAGCGTCAGTGGAATTACGCTGAAGGTCATTGTCATGATTTATTATTATTATCATCATTAATTTTATCATCTGCATCACGAGCCTCCTCATAAACATCATTACGGTCTCTCCCTCGTTATCTTCACCAATGTCATCACACCCACATTTCACAAAAGCCCCAAGCAAGAAGACGAGAAGGAAGATAAAAAAATAAAAGAGAGATTGAGGGAGAACTATCAGAGTTATCAAAGTTTATGTGATTTACATTTCTGTGAGTTTGCTGTGAGTTTATTTGTTGTATCTGCGCTGCAATAATTAGAAGACGTGAGGCAGAAGTTTGGGAGTCGTGTTGCGTGACCCTGAAGCTGTAGGTTTTTCCTATTTGAGCGGTTCAGCATCTACTGATATGGAAATACAGCCGTCCTCTTCCAGAGACCTCTGACTCCAAGTCAAACACAGTCAGCCACTGCAACGGCTAAATATTCATGCCGTTTTCTTTGTCCCTCCTCTCTTTTTTTTTTTTTAGGGCAATGTGACCTTTTCTTGTGCCGAGTCGGTCTCGGTGGCGGTGACGTTCACCGACTCCCACAGCTTCCTGCAGCTGCCCGGGCCGGCGTCGTGGTCGTCGGGGTCCGTCTCCGCCGCACTGCAGTTCCGCACGTGGAACAGGGCCGGGCTGCTGCTGACCTTCGACCTCCCCCGGCGGCAGGGGGCCGCCTGGCTGTACTTGAGCGAGGCCCGGCTCCACCTCCGGGTCGAGGCGGCCGGCAGGGCCCTGCTGGAGCTCAGCGCAGGTCCGGCCAATCTTCCCCTGACCTCTGTTAAACTTTTGTCATTTAATGTCGCTCTACCTCAAAATTAGGATCAAAGTCTCCCTCAAGTACAAGAAGGACTCACAGGAGACAAATCAAACATCCTCAGTGCTATCAGTCTACACCAGAGGTTCTCAGATAGTGGGCTCAGGGGGGGGCCGTGTTTGACTATGGGGAACATGCTTTTTTATTTTTTCATTTTTATTTCCACGGTCCTAGAATAAAGTGCAATTGCACCTCCACTACATTAGGGGGCAGCAGAGTGTTCACAGGGAGCATACAGCACAGAGTATGAGTATGAAGTGTAGACACCAAGTGACACCATGAAAACATATTTAACAGGGATGAGAAGACAGGCGGAGAGAGACGGAGATAAAGAGACAAACGAAAGTCTCCCAAAGCTAAGACGAGGAAATATGACGAAGCGTCTGTAGCGCTTGGTTCACTGTGAAAGACCGGTGTGTTACTGAGTCTGAAATGTCGATTTTCATTTTCTTCATTTTATTTTTTAGTATTATATGGTATGACATGGTCAATCGAAAATTGTTATAGTTTAATTAAGGATTTAATTTTAATTTTAATTTCAAATGCATTTTAAATCTTTTCTGTTAATAAAGCTATTCTTTGTTGTAAGTTGGTCCACATTTCTTTCTTTCTTTTTGATTCTCTTATACGTGAATAAGGATACAGTGTTATGCAGAGGTACTTATAACAATCTTCAATCAATAATTGAGAAGCACTGGTCTACACACACTGTATGAATGCTGCAGGTTCCATGTGGTAACGCGTCTCTTTGTGCTTCCACCTGCCAGGCTCAGGTCTGAATGATGGTCAGTGGCATTCCGTGGAGTTCGTGTCCAGACCAGACGGTCTGAGCATCATGGTGGACAAGGACGAGGGAGCCACGGCTCACACCAACATCCCACTTCCTCTCAGCGACAGTCTGTTCTTTGGTGGTAAGAACAGCTCTTCTAACGAATTTAAAATCTCACAATGTTAAATACTAAAAATCAGAAAAAGTCAATTTTCAAAGAATTAGAAATGACTTTTCTTGCTTTTCCCCATGCAGACATACTCAGGATATAGACAAGACATAGACAATAGGACATATAGACATTAAAGTGCAAGGACTAGACAACAGTAACACATATAAGAACATAAATTACAAAATAGAGTTACTTAATGTGGTGATTTTATGGGTCCTTCACTATATAAGAACTATTTTGTTGTTCAACATGATCTAATATCAAATTACCTTGTGGTTCATATTTAATTTATATATTATATATTAGTGATTATATCTGTGATAATATGGGTTTGTATGTAGTTTATATAGTTAATGTGTTCATATGTTGTGTGTTTATACGTAAATCATATGTAAGTTCATTTTAAAACAACACACTTCTTTTCACAGGTCCGGTTAATTGTGAATACATATGACGTCTATAATAACTATGAACACATACATATAGTATGAGCTACATTTGTACTGTAGAAGCATCCTTGCTTTATTTTACAGGTCTGAACACTTATAAAAACACGTGAACTACATAGAAACTACAAAGTAGTTCATACATTAGTTCCTGCTGAACTATTAAATAGTTCATATCTAGTTAAGGCTGCATAAAATAAAAGGTTAAACTTAATGTGTCTGTATGAGCAGATTCATTATTTATTAACTGTAAACATAAAGGAGCCTTTCGCTTCTTTTTCTACTTAGCTGTGTTGTTTTATTCTGTGACCCTGAATAAAATAACATGTTATACTTGCATGTTTTCTACGGCGTTGGTGATTTCACGTGTTTCATTATGTCCAACAATCGTCCGAGTGCTTGTTGAGCAGGAAATTATCGCTGTGCATTGAAACACAATGCGCCGTAGGTGTTTTCCTTCAACCTAAACGCATCCTCGTGTCAAATATTTTTCCGAGTTTGAGCCGTGAAAGATGACGGCGGACTTGCTGACACACGCGTTATTGACTCATTAATATTCATGGGGGGCGCTCATGGAGGTAATAATTATCATCTTCACATCTCCTTTGGAGGTTTAGTGCCACCCAGAGAGAGATGAAGTCATAAAGCTGCTTATTCCCCCTCCTCCTCTTCCTCGCTTTTCTTTTTTTGGTGTAATTTTCCTTCTATCTGGCCTTCTCCTCTCTTTCCGCTGTATTCTCTCTCATCTCCCTCTCTAATTTAGATTTTCCTCTTTGCCCTTCCTTGCTTGGTGAATTTCTGTCTTATCAATCACCCCCTCTTTTCATTTTTTTTTTTCCTCCACACTTTTTTCTACTTTCCCTTCTCCTGACTTGGCTCAGCAACAACTGCAGTGGTATAAACTCCCTCCTAATATAGTTTAAAGTAATCTACACACGCTCTTGACCACCTGCAGACAGAAGTATTGACCCACAGCACGTTGTTGGATCGTCTCTTAATGAGATCCTGGGGACACGAGTCCCAGAAAAATCACAGCGACTTTCAATGCAATGGTGAAAGACAGTGATTTTTTTTTATTTTTTTTTTATACCTTTTAATGTGAAGTTACAGACGCAGCTCTGCTGTTAATTAGCACATAACATGCCAAGTAAGTGCCATCTGTCAGAATCCCGTCATGCGGCGTCGCCTCAGGCAAAACTGCAAAACTTACACGATCCTACAGTAAAACTGCAGCTCCCATTAAACAGTGATTCATCATCCTCTTCCTCATCTTCCTCCTCTGCTGCTTCGGGCTTCAAACTGAGCCTGATGATGCACGTGTAATTACACGATGCAGCAGGAATGCTGGATCTGTCGGACTTTTAGTCGGCCTGTGTCTGTGGCAAGTGATTTGAACAGTGAAATTTGACAGAATTCAGAATTAAGATGAGATAAGATAATCCCTTATTTGTCCCACAGTGGGTACATTGCATGAGCAACAGAGCAATTGTCAAACATTGTTGATGTTAAAAAACGTCTTTTTCTGACTTTTTGAATGGTTGCACCTTTCATTCATTGTGTAGTAGGCACAACAGGAATTCCTGATCTCTGCAATGACGTCGCTAGAAAGTCATCAAATTCTCACGCTTCTTAAATGACTGTAATCTCAAAGGTCATGCATGATGTTTCTCTATGTCTATATTCTCTAAAATCTGTAATTCAACATAAGTGTAATTACATCCTGACCCAGCGGAATGAAAGTACCTTGAAATCTACAATTACCTTTTGACTAGTGACAATTCCCATTTTGAGGTTTCTTACAATTCAGAGATCTGTAAAGAAGACATCCAGATATCTTTAATTATAGTAGAATTAAAGATATCTTGAACTGGAATTATGGCTAATCAGTAATCAAATCGTAGATATCTCAAACGGGAATTACCACTATTCATAACTCAGCTATGGGTATTCATTATTTGCATAGTGGATATCTGTAATACAATAAATATATAATGCAATCACCTTTTTTTAACCTCTATTCATCCACACATTTCTACACATTCACACAATCAAAGTCATTGATTAAATTCTGAATGGATGACTCAGCGTTTTCTGCATCCATCACGTCTCTCCACGCCCAGGTTGTCCGGCTCGGGGCGGCGGCGACTGCCAGAACCCCTTCAGAGTCTTTCTGGGCTGCATGCGTCTCCTGACGCTGGACGACCGGCCCGTCGACCTCATCGCCGTGCAGCAGAGGCTGCTGGGAAACTACAGCCACCTGCAGATCGACATGTGCGGCATCGTCGACAGGTGAGTCTCCGAAAGCGGAATCAGAATGTTCACATCTAAAGATGATTTTTCTTTGTGGTTGAAAGTGTTTTTTCATGGGAATGAGCTCCAATTACTATTAATTTGCATTTTATTTTTAACACTGCTCCTCATTTTAATGTGATAGACTAGTCATGCTCTGTACAGACAAGGGAATCACGATTTAATGGATTTAAAGGAAGTCTGGTGATATTCTCTATTTTTCTTTTTGCCAGCAAATCCCCAGAACAAACCTACAATGGACCGATCTGATTTATGGTGTATGGAGCCCCAGTTTAATATAACACATCCCTCGTCGCCATAGATCTCTATTGGACGTTTGCTAAAAAGGGGGAAATTGCCCATCTGCTTTACGAAAATAATGACTTTACTCGTTTTTTGTAGGTTTACGTTTTCACTAGTGGGGGAATAGTTCTGGGACTGAGAGCCTCACACACTCTGGGTTAGTTGGTTGGAAACCCAATGATGTGCTTTCAGGTTTGTTTGTCGTTTATTGGATTCGTTGGTTCTAACAAAAATGTAGAATATCAGCAACTTTTTACAGAGCTGCTAGAAGCGTGTGTGTGTGTTTGTGTGTGTGTTTTTGTTCTTGTGTGTGTGTGTGTGTGTGTGTGCTATCGCTGCTGATCTGCAGGATCAGGACCTTGGAGAGCGGCCTGCAACATGCATGTTGGAGACATATTATCATCTTTCTAAACCCATTCACGCCACATATGAGAGTATTTCCATGTGCATTTGTTCTCAAAATGAGTGTATGTGTGTGTGTTTTTTCTTCTGGAATGTGCACATTCACAACACCCAGGTGTACTCAGACTGACAGGTAGAAGATATAATTCACATTCACTTTACTAAATGAAGAAAGGAGTTGATTTGTGTGTGAGATGAACGCACAGCTTCCAGCATCGCGTTACATTAAGGATAAAGACATGCAAAGAAAGTGTTAGTGATAGATATCGCACTTTTCTGTTTGACAATGTGCTGACTGAAGCTTTTATTTTTTTACTTAAGGGGAGGATGTTTCCTACAACCTCCTCCTCCGTCCACACACATTTACATACGTAGGATTCCGAACCGGAGACCGACTGTAGAAATCTCCTCCTGAGGCGCGAGAGCACCAGGAGCACATTTATAAATCCACGCCTCGACGTCCCAGACACTTGACATAATGGCTGTACCCATTGTACAGAGTGTGTGTGTGTGTGTTTGTGTGTCTCAGTGGATCAATTAGGACTGAGAGGTAAATTTCATGTCCTTGTTCGCTTAATGTGATTTGCAATTTTTAAAAAAATGCGATGATTTTGAGAAAATCTGACTCCTAAATGCATCCCTTCCACATATAATCCTCAAACTACTAATTCTCAAGTGTTACGGTGCATATTTTTTTTCTTTTCTATAGCTTTTAAGCAATTTTCCAGGTAACATCTGGTCATTATTTTGTAGAAAGTCTAACAATACTTTTTACTTCTAACTTTTTGTTCCAATTACAATGTTAGGTTTTCATTGAGCCGGCACTTTTATCCGAAGCGACGTACATCTGAGGGTAAAATAAAACACAAGCAGGTGTCTGGTCAGGAGAAACAAGGCGAGCCCTGAAGCATCAGATCCAGTCAGACAGACGCCGATAACCACAGAGGAAATATAAAGTGTGCACACAAGCACTTTTCTTTCTTTCTGTTTTAAATTCAATCCATCCACTCGAGTGCAGAGGTGTTGGCAGCAGAGCTGCTTCCGTCGCCTCTTCTTCAGGATTGAGTCTGTAGATGGAATGGGATCTGTGCGTCTCCCTTCTTGACACCAATCACACTTTGGTGACTCTGCACCAATTTGTCAGTCCATTTATATCCCAGATTTGACGGCCTTGGTCATTGCTTCCTACATATTGTTGTTTTCTGTAGAAGTGGCCTTTTGTCCTGTGCTGGGTTGATGATATATGATGTTTAGAATGTGTCGTCCCCCCGGTGGGTTTATGCCACGGGTTATTTTAAGGGAATCCATAGCGTTAACTTGAGGACTTGAAAACACTATTCCTGTTTGCCCTCATTCTGTGCCACAGATACCCAACATATATGCAGACGAAAGGATGATTTAATACTGACCAGCTCTTTAGAAGATTTTTCTGATAGAAATTAATG
Organism: Eupleurogrammus muticus; assembly: GCA_036785175.1. Lineage (NCBI taxonomy): Eukaryota > Metazoa > Chordata > Actinopteri > Scombriformes > Trichiuridae > Eupleurogrammus > Eupleurogrammus muticus. Next base: position 1,959,433 of record JAYKQN010000006.1, read on the forward strand.
AAGTAAAAAAAAAACAACTCAATTTGTGTGTAAGATCAATTAAGAAGCATAATATTAACATGGATATCTATGAATATCTGCTTTTTAGCAGCCTGTGTAGCACCATAACTAACATTCAAGATACAAAAACTTTATTGCTTATTATAGTGTAACATGAATCAATGAAGACAAATGCTAACAGATGTTAAAACTGAAAGTTATGACAGAAATTATAAAATCAATGCAGTTAAAAGGCAAAAATAAATTGATCTCACCCACTTATCCCTATATAGTAATGATGTGTTAATGTTTAACCCTCATATCTATAATCACCAGCACCACTATTTATTATATGGAAAATAATAGTTCTTTCTTAAAGAAATAAAAAAATATACTTTTTATACATCGAATAGATAAACTAGCATTAAAAAAAAATCCTAAAAATTATTAACTATTGGATAGTTTGAGTTATTCAAGAGGTTTATGAAAGAAGGCAGAAAACAACATTGATGTATGATGATTTTATAGCAGTTGTTGTTTTTTGTGCATGGACTTTTTTTTGCCACAAAGGTGTCAAAAGGCTAAAAAATGTGTCCACAGAGTGTAAGAGAAATGTAAGAATAAAAGACAATATTTTATTTAAAAAATGCAACTAAAAAAAAAGACGAGTTTCTGCAAAAGTTCACATTAAAAATCTATGACACGGCCAAAATGTTCACCAAATCAAGAAAGAAATCCCAACTTGTACAAAACCACGTCTGGGAGCAGCTACGCAGCTATGCTGGTCTTTATTTTAGCAAATACATTTCATCGGTCTTTCTGGCAATGAGTGTTGGAATGAATCAATCGTTGATATTGATCAATTTCATTCTCGTTTGGCAACAGCTGAAACTTCGTCCGCTCTTGTTGTGTTTTCCATCCATTGAATCTCATGTACAAAAAACATTCAAGAAGAATTTTAGTTCTCTACTTGGAGGAAACACTTGTTTTTGACGGCTGTGAAGTCTCTAAACTCAGGTGTCTGACCTCTGACCTCTGTCATCAGCAGCCGGTGTGTGTGTGTGTGTGTGTGTGTGTGTGTGTGTGTGTGTGTGTGTGTGTGTGTGTGTGTGTGTGTGTGTGTGTGTGTGTGTGTGTTAAAGTGAAATAGATGAAGCCGTCTGGAGGCAATGATTCTGACCTCCTCGCTTCTGTTCCTTGTCTGTTTCTGACAACTTAATAACACACCTCTTCAGAGAGGACACACACACACACACACACACACACACACACGCACACAAAGAGGAAACACAGGTCATCACAAGGTCCACTCTGCTTACCGTGTCTGTCTGTCAGACACTGACTTCAGGACATGGCTGGAGAGTCATGCTCCTGCATACGTTTCACTCATCCATCTAAAAAGTGTGTGTGTGTGTGTGTGTGTGTGTGTGTACTTGTATACTTATCTAACAGTGGACCAAACCAACAGGGGACATTTTTTTATGCCTTAAGTCATGTTAAAAACATGTAAAACGCCATCTGGTGATGCTGTTTTGCTGTGGTGAAAAAACACTTTAAAAACACTCTTTCACTTTAAATTCAAAGTCCCCTCTAAAAAAATAATTTGTTCGGTAAAAGTAACTTTTATATTATATTTTTTGGTGTTCAAAATGACCAGAAACAGATGCCCCCTTGTTGGCAGCTTACCCAGACAGTCCCCTGTTGGTAATATATACCGGTATGCGTGTGTGTGTGTGTGTGTGTGTGTGTCTGCAGCCAGATGTTCTCCCTCTCTGATGCCATTCAGCTCACTAGAGTTATTTGAAGTCTCTGCAGGACGTTCGCGTCCACCCTCCTCAGTAATCGCGTGCAGGTCCTGGTGGTTTGGCCGCAGGCAGCAATCAGAACCTGGAGGGATTGGATGCAAACGCTGTGATCCCAGCTCTCACATAGGACACCGTCACGCCATGCGAGGGGCTTTCAGATAAGAAAGCGAGTCTCGGCAGAAGCAGCAGCCCTGTGATCGGCACTCTGCCGCGTTGTTAGTCAAGCTCCGAGCTCTGCACAGATTTATAGCGAAACAAAAAAAAGTTTAACCCAGGCTTGTGTTTCTTTCTGTTTCTGCTAGCCGGCTGGATGCAGACACAGTGACGGAGAACTCCACCTCCACTCCTGCATAGAGTTGCCTACTGTGGCTGCAAAAAAAAAAAAAAGTTTAATTTTCCCAACTTGCACAGTGGGAGTAAAAGGGAATAGGATGCTGAAGTATTCATTAAAGTGGGTGCTATCTGCTCTTTTTGCATTTAAAACCGGGCTTTTCAGAGTGAGTGTGCAGGAAGGCCGACTGTGTTGCTGCAGCATGTCTGATTAGGTGCTTTTAGATCATAAAAGTGTGCTAATTTTTAGCAATTAAACACCAAAATGGAAAACTAAACAAGGAAAATGGCAAAATTAACGGCTTATTGCTGTAAATGACTGAACAACAGCCACAGAGTTTATCGGTTCACAGATCAGCTGTTGATCTGAGACCAGGCAGCAGTCTGGGACGCGAGATTAATTCCTTCCTACAAAAATCCTTCTCAGCAAAATTGGAAAAATATGGTAATTTACTCATTCTTTTATTAAACCAGAATGACTAGCGCATAACTTACATTTTTTTTAAAGTAGGATTATGGTACTGTTGTTAAATGTCTCGCGGCTGCTTCTCTGGAGATTTTTCTGCATATTTTACCCCAGAAAGTTTGAATTTCACTTCACACTGTTTTTACTTTTTGCTGCACCAAAGACATGGCGATCCACAATTAATCAATATTTAGGACCAGCTGTTATGTAAGTGGTTAATTTAAACTATTATTTGGTAATTTATGGTATTCATCTTTACATAAAATTGATAGTCAATGCAATATCTTAACATTGTCATCTCATCTTAACCAATGAAATGTCTCAGGCCATTATCCTTTACAATGCACGGATGTCCATGTGGCCTTCACGAAACATAGGAAGTATTTAAACATGAGATATACAAAGAAATAAACTTACATTGCACCAAGAATTCATATTATCATACTGTGTGCACCTTCTGACTGGAAAATTAGGAGCTGCTAAGGCTTCATGAACAGACTCTTGCACACATCTTGCTCCATGAGCACCACAGGTCCTAAAGAAAGAAAGAAAGCACGTCTTCCCAGATTACATTAGAAATATAGAAAAAATACAAATATAAGAAATGTCTCAAACCAAAAAATGTTGTATGAAAGACAATATAGAAAACATGAATGCAGATCAAATATTGGCACATTTTAAGCGACAGCTACAGTCTAAATGGTGATCTATGATCTGGGCTCACACCACCTCTTCATCAATCCTTCCCTCATCATCCTCCCACCTTCTCCGTGCTTTTTATCTATTCCTTTCCACGCGCGCTGTTTCCCGTGTCACTGTTTGCTCACACTTTGCGGAGAGCAAATTGAGTTTCAGACCTTGAGAGTGAGGCCGTTTTGGTCGTGGTTGGGAAATGTAGTTATGACGGTGAAGGTTGGGGTTAGGGGATAGGGGATGATTTATTTGGAGAAAAAAAAAAGAGGGTATTTGCCAGGATAGTACTGGTACTTGTGTGATTGTGCAGAGCCTGTCTGAAATGATTTGGGGGGAAATGATGTGGAAGCAGCAGACACTCGGCCAGTGTATAATGCACAACACCATTTCACAGTTCCACATAAAAACATGTTGAATAGATCCATGTTTCTTTTCCTCCACCGTGGTGTTTCCTGATGTGACCGTATGACCCCATTGTGCAGCACGTGGTAATGGAAATTACACTGAACCTAAGCTGTTCGTGCAGCAAAATCACAGCCAAATGCTTTTTATGGGAAAGCAGATGAGCCAAATGTTTGTTATTTCTGTTGGCATTGCTTTGCAAATATAAATTTGTTTGTGGAGATTTGATAAAACCAATTTGACCATTTGGTTTGGAAATACAGACAAAACTGCACATTTGAAATGGAAACTTCGCTGATGGAAAATGTGCATTATTGTTCAATTATATCGATTGGAGAAGAAAAAACAATATTAAACAGTGTAAAGCTGCTAGTGTGTGTAGAAGGGCACCAAGCTTCGGGAAGAATCTTCTTTTTTTCAATGGTATGTTTCTGCCTGAATCATTATCAGGAATACAATAGATACCAATAGATATTTTAAACCAATACATGCACCTGGGCTCCATTTTTATCTAAATAAAAAAGCTGTTTTCAAAGTTTTGTTTTAAGATCGATAAAAAGTGTATTAATAAGGTTTCCTCCTCTTGGGAACTAAAAGGTGTGTTAAAGTGCCCTCTTTAGTGTGAGACATGCTGTATGTGGCCTGTTTGTCCTTTTCCCACCTGTCCTTCACTAAGTTCGTGCATGCCACTGGTGAGTGCATTTACAACACTTTGAGAAATATCTGCAATTTTTAAACGTTTTTCTCTTCTTACCAAACACAGACACAAGCACACACAGTACTGTAGAAGACTGCAGTCTTTATTGTTTCACCGTAAGATACGCTGCAGCCTATTGTTCCCTGGAGAATCCTTTTTTTTCCTTCAGGAATATTTGATCACAAGCCGCTCTCCTTGTCCCTCTGTCTGATCCAGGTGTTCCCCCAGTCACTGTGAACACGGAGGTAGATGCACCCAGTCGTGGAGCAGCTTCCACTGCAACTGCTCCAACAGCGGCTACAGGGGAGCCACCTGCCACAGCTGTAAGCACACAGCCGCACGCCATGCACACGCCATGCACACGCCATGCACACGCCATGCACACGCCATGCACACGCCATGCAAACATCTTCTACACATCAGTATGAGACTCTCAGGCAATGCGTAATACGTTCCATGATGTGACGTTGCACTTTTAGGCTCAAAAATCACATGTTTGTGTCAAGAGAAAGATCATTTTTTGGTTAGGGTTAAGGTATCAGAAAGAGGTGGTATTGAATAGTTCTGTTCGCTGCACATTAAAAATGAAGCTAAGGTCTATGCAGTGCATTAAGAAGTGTCCCCCAAAAGACCAAACAGCAGTATTTGACAGCCTGATCACAGCAATGGGTTCTCAGTACCCGACGATTGAACTAAACAGAGCAACCAGTATGACGTTCAGTTTCAGCACAGAATAGAACAGAACGTATAGCACTCTGCTTGCTGTTTCATCACCATGTGTTTCCATGACAAAACATCAGCCTGATATGTGCAGGCAGCTGGTTGAACTCGCGTTGGGACCAAATCTGCACGATTCGGTTCACAGATAAAAAAACTTGTCACCAAACAAACCGAGCCTGCAGATCAGTGTGTGAGTCCTTTTCCGCCTTTATAGATGCAACCATTAACTCTCCGTTGCATTCGTATTGCTATATCCCAACTCACATACTGACTCGTGCTACTTTTGGCCCAGAATGCACGTTGGAACTCAGATTTGCTGCAAAAAAACATTTAATACAATTACACAGCAAATTGCATCACAGCAAATGTTTTCCTGTGCATGCATGTAGTATAGCAGCTATCATATCTGTTACGTATTGATTAAAGGAGCCTTTGTTACCAAACTAACCGTCGTCATCGAGATTGATTTCAATCACCTTTTCCCCACAAAAAGTAAACATCTTAAACTTTAACAATTTCATTTTTTGAAGGAATCTAATTAATTTGATTTATTGCACATGCCTACTTAGCATCCACTCGCAGGTCATGGTTCTGACCACCTGATCAAAGTTAAAAGTCCAATAAAGCTCTGGTTCGGTCTCCATCAAATCCTGAGGGAATCATCTCCCTCTTTAAACCCACAATGCTCAGTATGATTGATGTGATTTGCAAAATGGTAAAGCTGTAAAGAGCAAAGGAGAAAAATGAGCTGTATGATGTTAAAACGTTCCAACTATGGGACTGAGGAGTCGGGGGATCACTCTCTTTGTGTTTGCCTCTATGACATTATCCATTTGACCCATTGTCTGTATAAAAACATATCGAGCAGCCTTTGATGAACAGAGAGCAGGGTTAATATTCCAGACATGTTTCCTTGCATCTGCTTTAATAACTCTGAGAGACCATTTCCCCTAACACTTCATTTTCTTGTGTCTTTTTTTTATATCCCATTGTTTCAGAACTTTAATTAGCCATGTTCAGCCGGGAATAGGCCAAACAGATTGGAACTTTATTATGCTGAGTAAATTAGACTTCCATTTAATTTCAGTCTTTTAAGGTCTTTTTTTGGCCTTCCAACACCTGCAGATAGCCTATTGTGTGTGTGTGTGTGTGTGTGTGTGTGTGTGTGTGTGTGTGTGTGCAGTTTGTACAGTGCCATGGACATGACAGGCATTTCCTATCGGACATAATTGAGGCAGAGGTTCACACTGACATCAAACCTGTCAATCAAAACACCTGTCAATCACACTCTGCTTTCACGTCTCGTGTTCCTCAGAAAAATCAATTTGCAGAACAAATGTTTGACTACACTGTTAAAAAATGAAATCTTAACTCTGAAAATATCGTTTTTTGTGCAATTAGTCCAATATTATATAGAATTATCTATTCCAATCGGCTTATTTCAAGTTTCAGAGTCAATTTCACTGTTTTAAAAAGTTTTAACAAGACCAAATTCACCAAAATCCGGAAAAGAAATAAATTATCTGCCAGTGCGATAAGATAATTCCACTCAATATTGGAATAATTGTACACAAGATATTTTCACCTGGTGAGATTTCAGGGTTTTTTTTTGCAGGATGGTAAAAGTTCATGTTGTAGTTCTAAACTATATTGAAGCACCTCAGAGGTGTTGCTGCATCAGGCAGATGCAGGTGCTAATTAATATTTAACAAATCCACGGCTGTTTGCTGAACATTTTGTATTATATTTAGGTATGTTGTGGAAAATAAGCCCCAGAATTTGAAATCACGTTTCTTAATAGAACCCGATTGGTTGTTATAATGCAGAAATAAGGCGTCACAGCCATTATCCGCTGAGTGAAAGCTGGAGACGGAACAAAGGGACGGCGTCGCGCTGGGAGCTGAAAGCCGCAATTTTCACCCACCACAGCACACGTCAAGCACACTGCCGACAGGACTGATGGCACCTGTCAGAATTACGGAGGGGGCATATTAAAACCAATGTAATTCGGAGCACTTGTTAGCTAATACGTTATAAATATTCATATTTCGTCCAAAAAGAACGGCGATGGGATGGAGAGAACGAGCTCGAACGGAAGTAGAAGATTGAAGGAGTCACACGGAGAAGTGGAGACGGAGGCAGGAAACGTGTCAGACAAAAAGACACGGACTGATTTCACCTTAGACGCTGCCTGCAGCATTTTAGGCCAAGTCAAATTAGGAATTAAAGAGATTATGACACATGCTGACACACACACACACACACACACACACACACACACACACACACGAAGCTGCATCGAAAGACACATGCATGCATGCATAGGTATGTGTGTTCTTGCTGTGTATATTCAGAGGTTTATATAATTTTCTTTCACTTTCTTACGTAACAGTTTTAAATTGATTTGTGCTGTTTTTTTCGTTTTTTTATTGTTGAATGATTCGCTCTCTGCATTCATTGGAACACGGCACAGACACGGTTCTGGTTCTGCTTTCATCTGAAGCCACACACACACACACACACACACTCGAAACCCGGCTAACACTATGTGACTTAAAAAGAAACCAGGACACGTTAGAAGCAGATTTTGCTGGAAAAAAGAGAGTTTCGAACAGGAACATAGTATTTTCTAACAAAAGTTACCATAAAACCTAAGATACACCAAAAAAAAATTATCAGAAAGATGAAAACCAGAATAAAAAGCTTTTCAGTAAGTGTCTGTATCACTCACATCTGGCGTCGTTTTACCTCCATCCTCTTCCAAAAAGGCTAAAAGTGGGTACCATACCTCCTCAAATCTGCTTTACCTGTCACTATATACGTTATTTCCTCTATGGCCATGTTAGACGCCTTTTCTTTCACGTTCGGTGTTGTATGTTTCAGTGATTCCTTTTAATGACATTTAAACACATTCTGTGATTGTGTGTTTTTCTTTCACAGCCATATACGAGCGGTCGTGTGAGGCGTACAAACACAAAGGCAACGCATCGGGGCAGTATTACATAGACGTGGATGGCAGCGGGCCAATCAAACCCCAGCTCATATACTGCAACATGACAGGTATCACACACACACACACACACACACACACACACACACACACAGGCAGGGCCGTAGCCATCATTTCCCTCCTTAATTTTTGGTTTTTGTTTTAATTCCTTCCCTTAAGCTACAGTGCAACAAGTAATAATGTTAACACAAAGCCGAAAAAGCACCTTATTATTATTATTACGACATCAACATGGCCTGATGTGACGGAGATGCTCATATGTGACTCATTAAAAAGTGAAAGTAAACACAGTTACCGGTGACTGCAGCTTCTATTTGTAGGCATTTAACTAAATCACAGGATGCAATCTGAGTTCACACTAGCAAGAAAGGCAGAGGTAAACCAGGCAAAGAGTAGAAAAGGTAAAAAAAATGTAAGAATGAGAGAAATAATAAAGTAGCCTACGATTCATCAACAGATAGAGAATAATCTAACCTGTAAGGTGCTGTAAATGTAGCCTAGGATCAAATGTGGAGGTCGAGTTCAGTCACAGTGAGAATTACCCATCAGTGGTAGGCTATGATTTGGATGTTTGGAGTAGGAAACGTGCCTCACGATAGGCCAAGCTGTCCGTGTGCCTCTCGTCTGTAATGTGCTGGGATTGGCTCCCATACGGAATGTTGACCTCGCTATTTGACAAAGAAATCCTGGCTGCAGCGCTGCATACGAGATGCACCAACACACGGCATCAGCCCACGGTGGCTCGCAAAGTTTGTTCAAGGTGGAATATTTTTTTTTTTTTTAGGATTTAACAGACTAAATTATTTCCCTCCACCAGAAGACAGGGCTTGGATAGTGATCCAGCACAACAACACGGAGCTGACCAGAGTGCAGCCGTCGCCGGAGCAAAAGGAGCATTCCGCCCACTTTGACTACGGCTCCGAGGAGGAGCAGCTGGCTGCTGTCATCAGCCAATCAGAGCGCTGCGAGCAGGAGCTGTCCTACCACTGCAGGAAGTCCCGCCTCCTCAACACGCCGGGTAAGCGCATCCTTTAGGTTGCATGAAGGCTGCGAGCTGAGATCCTGCAGGACAGTGGGGTGTCTATGTTCCACTGAGCCTGAGGGGAAATGTGAGTTCAGTGCAAAGCCTCTTTTGCATGTGGGAGCTATATCTGGAACCAGAGAGGAGTCATGTGAAGTGCTTATTTTGTTAATTTAGCAACTAATTAAAACGTCGATGGTATTTCTGCTGAGCATTTCCTCCTCCTTACTGCCCCTGCAGCGGCTTGATTTCTTAAGCAAATCATTAGCTAACAAAAAGTGGATTTTTCTTTTTCTTGTTTTTTTTTTCAGGTTATTTTTGGTATTTCTTCTTTAGAAAGGACAACACAACACAGCAGTTTGTGAATAGAATGCATAAGGTTGAAAGGAAGCACTTATGAGTTTGCGTTTTTTTTTTTTTTTTACCACAAAGCTCATTGATGCTGCTCTGCTCACCAGAAGAATCTGAACTTTTACATCTCCTACTACTTTATAGTCAGGCTGTACCGGGGAGTTCTGCACATGTTGTCACAGCCTACTTTTCACGAGGCGTGTGGGAGAGATGTGTGAATAGAGCAGCTGCCCATTATCTGTCCAATTTTAGCTGGATAACAGCAGGGTGTTGTTAAACAGAAGGGTGTAAGGAGAGCAGGTTTCAGACGGAAAGTTCTGCAAAATCCGGTTCGATTTAAACACAGATGATTCTGTAGCCAACTCGTTCTTAACTCTTGTTGTTCACATATGTTTTACTATTTTCCAGTGGTTGATTGCGCGCGTGTGTGTGTGTGTGTGCATATGCATGTGCACCCCCAGCTAATCACACCACTGCAGCTTAGATTGATTCATTCTATGCTTTCCCAGTGTAATCAAAGCTGGAACTATGACCTGAATAATATTATAACAAAATTATGTTTTATATAACAGGATATAAACAACACTTCACCGGTTCACAGGTCATATAAATGATTACTATAAATTACATATAATAGCAGAGATTTAATCAATCGCCAGATCCCAATTTAAATGCTGGGTGCAGTTGATAATATTTCATTTAAAAAGAAAAAGCAAGGACGTGACCATGCTGTATGTTTTTTTTTCTTTGTGCTTCGCACAATTGTCGTGCTTCAAAGTTGTTATAGAACATCCTCTCTAGTTATATTGATTAATTGTCGATCACCATGGAGTAGTGGAAGTACGACATGACATTCAAACTTTCTGTCCTAAAATATGCAAATAAAACCTCTGTTGAAGTAGCTGCAGGAGTAGCTAATAATCTTGATTTGGAAAAGGTAATTTATACAGTAGTCACACTGGTTGAATAAAAGAATTTGGGTACATTACCATATTTTTCCACTTTTTTTTGTCATTTGTGATTATTATCAGGAAGTATTTAATATCGAGTCCCAAATTGCTGCCTGGTTTCAAATAAAGGCCTGATCTTTTGAAAAAAATAAAAATGGTATATTATGACAAAGACATTAAAGAATTGAACTGAATGATGGTGCACTGTTGCTAATATATTTACTATATACTCTGTGTGTGTGTGTGTGTGTGTGTGTGTGTGTGTGTGTGTGTGTGTGTGTGTGTGTGTGTGTGTGTGTGTGTGTGTGTGTGTGTTCCAGACGGTGCTCCGTTCAGCTGGTGGGTGGGAGGACCGGGTCCAGGCCAGGTCCAGACCCACTGGGGCGGAGCTGTTCCGGGCCGCCAGCAGTGTGCCTGCAGCCTGCAGGGCGGCTGCCTGGACCAGAACCACCACTGCAACTGTGACGCCGACCAGGACCAGTGGTACCGCCATTTACCAGCCTCCCGTGTTCTTTAGATTGGATCCACATAAATTCTGTTTTTAATGATTGACTGATTTTTTCGAGGAGAAATCTCTTGAAAAATGAAAGTAAATTACACTCAAAATAATTATTCTGCAAGTAGTGAAAAAATATAAGTATAACTAACTTCAAATAATATATATATATATATATAGATATATATATAGATATATAGATATAAGATAAGATAAGATAAGATAGGACTTTATTGATCCCACAATGGGGAAATTTGCTTGTTACTGCAGCTAAGCACAGGTGTGAGAGGGTACAGAGTACAGGGTAAAAAAAAAAAAGACAATAAAAACTAAAGAAAATAAAAGCTATAAAAAAAAAAAAAAAAATACACAACACTATATAAAAAATTCGTAGAATTTGTTGATCAGCTTGATCAGCATACACAGTATGCATTATGGACATATTTAGAATGGAAAAAAAATACTAATAAATAGCAAGAATAAGGTATGCATAAGCACAGCATATATACATACAGACATGCACGTACACACATATTTACATATTTGCATATATATACGCACATACACACATACATAGCTAATGCCTACTTAAGGTGCAGGGTGTGTGTGTGTAGAGAAAAGTGATGAGTGGAGGAAAAGTGACTACAGTATATATATATATATATATATATATATATATATATATATATATATATATATATATGGAGAGAGAGAGAGAGAGATTTTGTGCTACCACAATTGCCAATTGATAATTGCCAGAATTGCTCAGTCATGAGGTGTTTGCTTTATGTGTGGTCTGTCCAGCTTCTGTAGCTTTCTGCTTGGCTTTATTTTAGTGTAAGTTGAACCTCCTGTCGTCTGTGTCAATGTGAATTTATTTATTTAAAAACACTAGGATGAAATATAGTAAGTTAATGTTCCTTGTAATGACAGGCTGTGGTTATGTGGTTGAGAATATAAAACACATTTAAAAATGCACCTATTGTTTCTGACACTTAGATCACATGTTTGTGTTTTCCTGCCTGTAATTAAATCCTTTTATCTTGTGTGGTAAGCTAATCTGTATTTAGGTCGTCTTCCCCTGATCCTGTGAGCGACTCTGCTGTTAGGCCCATTTTCCTTTTACTGTAAACCACTCAGTCTGCCAGCGTGGCCAGAAGCTCCTTGTTGTTGTTGTTATCTCCAGTGCAGAACCAGCAACACTCTGTTTTTAAAGACTTTCTCCTGCCGTCAATATCTCATCAGATTCACTCGTCCGAGATTTATTCTTTGATAACCAAATTCCAGGATCACAGCTGGAAACGCTACAGAGCTGTAACTGACTGAGTGTGTGTGTGTGTGTGTGTGTGTGTGTGTGTGTGTGTGTGTGTGTGTGTGTGTGTGTGTGTGTGTGTGTGTGTGTACAGAGAGTGTAGATAAATCCTCTTTATTCCTGTGAATAACGGTTCTACCAGAACATGGACTCAGACATGTGACGTTTCTTTAGTTGAAACCGTATATTTCTGAGAACAAATGCACACAATCAAGATTGTTGCTGAAGGGAAGTGTCCATCCTTCTTTTCTTCCTCCATCCTTCTTTTCCTCCTCCATCCTTCTTTTCTTCCTCCATCCTTCTTTTCCTCCTCCATCCTTCTTTTCTTCCTCCATTCTTCTTTTCTTCCTCCATCCTTCTTTTCCTCCTCCATCCTTCTTTTCCTCCTCCATCCTCCTTTTCCTCCTCCATCCGCCATCCTCCATCCTTCTTTTCTTCCTCCATCCTTCTTTTCTTCCTCCATCCTTCTTTTCCTCCTCCATCCTTCTTTTCTTCCTCCATTCTTCTTTTCTTCCTCCATCCTTCTTTTCTTCCTCCACCCTTCTTTTCCTCCTCCATCCTTCTTTTCTTCCTCCATCCCCCTTTTCCTCCTCCATCCTTCTTTTCTTCCTCCATCCCCTTTTCCTCCTCACTCTTCTTTTCCTCCTCCATCCTCCTTTTCCTCCTCCATCCGCCATCCTCCATCCTTCTTTTCTTCCTCCATCCTTCTTTTCTTCCTCCATCCTTCTTTTCCTCCTCCATCCTTCTTTTCTTCCTCCATTCTTCTTTTCTTCCTCCATCCTTCTTTTCTTCCTCCACCCTTCTTTTCCTCCTCCATCCTTCTTTTCTTCCTCCATCCCCCTTTTCCTCCTCCATCCTTCTTTTCTTCCTCCATCCCCTTTTCCTCCTCACTCTTCTTTTCCTCCTCCATCCTCCTTTTCCTCCTCCATCCGCCATCCTCCATCCTTCTTTTCTTCCTCTATCCTTCTTTTCCTCCTCCATACTTATTTTCCTCCTCCATCCTCCTTTCCTCCTCCATCCTTCTTTTCTTCCTCTATCCTCCTTTTCCTCCTCCATACTTATTTTCCTCCTCCATCCTCCTTTCCTCCTCCATCCTCCTTTCCTCCTCCATCCTCCTTTTCCTCCTCCATCCTTCTTTTCCTCCTCCTTCCTTCTTTTCCTCCTCCATCTTTCATTTCCTCCTCCATCCTCCTTTTCCTCCTCCATCCTTCTTATCTTCCTCCATCTTTCTTTTCCTCCTCCATCCTCCTTTTCCTCCTCCATCCTCCTTTTCCTCCTCCATCCTCCTCTTCTTCCTCCACCCTTCTTTTCCTCCTCCATCTTTCTTTTCCTCCTCCAGGACCAATGACTCGGGCCTGCTCACCCATAAGGAGACTCTCCCAGTCCGGTCTCTGGTGCTGGGCGACGTCCATCGGCCAGGGTCAGAGGTCGCCTACAGGGTGGGACCCCTCCGTTGCCATGGAGACAGTAAGTCTATTTAATCTGCCTGGGATGCACCACATCTCTCCTCTTTGGAGATTTTTTTGATATTCTCCATCACAGACCACCAGCCCTGGACTGTGGGTCCAGGTTCTTGTTCCAACCAGGAAGTAACACATGATCAGGTGTTCCTGCCTGGTCGGAACAAAAACCTGGACCCTCAGTGGACCTTCAGGACCAGGGTTGGTGACCCCTGGTCTACATGTTGAGTGTTTTTGGGGCCCTCGTTTATACATTTACTCATTCTTCTGCATTACAGCAGCCTTTAGAATTGTCTGGTAAAAAGTTGTGAAACAGTCACCAGGTTTCATGTCACCACATCTAACTCTCTCGAATTTGGAGGTACAGTTGGTACATTGAAGGTACTGTAAAGCCCTTTGGGCCAAATCTGTGAATTTGTGATTCTGGGCTATAGAAATAAAATTGAATTGAATTACTCCATGTCACTCTTGAACCATGAACCATCAGAATTTCAAAAGCTCGGTATCCATAGAATCCTTAGAGCAGCTTTTTTCTGATCCACATCCACCTTGATGCACATCAATCCTCAGACCAAGCTTACGCTTTATCTAAGGAACTAAAACCATCCTCCCGTAACAGCCCATGGAAATGTGTGGTGAAGCTGCCAATGTACCAAAACCAAACTTAATGCATGTTCTTCAGACCCCATCAGAACCCACTAGAAACCTGGTGACCTTTGGTGCCCAAAAATGTGTTTTGGCTCATATTTCATGGCGTGTTTAAATGAGGAAACATTTTTTATACTATTGTCATATTAATAGTCCTTGCCTATTTTTAAGTATACGGCCATGATATTGAATTTGATCACAACAGCAAACATATTCAGACAAACTCAACACAGATGATGTTTAGAAGACACACGTGATGATGTGATTTTATCATCTGTCAGAGCCAATCAAATTGGATTATGAAGCCACCGAACAGGAAGTGGCCTTATTCACTGATTGGCCCCTCGTTGCTGCTTGCAGCCATTTTTTAAAATTCTGTTTATTCTAAATACCTGTACATCTTTTATCCAACTGTACAGTAAACCGAACCCTGTGTTTCACTTCAGCTCAGTAGCTAAATAGACCTCACCTCACGCTCTCTAATAACACCTTCTAAAGAAAGTGTATATCTAATGAGCTGATAATTTACTCGTAATACCTGTTTTAATTGCTTCTAATTTCAGCCTTCAGCCTAACGAGTAAACAAACAACAACATAGTTGGAGTTATGCAATCGGCCTTAGCTAATTAGCCGAACAGTTGGTTCATTTGTTTACTACATGATTTTCATTATGCAGTCATTATAATGAGTTTCCATTTAACTGGCTTTGTTCCACGGTAATATATTCACTTTTTTGATGAAGAGATTCACATCTTATTCCGGAGAAGAATAAAACACGGGTGATTAGCAGGATACGGAGCATTTATTAACCTCTGACGTCGCAGAGAACTTCTGGAACGCGGCGTTTTTCGACAAGGAGACGTCGTACCTTCACTTCCCGACCTTCGACGGCGAGCTGAACGCGGACATCTCCTTCCTGTTCAAAACGACGTCCTCCTCCGGCGTCTTCCTGGAAAATCTGGGCATCAAGGATTTCATCCGGATCGAACTCAGCTGTGAGTGAGACCTTGATTGTTTGTTGTGTGATCTGCAGGAGCTCAGGCGTTATCTCTGTCTATCTTTCTTTATGTCTCTTTTTTTTCCCCACACACACACACACACACACACACACACACACTGACATGGTAGAAATGTTTCCCTCCTCCTTAGAGGAAACGTTTTTACCGCTTTTATTAATACGGCCCCGTGTTGAGATGGCTCCGCGTCATTATTACTGTTGCTATCACGAGCCGTAGAGCGGTTCCTAAATGAAGTGATGCCTCTGGGCTTTTCTGTCACATGGTTCTGCCGTCAGAGGTTCGGCGCCTCTGTCCGCGGGAATAAAGCGTTGACCCGTAAATGTGAATCGCAGACGCGCCTTGCCCGGTGATGATTGATGAGAGGACCTCGTGCGGCCTTCACCCGACCTGTCCTTATTATGGGTTAAGTTTTTTAACCTAATGGTGCTGGTGGAAGTGCTGTAGAAGATTAATGACCAGCGCGGGCTAACCTAGATCAGGCTAGGAGCCTCAGTCTCACTGGGATAGCACATAATGCAGCGACTATCAGATGACACGTCAAGTAGTATTTAAAGTGCTTGTTGAATATTGTATTTGGGGAGTTTAAAGGTACAGTGTGTAGAATTCAGCAGCATTTATTGGCACTAATGTGGCAGGAGTGGTCTATAACATTCATTTGTTTAATTACCTCACCAAGGAGGGTATGTTTTAGCCTGTCTGGTTTTAGCAAAACATTTTGACCGGATTTTCATCAAATTTTCAGTGAATGTTAGGAATGATACCATGGACAGACGATTGAGTTATGGTAATGATCTGGAAGAAATCCTGGTTTCTGAATCACTTTGGATTTTTTTTTTGTTTGGGGTGGAGGTCTGCACACACTCAGGGCTTTTCTTGCTACGACATAATTCAATCAGAATAAGAATTGCTGTTTTTATACGCCTCCATAGAGCAACCAGAGGCAGGCTTTGGTACCATAGGTTCTCCTACATGCTCGGAAGGGGAGGAGAACCTCACCACGAGATATCTCTAAAGCTTAAACACTGTACCTTGAAGGATTGTTACTGCAAGTTTACTGGAGTTGGAGCAAAATTACAAGCGTAAGGACTACAGATACAGCACATGCTGGTGGTTAAAACCATCCTGGGTGTAGATATCGCCCTATTCTCTGGTACACTAATGTGGCAGGAGTGGTCTATAACATGCATTTGTTTAACCTCACCAAGGAGGGTATGTTTTAGCCTGTGTTTGTCTGTCTGGTTTTAGCAAAACATTTTGACCGGATTTTCATCAAATTTTCAGTGAATGTTAGGAATGGTACCATGGACAGACGATTGAGTTATGGTAATGATCTGGAAGAAATCCTGGTTTCTGAATCACTTTGGATTTTTTTTTTTTTTGGGGTGGAGGTCTGCACACACTCAGGGCTTTTCTTGCTACGACATAATTCAATCAGAATAAGAATTGCTGTTTTTATCCCCCTCCATAGAGCAACCCGAGGCAGGCTTTGGTACCATAGGATCTCCTACATGCTGGAAAGGGGAGCAGAACCTCACCACGAGATATCTCTAAAGCTTAAACACTGTACCTTGAAGGATTGTTACTGCAAGTTTACTGGAGTTGGAGCAAAATTACAAGCGTAAGGACTACAGATACAGCACATGCTGGTGGTTAAAACCATCCTGGGTGTAGATCTCGCCCTATTCTCTGGTACAAATGGTTTCAGTGGGCGGGAGTAGTTGCCATGACAGACATTATCCTTCAGCCTATCAGCGGAATCAAGCTCCTGCCGAATCCAGGCGAGAGAATGGTGTAAAAAACCTGAAATCACTGCAGGACCATGGTGCTGGTTTGTTCCCCTCAGCATAGATGGAGCTGCTGCAAAAAAGGGATTTTGCAACGAGCAAATATGTGAATCTTAATAAAATCCAGTCAGTCTATAGTTTTATTTAAGAAGAATGTTCTGTTACTCATACTTTTAAGAGGTTGCAATCCTCATAGGTTGTTTCATGGCTTGTTCATGTTGTCCATGCACATATTTCAGAATAAATCCTCTCGCTATTGTTTTCCCAGGAGGCTTTAAAGAAAAAGGAGCAAAAACATGATTTTGCAGGCAGAGGCTTGAACTTATAAATCTGGCAAATACAAATAACTTTCTAGAAATCTTACACATTGCAACTTTAAGAGTGTGGAGCGTGTGTGCAGGGCCATGGTGGTGGTCTATTCCTCTCAGCATAGATGAAGCTGCTGCTTCTTTGGGAGCGAAACAAGGGATTTTGCAACTTCTCCCTCATCAGAGGACGCAATTATCTCAAAGTGTGATGAAGGATTTGTTAATCAGCTCATCAGAATTCCTACTCTGTCTCTCTGCTGGCTGACACTTGGCCAAATGCACCGTCTTCTCTCTGCTCCACATGTTTCGTCGCTGTGGCGTGTCGTGTGTTCTCATGCCGTCCAGCTGCCTTCGAGGTGCTCTTCTCCTTCGACGTGGGGAACGGGCCCCTGGAGGTGAGGGCGGCGACGAGCGTCCCGCTGAACGACGACCGGTGGCACGCCGTGCGCGCCGAGCGGAACGTGAAGGAGGCGTCGCTCCGCGTCGACGACTTCGCTGCCGCCAAGCGGGAGGCTTCTTCTGACGGACACATTCACCTGCAGCTCAACAGCCAGTTGTTCATAGGTGAGAAGAACAAAAACGCCTTTTCTCAAATGCCCTTGTGAGTGTGTGTATGCCTCCTTGGAAACTAAAAAGTGTGTTAAAATGCCCTCTTGTTAAAGTGCCCTCTTCAGTAGCAAGGATGAGCTATATGTGGCCTATTTTTCCTTTTTCCACCTGTCCTTCAAAAAGTTTGTGCATACCGCTGGTGAGTGCATTTTCAAGACTTTAAAGTAGGATTGGTTTTAAAGAAAAAAAAATTCTGCATTTTTCAAACTTTCTTTTTCATTCTTACCAAACAGAGACAACACAAGCACACACACACACACACACACATACACACACCTTGTAGGAAAAAAAATGTAATCATTGGAGGGAACTACTGTAGAAGATTGCTTCTTTTTTGTTTCGCCAGCTCATCTTGAAGAATATAGATGTAAGGAGAAACCTCAGCAGAGTTCCTCCTTTAACATAGCAAAAGCAGCACTTTGTGTTGAATTGCTGACTGGAAAAGTGCAAAACTGGAAACAGAGGCAGTGAACAAGCTCTGCTGCACCGTGCGATGTTAAACTCACTGCATGTTTCACTCTAATTATGAACAGCTAAAGATTGTTTATGACGCCTTCTGAAGCTGCTGTTATTCTATTTCTCCTCATCAAATCCCAAGAAAAGACCAAAGCAGCTTTGCTTTAGTCTGTGTCTTTATCCTCTATGCGATCATCATACCCAAGCATAGCTCCTCTCCTCAAGATGGTCACTGTATAGTATTATTTATGAAAAATGTTCTGTTACACACTTTTAAGATCTATATTGCAAAGGTTGTTTCATGGCTTGTTTGCGTTGTCCATGCACATATTACAAAATCAAATCCCTTCACTACTGTTGTTTACCTTCCTTTAAAGAGAAAGGAGCACACAACCGTTTACAGGTAGAGGCTGCAGACAGAGCCAGTATGAACTGTACATCATTTTACTGAAATTATGGCTAAATTGTCCGCATTATACCTTTTGAAATCATTTCCTGAAACGCTGTAGTTTTTTTTTTACAAAATGTGACGCACGCAGGAGTAAATTTGTTTTGCATTTTTGCATGAATCTATTCGCAGCCATAGATTAATCGGTGCTGCGGTGAGTAATTACAGCAGCAGGATGGTGTCTGTGGGCCCACGTTCATCATAATGAAGGACAACAATGCAGGACGGAGAGTTTAATAAAACACGCTGTTTTCCACACTCGTCTCGATCTATTCATTGCTGTCCTTTATTTGTTCACAATAAAAATCAGCAGACTCTGCCGGGTCATTCTGAGGCCCTGAGGCCTTCTATGTGACCCCTCTGTCTTCTATTCACCTCAGTTCCATCAGCTCAGGCTCTCTTATATTCTCTTCATCTCCTCCACAAGCCTTTCATAACGCTGCTTAATCTCTCTTTGTAATCTGTCGTGTTTGAGAGGATGGAAATCAATCGTGTATTATGAGAACTGATCTCTCTCTCCCTGCAATTACTGAGGGTATTTGTTTGCTTGTGAACACACGTTTGAACAATGATGAGACTGGAGAGATGCCGACAGTGTTACGCTAATAATCCCTGAACAGCTGCAAAGAAGTGAACCTGAGTCCTCATATGGGTATTACGCTGTTTACCGACTACGCTGAGAGATTTCTATATCTGAATGAAAATGTGATCAGATTATAAACATATCCATTGTCTTTGCTTCACAGCAGATAGAACATGAAGAGTTGTGCGTTTCCGAGATTGTTATTGTTGGTTCATAATAACAGCAGCATGCCCTCACAGCACCGCGAAGACACACACATTTCTCCAGTTTGAACAGTCTATCCCATCGTAACGAGACAGGGTGTTCGAGTTGGAATTAATAAGCCCTAATATTGCCTGGCAGAATTTATGACGCATTTTAATGCAACTTCATGTTTCGCCTTGGGAGGAAAGGAAATTTGCATACGTGCCGTAACACACATCCTTGCAAGGGGGAGGGGGGAGGGTGTAGTGGGGGGGTAGGCCTCTTGTGAGCCCAGTTTTAAAAAAAAAAAAAACACATTCTAAAGAGATCTTGGGAGCTACACTATATGTTAAAGTGCCCTCTAGGAGCCAAAACGTGTGCTAAAGTGCCCGCTTGGAAACCAAAATGTGCTAAATTGCTCTCATTACAGCCAAAACATATGCTAAAGTGCCCTCAAGTAGCCAAAAAAACATGCTAAAGTTCCCTCTAGGAACCAAAAAGCATGCTAAAGTTCCCTCTAGGAAACAAAACACATGCTAAAGTTCCCTCTAGGAAACAAAACACATGCTAAAGTTCCCTCTAGGAACCAAAAAGCATGCTAAAGTTCCCTCTAGGAACCAAAAAGCATGCTAAAGTTCCCTCTAGGAAACAAAAACACATGCTAAAGTTCCCTCTAGGAACCAAAAAGCATGCTAAAGTTCCCTCTAGGAAACAAAAAGCATGCTAAAGTTCCCTCTAGGAACCAAAAAGCATGCTAAAGTGGCCTCATTGCAGCCAAAACATGTGCTGTCTGTTCACGCCACTGTCCTTAAAGTCACCATTTTAAAATGATACTCATAAAAATGCATTGAATTGTATTGTAGTGTTTGCATTAGCTGATATATGACGATGATGCCATGCTGTGTTTTAATGAAACATTGCATCTTGTCATTAGTTTTGATGCAACATCAAACCCTTCTGTGCACCAACACAATGATGACAGAAGCCTCACACACCTTTTCTTCTGACTCCCTGCACATTTTTTTGTTTTCCTCTGGCATTTCCTGTTCTTTTCTCTCTTCAGTCTGACGGTGTCCCTCAGGAAACCGTCATTGGCCTTTAAGGCAAACTGCAGTAATGACTTTTTTTCTCTTTTTTTATTGCAGTCACAACCAGTGATTTTCAGAATCTCCACATATTTCCAACCGATGCCAAACAGCATAATCCAAAACTTGCTGCCTTCTATTCAGTGCAATCAAACTTTTCCTTATGATAATTGCAGTGAATTAACTTCTTCAGCCTGAGTGCTCCTAATGTGTTGTGTGCAGACAGAGAGTCTCACAGAAGTTGGTGTGTTTGCTATGAAAGATCCGCTCTGAACATTTGAAGCTTTTCCAGGAGTAATTCCCTGCCAATTCCAATCTGTGAGAATAATAACAACTGTCATGCGTGAATGTATAAACACCACGTTGCCAGCTTGGGAAGTCTGGGAGAAAATATGACAAGTCTAAAACCCTTTCAACAGTGTGAGTTTGCCGCGTTTGAATGTAAATTGTCAAAGTGATTGGGGGGAAGAGGTTCGCTCTGTCGCCCGTTAGTGGAAAACCACCAACGCCAGACACCAGATGGCTCATCAGCCGAGCAGTTAGCCAATCAGCAGCCGGCGCCACGCGAGGCGATGTCGGAGTGTTCCTGCAGGGCCTGCAGCGGCAATACGTGCATTATGTTTGATTGACTTTTTTTTTTCTCGCCAGGAGGCACAGCGTCCAGGCAGAAAGGCTTCCTGGGCTGCATCCGCTCCCTGCAGCTGAACGGCGTCACCCTGGACCTGGAGGAGCGGGCCAGGATCACCCCCGGCGTGCGGCCCGGCTGCCCGGGCCACTGCAGCAGCTACGGATCGCTCTGCCGGAACCAGGGTCGCTGCGTGGAGCGGGACAGCGGCTTCGCCTGCGACTGCGGCCCGACAGCCCACACCGGGGTGTTCTGTCACGAAGGTAAAAGTAAAAATACACCCTGATTTATCCATATTCTGTGCCTTATTTTTCAATTTGGTCCCTTTTTTCGTGTTTTGAAGATATCATAAAACAGCTTCCTATGGGCAAAGTGATGCAGACCAGAACATAGGTTGTTCATCATTTATTGATTATGGTACAGTAGCACTATTAACTAAAACTGCATCCACTCTATTTAAAAACAATAAAGAATATATACAAGCCACACTGGACTATAAGCTGCAAATATCTATGTTGAAAATGTAGATATTTATTGCATCTATTTTGAACTGTGGATGCACATTTATGTACCTGAACAGTGCCCTTTAATATGGCAGCAGCTTTGCTGGATTAAAACAGATTCAGGAGAAAATACAGTAACCAGTGTTTTTTTTTACCTTAATTTCTCCTGTATTTGAAACCACAAGTCACTTTAACATCTTCGCTGAAACTCTCTACGTCAGTGTCTAAGCGCCTTTTTTATAATTGATGCTAAGTTTGCGTGCAGCAGCCCGGTTTCCTTCCTCGATAGCAAGCTCGATGGCCTTCAACTGAAAACTTGGATCATATAAACTTCTTCGCGTGGGTTCCGTGATGAAGGGGCGAGGATTTAAAAATAATTACCAGTCGTTAATTTGTCGTCTGTGTTCTGTCCGCTAAAGAACAAGTAGCGTATTCTTCTTTGCATTGATTCTGGAGCACCCTTAGAGGTTGCCTCAGCATAAGCCTCATGGTTCAAATCCTCAAAAAAAAGGTGCGATTATAGTCCAGAAAATACGGTACTTGTGTTGTTTGCTTACTTTCTGTCACCTTGTAAAGAATAAACTTCACAAGCTTAATAAACTCCCAAAATTTAACAGCGTGATAATACATTTACCCCCATCAGGTAAAATATAGTCTGCTTTTCCTTTGCACTGGCCCATCAAATATATCAGATATATCACATGTATATCAGAGGTATGTATCAGCTCCAGTTCAGCCAGTTCTTGCTCCGTGTGTCCCATTTTAATATTAAGCAGCCGCCCCTCCAAAGGTGTCGCCTGGCCCTGGGATACAGCTTTCCTTTTGTCTCCTTTGTCTTTCTCTTTAAATAATCACACGTGCTGGTCACACCGTGTGAAAATACAGTGAATCTGCACTTTTTTTTTTTCCTTCTCTGCTCCACTTTGTCCCGTCTCCACTTTTCTAAGCTGACTAAGGTGTATAGATGCTGGAGAAAAATCCAATTCCAATCATATTATTTGTGTTGATTTCAACTGTGAGGGGTCCAATTCAATGTGATTTCAATGTACGTGCATGCATTTTAAGACTCAACTCAAATACAGAACCTTTTTCTGTATAAACTATGAGTAACATGACCTTTAATTACAGCTAAAGGTATTTTCTGATTATCATAGTTTAAGATCTTTATAAGTTCAGGGTACTATAGTATAATTATATCTCGAGTCAGCGTCATCATGATGTTTTCAAATGTTGTTAATCTTGGAATGATAATCATAGTGGTATCGATGAGGACATGGATTATTAAAGGAATTGTCAGTTGAGGGGTGAATTTCAGTAAATCTGAATGACTTCTGTTCCCACCAATATCCTCATCTACACAGAAGATGGAGAATGGCTCAACAACCGAATGACTGCTTCTCCAAGTGTGTTTTAGCATAATCACTGCTGTATTAAATAAGCAGCTCCGGTCGTAAGTAAGCAGCGAGTTTGGATTCATTCGCGAGCTGACAGGGTGGTTAAGGCTCCTCAGAACACAATTATTATGACCTTCCGTGCCCTGGTGCTTTAATGAGGAGCGAGCAGAGATCAGACAGCTTTCTGAGGAGGATCACTCGGCGTGGAGACATTACAGCGACCCTGCCCGCCTCATTCACCGCCGCCGTAACGCAGCCCCTCCACGGCCGCTTCGAGTGGGCCGTAATGAACCCGTCCCCAAGGGGTCAAGCCTGGGATTATCTTAAGGGAGTCCTCCAGGCGGCCGTGTTGGGCAGAGCCATGAAAGTCAACATAATGTCAAATCAGACCAGCGGAGCGTCTTTATCTCAACTCCTGCTCGATTTCTGCGATATTAGCTTCAAACCAGGACGTGCGTGGTGTTATTCTCCTTGTTGTTGCCAGTTCTCCTCCTGGAAATTATGTTATCCACTTAATCTGAAAAACATGTTCTCAAACACGCTGATAATGTGATTGGACTTGTAGTTTTTTCTGGCATGTGTATCCCTTAATCAGTATATATATATAAGACTTTATAAAATACCATAAACATTCCTCCACTCGTCACTTTTCTCTACACACATCCTGCACCTTAAGTATACATTAGCTATGTATATGTACATGTGTGCATGTGCGTATATATATATTCAAATATGTAAATATGTGTGTACGTGCATGTATGTATGTATATATGCTTTGCTTATGCATACTTTTTCTTTCTTCTTGATATTTATATATATATATATATATATATATATATATATATATATATATATATATATATATATTTATTTATTTATTGCTTTTATCTTCTTTAGCTTTTATTTTCTTTTCTTTTCTTTACTCTGTACGCTGCAGTAACAGACCAATTTCCCCGTTGTGGGATCAATAAAGTCTTATCTTATCTTCTTATGTATATATGTGTACATATATATATATATATATATATATATATATATATATATATATAATGCCAGAGTTTTTTGTTATTTTTTTTAAATGCCAGAGTTGTACTCTAGTTTTTTTTTTGTTTTTTTTTTTTCCCCACAGCTTCAATACAATGAAATAGAGCATTTTAGTGCAATGACAAGGGAACACAGACATTCAATAGGAAATAGGAGACTACTCATTAGGTAAATACATTAAACAGTGTGGTGATGTAATAAGTCAAACAGAAAAGGGGCTGTAATAACTCGTTGAAACAACACATAGTGTTGAGTGGTTGGATGCATTCCCAGCAGTAATTTGGTTTTCTATGTTGCATACAACCTGGGACAAGGACATTAGTCCAATTAGATGCAAAAACCGGATTTTGAGCTTAGCTTGATCAAGCTGTGCATGTAGAAGCACCAAGCACTAACGCACCCCACTGACCTTTCAGAGGTGTCAGCCCGTTTCAAGTCGACCACGTCCATCTCCTACACCCTGGACGAGCCCCGTGAGCTAAGCGGGAACAGCAGCGTCCCGCCTCCATCCGGCCACTCAGACACGACGCTGAGGGGAGAAAACATCTCCCTGAGCTTCAGGACCAGCCAGAGTCCTGCCATGCTGCTCTACATCCACTCCTTCTACCGGGAATATGTGGCCGTGCTCATCAACAAACATGGTCAGTCGCTGTGTGTGTGTGTGTGTGTGTGTGTGTGTGTGTGTATATATATATGTGTGTATATATAAATGTATATATATGTGTATATATATATATATATATATATATGTATATATGTATAGTCAACACTGCATTTTAACTAGTGAAAAATATCTATTTTTTTGGTACAATTAGTATATAATATCGAGTATCTAATTCTACTGGAAGATACATTTTTCTTGATTTTGATCAGATTAATCTGTTTTTTAAGAAACCGGTGCTGTCAAATTGACCAAAATCAGAAAAAAAGCTAAATTAGCTCATCATTTTGGTATTGTTTTCAGAAACCAATAATAACATTTTCTTAGAAAAAAAACTTAAAATAAGATAAAGTATCTGCAATAATGATAATCCTACTCCATATTGGACTAATTGTACCAAACCCTGAGTTGAGCTTTTGCTTTGACAGTGTAGGTGTTGGTGTCCCATGTTTTAAAACTCGACTCGACTCGACAGCTCTGTTGAGGTTGTGATGGTGTAATATTAGACACAAAAACACAAAAACTGTTGTTTCTAAAGCAAGTACATGCAAAAAAAACAGCAAAAAACACTATGTTGAGATTACTTTTTGGTACTTAAATCCACAAATATAACTTGAGAGGGATATATAACGTAATATATATATGTAATTTATAAAAAAGGTGTAGGATATAAGTAACAACGTAACTTAATTTAATGTTTGTGTGTTTATTTCTGCTCTGTTCATTCAGGCGGCTGCAGAAATATAGATTTACCTTATTTATTCATTTATCTTTTCTGTCATGTATTTTTGTTTCATAAATCAATGCAATAGTCAACAGCAGTAATGTTTCCCTGTGACCATCTCACCCTGCCTTAAAGTGACTGTGAAGAACTTTTAACTTATATACGATATTAGGAGGCCTTTTAAAACATTTTATATACTTGATGTCAATCAAATTGTGCAAATCACAACGTTAGTAGAAGTGAGTTTTAACGACTGGGGATGAAAACCGAGCAGCGGCCGGTGTTGAATGTCTGACCTCATCTTCATCACTTCCCCCAACTCCTGCCAAATATCTGCGATCTGTGGTTAAATCCCACAGAAACAAGGCATCCCTCATGTTCTCTTTTTGACGGCCTGTGACACCCTGTTCCCTGTTTATACCGGCGAGATGTGCTCTGGTGATAGGGAACGAGGAGAACACAGTGGACCGTAATTGGATTGGGCTTAAATATAATACGTGTGGGTTTTTAAGACAGATTATGTGGTATCTGCTCATCTGTAAAGTGTTCAGACATCACAGGGAAAGCGACGGCATCTCTGCACCGTGAACGTGTCACACCGCACAACAGATTGAGACAAAATTAAATTTATATCTGCGGCTGTTATTTGCAGATATAAAGTATTAATCCGCAGAGTTTTTTCAAATGGTTTGGTTGGTATCCGGGAGCATATGGGCGTTCGGATAATTCCTTTTTCTCTTTGTCTCCAAAAGATGTTCAGAGGCAAGAATGTGGACATTTTTTAGTGAAATATTGCTAAATGAATTATCCGGAAAATTAGATTGCTTCTGTGCTCTGTCTTTAGAAGAGCTCATACCAAGTAGCACTTAAGCATAAAATCAATATCCTGCTTTTTTTTTTTTCTTTTCAAAAACACCCAAAGCATGGGATTTCCTTTGTTAGTGATGATAACACTGATCACAGTAATTGAACAAATCACCAAACTTCATTTAAAGCTGCTATAATCAATATTTTGAACCGTATGTGTCGCTGATGCTGATGAACCTGCATGCATCAGCTGACTCTTATCTGCAAAGGACTGAAAATGCTGCTCCATAACGGCTGGATGTGAAAATAATAACTGCTATAACAACATATGAAAGATAAAATAAAATATAAAATATTTTAAGTCACAGACCTGTTGTTATAAAAGATGGCTGAGAAATGTGAGGTTAGGTTGACAAGATGTACGAGACGTAATGAGTGTGTGTGTGTGTGTGTGTGTGTGTGTATGTGTGTGTGTGTGTGTGTGTGTGTGTGTGTGTGTGTTATTTTTTTCCGTCACGAAGACGAGCTGGAACTGAGATACAAGCTGCACAGCGGCAGAGATGTGGAGGTGTTGGAGAGCAGAGTCATGAACTTGGCTGATGGACGTCTGCACACAGTGGCCATTAGCAGACTGGCAGACACTGTCTCTGTCCAGGTACACACACACACACACACACACACACACACACAGCAATACAATCCAAAATTACCAACAGGGAACTGTCAGAGTGAACTGCCAACAGTGGACTGGTCATTTTGAGGAAAAATAAACAACAAAAATATAATATAAACTAAATATAAACTCAATTTCTGAAAATGCGTTTTTTTTTTTTTTAATTATTTCTGAATAAATTGCCAAAAGGGGACTTGGAGCTTCAAGAGGAGACCTCCACATAATTTAGTGTTTGTCCAAGACAACAACTTTCTTTGTTTCTTTTAAAAAAACAATGACACTTTAACTTAAGTTTTCTCATTTTTCAAGAATAAATTTCTGTAAGAATAAATGTTATGCATATAATTCCTGTAGTAACATAGATGGATGGACTATAATTAAGGATGGAAAGGTTGCAAAAAAAACATCGCCATGGATTAATGTTAATTCTTCTTTTCTTCTTTTGTTTGCTGTTCAAAACACACACACACACACACACACACACACACACACACACACACCAGAACAAACTGGGGCTCAGAGTTCATCACTTATAAAACTATAAGATCAAAAACCACTAGTGTCCAACAGTTTCCTCTAACACACACACACACACACACACACACACACACACACACACACACACACACACTCACATTCTCTGGCGTGTGCATGTAGCCACCAAATATGTCACCTAGTTGTGCAGCGGTGGCCATAAGGATATTTCTGTAAGGTTTAGTCTGGGGTTGATCAGTATTAGCAGGTGTCTCTGTGATTAATGCTTCACCAGAGCCTGAATCTCTGTGTTTGCAAGCAATACATCACAACCCCTCTGTTGTATTATAAGAAAAAAAAGTTCCTCTCTGAGGCATTTACCACCT
Source organism: Eupleurogrammus muticus (assembly GCA_036785175.1). NCBI lineage: Eukaryota > Metazoa > Chordata > Actinopteri > Scombriformes > Trichiuridae > Eupleurogrammus > Eupleurogrammus muticus. The sequence goes on from JAYKQN010000006.1 coordinate 1,987,539, forward strand.
CAGAAACTGCTCCACTTCCACTCGGCTGCTCAGCCGCTGTGAACCATGGAGTCCCAGGGGTCTATCGGTTTACAGCTCTGAGGATGAATCTCTGTGGAATATGCAGGTCAGACCAGAGTCTGGCCGCTCGCTTCTCTGCAGACCGACGTTTAGACACGACGATCTTATCGGGTCGACCTGTTAATGCCTTTACCTTCACAGCTGTCACATGCATTATGTTTTCAGATTGACCAGAACGCCAGAGAGGACTTCAACCTGACGTCTGATGTGGAATTCAACGGCGTTAAATCACTCGTTCTGGGCAGAGTGCACGGTAAGTAACTGCCTACACACACACACACACACACACACATATATATAAAGCTCATTTGAACACCTGCACTAAGATGTTTGGCCTCATGTAACATAGCTTTGCAGCTCTGGAGCCTGCAGATTTTTTTTTTTTCTTTTTATCATGGGATTCGTTGGGTGGACCAGAGGGAAATCTGCAGTCTGTGAAACAGCACAAAAGTCACAAAGAAACTGATGAGATGCACAAGAAAAGCTTAGGTGGGATGAAATGCATTTATACGGGGAGATAAAGGTAATAGTGTAAGAGGCTGCAAAGTGTTTTTGGTCTTACGTGTGTGTTATTGAAGTTTTCTCTGTTGTCTAAGTGGTGAGTAACCGTCTGTCTCCACCATGTCTGCCTGTTAGCTTCAGACGGCTGTAGCGAAAATAACTAAAGAAAAGGTCATTTGCTTCGTATGGTAATGAGGACCGATTGAAAGGAGCGTCCATCTCCAATAGACAGGCAGTGGGGTTGGCTGGTGTGGGGGGTCAGACTGGAACCAGGGGGGTCAGACAGAACCAGGGGGGTCAGACAGAACCAGGGGGGTCAGACTGAACCAGGGGGGTCAGACAGAACCAGGGGGGTCAGACTGAACTAGGGGGGTCAGACAGAACCAGGGGGGTCAGATGGTGCAGCTCAACCTCTTGTTGCATTGCAGAACATTCTTACTAATCCACATTACTGCTGTCTGTAGCAGACTTTTCCTACAGGGGACAGACCAGTAAGAACCTGAAATGTGCTAAAAACAACAACAATTCACAACAAGATTTGGTGTTGGTGATGTAGTTGTTGAGGTAGCTATGAAAAAATATCCATCTCTATGATGACACTAAAATAAACATGATGACAGACGTCATCAGTCTTGTTCTGTGGGATATATGTGAATTATCAACTTGTTGTGTAATAATAATACTTTTATAAGAAACAATGAATGAATTATTTAAGGTTAGGTTGTAGTACCTGTGAAAAAAAAAATCTGAATTATCATTTCAGTATATTTTTCAATGTGTAAAAAATTCAAGACTTACTATAATAAAGCATTTAAAAAATAAATCCGTTCATTAAAACTTTATTTTGCATTTCCTCATAACTTAAAAATAAATTTTTTTCTAAAATTCATATAGTTTATTGTGTTCAATTTTCCAGTTTGCACAATTTCAGTTTTCACAGTTGCTTACATTGTTGCATATGTTTTATTATTATTAATTGTCATTACCAATGAGGTTACTACTTGAGTATTTTACCTCAATAATAGGAAAGTTCATTTAATTTTTTATATATATTTGGTGTACATTGTATGCTAGCTAACTAGTTCACTTAGCAAGTGTTAAACTTTGCAAACATTTTCTGCAAAGCGTTAAAATTGTCATCACCCTCATTAGCATCACACAAGTGACAGAGAAAGTATTAAAATGTCATTCTTAAAATATTTCTACCCTGGGAACAGAAAAAGCTCCCTTTATGTTCAGCACGTTCCTTTTCGCTCTGTATACTCATTCATACAACCAGTAATGATCTGATAATTCATATAAATCCCACAAAACAAGACGCTTTAGAGGTTGTGGCTTGGTTGACGTTTGATAACTATGCACAAAAGTTACAGCAAAGAAGTGTTTGAGACCACGAACTGTAGATGTTTCATTTTAACAGTCACATCAGGACATTTTAACTTTACGTTTTTATTGTCAAGTCGGGCGTTTTACAGCTGCAAACCAGACGGTTGTTGTCATGACTTCAGACACGGTTTTATATTTAACCCAAACCAAGCGTGTTTCCCAATAAACTCACCCAGACCTGAACCACGGAGCATTCACATCATAAAAAATACTTATAATTGACATGATTATCAGTAATGCGTTTCATACAGATGCTAACGTCCACCTTGTGTGTCCATAGCAACCACCATAGCAACAACACAAACCTGAAATCTTGGTTGTGTACAGTGCATTCACTGAATGAAGATTCTGAGAATAAAATGCACATTTCTCTGTAAAAAAACAAACAGTTACCAGAACATATCTTTATGCCAAAACCATTTTTAAAATAATACATTTTTCCAGTGAAAGCAGCAGGAATGTCGTCACCTTGCTTGAGGCTGTGTGCTGATTGTTCGGTATGATAACCTACAAACTGTTTTAATGACAATACATTGTATGATTCCCTATAACTAAATGGATTGACATTGGATGCAACAACAATCTCACCATAGATCATAGCTAATTTATAGGTGAATGTCACGTTCCACCTGTTGATTTGACCCCTGCAGCACTAATTATAGGACCATAGGTGATACTTTGTGATATGAAGCAACAGTTTTATAACTGGACTTCTAACCATGATAATAACGCGACTCCATTTTCTCGTCGTCATGAGTTAATTCACAATGACACAAAGCCGTGATCTCGGTGAACAGAAGGCGTGCGGCGGAAATCTGCGGGAAGAAAAATAAAACAAAAAGGATTACTGTGTTTTTCTCCGAGTTCCGTGATGCTGTCTTCAGCTTCAATAACACCCGCTCCATCAGAAAATCAGGAAGAAAACAGATTGTTGTTGATGACAGCTGGTGGTTTATCCATCATCCCGTTTCTAAAGCACTTAACCTGAACTGCTGAGATAATGACCCTGAACTCAATATCACGGGGCTGCATGAATCTGAATCTTATTTAAAATAATAAGAGTGTTTTTTTTGCTTTTGCTTTCCGCTCACAGAGTTTTGGTTTCTTTTCCCTCTTAAATAACCTTCTCCACGTTACGTGACCCAGACTTCCCTCTGCTCAGCCCGGAGCCTCAGACAGTCATATCAGTATCAGAGGAGGCAGCGAGAGAGTTGATATACTGTCACTTCCTGCCAGCGCCGTCGTCCATCAGCCTAACTAATGGACCAGGAACGAGCGGAGACGCTGCGATACTCACAGAGAGAGAGAGAGGCAGGCGGACGCGTGGATATATATGAGAGAGGTGGAGGCGGACGCTTCGCTGTCACTCCGGGTTTGACTGCTCCTACGGATGTCCACATCCTTCTTAGTGAGGTCACAAGCTGCTGCCAGCACGTTGAACATCCACCCGTAAATAAATAAAGTTGCACTCGGTTGCTTTTTCCCAAACTGCACCACATTAACCCATCTGACTTCTGTTTGTTAGTCTATATAGAGAGAAACTCCATTCATTTACATGTGCAAAAAAACACATATATATGATGTGAGGGATGTTGTGTTGCTTTTGTACAAACTGTAAAGCCCATTGGGGCAAATCTGCAATTTGTGATTCTGAATTACCACTAAGTCCATTAAATTCCTCCACTCATCACTTTTCTCTACACACACACACACCCTGCACCTTAAGTATGCATTGGCTATGTATGTGTACATGTGTGTATGTGCGTATATATTTATGCAAATATGTAAATATGTGTGTATGTGCATGTATGTATGTATATATGCTTTGCTTATGCATACTTTTTTCTTTTTTCTTGCTATTTATTAGTATTTTCTCTCCATTCTTATGTCCATTATGCATACTGTGTATGCGGATCAACAAACAAATTTTGTACATAGTGTTGTGTGTTTTTATTTTTTATAGCTTTTATCTTCTTTAGCTTTTATTTTTTTTCTTTACTCTCTACGCTGCAGTAACAGAAAAATTTCCCGGTTGTGGGATCAATAAAGTCCTATCTTATCTTAACTTCTCTATAAAGACTTTATATTAGACTTCATATTATTATATCCTGATCTCATTAGACATGTGTATCCATTTACTTACTTATCACCCCCATCAAGTAAAGTTTTAGCAGCTTTATGCAGATAAACTCAACTCATTTACAGTTTGGAGGGAAATTGAATTATAAAAGTGTATCCGAAAAAAAAAAACAATATTGTACACAAATGCATTAGAAGATCTACAACAACCCTCTTAGCTTAACTTTGTCGTATATTGAGTTTTTCCTCTGTCCGTCTCCCTCACTGTGTCCCCTGCTGGTAAATAAATTCACATGGGCCATGAGATATATAATTCAAAGTCGAATTACGTCTCGCAGCTCAGAGGATCACGTTCAATTTAAAACCCCATCACAGCTTGATCAGAGATGGAGCTGATAAACAGTCTCCACTCGTTCGGGACGTGAAAGGATGCTTCTCTGCCAGCAATAACTTAGCTGACTGGCGATGATGAGCTGTGTGGTCAGAACGCACCGCGGGAGTAATTGTACTTCATGTTGACATTTACAGCCACTGAGGACGAGTATTTAGCGCGTGTTGTCACAGGGATGGAAGCACACGAGCTGAAACTGAGCAGCTCTGGTCTTCACAGGTTTGTCTATGCATGTTTTTATGTAGCTGAGAGGCAGGAGAAATAAACATTTCACCTCTAATATATTACCTGCTTATAAATTTGCTTGTGAACTAATAGCCAAACTTTGCAGTGGACACTTCAAGTCCCCAAACTGCATCTTAATGCTCAGCCCCCTCAGACCTTCTCCTCCACTTTAGACTAAAACTTTATACAACAAGTGATCATCTGCAGAAAAGGGAAGCCTCACCATACACATTTTCTGCACATACTCTATGCACTCTAGGGAGGGAACATTTTGGATTATTAATGAACCAAATGTTGTTTTTCTTCTCGATCTACGAGGATTTATTTTCTGTAATAATAAAGCAATAATTGGCGTTAGCTTGATAAATAATGTTCAAACATAAATGGGATGCTGTGTTCCTATCATTTTTAGATCAGAACTATAACCGGGACATAATGGAAGCCTATTAATAATAAATAATAATTATTTTTGAAATATAAACAGCCTTGTCAACATTTGTCAGAAATGTTTCAGAAAAGCTGCTTGTAAAAACAACTGCGTATATATATATATATATATATAAAGATGTCAATCAATAATAATAACAACTGCAGTCATTTTTCATGCATTGATGTGAGTTGATAAAAAATAAAAACAATGATCTGCTTAAAAAAAAGTCCACTTTTTGATGAACGCTGGCACCTCTCTGAGCTTCTTGTGTCTGATGAATCCAAACGGCACCTTGCGTTTCACCGCAGGGGGCGGCGGGAAATGTTGGCTTTGCATTAGCGGTAACTTAATACAGCCGAGAAATGGCTTGTGGGAGATTGGAGAGTAAACAGTTAGGGGCCGACTGGGTTACATACAGTACATGCATCATTTCCTGTGTGTGTGTGTGTGTGTGTGAAGGTTATTTGACTCTCACGCAGTAAATGGCAGACTGTGCCACTAGTAATAAAAAACGTTCCGTAGAAACGTAATTATGGAATTCAACATTGAGAGGCATTTGCTGGAAAACAAAAAAAAAAAAACATTAAGAGCTTAAAAAAGAATGTTTGATTTATTGAACGTCTAACAACAACAAAAAAGCTATTTAAAATGTTGTAATATCTAATATGTTGGTCTTCTTCTGCATAAATAATGCTGATTATAGAAGCTACTTATCATCACGACCATGAACCATCAGGATAAACGGCGAGCGAAGCGTTTGATGTGTAATTGGATCCCGCTGATAATGAATCTCTTTCATCTGTGTGTGTGTGTGTGTGTGTGTGTGTGCGCGTGTCCAGATCCTGACGAGCTGGATGCCGACCTGGCCCCGCTGGCCTCGCTGGGCTTCACCGGCTGCCTGTCGGCGGTCCGCTTCAACGGCGTCAGCCCCCTGAAGGCGGCGCTGCTCGGGCCCGGCGGCCCCGTGGCCACCACGGGTCCGCTGACCCGCTCCGGCTGCGCCTCCCCCTCCTACGACGACCCCCACGCTGCAGAAACCACGCACCCCCTGTCAGGTACGGACTGTGCAGCCCCCACGTGTCATTAGAGGCGATGGGGATGCAACTGGTGCCTCTTTAATATCGTCCTCCGGGCTTTTCATTAGAATTTTTTTTTTTTTACTGGCTCATTAAACATCCTCCTCTGCTGAGGAGACGGAGCGACGGCACGACCGCGGCTGAGATTAGTCAGACAACTGCAGCGAGGTCCTTTGAGGACTGAACACGCTGACTGATGGCTCCCACTCATCTCATTATGCTCCTTCACCTCATCTTTCTTACTTTTTTTATTGCATTTTTTTTTTACACGTCTTGTGTTTGTTCTCTCCGACTCATCATTCCAGACACCCCCCTCTCCTCTGGATCTTTTTTTTTTGATATATTCAGATTTTCCTCTCTCTTTGTCTCCCTGCAGACCAGCCCGCTTCCGTGGATCCAGGTCAACCTTTAGTCAACGCCATCAGGAACGACTCGGCTCTAATTGGAGGTAATATGAACTAGAATCCATCAGGATTAGCTGACTCAAACTTTACACTCACAAAGAGGCATCTTGTTGAACAAATAAAACCATATAATGTCCAGTTTAGAAGAAGATCTAAGTGATGTTGAATGAGTATTCAACCCATAAGAAACCTCATGTGGATTACATCATTAACGCATGTAGCATGTGTCAGCTGGTATCATCAATAGGCCAATGTTGTGCCTGAATTAACACATTCCTTTAAATATGGGAATAGGTTAAGCGATCAAAACATATTCAATGATAAAAGGCAATAAATTATTGAGCAGTGTATTATTCGTGAAATACCCTCCTTAGGTTAGGGTCTATAGAGCCACCATTGGTTGGTTTGTCTATTCTGGGCCACTGTTGAAACATGGAAATTGAAATTTAGATTAAAAATGTCTCAATCTAAGTGAATGAAAACTCGTAAATAAAAAATACTTGTGAATATTATGCCACATTTCCATTTCTCCCATCTCTGTTTAGGCTAAATGCTGCTAAACGCCACCAAATCTGTCACTTCGGGACTTAATGAGTTAAGTTCAGACATAAAACCTCATAATGAAGAGTCTGGGGGAACCAACGTTCACTGTGGGTTCTTATGGGTTAAATCTTAAGTTACCTTTTTTATGGTGATGGTCTGAACAGAAGGTGCAAAAGTAGTATTATTGCTTTTTTTGAGAGGAAACCCACATGCATACGGTGACCCAAAAATATGAGATGTAAGGTCTGACTTCTTCACTTAGGGGGACAAAAGCATCTTTGGACAAATGGAAGTCTTCACAACATGCATTTTATCCAGGTCCTGTTTAAAGCCAACAAAATTAACATTGGTGACCAGTCTCCCAAAAAGAAAGCCCATTAAAAATTTGAATTCTGCTGCGAGACTCCTAACGAGATCACCTTACTCCTTTTTTATTTATTTCAGCGATCTGCACTGGCTCCCTTTTGGTTTCTTTTATAATTGATTTTAAGATCATTTTAATTATGTGCAGAGCTCTAAACGGTATAGCACCTCCTTACATCTCTGAATTTTTAATAGCACATCAAGTATAAAAAAGCCCCTGGATCCTCCAGAGCCATTTAACCAGCCTGGAGTCGTCCATAAGCAAAGCTGGGAGCTGCATTTATGTTTTATGCACTGAGAATAGTGGAACATCCTGCCCCTGCATATCAAACAGGCGAGCTCAAAACAAACCTCTGCTGCTTTTAGATATTTAGTGCTTTATCACTGAACAGTTTACCCAAATAAAAATTTTTCCTTTTTTTTTTTGTTTTTCTAGAAAAATGGCTTCAATTGCATTCACGCCATATTTGTGCTTATTTATTTGTTATTGGTTGCAATGCTTCGATTGTAAAGCATTATAGGCTTCATTTCAAACAAAGTTCATTATTATTGTATTGTTATATTGGATTTTTTTTTCTCTCCCAGGAGAAAGAAAAAGAAAAATTTGGAAAAAAAAAAAGCTCACGCTTCACAGAACTCACATTGTTCCAGAACAATATGCACAAGCTGCAATATGAATGCAGCGCTACAGGAGTTAATTAACATGCACCAGAGGGATTATAATTAGACCGATTTGGTCTTCAAACATTTTGTTCTACATTTGATTGACTCAAAAAAAAATTAAAAGTTAAAAATATTAATTCTGTAAAAACTTATATTTGAGGTTGAGTTTCTCCCTCAACCATAGAAATCAAGTTATTTGGACCTTTTTTAAGTTTTAGTAGATTTAAAGGATAAGACCTTTTATTTTTTGGGGGGGCTTTAATTCTACATCACAACGTTATGTATATATCATATATCATTAAGCAGCTTCCTATGGACAAAGTGATGCAGACCAGAACATACGTAGTTTCTAATTTATTGATAATGGTACAGTAGCACTAATAAGTTGTAGGTGTGTGTCATGTTTTGTTCAGTTTTTAGTGTTTTTTATTAATTTTATTCAGTGTTTATTGACAGCTCCAATGATTGTCTAGTTACCTTAGCTATGGCTATTGGTATTAATCTTTCTTACATTTATTCTATCTATCTATCTATCTATCTATCTATCTATCTATCTATCTATCTATCTATCTATCTATCTATCTGTCATCGGTAGAGTGTAAGAGCACAAACAAATCCTCTGAAAAACAATTTCTAACTCACGACCACGGCCACAGTTTTCACCTCACATTAATAATTTTTACATCAAAACATTGGCACGACCCTTCTGATTGCTCCAATGTGATTATGAAAGCTGAGAGTTGTACGGTTTTGACGGTATGACCCTCCAAGCGCAGCTTCGCGCTCCTGCTCCTCCTATCTCTCCCATTATAAATTTTCGCTGACTCATCCTACATTTTTGTAAAACATTGAATTTCTAACCTCCTCTTGTCCACATTTTTCAAGCTATGCAAATAAAAGATATATCAACACAACCCGGAGACCCTCACCTCTCGGAAAATATGCTCATTTTGTGATTATGAATTACGTTTTTTGAGTTATGAGGAGTTGTTCGGGGTCTACTTTAGCCCTCTCAGAGCATTAAACAGCCGTTTCTCCCCACACTGGGAGAAGAATTTGTCAGTTGGGTCTTGGATGGCTCGTTTACATCAAAGAGCTGGAGCTGGTGTGTAGGTTGCCATGGCAACGGCTCTGGCTTCTGCAATGACAGACTGAGAGCTGATTGGCTGTTGGATTTTCCTTAATAACTTTAGATCTAAATGTCCGACACATACCAAACTTGGCAATACTGACCAGAGCCAGACCAGACCACAATTGCTGTAGGAATTGTCTAGTTTTTTAAATTTTTCTTCTTCCAATCCAATATGACAATATATTAATAATGAACTTTACTTGAAATGAGGCCTATAATGCTTTATAATCGAAGCATAGCAATCACAAACAAATAAATAGGCACAAAATTAAGCGCCCAATTGAAAATAAATTGTTCTTATCCTTTAGTTGTTTTCTGGACTCATTGACGGAACATTTTAAGACGTATTTACAGGAAGTTGACTCTTCATTCCTCTAACTCTTCCTCCCGTGTTTATTTTAGGAGTGATCGCGGTGGCCATCTTCGTCACCGTGTCGGCGCTGGGGGTTGCAGCCCGGTTCCTCTGCAGCAGGAAGGAGACGTACCGGAACCAGCAGGTGAAGGCGGCGCAGCCCGAGGACAACCACGAGTTCCCCTTCGGCAGCTCGGCGGTGGACTCCCAGAGCGCCCCCCCCAGCGGGAACCACCAGAAGGAGTATTTCATTTAGCAGGAGCCGGCCTGACAGGACAGGAGCGAAGCAGTCATCGCTTCACACGACCTCACAGGGTCCCTCGGCTCTGGTCGCCGCGGGTCAACAAGACGTGAAGTCAAAAAACGGAACGATTTATTATTTCCTTTGTTCCTCTTCTGGTTGTAAATATTATGCACTACTGCACAAACTGGAAAAAGTGTCAAAAGTGGATTTTTAAAATCGTCGATGAGATGTAAATGTTGAAAAAACGTGAATGGTGATTAGTGTGGTGATAACAATATATTTCTCTCTGCCGTAATTAAACTTTACAGACCAGTTCATTTAAAAGGAAAACGTGCCCGAATAGATGTGTTGAACTAAACACAACTTTGCTCCGGTTAAAAACTAGACTTTTGGACTCAAGTTGTTGGTTTACAGAGACACTTTTCTACGAGGATCGGTGAATGGAAGTTGACAGTGGATACGCCAGAGTGAGTTATACAGGATGTGTTCAAGTGAGTAGACAGTTGTCATGTGTTTCATATTTAAAAAGCGCAGCCAAAGCACAGTCTGCACAAAACTCAACCCCTGCTGTATATATGAATATAAAACAATTCCCAGTTACTCTCAAATCTTTCCTTCCATACTTTGTCTCAGAGTCGGAAGGCTTTTTGTGTTACTCACTGTGCGTTTTCTTTATATCATGAGCAAAATAAAAGCTTTACAACGACACAGAGTTTCACTTCTGCTTCCTGAACGCGTCGCCCACAGCAAGCGGCCAACGCTTGGTGAACGAAGCTTTTAGCCGGCACGTCTGTCACCTACAGACATTTAACGCGTCCCTGCTGACACACACGTCTTTGTTTGCCACGACAGGTCTTAAAATCACAACAAGGAATAATGAAAACTAAAGAGATTCTAACAATGAGGCATAAATGATGCGATGGAAACAGGTTATTTACAACTCACTGTCTCAGTACTTGATGCAGACCTCATACTTTGTTGATTTTTAAAGGTACGATGTGTAGAAAAGTACAATTATCTTGCGTTCCGCTCTATGATTTCATAGGTATTTTATGTTGAAATGGTTAAAGAAATATGTTGCAGCATCTATTTCCTATCTATAAAGCAAAGAGCATCTGTTCTTTTGTTTTTTTTGGTAGTCAAAACTTATCATTAAAGCCTGAAATGCTGTGGTGGTGTAGGGGGCAGTGTGCCTGTCTCATCAACAGCAGACCCAGGTTCACGTCCTAGCTGGAGCATGTTTCTTTGCATCTATAGCACAAAATGTATTTTACAAGAAAAAAAAATCTGAACTCATACTATTCTGCTGCAGTGCTTTTTGTTCCAGTGTTACAGCTACTTTATTCCTCACTAACACATAAGCAAAACAAAATAATGCTCTGGACATGGAAATCTACATATTGCATTCTATAGCTTTGGAGAAATTGACATACTCGATGAAGGGGAAATATAACACATTTGTTAAGATCTGGGATTCGTTTCTGAAATTTGCGGAAAGGGGGAGGCTTGTCTGACACCGTGTCGCTTGTTTTTGCATGCGTCTGTTTGCTCATTGAGTAAAAAATCAATAAAGGTATTTGTCCAAAAAAAAAAACACAGGCTGATGTGGCCGTAGCCAACCACAAAACTACAGAATTTGTGAGAAAAGTTCACGTGTTGCCGTCTTTTCTTTCCTTTCAGAGGAGAAACACTCTACACACGAGCTGCAGCATCTTTAATATAAACTACACTGAAGCTACAAGGAAAAGTTGCTAAAACAATATGAAAAGAGCAGTGTGTGGGACATGAAAAATAACACACATCCAAACTATCTATTTGTCTATAGGTATACAAGCTTTCTACATGCACTGCACTGGTTTTTATACAAATTAAATGTCTCTTCAACTCATACGTCTCACACAATAATGATATACAGTTTATTGGAAGCATCTTCTGAACACCTGTTTTCCTGCAGCTCTTCCTTTGAAAATTCCTGTTATGTAAATGAAGCGATGGCTTTACATGATGAGCAACACCTGCAACTGTGCATGAACAGAGAGTACAAACACAACGGGCACAATTTATATGAACAGGAAACTCAATTAAAAAAAAAAAGGAAATCAAGACATTCCTGATGGAAAACGTAGAGAAAATGAGTACAACTACCTGTGTAGGAGTGAAGCTGTCACAACAGATAAAAAGACAAGCGCTTTCAGAATTCAAAGCACACGTCATTGTCACCTAATCTCAGCGGCTTTGGTTTGATCATCATTCATCATCGTCATGCTTGATATTTTTCGCCACTCGTCTGCTAGAATGTGTGATTGTAAAAGCTAGAATTTTTTACTCTGGCCGGTGTCAACATGGGAATTAAACTGGAAACTGCAGTGATAATTTCCTTTCAACAGAATAAAAACGGAGTGAGCACCTGGTCTCAGCGCTCCTCAGTGTCCTGATTTTTCAGATAAATACGATTCTACAGAGGCATACTCTTTGTTTGTCGACATCCCATCAAGCAACTGTGTAAATTATTAATTCCACTTTTTTCTGTCTTCTGTGGCTCCATAGTTGAAGGTAGGACACATTTACCTGGAATAAAGTCTTTTTATCTCTTTTAAGACGGTTTGGTTAACAGCAAATTGCTGCTCTGTGATTCTAATAAAACCGTGAGTCTGTATCTGTAAATATGATGTGCATGTTTCCTTTTCATCTTTTCATTTTTTTTATTTTATAAGAAGTCTTGCTCCTGCCTAAAGGGTCCTGGTTCACGGCCTTCAAATCTCAAAAAGGGTTTTGTGCTGCTATTTCATGTCTAATTGTCGGCATTAACATTATTAATTATTAACAAGCGTCCCACTACTTTGACATATATTTTTTTTATTTTTCAATTTCAGTAGTAGTGGCACGCTACATTTCACTTCTCTGGGCCTTATATTAATGTGGTAGCCGATTCAGGGGCAAAGATCCCATTTCATTGATGGAAGGGACATGAGAAAAAAAAATACAACACTACCATAATAATCTGTCCCCATCTCCTTCGCTCCATAACACTCCTTTACAACTTGCCTCAGCATATTCAAATGTTTTGAATGGTAGAAAATTGTATTTATAGCAATGTCGCATATTATACTGTATGTAAGGCAAATTAGATCATTAATTAATGAGAGAAAAACTATGCAAATCTTTCATGAAGGACATTGCTCTGAACTAACTGTTTAAAATAAGAACTTTCTACTGGAAAACAGAATCTAGTTGAAGCCACTTTGAGGAATAAGTCTTGTTTAAGTTTTCTTTGTTTTAGCTCAAAATCACAAATCACAGATTCACCCCAGTGGGTTTTCCAGGTTATACTGAAGCAACATAACATCCCCTGTCCTTAGACCCTCACATCATGTAAGGAAAAACTTTAATCCCTCTTCCAGAATGGACGGGCGATAGAATAAAATAATGCAATAAATGGGTCATAATTAAGAATCCTGTGGTTGTGTTTTGATGTATCTAACATTTCTTAAATATTATTTTTAATAGTTATTTATGTGTCTTCTCTAAGGATTTCCACCTACGAGCCTGTTATACTTTGTGCTCCCATGCATCATGACATATGAACATGAACTCAGGGGTCACCAGCCGCTGTCAATATTTCCTTTTTAATATTTGTTTCTAAAATAAACTAATCGAGATGAGAGAATCTAGAGGATTTTTGTTTTGTTTTTGTGCTTTATTTTCCGCATAATTGTCCAGTCCATTTGGTGGCAGTAATGCAGCTCTAAGTTGGTTTGCTAAGAAGAAGAAGAAGAAGAAGAAGAAGAAGAAGAAGAAGAAGTTGTAGTAAAAGAAGAAGAAGAAGAAGAAGAAGGTGCTAAATGCGTATGTGGGGTCACAGGTCAACTAGGAACACTGCATCTAAAACAACATGAAGAAGGAAAAACAACAGAGCAAAATTACAAATGAAGCTTCACAGAATAAGTAGAGCTAACCAAAAAGAAAATTGATGAATAAAGGCTGGAAGGGATTTTACTAAATGTCCCTGTATTTCCGATTGAATAGAAAAGACAACGAGGAGTCACCAATGGAGGAGATGCAGCAGCATTTCTAATGCTAATGCTAAAGCTAATGGCAGCATTACCATCAAATATGATCCTGAATGTTCAGATTCGTCACCGTTCGTGTAGCGGAGCCTCGTTTCCTGAATCTCGAAGGGTTAGACCTGAAGTGAGGATTCAGGATGAAGCAAAACCGACCAGAGGACCTTTAACAGCAGCTGAGAGAACTGACCAATCAGAAGGCTGTGATGGACACCAGAAACACACATCAGGATCTGCATAAAGTAAGACTATGATTTATTCTTATTTTTTAGGTTATATACCTGTTTGCGTTTGCAGATTCTCACACCTGTGACATCCTGTCTTCCTGTTCTCCTGTTTGAGTTTGGTGTAGGCGGGTTTACTTTATTGCTTGTTTTATTGAATGAGCTGCTCTGCCTGTGAATCCTGGTGTTACCTGCTGTTAATACTGCGATCAACCTTTTCTCTGTCATTGTGTTATTTGTTTTTTTTAGGGTTCAGAATGACCCAATGAATGTTCATTGTCAGGAAAGCTGGGTGCAGGTATACCAAAACATCATCTGTTGGAATGAATCATTAATCTGTGCAAATAATTTGTTAATTAGCATTTTTTTTTTTGCCTGTTGAATCAAAAACTGTGGCTTTGCATTTTGAAGTGTGTCCTTATTTTCATTTGAGATTTTGCAATTCCACACTCACATATATCAGTGCTAGTATTAGTAGTACATGAGATTTGAATGATAATGATCAGCAAGAAAACACTGGAAACACGTCTGGTGGGGAAATGTGAGGGTCGTATTGGATCTTCTCACTTATTCATGCCGTGGAAGAACATATGCATGTTTTATTTTATTTTACTTTCACAGGACAAGACACGTCAGCTGCTTGTTAATATTATTACATATTGAAGCAGCTCAGATCAGTGTGAGGAGTGTGCGTGCTGATTCTCTGCTGGATAGAGGGTCAAAAGGTCACACGTTTCCTATGGGTCCGACTGGGGGACTGAATTACTCCTGTATTTGCTCTCAGTGGCGTTTCAGGCTGTGACCTGCAGCTTTTTTAAATGTATTTGTTTTTATCTGCAACAGTCTGTCGGTGCTTGTTATTTCTGATGTGCCAATCATCGAGCCTGTTGAAAATATTTACTATGCATGATGTCCTGTTGGTTAATATCACAGGTGAGAAGCAGCTCTTAAAGTAAATATTCATGACAATGGCAAAAAATCTCAAGGTAGGAACAAAAAAGGGAAATTATTACTGTAGCTGAAAACGATTTTTTTTGTTTTCCTGTTAAATGAAGCTGAAACACGGCAACATTTCCAATCAAATTAGTTTTTCATATATTTGGTATAAACTATAATATAGGATTTTTTTTGCATTTGGTATAAAGTATAAGCGGGAATAAATTATTCGCCCTGCTGGATAAATCATTAGGATATCCAGCTTATGATGAGTACATTAAGCCAGTGGTTTTTAAAGGGTCCTTGAGGGGGGTTCCAAGGAGTCTGAAGAAATAAAAAAATAAATAAATAAAAGGAGTATCATTTATCTTCACTATAATTCAATCCACGAGTGTTTTGGATATGGGTTTCTTCCACTTTCTGTCGCCCAATAAAACATCTGAAATCTCCCCTGTTGGGACCTTGGGACAAAAATCAATCAATCAAATGGGCGTCTGGAATATGTGTTAGTTTATGGTCCTCGAAATAAAAAAAGAACGTTTTAGAACCGCTGCATTACACCAACGATCAATCTGTTAGCGATAGTTCTTTTTTTCATTTTCAAAACTTTATAATCCATTTAATTTAACATTATTAATCATGTTGGTGAATGACCAAAAAGCTGCTCTATCTCCACTGAAATATATCTGTTACACGTTTCTGTGATAATAAATAATAATAAATGAAATATATTAGATTCAAATAGAGTCAAAAACAACATCCAACTGCTATAGGATTTGTAATATTAAACTAACTAACTAAAATCCGTGGAATAAGTGCCAGTGCTTATATTTAAGGTTATAAAAATAAAAAGCTAATCTCCTTCTAAACTGAACCAGTATGACCAGAACATGTACATGAAACACCTTGATACTTCTGGTATTTGATGTACTAAGCATAAATTATATCTCAATATTAATTTAAAATAAATTTGTGTAAAATTTTGTGATTTTATATATACATAGAAGATATTAACCAAGTCTATTAGAGCTGCAACTAACAATTATTTTCATCATCAATTCATGTTTATTTATGAGGTTATTTTATCAATAATAATTATATGTAAAACTTCAAAAAACTGTGATAAAATGCCAGTTATAATGTCTTCAAATGTCTTATTTTGTACAATCCACAATCAAAAATCAAGTTTACCTTAAATAAATATGTATGACCTGTTTAAAAATCATAATTTTGCATAGTAAATTGATGAAACATATATTAGTTTGTCGAAGCAATTACCTGATTATTTTTCTGGGGAATTAATCAATTAATCGACTAATTGCTGCAGCTCTGAATTTAAATAAGGATTTTTTTTTTTCTACACAAGGAGCATTGGTATCAGAAAAAACGACGATCTTAAAAACCCAGATACGGTAAAACATAACAATATACATCACCCAGCGTGTTGGTGCCTCGTATCAGAGGAAGCCAAATTGCAGGCTGCAGCTTTCTCTGAACAGACTGCAGCTTCCTGCTGTTTTCAATTCCATCTTTTAGTTTCAGTTCATCACTCCAGAATGAAAACTATCACATGCGACAAAAAAGACCAAATGTACGGTAAATTAGTGAAGATCTCCTCTGTTGTGTTGTGGCTGAAATTGTTGTTTTGATCGTGATAAAGCAGAAATGTCTGCGGAGGTTTAGATGGTATTTCATCCTGCTTATTATCTTCCTAGGGTTAAAAGACAGCCTGAAAGTGGAAAAGTAGCACAGAGCAATATAGCAATCTAATTATCTGGAAACGGATCCTTGGGGAAGTAAAGGTCTGATGGAGCAGCATCTGCGAAGGAATAAGGAAAATATACATTTGCTCTGTAGTACAATGCAGTACATGTAGTACATGTCCCAGAGGTGCCCTGTGAACAACCTAAACTTTTCTACTCTTTTATGCAGAAGGATGAATCACATGCAGTGGCGTAACATGATATATCTCATTGTGTCATAAACAATATGTGACATTCGGTGAATGATTTTGATTATTAGCCTTAAAATTGAGAATGTGGGGATTTGACAAATAGTATTTGGTCCTATAATATCATCAGGATCATTAACTGATTAACTAGAAATGGACCTGGTAGAAACGTCACTAGTTTTACATTTTATTTGGTCAAAAATGACTGGATGGCAACACTATGAAACCCTTAAATGAATTAAAGTGTATCTTGTGGGGAACATGCATGTATGTTCTGTACATTTTGTGCCGGTTCATCTAGTAGATGTTGAGATATTTTACTGGATATCAGAAAATCGTGGCTACGAAAGATGAAAAGTGCAGTAAAAGTTCGCCAGGTTCATCCTCCAGGGACCAGGATCGTCTGTTCAAAATGTCAGGGCAGTCCGTCCAATATCTGCTGACATATTAAAGCCTGGACCAGAGCGTGGTCTGACTGATGGACGGAGGCCGGGCCGCGTGGATCTGACCCCAGTGTTTTAAGATAAGAGCAAGGCTGGGTTGGATCCTGCACCACGTGGCTCACACAGGGTCCAGTTCTGCAGGGTCCAGACCAGCAAACAGAATCCGTAATCACACAACACATCTAGGTGCAGTGACTGTGCTCTGGACTCTCACCCCCCCACCACCTAAACTGAGACTCTGCGTATACAACACTGCACACACATGCTGCTAACTGTTATATTTATATATTTTTTATTGCACTAACCATTACATTTACAACAACTACCTCAGAATGCACACAGCTTGTCTTGTCGAGTGAGTAGTGGGCAGATTTAGCAACACTAGATAAAAGTAGCCCTAAGCTACTGCACTTTATTTAGTCATTTATAATAACTTAGTTCCTTGTGCACTTTACTGTTGTTGTCCATGTAATCGCATGGGATATTGGGATATTGTAAAATGTAATTTCGATTCCTTTGTATGACAAGTACATGTGAAGAAATTGACAAGAAAACTGACGTTGACTTTGATTGTGACCTGATGACCACCAGGTATTTTCTGTTTAGTAATTCAGAATTCCAGCTCAGTGTGCAAAGAATAAGAAAGCTTAAATGATCTATTGTTTTAGATTGAAAACCACGATTTCTTTTTGCTGTTTTCCTAAGCCAGTTTTTTTTCATGCTGCCTCCCTGACCTTGCTCTACTTTGAGTTAAAAGACTTTTTTTGCTCTACTTTAAGTTATGACATGGATCCTCTTTCAGTTCTTTGGTTGTAATAACTGCTGCTGTATGTGGTCTATGTACAGCGTGTTTCTGAATTTTAGTTTTAATACTTGCATTAGCAATTTTTGTGATGCTTGTGAAATGTTGTTATACACCAAAACTTGAATTGACAAATATCCTGAATTAAATTTAAACATCACAATTCAATTTTTTCTTAACCCATAAAAACCCAGACCCGTTTATCCCTAAAGGAAAATCATGTGCGTTATACCATAGACCAAATGGGCCTTATAGAATATATTGAAAGGTCTAGGTGTTAATTAATTTGACAGCCAATCAGAGGACACTCTCATTCTTTTTAATGAGACGGACGCAAATCACCCTGTTTTTTATCCAGAAAGCAGCTTGAGAACCACATAGAACACATTTCTCACTTTTTTTCAGAATAATACTTTTATTCCCACAGATCTGTATTTAGACATATATGTAACATTGAGCATTAGTGGTGAACATATTCTATATCAGGATGATTAGTATTTGTCACGTTGGGACTTAATGAGTTAAGTTCAGACATAAAACCTTATAATGAAGGAAGAGTCTGGAGGAACCAACGTTCTTGTTACACGGTGTCTGTGGGTTCTTATGGGTTAAAATCGTTCAGTTTCCTCTCCTGTAGCGGTGTGTTAAATAATTGTGTAACTGTGAAGAAACTATGGGTTGAATGTTAATAACTCTGACGATCCGTCGACAGTTTAAACCCAGTCTGACACGGTGTTCAGATTAATTCGTAGACGTCTGTAAAGTGGACCTCCGTGTTTCCACCGCATGTCATCGCTCGCTTTTGTTCCTCAGATTCACTCCTTCTACTATTTAAAGTACGGGACACAAAGGAGGCTCTTTGCTGAATGCGGCAATTCAATTTTACACGTCTGTCACATGTTATTTTACAATCCCGCACAGCTGCTGTATTTTACTAATAATCACGTCGTACCGGTGTCAGTCCGTGCCTTAAAAACGCCGCCAGGCTCTCCACTCGTCTCGAAGCCCGACGCGATGGTAATTGAATTCAACATGCCGCTCACTCGCGCCTGGTGTCAAGTGTTATGAATTAACAGGCTCTCTGAACGAGGAGAGCTGATTAATGCTCCTCCGTGCAGATGAAACGGCGGCAATCAGCGGCGAGCGAGCGGGCGGCTGGAGAGGCTGCGGCTCTCTGCCGCCGCATTCCGGGCGGCGGGGGCCGGGTAATTGCTGGCGGCCCTCTCCCTGATTAGGGATCTGATGGGACGCCGCCGCCGCCACGCACCTGATTATAAACGACATCGGAGACCTCTGTCGCTGGTTTGTTTCCATCATAATCATTCCGGGGGATGGATCTGGAATAGTGATGCGGCTGGAACCACCGGGAAAGGGCCGCGGGGTCGAGGGCGGTGGTCGCCATAGTGATGAATTCTATCAGCTGTTTTTCAATTTAGTTTCAGCCTTAGTCATGAGTCCAATGCCCGGATTAGTTTTAGTCATATTTAGACAAGTTGTATTCTTCTTTAAGTTTAGTCACACGCATTCCACTCTAGCTTTAGCTGACTAAAATATGAAAGTATTTAACCCATAAAATGCCAGACCTATTCATCCTTACAGAAAAATGATGATGGTTATACCATACACCAAGAAGGCCACATAGAAGCTTTTTTTCAGAATAAAACTTTTTATTCCCAAAGATCTGTATTTTGACATCTATGTAACATTGGACATTAGTGGTGAACATATTCTATATTAGGATGATTAGTAAATGTCACTTTGGGACTTAATGAGTTAAGTTCAGACATAAAACCTCGTAATGAAGGAAGAACCAACGTTCTTGTCACTGTGGCTTCTTATGGGTTAATCTACTTTTAGTCAATAGTCTTTCTTTCTGTGGGTTGGGAGAGATGCAAAAAAAAGTTCTTTTTACAATTTTTTAATTCACTAACTTTTAGTATGTCTTCAGTGTTTGACAGCAGGATGATAGTAATGTTCATCAGAATGAATCATACAGGTGTCTGTAACAATAGGGATTACAGTAAGGAACCTTTGTTTAGTTTAGTGGGACATCTGTACATGTTTGGACGTGACACCACCAGAGTTACCTGAACAAGCTTTTTTTTTTCAACTCTTTTTATTTTGTTGCATTTTTTGCATCTCCTCCGACCAGGATTGCAGCATCATTCCCCACCGCTTTGTTTGCTGAAGAAAGACTATTGACTACAAGGTAGAATAAAATACGTTGAAGTTCAGTAGACTACAACTAGACTGAAACGCCTGATGATTTTACTCTACACACTCAAAGTTTAAAGTCTGTGAATCTGCAGCAAAGAGAAAAACTTCTTGTGATGAAGTAATGGACCTCGATGCCAATAGCAATGGTGGATGACACACACACACACACACACACACACACACTTTGGAGGAAAAATACAAGTGACACATCCAGTAGTGTACTTTAATTGATTTATCTAGTTTTTGTCATGAAAAAAACGATTATAAATTTCCTCTCGTCTCATCTGACAGAATTAACACTGGGTCACTAAGGTGAGAGAAGTAAACTTGTGAATAGAAGGTCGGCGGTTTGATTGGTGGGAAAAAATCTGGGTCGGGGAAGTGAAAAAGCAGCACTTGACCCTGCGGATGTTCTCGAAAGCAATTCCCCCGAAAAGATAAAATCAGCTCTCAGAGTATTAATTACACAGCGTAGGTTAGGGACATATCCAGGCGAGTTAATTTATATAACACACGAGCACTCAAAGCGCTTTACATAAATCATTGAAAGCACTGAGACAAAGTGCAAAAGAAACACACTTAAGACTTCAGAGTATAAAACAAAAAGGTAAATAGAAAACGACTGTTGCATCCAAAAATAAAAGTAACAGCAACAGTGTAAAGACTGAATTTACTTTAAAGCTGCAGCGAGTTACTTACATATAAATGAAACTCTCATAAGTTCACACAATGCTCATATAGCCTTTTAGCAACAGGTATGTCACAGTGCACCAAGTTCCCTGCTCTTTTCTGAATGAAAACATGCTCCATGCACATTCTTCAAACTTAATGTGCATTAATGTGGCTTTTCTACACTCGTTAAGTGTGACCACAGCAAAATTTCTCTCCATTATATAATAATCCTTGACGCAGAACCTGCAGATAAGATAGGAACCTTTTGTTTGAGCTTGAAATACCATTGAGGAGACGTCCTCATTTACAATACACAACACAGGAAATGGAGGATGTAACAGCTAAAAAAGCAAGAGTGAATTTAAAAGCACTTAAAATCAGATTCAACATCTGATGGTAAAGATTATAATTTTATGTTTTTTTGCCGGTTGTTCCAAGTGTGAAGTTTGTTTTTTATGTAAAGGACATTTTTTTCCTATTCCCGTCCAGACTGAAAGTTCTGTGTCTGTGATTTTCAGAGTTAACAGAGATGATATATAAGGAGGCAGCAAACGTCATAAAAGTTTATATGTGAGTAAAAACCGCTGATCTCTCCTCTGCAGCCAACTTTTTAGTCGACAGTCTAGTGGTGGCAGACGATGGATCGTTGGTTATGAATTTTAAGGCCGAGTGGTGAACAGCATCTGGTGTAGTTGGTGTGAAGCTAGCTGCTCCTCCATGAAATACATCGGCCATCCCATAGTTTAAAACAGGATAAGAATACTGATTCAACAACTGCTTGGTATAATAGAAATTGATTTGCTCAACTTTTTTGCATTTCCAGTCAATTATTTTATGGGTTAATCGTATCATTGAAGGTCAAAAACAATGATTTCAGGTGATGTGATTTTGAGATATGAGCTTTTTTTGCTATTTCCTATTACTATTTACGCATGAATGCCCCTCCCTACTATCCTGCCGAGCCGACCAATCAGAAGCAGCGGATCACCATGTGAGGACGGGTCACATGTTCTGTCCAACCTGTTTTAAGAAGCGTTCATCAGGTCTCTCAAATGGTACATTTGAAGTTGTGATTTCTCATCATTTACGAGTTGATTTTTATCATTTGTTTTTACAGAAATCATGTTTTTATGTAATTTTTTTTTTTGTTCATGAAATGTGAAATTGTTGAACCAAAAAAGAATGAGACATTACTAATATTTACTTTATCTAGAATATAAAATGAGTTAATAGCATGTTTCTTTCATTTTTAAAACTATTTTATATAATTAAACTATCTGGTACCAGGTCAGTTTTGTCATTATTATCTTGTCGCTATTATCTGGTCTTTAATTTCTAAATTGGCTTCAGTTGGACTAGAAGCAAAATGGCTGTATCTGCCAGGAAAATCACAATTATGAATATTTAGTTGTTCAGCCCTTCTGTCTATACTATACATTTATCCTGCACAGAGAAAGCTGTGAAGGTGGATGCTGGTTTGTAATTTTGTGCTGTTGTTATAAAAATTGTTGTTTTTTTTCCAACACCACAACAGCTACACAACATAGTCTATTAATTAGGAACAGTGCTAAGTTTGGTCCCCGGCCGGCCGGCGTTCAGCCATCCATTGATCTGATAAAAGTACACACGGCGATCAATGGGCTTCGCCGCCTCGCTGATTACATCTTCAGCAGCGTTATGCGGGAGAAGCTCGATAAATAAAAAGCTGTTCGCCTCGTGTTTGAATGATATTCAGCAGGAGAAGCAGCGGGGGTTCTCAGGACGTCAGCGGGACGTCGTCTCGTCTCTTCAGGTCGTCTACTAAACTAAGAAGAACTCGCAATGTAAACATACAAGTAAAAGTTTGGCATGAAAGGTTATACTCAAAAAGTATGTGCTATCAGCACGCTTACAGTAAAAAGTGACAATAGGAAAAAAAACTGATACTATACACTAATCTGTCTTCTTACATTGATGATTTTATTTATTTTCTTGGTAAAATATTGGATCATTTGATCATTTACTGAAATGAAACCAAGTTTATAGTGAAAAAATCAGTTGTTAACAAATGACCTTGACTGCACATTGATTTCATCTGCAACAATGTGTTGTATTTTACATTTTTATTAGCTTATTATATTATTCATTATGTCGAATCTTCATCTGAAAAGTAATTGTCAAAAAAGTGTACAATATTTAGCTCTGAAATACTATAGTGCAGTGAAAGTATAGAAAAGCATGACATGGGAATGTTTAACTAAAGTTATACTATATGTGCATAAACATACATCTTGACAGGTGAAAATATGTTTTTTTTGGTACAATTAGTCTAATATTGAGTAGAAATATCTTAGCTTATTTGTGTCTTTTTCTTGATTATAGCCAAATTTAATCATTTTTTGTTTAAAACAAGCCCAAATTGACCCAAATCAGGAAAAAAAACATGTAGTAAGCTAAATTACCTGCCAGTGAAATAATATAATTCTACTCAAATGTGATCAAATGTGTACCATTAATACAAGACATCTTCACATGTTAGGATTTGAGTGTTTTAGATTCTAAGATGATGGAATGAGGAGGCAGAATATTGATCTAAACCAGTGCTTCTCAATTACTTTCAGTCACGCCCCCCATGGAAGAAGAAAACATCTCGCGCCCCCCGCACAACTATAAATAATATCATTAGTCTATAAAACTGTTATAGGTACCTCTGCATAACACTGTATCCTTATTAACGTATAAGAGAATAAAAAAGAAAGAAATATGGACCAACTTACAACAAAGAAAAGCTTTATAAACTGTAACAGAAAAGATTTAAAGTTTAAAAAATAAAATTAAATCCATTTTTTGACTGACCATATCAAACCATATGATACTGAAAAATAAAACTACATAAAATGGTTTTATCAGTGATTGTGGTGTAATGTCTTTTAATTTCTTTGTCTCCAACATTTCAGACTCAGTAACACACCGGTCTTTCACAGTGAACCAAGCGCTACAGACGCTTCGTCATATTTCCTCGTCTTAGCTTTGGGAGACTTTCGTTTGTCTCTTTATCTCCGTCTCTCTCCGCCTGTCTTCTCATCCCTGTTAAATATGTTTTCATGGTGCCACTTGGTGTCTACACTTCATACTCATACTCTGTGCTGTATGCTCCCTGCGCACACTCTGCCAATGAGAGCGCCACTGCCCCCTAATGTAGTGGAGGTGCAATTGCACTTTATTCTAGTACGTAAAAAAATAAAAAAGCATGTTCCCTGAGGTGTAACGCGCCCCCTGGGGCCCCCACTATTTGAGAACTACTGATCTAGACCAAGTAAAATCACTGTGTATATGATATTAGATAATTTATTATATATATAAGTCAGTGATTTATGTTTAGTTGTGTGTGATGATAAGAATGAACATCCCTAAACAGGAAGTTCTCTGGCCACAAAAAAAGCGTTTTATATTCTTTAATATCTGCTGACATTTAAAAGCAGAAATCTGCTGTACTTTGCTATTTCCGTGAATTACCAGTGTTTTTTTCCACCTCCTCTCCAGCCGCGGAACCACCGGAACAGAAGAAAACACAGAATAACCATAAATAATTATACAAGTCAGGATGAGTTTGTTCGGTTCATTTGTTTGGACACGGCGGCCCAGCTGTAGAGGCAATCTGGCCCAGCTGGCTCTGGAGAATACGGTTTCATTTCACCATCAGGGAGATTGAACTGTGGCTACAATAGATGCCGCCGCACCTTCCCTCCGTTTGTGTGGAAGGAAGGTCACGCTCGCGATTGAATGTCTCCTTTCTCACCAGCACACAGTGAACTTACAAAAAAAAAAAAACGTCCACTCTCCGAGGATGAGGATCAATGCTGTGAAAGTGCAGAAGCGGACGCACCCAAACATGCACAAACATAATCATAAAGCGCGGATGTAATACCAATCTGTAACTATATAAGCTGTAATTGCAGTAACTTTCCCCACAGAATGCAATATCTAATTTCCAGCCACTGTGATAACTACTGTGTTTGCCAGAAGGCGGAAATCTCATCAGATATCAAACTCGTAATAACTTCCAACACTTGTAATGAATCAGGTAAAAATCTGCTGCCTATAAAAGTTGTCAAGCCTTTGGACTGATCGAGTGTTGTTGCAAATGAAACTACCTGCAAATCTTACAGATAATACAATTGCAGGGGATTAGGTTTGTGGTGAGGAACTGCTGTTGTGTCAGTGGGAGAGTTATTACGTCTGTGGGACTATTGTGTTAAAACTTGCAGATTTGTGTTGCATTTGTGGTTCATTACCATTGTGAGATGTTTCTAGGTTAGTCAGATGAGCATGCATGCGTTTAATGAACATTTGTTCATCCTTTGGGTGAAAGTAAACTGAACGTACTGTATTTTTCTCTTGATGAACATTAGTGTGAACGTGTTCATTCTGGCTGTGAACGCTGCGCTCTCACAGTAGAACTTAGTTCAAGAGTGTGTCGGATTTCATTAGAATTCCCAATAAACTGAACTCGACATGCAGCTGAAATCCAGCTGATCCTGCAGCAGTGTCATACCTGTCACGCTAACAAATACATCATAAAACACAGAGCAACAGCCAGGAGCATGGAGGAAGGCAGCACCACAGCTATGAGCATTAACACAATGTGATGGAGAAGTCAGTGCTTACCCAGACTGAACCTTAAAGACTACAGTCCTGCTTTTATTTAACCAATAAACACCTTTTAAGCAGCAAGTTTACCCTCATGTTTTGAGAATATTTTGCAGGGTGAAAGTTGCAGCCGCTACTAGTGTGGATGAATGAATGGAAACAAAGTGTTAGGAAATGATAGATTTTAGAGGCTGTCACCTCAACACTAAAACCTGGTTGGATGAGGATTAAAATCTGGATCTCTATGGCCTGTGAAAACGTTGACAAACAATAGCTCACAGCAATATATTCAAAAGAAATATGAACTAGTTGGAATGAATTTAATTCAAAATTTTAAATTATGAACTATGACCTGAACTAATTTTGAAATGTGTCACCTGAGCTTTGAATGAGTTTATGTTGAAAGTGAACTTTTTCAGTACTGGGGCATAGATATTTATTCATTAATCACAGATGAAAACGTAAGTTTGTATGTTTTTTTTACTTATATATTATTAAAAAAAAATTAAATCTCATTTTGAATGCAGTGATACAGGCAACGAATCAGCTGCAGATGTTTAGCAGCTAAACTGCGACTGTTTTTAAATCATTCATGAAAAAGCAAAAGCTGAAGTTAAACACCTTTTGCACCATGTGGAACCAGCACACAACACTTATCTTTCACTTTTTGTGTAACTTACAAACATAACAGAACAATGTCAAACACGTGGCCCGGGGGCCAGAACAGGGCCCCGCTAAAAGCGTCCAATCCGGCCCACTGGAGGATGACTGTATAAAGTTAGAAGAAAATAGACAGTTTTTTATCAAACTTGTACAGAAACTTAAAGTCAATGAGGATCTTTTGGCAGGAGATAAGTTCACCTGCTGCTTAAAAAACTAAATATAGTTCTGTGAACTGCAAAAAAAAATGTTATCAAGAGGAAAATATCTGGTATTTAACACACTTAGTCCAATATTGAGTAAAATTATCTTAAAAAGTCCCAAAACATAAGATAAAAATACACAATAAGATTAAAAGTCTAACAACTTAATCTTAAAACAAGACTAAATTGACCAAATTAACTGAAATAAGCAAAAGTACCAGCCTTTCTTTGTCATCTCTTTTGTTGTGTAAATCGAAGCTTAATTAATAGTGTTTTTCTTTACATAAAAAGGAGTAGAAATGTGTAGGTGTTGTTATTTATATGTAAATCTTTACTGGTGTTGCCCTCTTGAGATTCAGATTGATCTGAATGTGGCCCATGAAATAGATATAGTCTAAAAAAATACAGTCACCACATCAATGGGGCATCATTCTTTGACTGGATCAATGTTATTAATGTCCTATCCAGCACTATTTTTTATAATCAACATTTCAACACAACACATGTACAGTCGTGGGGTGTTTTCCTTATGCTGGAGATTGTGAGAAATCGTTTCTCCCTCCACTCATCACAGCCACTGACTGCCCACGCTGTGATTTTTAGATTTTACGCCGCGCGGAAACAGATTTGTAGGCGTATCCGGATTCAAATGACATATAGTATTTATCCGTGCTGGCGACGTGCAGCCGGTGGAGCTGTGTGTCAAATTCCCTCAACACCTCTCTGTAATTATTCAGTCTCGGGCTCCTGTAATACATCAGTAATGCTGTTTATGGCCCAAGGTCAGAGCAGAGGGGTCCGGGAGCCAAGCCGATGATGGATTAATAGCATCCAAGGCTTTGAACTCTTAGACAGTGACACATTTCAGCAAATCAAGAAAAAGCACCTTTTTTTGCCCAGACTCCTTTTCCCTGACACTCTCACTGAAAATATGGCCTGTTACTCTTGGTGTTCCACTGTGATTGGAACACTCTCCAACTACTAAACACCATCCTTTATGTTTAAAAAGTAGGGAAAAAATAAAAAATCACAAGAAAAGCAACAAATCTGCTTCCCATTTCTAATATTTTCATTTTAAAATGAGTAGTTTAACAGGCATGGGTAAATATTTTCAACTATACTGTTTCACACAGGCTTCAGTACTGTTCAGGAGGTGAAGAAAAGTTTACCTACTGCTAAAAAAAAAACTAAATATTGTTTAGTGAACTGTCAAAAAATGTTATCAATGGGAAAATATCTGATGTTTCATGCACTTAGTCTAAAATAGAGTAGAATGATCTTTAAAATATAAGCACACTGAATCACACATCCTCTATGTTTAAAAGGAGAGAAAATCATGAAAATCATGTGAAAAGCAACAAATCTGCTTTCTTATATTTTAAGAAAGCAGAAACTATACAATTACTTAAAAATCAACGAACCTTCTGATAAGGTTCTGTTTCACACATTTCATTACTGCCTTTAAACTATACTGTTTCACACATTTCATTACTGCCTTTAAACTATACTGTTTCACACATGTTTCATTACTGACTTTTAAACTATACTGTTTCACACATGTTTAATGACTGACTTTTAAACTATACTGTTTCACACATGTTTAATTAGTGACTTTTAAACTATACTGTTTCACACATTTCATTACTACCTTTAAACTATACTGTTTCACACATTTCATTACTACCTTTAAACTATACTGTTTCACACATTTCATTACTACCTTTAAACTATACTGTTTCACACATTTCATTACTACCTTTAAACTATACTGTTTCACACATTTCATTACTACCTTTAAACTATACTGTTTCACACATGTTTAATTACTGACTTTTAAACTATACTGTTTCACACATGTTTCATTACTGACTTTTAAACTATACTGTTTCACACATGTTTCATTACTGACTTTTAAACTATACTGTTTCACACATGTTTCATTACTGACTTTTAAACTATACTGTTTTACACATTTTATTACTACCTTTAAACTATACTGTTTAACACATTACATTACTACCTTTAAACTATACTGTTTTACACATGTTTAATTACTGACTTTTAAACTATACTGTTTTACACATGTTTAATTACTGACTTTTAAACTATACTGTTTCACACATGTTTAATTACTGACTTTTAAACTATACTGTTTCACACATGTTTAATTACTGTTCTTTACTATTCGTTTTGAAGCCTTAAAGCTTTGATGCAGTTCACGAATGACTGGTTCAGCTAAGAATCTTCCCATATGCAGGTCTACAACGATTCTTGTAAATAACCAAGCACATTTCGCCTTAAAAAAAGAAGCGGAGGGAGCCGCCAGAAGGTCTCTTATATGCATCCTTATACTTGTTTTGGCTCTGGGCTGCTTGTTCAGTCACGGGTCGAAATAAAGGAGCTTGTTACCTCCTCCTCCAACCGGTCCCAGTGTGATTTTGTTGAGAATCTCTGTTTGCAGCTCCAGTCTCCAGGGCTCCGACCCTTTACTGCCCCCCCAGGGCTTTGATATCTCTATGGGCTGCTTTAGATCAGCAGATGGAATGAGGTTTTGGTGTTTTCTATAAAGTTCTGTGGTGGTTTTAGTCATGAAAGCGGACAGGATAGAGGTCATAGTGTCCTGGATGTCCTTCCGTTCTTTCCTGAGTGTATCATCTGTTTGCTTTTCAAACAAAGCCTCACAGCATCATTTTTTTGGCCAAATTAGGATATTTGCATAATTTTCTACCACTTCTGCATCCTTCTGTCTTTCTGCTTCTATATAATTGGCCAATCACAACAATTAGATTCCAATTAGAATGGAAAAACACATCTTCCTCAGTTATTCAAGCAGTTTTGATACAAGTGAAATGACACTAAAGGTAATTTTAGTCAATCAAAGGCATTGTGAACTATGTATTTAAACTTAAAATTACCCTTTTCCTCAAGGCATGATAGATATAGTTCACATTGATTGTAAGAAAAAATGCCTAAGTCATATGATAATGGCTCTATGTTGTTCACACATCTGGTTGAATGTACTGTTAAAATATCAATGAAAATAGCAATAAATATAAAAAATACCAATGTGATTTCTAAAAAATTAAATTTTTTCTTGTTTTCCCAAAAACTGTGAAATATGACTTAGGAAATAACGCTATGAGGCGAATGAGAAATAGAAGTCAAAAGCAATACACACCGTAGACACACATTCAAAAAGCTGTTAAAATGGTTAATTTCTGATAATTACATACAACAACAATCAGGATTTTAAATGTAAATAACACTAATCGTTAGACCCACAGGGAACAAGGAAAGAGTTGTGTAAAGCCCTCATAAAAATAATAAGAGAGACCTGTGGAAAAGCTTCAGCTAATGGGAATCAAATTGCTTATTTACATATTTTAATAATGTCGCCAAATGAGATGCAGACATCAGTGTGCACGGGGAGATATCCCTGAGATAAGCATCATCCACAATGCCACCTTGGGTATGTCAACCAGCAAATTAGATTCGCACCCAGAAGGCTAATACTGTAGAATGGCCTGGAGGCCAAAGGGAAAATTACACATTTACTCTGGTAATTTACATTCTTGTTGGTTACGATAACATATTGCTCACTAGAATTTTTTTTTTTTGTAGAGACGTGTGGAGAGGAAGTTTTTGGACAATTGACCTTAAACCACCTGCAATCAACACCTCGCTTTATCCATGTGAAGGTTATATACTGCAATTATTCACCTTTATGGTCATTTCTGAGGTTGGCATTTATTAAACGTGATCCACAAAATGAGATTATGAACTGTCCCTTTAAAGGAGGTGACAAGTTAATCTAAAGTAAGTTTGGAACTTAAAACCCGATATTTATTAGTATAAGTATTTTAGGTAACAATTAAAAATAGAGGCATGTTGCTAGAATTAACTAACTGTACGTAACTTCCTTTTTGTCTCCTTTTTTCATTATAACTCAATGTCGTAATACCGTGTAACCTTGATCTTTTCCTTTTTGGCCACCTTTTACCTCCTTTTTTTTTATTATAGCTGTATGCTAATAATTCCTATGGCTGCCAGATGTCACTTGAAAGTCATTTGAAAGAAGACTTCAATGTTTGGCACTTGCTGAAACGGCTAATTTGAGTGTGTTTTTTAATCCAAGGACAGACTTCAAGAAAGCGTCCAATGACGTCCTTTAAAGTCTCTCATGAATTCTCGTGTTGATTTGTGAAAATTCAAGGACCGTCATCATGCGTCTCCGGTCCTAGAGGGTCCATTCAGGAAATGTGATGTGTGATTATCCGGCGGAGTTTGTCAATCTCGCCACTAAAGACCCTGATCACAGCTCAGACACACACTTCACTCTTAGGAGTGACAGCTAATGCGATAATTATTTCTCCACTCGACCGGTACATTTATCAACGGCCGACTTCCGAGCCCAAAGCGTGCCAGATCCGTCCCCGGGAGGGGAGACACGACTGGCCGGCGCGGACGTCATGAGTTGGAACTGTGAAAGTCGAATGAGTGATTCAACTTTCAAAAGTCAGACGTTCATGAAATATTAATGAGCACGAAAGTGCAGCCGCGGTGGAGCAGCAGCCCGAGATTTATAGAATACAGCAAAACTCCAGAGTCTGCTTCACTAATTGCACCAAAAGCCCCCGAAACACAGAGTTAATCCATATCACTTAGGTCTATATATAATTTGATTAATCGCTTTGTTGTTGAAGAGGTCGTTTGTATTGTGCTCATTTGTGGTGAAGTTGTGTTTTAGTCATTTTTACACAGAAAATCTGTGGCAAAGTATAAAGTTATTTAATCACAGGAGTGCTGTTGGGCTGAAATTAACAGTAATTTATCAAAAGCTCTACCAAAAAGTGTAAAAAAAAATAATTAGATATTATCAAATAATGGTGGATGGCAAGATGAGAAGTTAAAACATTTTAAAATACTTTTATTAGCATTCACCTGGTCTTTTAAAATGTACATTTTGTGTTCATGTCAGTTTCATGTAATTTTAAAGTCCATTTATACCATTTCTTTTCACAAAAAAACATATATATTGGACTTTTTTTTCCACTTGAAATGAATGAAGTTCACAAATTTTTACTTAATCTAGCTACAGTTGTTGGTCACTATATATATATATATATACAGTACTACTCGGAAAATTAGAATATTGTGTAAAAGTTGTTTTATTCATGCAATTCAACATAAAAGGTGAAACCAATACATTTTATAGACTCATTACAAGCAAAGTGAGATATTTCAAGCTTTTATTTGTTTTGATTTTGCTCATTAGGACTTGCAGCTTCAGAAAACCTCAAATTCAAAAACTCAGAAAATTAGAATACTGTTAAAAGCTTCAGTATTGAAGGCTCAAAGTGTCACACACTAATCAGGTAAGTAATCCAAAACACCTGCAAAAGGGTCCCGAGCCTTTAAAAAGCCTGTGTCTTTGGTTTAGAAGAATTCACAATCATGGGGAAGACTGCAGATCTGACAGTTGTGCAGAAAACCATCATTGACTCCCTGCACAAGGTGGGTAAGACACAAAAAGTGATCGCAAAAGAAGCTGGATGTTCTCAGAGTGCTGTGTCAAAGCACATTAATGGACAGTTAAGTGGAAGGCAGAAGTGTGGAAGAAAACGGTGTACAAGCCGGAGGGATGACCGCAGCCTGGAGAAGATGGTCAGGAAAGGGCCATTCAAAAGTGTGGGGGAACTTCATAAGGAGTGGACTCAAGCTGGAGTTGCTGCTTCAAGAGAAACGACACGCAGGAGGATGCTGGACATGGGCTTCAAATGTCGTATTCCTGTTGTCAAGCCGCTCCTCACGAGCAAGCAACGCCAGAGGCGCCTTAGCTGGGCTAGAGAAAAGAAAGACTGGACTGTTGCCCAGTGGTCCAGAGTCCTCTTTTCTGATGAGAGCAAGTTTTGCATCTCATTTGGCAACAAAGGTCCCAGAGTCTGGAGGAAGACCGGAGAGGCGCAAAATGGAAGATGCATGAAGTCCAGTGTTAAGTTTCCCCAGGCTGTGATGACTTGGGGATCCATGTCAGCTGCTGGTGTTGGTCCTCTGTGCTTTATCAAGTCCAGCATAAACGCAGCTGTCTACCAGGACATTTTAGAGCACTTCATGCTTGCTTCAGCGGACCAGCTTTATGGGGATGCAGATTTCATCTTCCAGCAGGACTTGGCACCTGCCCACACTGCCAAAAGTACAAAATCCTGGTTCAACAACCATGGGATTACTGTGCTTGATTGGCCCGCAAACTCACCTGACCTGAACCCCATAGAAAATCTGTGGGGCATTGCCAAGAGAAAGCTGAACGGGAAGAGACCAAACAATAAAGAAGAGCTCAAGGCCGCGATTGAAGCATGTTGGTCTTCCATAACACCGGAGATGTGCCACAACCTGGTAGCATCCATGCCGCGCAGGATTAAGGCAGTCATTCGTTCAAAAGGGGCCCCAACCAAGTACTAAGTACAGATGCAACATTTTATTTTCAGAGGCCTGACATTTTTGTATTTAAAATCCCTTTTTTAAATTGATTTCAAGCAATATTCTAATTTTCTGAGTTTTTGAATTTCAGGTTTCTGAAGCTGTAAGTTCTAATGAGCAAAATCAAAACAAATAAAAGCTTGAAATATCTGACTTTGCATTTAATAATACTATAAAATGTATTAGTTTCACCTTTTATGTTAAATTGCCCGAATAAAACAACTTTTACACGATATTCTAATTTTCCGAGTAGTACTGTATATATATATATATATATATATATATATATATATATATATATATATATATATATATATATATATATAGTTGTTTATATATATGTTTTTTTTCACTTGAAATGAATGAAGAATGAGAATGAAAAATTTAAAATTTACTTAATCTAATATATATATATATATATATATATATAATGACATTTTTTTAATTATCTCTTTATTCTTTTGCCATTTTTGCTTAAAAAAACTTGATTAAGGAATTGGATTAAATGATTAAAAAGGCAAAACAACAAAATACTTTATTTACTTTTGATACAAAAATAATAATAGGGGTTCAAATAAAAAAAAAAAAACAGAATGCTGCACCATAAGTCAAATAAAATGAGGAAAGTTATCTATAATTCAGTCATAATCAAAAGGCAGAATAAAGAAAAAGAGAAGGTTTTACGGGAAGTTTCCTCAGCCATATGCTGCCTCAGCATGTGTCCTTTCAGTCTCTGCCTCCCAATACACTGTGCATGGCAAAAATAAAAAGTGTTTCTAGAATTAAAATGAGCAGAGGATGACTCTGCAGCTCCCCTCTGCTTCATGAAGGTTTGTAGTGAGCTTCGGCTCATTGTTGTAAATTAAACCGGCTCTGGTTCACTAAGTGACGTTGGGTGAACAGAACGGAGCATTTAGCAGCTAAAGAGCCGGATATCCCCTCAGGAGTTAGCGAGGACAAAACGTCTCAATAATAGAATAATTACTGGACTCCAAATGAATGATCATATTGCTCCAAAACTGCTGGAAATGAGCAACTTTGACATAATAAACTCAGACGGTGATGATATGTCAACTTTTTTCCTGCTGCCTCGAAGTGGCAAAAACTCATCCTGAATCAAATATAAACCAACATTGTTTTCTATTTCCCATTTTGGGGAGAGGAAAAAGTCGATCCAGGCCCGTGGCGGTGGGTGAGGAAGCGTTAACGGTGCCGTGCACCATCGAATACGAAGTAACACCACACCATTAGGCTGGGGCTGCGGTGTTAAACCCTATTATACATAAATTATAAAGCAGAGTCGCACATCTCGTCCTGCCAATCGCACTCAGGCTCCAAAGAAGACCTGCAGGAGAGCCGAGATCACGCCGCGTTCTGTTGTGAAAACACCAGACTCAAATCACCGATATGGCCGCACCATCTGCTAAATGGTTCCTGGACGCTGACGTCCATGTGATTAGGAGGAAAAAAAGCACAAAGAAAAACCTACATGCATGTATCCTCAACACATTATGATGGTCTAACCCAATTCCACCAAGCGTCTCCTGAAAGGAGATTACGCTGCGAACGCCTGAGATGGAATTAAAACCCGTCTGAGCGGCCTGCTACTCATGTAAAAAGAAAAAAAAAAAAAAGTAGTGGTTAGTTCCACATATTAAACAGGAAATTTATAAGTCGGGTTCTCCCAGGAGAAATAAGGCCTGTCAAGGCCGATATTAAATCCACGGCTGAGGCGGACCACTTACTTAGTTAAACATTTGGGATTTTGGGGTTTTCCTGGAGGGGGGCTCCGCCGGGGGTGAGTGATGGCTGCGTGTAGCACGGCCGGGATCCTGCCTGCGTGGAATCTCAACACAGACGCT
Organism: Eupleurogrammus muticus; assembly: GCA_036785175.1. Classification (NCBI taxonomy): domain Eukaryota; kingdom Metazoa; phylum Chordata; class Actinopteri; order Scombriformes; family Trichiuridae; genus Eupleurogrammus; species Eupleurogrammus muticus. The sequence goes on from JAYKQN010000006.1 coordinate 2,022,528, forward strand.
GGGGAAAAATAAAAAAAAGGGGGGGAAAAAGGAAAGAGAATGTTTCTGCTGCAGGAAACGCATCAGACCTCCAGACAGTCCTATTAGTCCACCACCCCCCGATAAAACAGCCTCGCGGTTGTTGTAATTATCCAAGAAGTGGTGGAGGAAATCAGATGAGGTCTTTATGGAGTAATGATTCCACAGGGTGTTTTTTTTTATTCTTTTCTTGTACGTCATGTTATTTCCTGTTTCTTAGTGATAATCAACAGCAGTTAAACAGCATTCTGCACCCAAACCTCAAAGCTGCGATCTTAACAGGTGAAAATATCTTGTTTTTTGGTACAATTAGTCCAATTTTGAGTAGAATCATCTTTTTTTTTTAAGAAAAAAAAAAAACTTGTCAGCCCCCTCAGCCTTTTTCAGATTGTGTGTTTTAATTACCTGACAGAATTAAACTTTCTTTCATTTATTCATTCATTCATTATAACCCCCCCTTCACTAAAATAATGCATGTTTCTTGTACTTTCAGTGGGATGTTTGAGCTTTGATGAGCAGAATGATGTGATCTGATGGGAAATCCTCTGCCACCTTCTCTCTTCCTTGATAAGATATAGAACGCTGCTTATAAATGGTCTCTTAGCGCTAATGCATTTTCATACAATTTGCAAAGACTAAATGTTAAAACCTGTGACCAACATCACTGTAACACTATAGATTGTAAATGTATAATTGAAATATAATTAAGTAAATTAAGACTCACACATCTCTCACACAGCACAGCTTCCACTAATGAAAACGCATCTGAAATATTACAGTATCTGACATATTCATGTGTTTTACATTGTGCAATGAGCCATTTAAAAAAAAACAGAAATGTGCATTAAGGTCCTTAGTTAAACTAGTGCTGTCGGACAAATCCCAAACTAAAATTAGTCGTCATTCATCTCACACTCACCGTCTGCGATGGAAAACGCCAACTCGCTAATCTGCTGAATCTCTGACACGAGTGGAGCTTCTCCTGATGATTTGTGTTTGGGTATTTAGCACAAAGAGAGTGATATTAATGATTGATTTTTCGTTAAATTTGACAGCTAGTGCTGCAGCTGTATGTGTGTGTGTGTGTGGTAAATGGTCCCTAGGAAAGAGTCTCCAGAGATTCATGGACGCGTGTCTCGCTCTGACATGAATTCTCGTTGCCAACTCTTTGATGCTTCGGCTGCAGACTCGGCTGGGCGCCGGATGGAGAATTTTAATCTCGGAAAACGTAGAGGAAATATGCATAATGAAGTTTCAGCGAGTGCTCCGAGGCAGAACGCCACCTTTGACCTCTCGCTCCCCTGTGGGCTGGCCAGCGGTGGGAAGGCCAGCGAGTGTCAGTCAAGGTTAAAGAGACATTTCCTCCTTTTCCACATGTTCCCTGGAGCCTTTTTCTCAAGTAGATGGAATCGGTAAAAAATAAAAGAAGCACCGTGGTGATCAGGTGCAAGCGCCCTCATGACTTTAAATCATCATCACCACCATCTTAACGTGAACATGGCCATGGTTGCATGACTTTCCCAATCACCTGCTGGTCCCTACACACCTGTTCCTCATCACTTTGAGACCATATTTACCTGCCTGGTTCCTCAATTCCTAGATAAAGTTAAAGGGCATATATGATATATAAAGTAAAGAAAACAAAATGTACTCTCATGCATTCACTTCTGTATTAGTGCAGGTGTGAGCACAGATCAGCCTCCAGCTAGCTGCTAGCACGCTAGTTTGCTTGTAACCAGCATACTGAGTCATGTATACACAGTATACTATTTACACATTATTTACTACTGATAACAATCCAAGCATCCAAATTTCAGCCTGTTTTTACTTTTAGACTTTAAAATATGCATATTCGTTGCATTTCTTTTCACATGTTATCCTAGGCTAAATTCACAGTATGTCACATCTCTTTCTGTTGATGCACCTAAAGGCTACCTCACTATTTTTTGTCATTCTTTTAAAATATTACAATTTTTCTCACTCACAATCTCACACCTTCAGGGCGGAATTTTTTTTTTTTTTTCTTGGACAGATTTCAAGAATCTTGTCTGCAGGTCTACCTGTTGGTTTAACACCATTTCTGTTTCCTGAGTGGGAGGATCGCTAATTGCTCGTTAACAGGTCGTTTTTTTGCTGACAGAGTCTGATCACAGCTAGCCATTTTCACGTGCTTGGAACTGCTTCTCGTCTCTTTCTCGTCTTCTTCTTTTTTCCCGTAATGAACAGTACAGTAGTATCATGGTCTCAAAATATTTCAGCATAGTTGTGAGCATCTACAATTGTTTTAGTTTCCCATTCATTTCCTCCACTGAGGAGGTTTTGTTTAAGCCGACGTTTGTCTCTTTACCTCAAGAACTGTTGGTCAGATTTTCATCAAATTCCCTGTGAATGTTGGGAATAGTACCGTGAACATATGATTACATTTTGGTGATGATCCGGAATAAATCCTAGTTTCTGGGTTACTTTATTTTCAATTTTTTTCTTGTTGTTTGGTAATATTGCAGTAAATGGACCTTCAGACCTTGTAATGTTGAGCATGCACATTATAGAACAACAATGTTCACTTCTTTTCTAGTTCATTCAATCATTCGTTTATTTAGGTTCTCTGCAATTGTTGCAAGAAGGCCAAGCTGGCTCATGACATGAAATAGAAAAAAAGAGGACAAGGTTTAAACATCGTCATCATCTATCACCTGGTTCATTTCCGTAAGGTCATGTTTATATTTCGAAACATGAACGTGTGCATGTTTTGGTTCAGCACAGCCAAACTGACTTGGAGGATAAATCCAGCTTTCGTAAATCCACAGAGAACAACTTCACTTTTCCACAATCCACAGACAAGTCAAGTGCACCTTTTGTAAAATCTACTCTCTGCTTAACCTGTGATGTATAAAGGTCGATGGTGAGAAAGAAGCGGGCGGTGTGTAGCGTCTCTCTACCTTAATGGACAAAAAGCTCTTTTCTATTCCGCCTCTGGTCTCACCCCCGGTCACACATACGCTGGGACCACTGGGACCCACGTCTTGCTCAAGGACGCTTTGACACGACGGACGGCAAAGAGCCGGGGATCGAACCGCTAATCCCGCGGTTAGCGGACGAGCCGCCGCTACCTCCTGAACCGCGGCGGCCTCGGTGGAAACGGTTGTTTTTGTGGGGGAAAAGTGAGAGGAATGTAAAGTCAGAGGCGTCCACAGACAGAGGGCTGCAGGGATGTGGCCCTGCACAGGGCTGGGACTGGAGGTCAGCCTCTTCCATCATAATCACAACGCGTCATGTCACCAGGCTGCTATGTAGAAAGTGCCAGTAAATGGTAAAATAATATTTATTAAGTTAAGATTTTTAAGGATTAACCAGTTTATATGGCTAGATTTATGCAGGAGAAACCTGAAATGTGTTTAGTCACATTACACTTGCATATTGTTGGTCTCTTATTTTGAAAATTTATTTTTCCAAACATAAATATTGGTTTGCTATTTTTATTAGTCTAATTTCTCTAGCGACATTCCTTCACAGCTTAGATTTGTCTCCACAAATATGACTTGTCAGGAAACTTTGGGCTTTTAGTGTTCAGGACACATCTGCTCCAGATGTTCAAGAAAGGACGCTTATGTGTATAAGAGTACCCACCACTGAAAAAAAACAGTCATCCTTTTTAGAATATTCAACTAAGTAAAAAATATAGTAGTTTTTTTGTCATATTTGACATATTCAGAATAGTTTTTTTAACCAACCAGCTAAATAGTATAATATCCTCACTCGCTTAAATCATATTTATATTATGTACATGTATTTTGGGTCATAAACTAAATAATTTTTGGTATTTATGTGTGATTACAGGTTACTATTATTACTATTTTTTTTCACTGTCCTATCCTCTGGCTTTATGTCCTTACAGGCTAGACATGGTGAGATCAGACAGATATAAGGTCTGCAAATACCATCGCTAATTTTGTCAGGCGAGACTAGATTAAACCTTAACCTGCCTGTGAAAATATTAACACACACTTACGTCTACTTAATTAAATAAAATCTTAATAAAATGCCTCTTTTTTTTTTCCTCAAAGACTTTTTTTTTCAAATTACAATTTAAACCATCAATTGCAATTCAATAACAGGATTAGTGGTCCGGTAACTACTTTACAATACTTTGGATTTTCTAAAATGAAGGACTTTTTGTTGACTGAACAAAAAGGAATATACTAATACACTAACGTGAGCATTTGACACACAAAATCACCACTGACAAACACAGGTTTTCTAAGCGTCTCCAGCCGTTCAGGACGGTTTGCGGCGAGGGACGGAGGGACGTGCCGCCGGTGTTCATCTTCCGCATTCGCTGCATTAAGCGATACATTGGGAGTCTATGGAGCGTCGCACATGACACAGCGGGCCTCCGAGTCACTTGTCGAGGCGGGAGCGCTGCGCTGCATCCCGAGGACGGATGAACGCGCCGGAGCCGGGGTTTTTATGATAGATTATGCTGTCACATACTGAGCCGCGTCTATAAATGGCGTACCTGAGCGGTGGCAGAGCGGGGTGATTGATAGGAGACATACAAACGCAAAAGCAGGCGCGCAACAAACAAACAAAGAGTCAAACATACGTGGATATGCACACACGTTCACGGAAGACGTATGCTGCTGTCAGCGCTGGCGATACGGTTTTTCTACACGCCGCCTGTTTAGAGAAACGACTGGGGCTGCGTTCCTGTGGAATCCATAGACACCTGAAGCTCCGGCTCGTCTGTCTTTCCTGCCCAAGATTCTGAGGATGATTTCCTCCACAGTGAAGTAACGTCTGCCTGGAGAAGAGAGATAAGCAGACTCTTCTGCTCGTGTGATTTGGGTTATTTTTTCAGCTTAAGGTGAACTGAAAATAAAAAAAACTTAAAAAAAACAATTCATTTCAACTAGAGTAGACACTGTAATCCTTACAACCCCAAAGATTCCCTCAAGACATGTTTAAAGATGCATATAAATTATTCTTGTTACGGCAGCGAGGCGAGAAAACCCGGAGGCAGGAAGCAGCGAGTTGGGGAAAACTAAACTAAACCGTTGCTGAGCTGGAATCAGGGAGAGGAGAACGGGGGTTTATAGGCTGGAACCCTGGACCGAGGTGCCGGTCCCAGAGGGGCCCGGATCCAGGATGAGGCAGGAGGAGTGTAGAGATGTTTTTATACTGGCTAGTAGTGGGTCTGTTATGTAAAAAGTACCTAAATGATAAAAATATACATATACATGTACAAATATACACTCACTGGCCACTTTATTAGCTACACCATGCTAGTAATGGGTGGGACCCCATTTTTCCTTCAGAACTGCCTCAATTCTTCGTGGCATAGATTCAACAAGGTGCTGGAAGCATTCCACAGAGAGTTTGGTCCATATTGACATGATGGCATCACACAGTTGGTGCAGATTTGTCGGCTACACATCCATGATGTGAATCTCCCGTTCCACCACATCCCATAATGCTCTATTGGATTGAGATCTGGTGACTGTGGAGGCCATTTGAGTCCAGTGAACTCATTGTCATGTTCAAGAAACCAGTCTGAGATGATTCCAGCTTTATGACATGGTGCATTATCCTGCTGAAAGTAGCCATCAGAAGTTGGGTACATTGTGGTCATAAAGGGATGGACATGGTCAGCAACAATACTCAGGTAGGCTGTGGCGTTGCATCAAGGCTCAATTGGTACCAAGGGGCCCAAAGAGTGCCAAGAAAATATTCCCCACACCATTACACCACCACCAGCAGCCTGAACCGTGGATACAAGGCAGGATGGATCCATGCTTCCATGTTGTTGACGCCAAATTCTGACCCTACCATCCGAATGTCGCAGCAGAAATCGAGACTCATCAGACCAGGCAACGTTTTTCCGATCTTCTATTGTCCAATTTCGATGAGCTTGTGCAAATTGTAGCCTCAGTTTCCTGTTCTTAGCTGAGTGGTGTGGCACCCAGCGTGGTCTTCTGCTGCTGTAGCCCATCTGCCTCAAAGTCTGACGTACTGTGCGTTCAGAGATGCTCTTCTGCCTACCTTGGTATCAACGTCTGGCCATTCTCCTCTGACCTCTGGCATCAACAAGGCATTTCCGCCCACAGAACTGCCAATCACTGGATAATTTTTTCTTTTTCGGACCATTCTCTGTAAACCCTAGAGATGATTGTGTGTGAAATCCCAGTAGATCAGCAGTTTCTGAAATACTCACACCAGCTCTTCTGGCACCAACAACCATGCCACGTTCAAAGTCAAAGTCAAAATCACCTTTCTTCCCCAAACTGATGCTCGGTTTGAACTGCAGGAGATTGTCTTGACCATGTCTACATGCCTAAATGCGCTGAGTTGCCGCCATGTGATTGGCTGATTAGAAATTAAGTGTTAACGAGCAGTTGGACAGGTGTACCTAATAAAGTGGCCGGTGAGTGTACATATCTACTTTGCCAATATTCCACAGTGACAAGACACATAGACACATAGAAGACACCCTGGCACTTTAAAATGATATATTCAGGTAACAAAAAATACCAACATGCTAATGAGCAGGTGCAAAGAGCTCAAATATGTATTAGAAAAAAAAATAATAAATAAGTAAATAAAAGTCTGACCAATGTAAGCTAACAGGACCTGATCTGCTGGACCTCAAGTCAAACAATACATCAACACAAATGTTGTTAAAGATAAAGCAATTTCATCTTTGATACCTCGATACCTGTTTGTTTGGCTCCTTTGATAATAATTATTGATGCACATGTTACCACCACGCCACTGGGTGAGTGTGGACCGGTAGCATTTACCCCTGTGATGGGATTAAACACAAGACGTCAGGAATACGTGGCAATGGCTTTTCCGCATTATTTATTCTGCCATAAGGAATTAAACATACATAAAATCATAAATCAATAATACATCAGACTTTCTTATAGCTACTCATTCACTTAACATTACATAGATACCAATACATTTCCTTAACAAAATACATTTCGAAATACAGGTTGCAGTTTTATGAAAATACTCTTCTGAACAAAAATCCCGTACATGGAGTTCGTTTGGAAACTTAAGTAAAATGACGTGACATATCACGTTCGTGGGCGAATAAACCCATGCTGAGTGTGCTCACTTGACTGATTAATCTTATTCAGAAAGCAAACGTGTTTAACTTACACACATAACCACATTTAAGCTATGAACCTCAGTACACATTCAACTATGACGACAGTCTCACAATTGTAATACATCTTGGTCTTTAAGCAACTTTGACAAATACAACCTAACACATTTCCTTTGTTACAAAAGCGCGCACGAGTCCTTCTTACTCTATTCATATTCAATGGCCAGGGCTAAGTACCTGGGGTGACACAGCTAGCATCTACAAACAACTCGGTTTAACTTTCACAACAGTTTACCTTTTAACACACCGCCTCAATCAAACATGTCTAGGACTCATTAATGTTTGACCCCACAACTTGTTTGAAAGAAAAGACATAAATTTACTGACCTGTGATGGGATTAAACACAAGACGTCAGGAATACGTGGCAATGGCTTTTCCGCATTATTTATTCTGCAGCTAAGCCACTGGCCACGCTCAGTTCCCATCACCTACAGCGCCCTCTCTTGGCGTAGACATTTCTCAGTTAATAGACAAAACCAATGCAGAGAAGTACAAATGATGTAGACACATAAAAACAGAAAACAGTGGCGTATGACCCCTTATTATTTTACCTTGTTGAATATGTATGTTTTTTTTAAATATTGACTGAAATGTTAATGAACTAGATGAATTACTTGCCTTTAAGAGATGCTTTCTATTTGTTATTTATGTATAATGTGTGTGGTGTATCATGTATATCTGAGTTTAAGCCAACCTAAACTACTGTTCTAGACCAACCCGCTACACTCTCCCCCACTTAGAAGCTGTCTCCGGACAGTTTCAGTCAGCTCTACATCTACCGAAACCACCTCAACAACTATAATAGGTAGGACGAGGATACTGGTATGGTACGGTACAGAGACAATACAGCTGAGGGATGTAATATGGTGTGACACCCTGCATTACGGGAAAGGGGTAGTTAGGAATAGACGTAAGAGTGTTTGCATCAGCTCTGCAGTGTCTGTATACTGGCTGACCTAGTGTCTCATATGTCAATATTTCTTTTGGCCGCGCAACTCTACTCGATCTTCTCACTCCTTCTCTCTCCTGCTCCTCTTCACTCCTCTCTTCACCATCATCATCACCCATCATTATTTCTTCTTCATGCCTATCTGCACCACATTCACTAGACCTCTCTCCATACTGAGACGGGTCAAAGGCAACTGTCTCTACTATGTCTTCTAACATTGGCTGTTCCTGATGGGTGTACGCAGGCCTAAACTCTCTGGCTGTTGGATGAAGCGTGGGCTGAGCATCCACAACTTGAGGCAGGTTTTCTACACCATGAGACTGTTCCCTTCTAAAGCTGTAGAGTGGAATTTCATCCACAGGCCTTCCATGGTAAGTGAAGCCTTCCTCATCTGAACTACACGTCTCAGTCTCCACTGGTTGTACGGGTTGTCGTTGTTTTTGACTTTGTTTTACTGGTACTTTCCGTTCAGACACTTCATCCTCAATGGGAAGGTCATTGACTGGCAGCAGGAGGTTGCGGTGTACGACTCGGAGACCTTGGCCTCCTCTCTCAGGCTGCACCTTATACACTGGTCCTTCTCCAATCCGTTCCACCACCCGATACACAGTCTTCTCCCAGTAAGCCCGCAGTTTCCCTGGACCTCCTCTTTCAGACAGGTTCCTCACAAGCACTCTGTCACCTGCTTGGAGCGTAAAACCCTTTATGGCTCGATCATAGCACTTCTTACCCTTGGCAGCAGACTTCTGGCTGTTCTGACCCGCAATCTGGTAAGCTTCTCGCATCCGTGCAGCCCACTTTTCGGCAAAGTTCTTTCGGTCAGATGTTTCTGTGCTAGACTGGATGCCAAACAACAAGTCAACTGGTAATCTTGGTGCTCTACCATAAAGAAGGAAAAATGGTGAATAACCGGTTGCTTCATGCCTGGTACAATTATATGCATGTACAATGTGGGGCAGATGTTCCTTCCAATCACTCTTTTTTTCCTCATGTAGTGTGCGCAGCATTTGAAGGAGCGTCCTATTCACCCTTTCCACCGGATTACCCTGGGGGTGATATGGAGTGGTCCGCGAGTGGGAGATCCCAGACAGCTGTTCTAGTCTGCGGAAAAGAGCATTTTCAAACTCACGACCCTGATCATGATGCAGTTTTTCTGGATAGCCGAAACGAGGGATAAAGTCTTGGAAAATCTTTTCTGCTGCTGTTTTTCCAGATTTATTCCGTGTTGCATATGCCTGTACAAACCGTGTAAAACGATCAACTAGTACAAGAATATATTCATAGCCCCCTTTACTTGTCTCTAAGTGTAAGTAATCAACACAGACTAACTCAAATGGAGCACTTGAGGTTAGGTGGCCCATAGGGGCTTTTTGATGTACATTAGGGTGTTTCTGTTTTATGCAAGTACATTTTCTGGTCACATACTCCTCTATTTCTCGCTGCATAAAAGGCCAGTAGAACCTCTCTCGGGCCAAATGGATGACCTTGTCTGCACCCACATGTCCCATCTCATCATGCAAGCTCTTCAGTACCACTGCCTTCAGCTTTCTAGGGAGAACTAACTGTTTGTACTTTCCACTAGTTCGGTAGAGGATTCCATTTTCTACACTCAATCTGTTCCACTCATATAGCAGCCTTCGCTCCTCTGGTGTCATAAGTTCTTTATCGTTGTGATTGGGAGTACATTTACCCTGTTTCCGCAAAATGATATCTTTAATGGCTGGATCCTCATACTGTGCCGATTTCAGATGTTCAGGGGTGACTGGACCCACATTGTTTATTGACACGTCCATCTCACTGTCATGGCTGAGGTGTAGGACAGCCGCCACGGGCACATCATCATCCTTCACAGCCTTACTCCCCTGCCACACAGCTGACACAACCTCTGGAGACAAGGATTCAGTGTGCTCATCAAGATGGTCTTGCAACTTCAATGGGTATCGGGATAAGGTGTCCGCATCCGCGTTCATCTTCCCAGGCCGGTACTTGATATCAAAATGAAAATCAGCTAACTCACCCACCCACCTATGTCCCGCAGCATTCAGTCGGGCAGTCCTAAGGACATATGTCAACGGGTTATTGTCAGTGTACACAGTAAAGAATGGTGCATAATAAAGATAGTCCCGAAACTTATCACATATTGCCCATTTCAATGCTAAAAATTCCAGTTTGCCGGAGTGTAAGTGATAATTTCTTTCAGCTGGAGTCAAGGTGCGAGACCCATATCCGATAACCCGTAGCTTACCCTCCTGACGCTGATATAGCACCGCTCCCAGGCCTTCGTTTGACGCATCTGTGTGTAACACGAAGGGTGAATCGAAGTTGGGGTAGGCTAAGATGGGTGGATTCGTGAGCATCTCAATGAGCCGGGAGACCACTTCTTGATGTACTGCTGTCCAGACAATAGGTGTCTTGGAAGGAAGCTGACCACCTTGCTTCTGGTTCGACTGAGTCCTGGCTCTCTTTGATCGTGGCATGGTCGGCTCCACGCCCACGTCAGGTGAACAGAGTAATTCAAACAAGGGCCGGGCTAGTCGAGAGAAATCCTGAATAAATGACCTATAGTAACTTAAGAAGCCAAGTAGCCTCCTAACATCTCCTACAGTGCACGGCTGTTTTTCCTGTAATGTTCTCACAGCCTCAACATCATGAGGATCCATCTGGATGCCGTCCTCTGATATCAGTCGCCCTATGTATCTAACTTGTCTCTTAAAAACCTCACACTTGTTGGGACGAAGCTTAATGCCATGTTCCCTCATGCGACACAACACCTGTCTCAAGTCCTTCACATGATCGTCGAATGTCTTAGAGTAACAGAGCACATCATCTAAATATGGGACACAAGATTCATCCCTGATACCCTCCAACACCTCCTCCATACACCTTTGAAAGGCAGCTGGAGCATTGGTTAACCCGAATGGGATGCGGACCCATTCATATAGACCCCATGGTGTACTGAAAGCTGTCAACTGCCTAGACTCTTCACTGACAAATCCTTGGTGGTAAGCACTCCCTTGGTCTAAAATAGAAAACCAGGAGTTGCCCCCTAATCTGTCCAAGAGGTCTTGTATCCGGGGTAGAGGGTGACGGTCAGGTATGGTCTTACGATTGAGGTCTCTGTAATCCACGCACAAGCGTAGACTGCTGTCTTTCTTGCGGACACAAACTACTGGGGATGAATATGCAGATTCTGACTTCCTAACCCAACCCCTGTCTAACAAGTTCTGTACATACTCCTTAACTTCTCGAAGTAGGGGCTTCGGAATCGAATTATAGCTCCTCTGTACAGGGTGATTGTCTGACAAGTTTATTTTTAGCTTCAGGTTAGGAATACAGCCAATGTCACTATCCTCCTCTGCAAAGACATCCGATTCCTCATACAGCATCTGTCTAACTGTTTCCTGTTGGGCCCAGGGTAAATGGCTTAGGTCAACTGGTGGGTGCCATAACTTTTTATCATCCCTTGGCACACTGTCAGTACTGGTTACACACACACTGGGTGGGCATGAGTTGCAATCTAGCTTTTGACTGACTGGCCTTTGGAACATCAACCCAGCATCAACTGGCCTGCTGTCCTCGATTGGTTCAAGAGTGCCAAGTACTGTCCGCTGGGGTAAAAAGATATCATGTTGTGTGGCATTGTACACTGGCACTAACACACTCTTGGAAGTACCATCATGCACATCGACTAGTGCCGGCAAGGCCTCTAGGCCCTCTGGGATAACCCCCTCAAGACATGGCTCGAACATCATGCCCCCTCCCTCAGGCAAGGATTTAAAACGGCATGGCACATCCAGTAACTGACCACTGTTAACCATCACTCCTATCTTGCCCAGCCTAACGACACTCATGCTTGGCACCTCCAGGACTTCTTTAACTGTAGAAACTAAACATTCAGCAGTTTTCCTTTGCACACTCATTGCTTCGGACAGCAAGTCACATAAACTGACTGCATTTGTCTTCTGAGCACTTTCCCTGATTATTTCCTCTATAACATTGAAACCAACCAATGGATGATCTACGTAACTTGTAACTACAAGCATTGGCACATTGATCGCTATTTCCCCTCCTTTACCACTCCTAATTTCCAGTAAAAGGCTGACCCATCCTTCAAAAGGTATCTCTGTCCCATTTGCCGCAGTAACATGAAGCTTGTGATCAGCCAACAGGCTCTCTATTGATTGTATCTCAACCTCAGGCAACATCTGTTGAATCCAGGACCTACCAATAACGCTGACCTGTGCTCCGCTGTCTAACAGCACCTGCACTTCAACCCCACTTAGGTGGCAATTAAGTAAACATTTCCTGCCAATCAACCCTGCTACACGTTCTCTCTTTACATTAGCCTGGCCTGGGGTTGTCATAGCACCACTCTGAAGACAGTTAAGTGTGGCTTGGGTACCACTGCCACCTGTGGTCTCTGCTGGTCCCTGTCTTGGTTGCCTCACCTTGTTTCCACCCTGGGTGCTCTGGGAAAGGCAGCCCACCGCTCGGTGGCCTGACTGCCCACATTTGAAGCAATGGGTACAACGGTCTTTCCCCTGTGAGACACAGGACTGGCACCTCCCTTTAGTTTCTGTTTTAACAACTGCTTGCTGTCTTACCACTGCACAGTCTACAGGAGTTGCCATTCGTTCCAAGCTCTTTGCTAAAACTAAAACCTGAGTAGTAAGGTCGTGGATAGCATCACGATTTGCCCTCAGCTCTGTCTGGACATTATCATCCTGTATATCACAGTCCGGTGCAGCATTTACACTACCCACTTTAGATTTAGCCAACCCCCCAAACCGTTTTCGCCTCTCTGTGTCTATACTAACAGATTTTGAAACAAGCTCAAGGATAGCATCATCGGTAAGGTGTGGGCGTGACAGTTCAGGGCGAATGTCTGTTCGAACAAATGAGCATTTCTCGTTAAACCCCTGGAAGAGGGAGTGAAGAAAAACTCCTTGTACAAGATTACCATCATACTGGAACTCTGAATCTGTCTGCTGAGCAGCGAGCAGGACTCTCTCTCTCAACCCCATTAACCGATAAACAAACTGTTGCGGAGTTTCCTTATCTGACTGTCGGGCATTGCTTAGCTCTTGAAAGAGTTCTGAACTGCTCTGATCTTTTAAGTGGGCTCGCAAAAATCGCTTCAGCTCAGCTACACTCAATATGTCTTTGGCAAGCAACATGTTTTTGAATGTACCTGGTTTGATAATCCTTAGAACAGCTCTGCTGACCTCTGATTCAGTAAATCTTTGAGCAATACCTTCATCTATCTGTTTGCAGATGTTGTGATAGCTAAGGTCTGAATCTGAGTCAGAAAGCTGACCACCCTGAATTTTGAACTCTCTGCGAGGCAAAAATGTAGCAACATCAGATAACCTTACAAAACCTGGTACCTGCTCTGTCACCGTTTCTGATGAGAGAGTCTTTACTGGTGAAACTGGTGGGGTAGCAGGAGTAACAATGTCCATGTTCTCCACGGCCGCTGTCACTACCGCTGTACTGTCGCTGTTGTTCTGTACTTGATCTGTGGCAGGACGCTGCAGTTCTTCGATGAGGTCATGTAGTGACAGGAGGTGAGACAGTCCCTGGTCCTCCATCTCCTTCAATGCATCGCTCCTGATGAAGTTCATCACGAAGTCGAGGAGTTCCACCTCTGACGCATCTGCACCTGGCAAATCACCTGTCGCTGGCCCCTGGCATGCTTCTGCTACCTGGGAGAGCACCTCGACGTTTGCAGCTCCAGCCAGTCGGTACAACTGACGTTTAAGGTCTCGGCATAGTAGCTGTACCTCTGCCATCTTCAATGTCGAAAATCTCAGTCACAATTTCAGTTGGTTCAGTGTTGATCAGCGTCGACCAGTAGGTGGCGCTAATCCCGGACGAGCCCCCAAATGTTACCACCACGCCACTGGGTGAGTGTGGACCGGTAGCATTTACCCCTGTGATGGGATTAAACACAAGACGTCAGGAATACGTGGCAATGGCTTTTCCGCATTATTTATTCTGCCATAAGGAATTAAACATACATAAAATCATAAATCAATAATACATCAGACTTTCTTATAGCTACTCATTCACTTAACATTACATAGATACCAATACATTTCCTTAACAAAATACATTTCGAAATACAGGTTGCAGTTTTATGACCTTGACCTTTCTTCCCCAAACTGATGCTCGGTTTGAACTGCAGGAGATTGTCTTGACCATGTCTACATGCCTAAATGCGCTGAGTTGCCGCCATGTGATTGGCTGATTAGAAATTAAGTGTTAACGAGCAGTTGGACAGGTGTACCTAATAAAGTGGCCGGTGAGTGTACATATCTACTTTGCCAATATTCCACAGTGACAAGACACATAGACACATAGAAGACACCCTGGCACTTTAAAATGATATATTCAGGTAACAAAAAATACCAACATGCTAATGAGCAGGTGCAAAGAGCTCAAATATGTATTAGAAAAAAAAATAATAAATAAGTAAATAAAAGTCTGACCAATGTAAGCTAACAGGACCTGATCTGCTGGACCTCAAGTCAAACAATACATCAACACAAATGTTGTTAAAGATAAAGCAATTTCATCTTTGATACCTCGATACCTGTTTGTTTGGCTCCTTTGATAATAATTATTGATGCACATGTTACCACCACGCCACTGGGTGAGTGTGGACCGGTAGCATTTACCCCTGTGATGGGATTAAACACAAGACGTCAGGAATACGTGGCAATGGCTTTTCCGCATTATTTATTCTGCCATAAGGAATTAAACATACATAAAATCATAAATCAATAATACATCAGACTTTCTTATAGCTACTCATTCACTTAACATTACATAGATACCAATACATTTCCTTAACAAAATACATTTCGAAATACAGGTTGCAGTTTTATGAAAATACTCTTCTGAACAAAAATCCCGTACATGGAGTTCGTTTGGAAACTTAAGTAAAATGACGTGACATATCACGTTCGTGGGCGAATAAACCCATGCTGAGTGTGCTCACTTGACTGATTAATCTTATTCAGAAAGCAAACGTGTTTAACTTACACACATAACCACATTTAAGCTATGAACCTCAGTACACATTCAACTATGACGACAGTCTCACAATTGTAATACATCTTGGTCTTTAAGCAACTTTGACAAATACAACCTAACACATTTCCTTTGTTACAAAAGCGCGCACGAGTCCTTCTTACTCTATTCATATTCAATGGCCAGGGCTAAGTACCTGGGGTGACACAGCTAGCATCTACAAACAACTCGGTTTAACTTTCACAACAGTTTACCTTTTAACACACCGCCTCAATCAAACATGTCTAGGACTCATTAATGTTTGACCCCACAACTTGTTTGAAAGAAAAGACATAAATTTACTGACCTGTGATGGGATTAAACACAAGACGTCAGGAATACGTGGCAATGGCTTTTCCGCATTATTTATTCTGCAGCTAAGCCACTGGCCACGCTCAGTTCCCATCACCTACAGCGCCCTCTCTTGGCGTAGACATTTCTCAGTTAATAGACAAAACCAATGCAGAGAAGTACAAATGATGTAGACACATAAAAACAGAAAACAGTGGCGTATGACCCCTTATTATTTTACCTTGTTGAATATGTATGTTTTTTTTAAATATTGACTGAAATGTTAATGAACTAGATGAATTACTTGCCTTTAAGAGATGCTTTCTATTTGTTATTTATGTATAATGTGTGTGGTGTATCATGTATATCTGAGTTTAAGCCAACCTAAACTACTGTTCTAGACCAACCCGCTACACACAGTTACACACCACGTATGTGATGAGCTGGTCTGACTTTCTGAAGGACTTATTTTTTTTATGTGTCACTTTCACACTAAATCAGACATTGTGTCAGAACCTGCAGTAAAATGTTAACTCCTCTCCTACTTGTGTCTTGGAGCTGCTTTATAAAAATTAAAGGATGTCTGATGGTATTTTTTTTGCAGCAGCTTTTATTAATTGCCTGTTGCAGAACCCAGGAAATACGGAACATTCTGAAAGGACTCAGTATGAACTCTAAAGTTTGATTTATAATTCTGTTAGGTGTTGTAGCGCCAAAGATAAAATGTCATCTGCTCTGGAAGAACTGACGCAGCTGATAATGTGTGTTGTATGTTGGAAGCCGTGAAGGACAAACTTTCCATTTTGGGCAGATGAATGTGGAAACGTCGTCCTGGTGTCAAAGCCCTGCTCGTACATCAGTCTGCAGGAGAAGCTCCAGCATCTCAAAGCGTGAGACTTTTTTACTTTTTTACCCGCGATGGAGTCGCGGAGGGCGTGGTGACGTCCGCTCTAATGAATCACAGAGACTGACCCTGCAACAGCGTTTCCCGTCGGCACAAAAGCTGCATTCGTGGCGACCGCGGGGACGTTCATCAAACTCTGATCAAGTCTCTCCTGTGTTTGATTTCCCGTCCGGAGGCTTTCATGGATCGAGAAGTTTGGACTTTTTTCAGCAATGTGCATAAACTAATTAAAAAAAAAAAAAAAGAGCAGGGAAATCAATCCTGAGCATAATTAAACCCAAACAGGGAGAACAGCAGCACTGGGAGCAGTGGTTGGTAGAGTGGCTCGGATCCACTTGGGCGGTAAGATATCGACATGTGGACTTGAGGAAAAACAATGGGTTCCTCAGCCCAATTTGATCGAATGGAATTTGGATCTGATTCCACTTAGGTTGTTGTCTTTTGGTTACTAAGCACAAAGCAGATAACCTTACCTGCATTACTGCAAATGAGAATAAGCACAGGTGTTCGCCACCGAATCCATCAGCAGCTGCTGAAATGTAATAAATAATAATAATAAATCTTCAAATGTGAAATGTGCTTAAATCTACAGATGATGCAGCTCAAAACAGAATGCATGTATGCTTTAGTTTTTATTGCATTAGAGAAAAGCAGCAAATTTAGACCAAGAGTTTTCACTATTCATTGTACAAATCGCACTATAAAATGTTGCTGCTTCTTGGCCAGGTTGTTCTTGAAAAAGAGGTTAAATAAAGGTAAAAATAAAAAAAAGGCGTGACTTTCTATTGTTGGAATAACAGGAGACGTGTATGTACGAATGGAACACAACAAAGAAAAGCATTTGTGATTAATTCCTAATCCACGATTTCAAAGGTTACTGCGTATTGCAGCGGCTTTCCTGCGAGCTGAGGAGGATGTAGTTTTGAAGAAAAAAAGAGGATTAAGAACATTAATTCAATCCATGTAGAAGGAGGAACATGATTTGTGTGAAACTTGCCCGTATTTACACAATAGATCAGTCCTTCAACAAAATGCAGAACAACATTTCCCTGACACTTTCATGTAGTCGATTTTTAAAGAAAAGCGTTCCTTAATTCACTGTTTATTCTGCATGTGCCGAAGGGGGAAATGCATGCATGTACACTGAGGTAAAGGGAGGATGTAGGTGTGATTGCGTCCTATATTTTACTTGCTCATTACTTATTTTCCCCTGTTCCTGCTGCACGTCTCCAGGCCGTTCGACGGGAGGAAATCGCCGTGCGATTCACTGGTAGCGTGTTGCTGTGTGATTTCCCAGCAACAAACACCACTTTATTTGTAAGAATCTAACATCAAACAGGGGAGAACAGGCAGGAAGGTGACGTCCGACTGTCCCACTGTATAAAAAATATGTTTTAAAACCACCGGCTGCAGACAATAAAAGTTTGCAAGGGAACAAACTCCTCAGCGAGCGATTAACCCAGAGACATTATGTCTAAGATGCAAAATTGGCTGAGCAGCATTTCGTCAATAGAAGCTTCATCAGGCGTTTAACCGTGGGAGCACGGAACAATGAACAGAACATTGTCAGGATTTTACTTTTTGGCACCGAAAAATTGAACATATACTGCAGTTTTGCACAAGGCCCCACTGCACGTTAATATTATCCAGATGGTGATTATTATATGGATGTTGTCATCATTTAATAGCAGAACAAATGTAATTTAACTTTACATAAGGTTATCGGAAGTAATGTTTGCTTTAGCAGACATTGGCTTTTGTTTAAGCTACAACTCTGCTCCATTAGTCCCTGAGCTCGTGTGATTCTGGGTAATGAAGCACATGTTGCCGCGTTGACAGAATGTTGCAGAGAAACGGTTTTCTGACCACAGGAAAAGTTTTGGATTTGAGGCTGAAGCATGTGTTTTCTGTCTTGATGAACCTGAAACTAAATATACTGCATAATTGGTTGAGCTCTACAACAGAGAATATGATGACACCTATGATATGAATCAAAAATGAAATATACACAATTTCTAAATAAGTATCTGACATGATCAATACTATTGTGATTATGGGAAGATATCATATACATGCATTTAAATGGAAAAGTCGAGGACCTTTAATAATATATTATTATTGAACCACTTTATTTGTAAATTTTATGGTAATATTAGAAACTTCAACTTGCAATAACTACAATAACAATTTTACTGCTTAACTGAATGAAAAGTCAATGACTCAACATGATAATGTGTCTATAATGTGAATGATTTGGTAAACAGGATTGTCTCATTGCAAAAAAGAGATTAATAAAATAACCAGTGATTATTTTATTTAATTATTATTAAAATTTTTAAATTTTTACCACATTGTAGTAGATCTATATTTTATTGTAATTCATATCCATTTATTTATTGCAATGATAGTATTTATGATTATTTTTCCTTCCTGTTTCTGTAACATTGCAAAATGAAGGTTCTTACTACTTGATTTTTAATTTTTTTATTGTTCAATAAAGTTTGATATTTGAATGACCAGCAAATAAGCAGGTTCATTTTACAATAATTTTATTAGGGTAATATACTAAGGACTAAAGGAGTCCATGTGGAGACGTTTAGTTTGTTTTCTGCTTATTTTGTACTTAACTTCTGCCTCAGTTTTGGAAAAAATAGAAACATGAGTCAGTCATCAACTCACAAGAATGAGTATGAATGTGTATGTATCTGTATGTAATTAGTCAAACAGAACCATAAATACTTGTATCCATGACCTCAGTACTTTCAGGTTGAACGTTGATTTGCTGTAGAAGCTAAATTTCCCCCTGTCATGGGACAGAAAAAAAATTATCCTATTTGACGAGTTGTGGTGACGTCCTGACAGAGCCGGTGGTCCGGGACCCGGACAGGTGACATCCCCGACAGGTGGTTGCCGTGGTTACGTTCCGTGCTGCCCTGTTGGCCCATCGGCGGCAGCGTGGCCGGGGGGGCGGAGCCAGAGGTGGCCCTGCTTATTGATAGTCTGGGGGGGGCATCTGAGCATCTCAGCTAATTATGATTAATGCCTCCGTGTCTGCTGGATCACAAACTGCAGATGCGTGAAATTAACTTTAATTACTCTGTTTGTACAGTTCACTTGTTTCTGTTTTGTTTTGCTCTGATAGGACTATGTGTGTGTGTGTGTGTGTGTGTGTGTGTGTGTGTGTGTGTGTGTGTGTGTGTGTGTGTGAGCGAAGAGCGAAACACATCAAGCATTAAAAAGTGGCCAACGGTGCACACTTCCTCCGCTATTATAAATGATAATATCAGAATTTGTGCATATTTTAAATCATATTCGACTATTTGCATCATTACGTCATAGTGACGGAAAACAGATAAAGATCTGCAACTTTCCGTTGGATGCGTACGTGGAATATTAGCAATGTTAGCTTAGAGGCTGAAAACTTTTCCCTAAACTGGATGGTCTGGGTTAAAAAAAAAAAAAAAAAAAAAAAAAAACGCCTGTCTACCTAGACGTCCTCCTGGGTGTGAACATGATAAATACTCTTTTAAAGCCACATTAAACTAGATCATTTCATGCTGACTGGCTGAAAGTTGCATATATCACACTTAATGGAGTCATAAGATTCCATGCAATATTCATGAGCTCCTTTCACATTCAGGTAGCGTTATCCAAATAGGGCTGAGTAACTTCTCAAATTCTAAAATCCCCCCTCCCCGTCTGTCTCGCCGCCTCTTCTGGATGATCAGCAACTCCACTCGTTGCATGTTGATGTGAGGTCAGTGGCTGTTGAACGTTTCCTGCAGATCGATTCTGGGTCTCGGAGCAAAATTCATAACACGGGCTCAGGAAGATAGAAGAGAGAGTAGGCGCAACCGAGGGACTTTTGATGATTTTGTATTAGAGAAGGTCAAAAATAAGTCCAGAACACATTTTTTTACTCTATATATACAATGTTAAATGTTATAACCACTTACAAATTCAAGGTAAATGTTGCATGGTGATTTGTCAAATGTAGTTAAGATAAGATAAGAGATAAGATATGACTTTATTGATCCTAGAACGGGGAAATTTGCTTGTTACTGCAGCGTACAGAGTAAAGAAAAATAAAAGCTAAAGAAAATAAAAGCTATGAAAAATAAAAATACGCAACACTATGTACAAAATTCATAGAATTTGTTGATCTGCATACACAGTATGCATTATGGACATAGAATGGAGAAAAAATACTAATAAATAGTAAGAAAAGAGTATGCATAAGCAAAGCATATATACATACATACATGCACGTGCACACATATTTACATATTTGCATATATATATACGCACATACACACATGTACACATACATAGCTAATGCATACTTAAGGTGCAGGATGTGTGTGTGTAAAGAAAAGTGACTACAGGTTAATTTAATGGTCACAATTCATCACCTTTCTATTTATTAGGAAAAAAGAAAAAAACTTTTGAGAATTTTCAATTGGGTTTTATCAGTATCACAGCACCGACGCAGCTTTTCTCAAAGTCACTAACGACCTTTTAATGGATGTTGACCCAGTGTTCAATTCTTTCGCTGCTGGACATAAGTGTGGCCCTCCATTGATCCGAGTATCTCAGGAGTCAATTCTAGGAGCAATTTCTCTCCTCATATACCCTCCCTCTGGAGTAATGTCATCCTCGGACGTTGTATTCCTTACATCGGTGTGCAGATGGTTTCTGTTCAGTTCTAAACTGCTGTTTTCTGAAGGTTTGCTTGATTGATATATATTTAAAAAAAAAAATGGATGTCGGTGTATTTTCTTCAGCTCAATTTTAATTGAATAACAATCCTCAGCTTCCTGTCATGATGCATCAAGACCTTGGTTTCCTGTTTGATAGGAAATTCTGTTTTAACAACATTCTGCAAAGCTTGTTCAATTATTTTATGACCTCAGAATCATTGCGAAAATCAGCTATTTTGAATTTTAGAGACTAGTGTAGTGCCCATAGAAAGTCTTTTTGTTTTCACATTGTTTTAACAGCTTGTCCATCTATACATCCATAAAACAATAGTGTCCATATTTCCTGAGGGTCTGTGAACGCATCTTGGAGTTTCAGTGTACTTTATGCTTGTAGTTTATATTAAAGATGCTGCAGTGGTTCTCTGAAAGAAGCAAAGACAACAGCATGTGAGCTTTTCTTACAAAGTTTGGTGCTTTGGCCGCAGGAGCCTGTGTTAATGAGGAAATAAAGCAGCATCTAAACCAGGAAACTGGCTCAGCAGGAGCTCGATCGTTTGCTTTTGCCTTAATCAAAATGCTTTGAATTGACTCCAGGCTGTGAATTTCAGAGGCTTGTTCACATCTCCTGTGTTTGAGCCTCTTTACATCAGCTCCCTGTTTATTTTAGGATTGATTTTCAGATGTGATCCCAACAAAACTAACATTTTCTTAACAAAAAACTAAATTAATTAATTAATTAACTAAAATCAAGAAAAAAAAAACTTAAAATATGTTTAATTATCTAAAAAAACAAGATCCATCCACCTGTTCAGATTTCAGTTTTTGCAGAGTTTTTTAAGGATGACGCTATTGTTTTTTCTTTATATGTTTAATTTAGCTCATAAATGCTCTCTGTGTGTTATACAACATGTTCAAGTTTTTAGTTCCTTCCAATCTCTCTTCTGTTTTAAATGCACGTTTGTTTTCTATTGTAAAGCACTTTGTAGCCATGTTGTGAAGGGTGCCATATAAATAAAGTTTATTGCTATTATTTTGTACAGGGCTTTTGCATTGTTTTGCATACTCCCGTTTTTGCATCCCGTGCTCCGGTTCTGGCTGCAGGATTTATGTCCACCCTTCCCCCGCGTGCTGGGGACCATATTTCAGGGCGTTGCGTTGGCCGCCGTGTGAGGGGGGTTCTGTTTACTATTGAGCTTGATACGCTCGAAGCGGAATCCCACGGAAATGGAGCGGCAGTAAGAAAAGTAATTTACAGTGATGAAGAATGCTCTCTTGGTTAATGTTTCGGAATAAATGCTCCGAGGCAGCGGTGTGCACCATTTGTGGAGTTAATCTGTGGATTTATGGACAGTAACTGAAGTTAAAGGCCGTCCTTTATAGGGTTATTGTTGTGCTACATCAGGTGAAGTTAGTGTCGGCCATCTGGGCTCTGGAGGTTATTCAAACAGACTCCTGTGTTCCACTGACTTATGATTAGGAGACTGCGCTGTCAATACTGCGCTTTACATTGTTTATCTTGGATTTAATGAGTGTAAATATCAGATGAGGACTTCCTGATCCCATTCGATTTCATCACTATGTCTTCAATGTGCAAAAAAACTGTGCAACATGACAACTATATATATATATATATATATATATATATATGCACACATACAAAGTTAGAAGTTTGGAGTCACCTAGAAATGTCCTGTTGCACTGTTATTATTATCAGAAATAAACTGTATACACTGGTAATGTAGTAAATGGCTATTCTAGCTGCTACTTTTTTAAGTGATATAGGTGAATATCTGTCTAGATTCTCACTCATCCAGGTCATTGTAGTGTGAAAGGAGTTATTTGTAAGCAACTGGACTTCTTCTTGTAGCGTGAAGATGTTTCACCTTTTAGCCAAAAGGCTTTTTTTCAGTTCTGGTCTGATGCTGGAAACCAGGAGCTTATATCTCTGGATCATCAGGTGAAACAGTAAACCACACTCTCATGGCAGTGGTCGCACAAGTCACACTTCGAAGTGTCCATTCAGAAAGACCAGCTTTGACCAGAGGAGGTGGGCTGCGTCAGAATCCATCACCTGATGATCCAGAGATATAAACTCCTGGTTTTTGCCATCAGACCAGAACTGAAGAAGCCTCCTGGATAAAAGGTGAAACGTCTTCAAGCTACAAGAAAAAAGTCCAGTTGCTTACAAGTGATTCCTTTGTCACATAGATGAATGGAGGCCTTTTTCTCCAGTGTTCTAATGGTTCGTTCTGTTTGCTAATTGCATTAGAAGCTAATGGATGATTAGAAATCCCTTGTTGCTATTATCTTAGCACAGCTGAAAGCAGTTTAGCTGCTCAGAAGGACATTCTTTGATGAAAGCATTTCATATTTAAAAAAAAAAAATTCTGAATAAAAGTATGACTACTTATAGAAAACACTAAACTACTACTTTCTGCGTGACCCACTGCCATGTGGTGTCACCTTAAAAAAATGGTACCAGATAAAGATATTTATCACTTTATGATTTTAAAAACACATGCTATCATCTATGTTTTATATTATAGGTAGATTCAAGATTTCAAATTTAACAATATTTTTTTTTTCGTTTACACCATTTGACAAAATCTTTTTACAAAAATCATGATTTTTGTAAAAAAAAAAGAAAACAAAATGACCTAAATGGCAAAAACCAAATTTTTAACAAAAATTGTACATTTTGAAACGTGAAGTGGTTCATTAAACTGGATTTAAATTTTCCTTTCTTTTCTTTTCTTCTTTCTTTCCCTTAAACTTCCTTTGATTTTTAAAATGTTTGATGACAAAATCTGCTGTAGAATGTGAATAGGCAGTTAATTACCTTAAGAATAAAAACCTACTGCACAACATCACCCAGATGAATTCCCTCACAACTTCAGCTCCTCCGAATGAGGCTGATGTTTAATTTGACTACGTGCTACGTGACAAATGCCTCGATAAGTCACACAACCGACCTACAGCACGAGCTGGTGACAATATGAGAGCCTGGTACTGGCTGAATTACTGTGCAAACGCACAACAACTTCCACAGTGGCATTTCCCTGACATTTATGTTTGTTATAACATAGCTGAGGACGCATTCTCTGCTTCAAAATTCTGCACGAGAAAACTCCAACTGAACGTAGCTTTATATATTGCACGTGGGTTAAGCAATTATTATTGATTTTTAAGAGAATATTAATGAGGTCTAATGGGAAAGAACCGTTTCCGTGGTGATTTCTTCACCATCTGTACTGCTGTGCTACATCAACGTCGTCTTGCAGGAGCATGCAGGCGGCCGGCGACATTTAGTGTTTTATAGACAGTGTGCGGTGTAAAGGTCTCGTCACTGGTGATTCATCTTTGCTCAACGGCCCTGGTCCCAGTTTTTTTTCCCGTGACTTCACGCAGTGTTATCGCTCTTTTTTACCACCAACTTTCCACCTCGTCCTGTTCTCATGCAGAAAGATGATCGATGCATCGATCTGTATGAAAATTCAGTTGAAATATTCTCTGCATTATAGACATGACAGAGCTTCCAGCTAAAGCTGCATTAGATTTTAAATATTAAAAAACTCCCTTTTGTATAAATATATAGTATTGGGCAGTAGACATCAATAGATATGGATAGTGGAGTGTGGAAAAAAAAAAAAAAAAAAGACGTATCATTCAAACCGATTTCACTAAATTGTGGCCATGACGTGTTGTTAAAACGATAACTAAACATATTATCAACATGCTGTTTGTCTTCTAACTGGACGTGAGTTATGGCGGCGTCCACCTGTCCTCGCTTTGCCCTTGTGATTCAGAGCGCCGTCATACACGATAAAAAATGACCCTGGAACGAGAGAGACCGACTCTCCCTCTCTCTCGGTGGGCAGGTAGATTCATCAACGTCTGATAAGCATGAAAAAACTTGTCACGTCAAGCAACAGCCTCCTCAACACACACAGAACCCCTCGTTGCTTGGCCCACCGATGCCGTGACAGGGGTCAGAAACGACTCAGGGTCACATCAATGCGTTTCTGCACTTCTTTCATTTTGGCTGGAAAGAATAATTTCATTTTGGCCATGTTCATTTTGTACTACCCACATGTTTTGACACAGGGAATGTGTGCTTGTGTGTATGTGTGTGTGTGTGTGTGTGTGTGTGTGTGTGTGTGTGTGTGTGTGTGAGAATCCAGACCTGTTGAATGTTCTCTGTTCGTAAAACAGACAGAGGGACACACCTGATAACCTGATTGGTTGATTGCTAAGTGAATTTTAAAGTGAATAATTAACATGTTAAAATTACTTCACTTGCATCATCCCTCCAACCAAATAAAAAAATTTAAAAAATACATTTGTTTGCAAAAATGCATTGATTTTCACTGGGGTTGTTTTTGACCCCACTTGGGTTGGGATGATACAAAAATTGCGCTGTCTTAAAATTAAAAATAAAATAAATGAAAATGCAAATGGCCACATGTCACATTGACTATTACCTTTAAGCAACCTACAGGGTCATTGTTGACCCAACTTATGCATGTTAAGGTTCAGATGCTCATACATTATCATAATTGGACTAGACAAATCCTTTGACTCGCCAGCATGGATTCATCTCACTTCTTTGCTGTTTCACCAGCTTCTCATAATCAATTAATCCGTCTTTAATTGACATTAGTCCCACAGAGATCGTAAAACTCAATAAAGGAAGACCTTGTTAAAACAGCAGAAGCAGCAAGATGAAGTGTGTGAGTGTGATTACAGGCTTGATCTTAAGCGCTTATTCACCCCAACGTAATGCTTTATATACTGAGTGGTGCCTCAGACACAGCATCAGACTTTTATTGAAAATGGATTTTTTGTTTTTTTGGTGGCAGCCCCTAATATGTGATTTAAAATTGCATTATATAAAAGGTTAGAAGCTGTGTGTGTGTGTGTGTGTGTGTGTGTGTGTGTGTGTGTGTGTGTGTGTGTGTGTGTGTGTGTGTGTGTGTGTGTGTGTGTGTGTGTGTGTGTGTGTGTTGGGGGGGTGCAACATTTGAAGGCAGAGTATGCAGAATTTCTCTAAATATGTAATGACTCTTAATCATCACATGAGACCCTCTAGAAGTGTGTTTTTGTGCAGAGATAATGCCCTATGTTTGTCTCTTTGTATTAGTAGTAGAAGAGTGTGTGTGTGTGTGTGTGTGTGTGTGTGTGTGTGTGTGTGTGTGTGTGTGTGTGTGTGTGTGTGTGTGTGTGTGTGTGTGTGTGTGTGTGTGTGTGCCAATAACAGGGCAGGGCGTCGTGTTTCACTGCACTGGTCTCTTTTTTTTTTTGCATGCGGAGCAGAAAGCGACCAGGGAGCGATTACAGCAGGTAACAGACAAAGCGGCACCTTCCTGCAGCGTTGCGGGGACGTTTGCTGAATTGTGTTTGCTGCTTTTCTAAATGAAACCGCTGAGGCGGGATTTAAAATAAAAAAAACACGATGATTTGATTTCCCTGTTTTCCCACGACGTTGTTTTCTCCACGGAAGTTTCACTTCCACTCGTCGCCGCCTGTCTTGCGTGGAGCTGGCAGCCAACCGTGTTCTCCAACGAATCCTGCATAGTCTGCTCTTAAGTAAGGCTGATGCTCGTCAAGACAAATGACTGTATATGCAGGTGTAATTTAATGCCGGTGGTCTATCGCTCTCTTTCTCCCTTCAGCAGAAGGCTCTAATGAGCATGGAAAGAGCAGACTAAAGAAACAGCCTTCTCAACAGATGTCTGTGGACATTAAGGAGCCCACACTTTCAAATATTATGTGTTCAAATTACAGTGTATGCACGTTCTCTCTCTTTCTTTCTTTGCACTTAATCATCACTGAATGAGTCACCAAACTTAGCAGTATGTGCTCCAAACAGGAGAGCTCTGGATAAAAGGTCAGCTTGAACAGTGCAATTTTTCCCCCCCAAGTCCTCAAACAACTGTCAAACTCCTTCCCCGGTTGCTGCGGCAACGTCGAAATGAGCGAAGCAATGCATCATGGACAGGAACAGAGCCGGTTAAGGGTCAGTTCCTGTGCACTTTACTCTGATGTAGAGGGGGATAATCTGTGTTTTTTGGTCCTGTGTGGAGATAGAGATGATCCCATTAATCACAATCCAACGATCCAATCATCTGCGCTGTATCATCCGTCCAAATCCACCATTCAGTCCTTAAAGACATGGATGACAGAGTCTGGGGTAGAGGAACTGGACTGGCCTCAACCCCATAGATAGATAGAAACATAGATTGAACACCTTTGGGATGAATTAGAGCAGAGACTGAGAGCCAGGCCTTCTCCTCCAACATCAGTGTGTGACCTCACAAATGCACTTTTGGTCTAAAATTCCCATGAACACACTCCTGAACCTTGTGGAGAGCCTTCCCAGACGAGTCGATGTGATATGAATTCATAGAGAGTCAAGGCAGGTGAGCAGATACTTTTGGTGATATGGTGCATGTACAGGAACTTCTATGTGTTTAGAAATCAACCACAGCTTTGGCTGGTGGTATGCTGCACATACTTTTTTGTGTGAATTCTTTTGGATATATATTCAAAACACTAATATTATCCTGCAGCAGCCCTTCTTTACAGTGTAAAGCTCTATTATCACAGCTCCTCCTCATGTTGTTTCCCAGCAATTTCATTACAATTCATTTTATTTCAATCACATGATTTAATGATCACAGAAAAGCCAGGAGATATTTAAATATACTAAAATATTGAACTGGTGCCACCATTCAAGTAAATATATTCATATTTTTGGTGTACATTATTATTACTTGTAACTAGCAATGTTAGTCAACAAAAGTACTTTCATGTTATTTCTCTTAATTCTAATACATTATAACACAGCTTTAACTTTTTGCTGTTTTCTGGCTTTTTAAAATACACCCTTAAAGAAGAATGGTTAGAATTTCATCTTGTAGGACAATTAATTTCTACAATGAAGTGATGTAGCTATAAATAGATTTAACACTTCCTGTAACCTGGATAAAGCACCATGCCCAAAGCGTCATTTATCAATATCCTTATAATAGTACATTCAAAAGTATGTGACAAAAGTTAAAGATTTGTTATATTTAACAAGAGTAGAACAAAGTCGGTTTACAATGTAAAAACCTCCAAGTAGAGTCCAGTATCAAACGCCTGAAACCCAGAAACCTTGTGTATCACAGCTATGATGAATGAATAAGCAAAAATGCTAAATAATAATAATAAAAATATCTCACCAGTTGTTTTGGTGATTTAAGAAACGTTGTCAGCAACTCGCCCAGAATATTCACTTCTGTGAATCTGTGAACAGGATAAATCAACTCAAACAATAGTTTCTAGTTTCAGATACAAAGAAAGATTTTATTCCAGATGCATTTGTTCTTTTTTTTTCCATTTTGCCATAAAAAATGACTTTTCAGGCAAAAACTTGAGATAATTTTGTCTCCTCATTTCCATATGAAGCTTTGGCCGGATTCTCAACCACCGCGTTATCTACTTCCTGTGGTGAACAAACTTTGTCAGATGATTTGTTACAGAAAAAACACGAAGAGGCAAAGATATCTGGTCTTTGGCAAGAACCGAGTTATTAAAGTGAGCTTGCCTGGCAGTCAAACCCGGCCTCGCTCATATTATCTTTTCCTTTTCTTATTTTTTTTTAACTTCCTTGGTAGCACAATTGCCGTCTAGGTCATTATATTTTAGCCAGAAGCTGCAGGAATAGCACAGAAACGCAGGCGCCCGCTACAATTGGTTTGCCTCAAGGTGCTTTACACCATGAAAGTGTAATTTCAGCAGAGGAACATTAGGAGTCGGGAGCAGATCATCGGTTTTACGTAATGGCAGTGTACCACCACTTCTCTGTTTCGAGATATCAATATTCCTCTATCTCACTTAACGTCTGGTTTCTTCCAAACGGCCCAATCGTCATTTTTCCAGCATATCACAGAGATAAAATACCAGTGTATGATTTTCATAGGCTCGTTGCTGCGAAACCATGGAGTGAACGTCATTCCAGGTGAATGACAATGAGCAAAAAAAAAAAAAAAGTTATGCGGTACTGTAGTGATTATGCACATCCTTTTTCATGGATTTTTTGGATGGATATTCAAAACATCATTATTATCATTCAAAGTTAAAATCCTACAGACTTATGTATCTCACCACTAAGTGTAAAGCTCTGCATCACAGCTCCTCCTCATGTTGTTTCCCAGCACTTTCATTACAATTCAAAGCTCTGATTTCCCGTTACTTCCTACACTACACTATTTAGAGATATCAATATTCTTCTATCGCACTTTACATCTTGTTTCTTCCATTCAACCCAATCGACAATTTTTGCAGCATATCACAGAGATTAAATAACAGTGTTTGAGTCTATTCTATATCACCGATTGTCTATTCATAGGCTTGTTGCTGCGAAACCATGGAGCGAACGTTACGCCATTCTCCAACATTCCAGGTGAATGACAATTAGCAAAAAAAAAAAAAAATTTTGGGGTACTGAAGTGATTATGCACATCACACACAATTTTTTGGATGGATATTCAAAACATCATTATTATCATTCAAAGTTAAAATCCTACAGACTTATGTATCTCAGCACTAAGTGTAAATCTCCGCATCACAGCTCCTCCTCATGTTGTTTCCCGGCACTTTCATTACAATTCAAAGCTCTGATTTCCCATTTTTTCCTGAACTGATCGTGCAGCCGCTGTAACGAAAGTATCGTAACGTCTCTCAAAAACCACCTGTTAGACGTTTTTTCCTTTATTCCTCACGCTAACACAGGCCACTATGGGCTGTTTCCATCTCACACCAAGAAGCATTCACAGAGCCTCGGGAAATCCCAGCACTATCACCTAACATAACAAAATCTTGCCCTAAACACATATAACAGTAACATGCTCATATTGTTTCACTATACTGTAAAAAGTACAAAGATCTACACTCTCAACATCGATTTATTGCCCTTTTTCTTACAATAACTGTATTTTGCATGTGTCTTCTCTACTTAGCTTCCACTTTTTCACAGGGATACATACTTCCTATGAACATTGCACTAGTATCTATCAATGCCAGTTTGGGATTGAAGGCAATAAGGCCTCTCATAAAATGGATCCACTAATATCTTTTTAGTCGTTAAAAAAGAGTGTGCTGCTCTTGTCTTTAAATGTACCACCACTACACTATTTGGAGATATCAATATTCTTCTATTGCACTTTAAATCTCGTTTCTTCCATTCAACCCAATCGACAATTTTTGCAGCGTATCACAGAGATAAAATAACAGTGTTTGAGTCTATTCTATATAACCAATGTCCTATTCATTCATTGTTGCAGTGAAACCATGGAGGGAACGTTACGCCGTTGTCCAACGTTCCTAGTGAATCACAATGAGCCAAAAAAAAAAACTAAAACTAAAAAGTACCGTAGTTGCTGTGAGAGCGCTCCAGGCTCCAGAGGACGGAGATGGCAGATTGTGTTTTATCACTGTACAGAATATCATTTAACATCACAGAAGAGATAATTCTGTGCACGCTATTTTCTTCCCCGGCCCCTCGGAAACGTCCGTCCGTTGTTCGCCGATACGGAAAACGCCTGTCAGCGCGAGCATGAATAAAATATGGATTTAGCATGACAGTTCCTCCTGCTCTGGTGTGTTGTTCTAATGAGGAGAGATGGGGCGATGAGACAGGAAGACGAGCGCCGAGCTTGGCAGGTTTTCATTAGGTGGTTTTGTTGCGGGGGTCTATAATTAATCCTTCTGAGACCACCGATGACGGTCTCCTTCACCAACGGAGAAATGTTTAAAATGAAAGTAGATGGACTGAATGCAGATGCAACATGCATCAGGCTTCTTCTTCTTCTTCTTCTTCAGCGGGTCTCTCTGCAGACGCTTTCAATTAAATATTTGCGACTTTAAAAACCAGGAAACAGGAAGTGAACAGTGGTCTGCTGCTTTTCGTGAAATTACAATCTCATCCCTCTGCCAACCTGCCACTGGAATAAGGCAAATTTAAATAATGGCCACTCTTAAATAATTAAAATTTATCACCTTATATTTGTTCCATCTGAACTGTGCTACTTTTCTGGATCGTAATTACTATGGTCAAAAAACGGCATCTGTCACTCCAACCATGATGAAATACTATTTTTTTTTTATTTGGAGAGAAACAGTGAGCTTGCTGCTAATTCATATTTGTCCCAGGACAAGCAGAGTAAAATACAACAACCTTGAATGACAAAAACATAAAACAACGCAAAGTAATATACCATGAATTACAGAATATTAGGATGGGCATTTATTTATTTTTGTTACTTAACAGCACAGTTTTTTTTTAAACCAGGTGACATTTTGGGACAGGAGATAAATTCCTTTCTGACAAAAATCTTGCAAAACTGGAAAAATATGATAATTTACTATAATTATTATTTTTAATTAAGTAAGACCATTGTATAACTGCATTTATCAAAAGTCAGATTACAGTACTGTAGAATTGAATTTATTGTATTTACAGATTTAGATTAGAAAATACATGTTGTGTCATCTTCACACAATGATTGATGCACTTTAACAACAATTTCTAATTTTGTTTTGGATTTTTGCACACAAAGCTGTCACCGTTCTTTAACATCATTTGAGCATCGTAATAGTTGTAGTAGAAGAACATGCAGCATCAGTGGTCACTTCTTCTTTCTGATTTTTACACCAGGCCTGGCGCTTAATTAAAACTACCATTTGGTTATTTACTGTACACACACATATCTACACACGCATGCATCAGCATTTGGTTAAGCAGATAATCAGATTGAAATAACCCATGTAGAGACGTGGTGGCTCCGTGTGATCAGCAGGAAACTGTGATCCTCTGGTTTGACTCGATTTTTGAGCCACATCTCTCCCAGGTTTAGATGCCATAGCACAGGAACCACTTTTACTTTCACTTTTCCCTCTTTTTTTTTGCTATTTGTCTCTTATTTCTGACAACAGGAGCAAACAGGATGCAGGCTGTAAAAGTGCTGCTGTGACAGAATTAGTGCTGATGCTGCGGCTGTGAAAGGTCAGGAGGAGGCGGAGGGGTCGTCGCGAGGATTTTCGGTCGTCTGCCCGTCAAAGTGATTTCCTCCGGCGTGGGATGTGATGCTTGTGGGAAAAGAATGAGCCTGATCCTCAAATCAGAAGAGTAGAAGGAGACACACAGAGCAGCAATGTTGGGCACGTTACTATAAATGTAACTAGTTACCAGGGAAAATAACCATTGCATTATTCATTTATTTAGATTTTTTAATAAGTTTCAAAATGTACTGGGATTTCCTGAGGGTCTGTAAACTCATCTTGAAGTAAGAAGCTGCAGTGAATGGAAGAAAAAAAGACACAGCACTCGTGAACTTTTATCGCTAAGTCTTTTGTTTGGGCATTGGTTATAGCGACGACACAGTATTCAGTAACTCCTTTTCTTCAATGAGTCGCTTAAAACTCCTCTGACTCTGACCTGTTGCCAAGTGCCGTAACAGCGTTACAGGTTGAAGATGAGCATCGGTTGACTTGAACCTGCGGTTCCTCCTCTGGAGAGAAACCAGAAACCCATTGGATAATCACTGGGTTGTGTCTGTGAACATTTATAATAACCAGTAATGGTACTGCCTACTAACCGGTAATTACTATTTCCATGTAGGAAGTTAGCCAGAAACATGCACAATTCAAACATACTAGAGCAACGCCATCTTACCCCCCTCCCTGTTGAAACACTACTAAGGTATGTGGATGTTTTAGTTTTTCGAGTCGCAGCTTAGAGCTCTAAGGAGAGTGGGCGTGGCCTCAGACAGCCTGGGCGCTGATGATTGGATGATTGACATCTTGTTTTTCCTTCTGAGACGAGTTGATGTGGAACCTTCAGAAATCATCCTGATGACTTTTTCTTTGTTAAAAAATATGTTATTAGCATCCGGAGACTGAAAAAGACATATTCATACATATATTCAAACCTATATGTTTTCTTTCTATCTTTGCCTGTCCTTTTTTTCTTCGTGCAACAGGGATGAAGCAGTATGTTTGGAGCTCTCTGATGTCTGAAGACCAAGCGGCCAGCAGCTAACACTGATGCAGACAGACAGCATCAGAAATACAAGCATAGACGTCTGTTTAATGTTTTGCTGAATGATTCTCAGCATAACATAAAGCTTTACGTCCACACTGGGAGAAACGATATCATAAAAGCCTCAGTTCCCTATATGTACATCCTACAATCCTACATTCCTGGCAGAATTTTTTATTTACTTTTAGTTATACTTTATTTATTGTATTTTTTCATGTCTTTTGCCAAGACAGAATATGTGTATGCCTGCGTATATGGGTAATAAACTGAGTCTGAAAGTGACTTTTCCCTTATCTTCAAGGAGCAACTTCCTATAGTCACAACAACCTGAAACTTCCAACAAATGTTTGACAAATGAACAAAAAATTCTTGCATAGGAGATGATAAACAACCTTTTTTTTTTGTCTCACCTCCACCGCGCTGGTGCATTAGAAGCTGGACTCCAGCCACGGGTGCATTGTTATTCTGAAAATGAAACCTATTGACTGTAAGCCTCTGCAAAAGCGGAGCAATGCTGGAGATGATGTTGCAGCCAAAGAACGAAAGAGCCGAATAATGCACGGACCTTGGGAGGAAATCACTGCTGTCCGATGCATCTGTTGGCCATTCCTCATACTGTAATTACACAGATCTTTGGATTAACCTGACCACAGACAGTAGAAACATGAATAATGGAAATCCTAAAGGAATATAATTCAGTTTTATACACACACACACACACATATATATATATAGACATATATATATAGATTGGGAGGAAATTAATTAATGATCCACATCATATTATCTTGAACCCTGAAGGGGCTTTTGCAGATCTCTGACAGATATTGCATTGTATTAGTAATAATCTTTTACCACATTTTTCGGCCCAAACCATTAGAACCGGAGTCGGATGCAAAGTCAGAGACGCACGTTGTTGTAATTCCGCCGCGCCCGTTTATACGTTTCATCTAACCACTTCATGATGTAACGCACGGAGCGGAGTGATGGATGCATGGAGGTGTGAGGAGCATCAGTAGTAGAGGAGCAGTGTGACTGGGAGGGCGTGACGTCTGCAGACATCACTGGCAAATGACTTTATTTTATTATGTCACACGATTGCACAAAACTAATTCATGTAACTCTAGATATGCTTTAAACTAATTGTACCTATATTTTCAAAACGATTGTACTATTGTGATATTATATCAGTACTTGCACACTTTTCTTTTGAGTAATAAAGATTTCTACTTAAATACATAAGGATGGAATTACTTTTACTACTTATTTTTGGTTCTTAGATTAGTCATTGTAATAGTTTAACCTATTAAAGTTATATCCAATCTAATAAAAATTTTCACTATTTTTTGTATCTTAACCTTTGGTAAATGTATCCATCAGACAATGAAGCAACCAATTCAGCAATTCAGTATTTTTGTTTAGTTTTAGCATTTTGTGGCGTTTTCCCAGTTTCATTCTCAAATGAATTGATGTGAAGACTTTGCAAATCATCCTTTTTTTATTTTTTGGAGACTGTCCTGGTGTTTGAAGTGACTTCTGTCGCTCTGATTTTAAGCCTAGTTTATTCTTCTCGTTTATACTACGCTGGTAATGTGACACATTAAGCATTTGACATTCTGAATGTCTTTAATTTTCCAGGACATTTCTACTTAAATACCTTAGAATGAAATCTCTTCTAAAAAAAACTATGTAATGTTTAAACTTCTTTTAGTTAAATCCAAACTAAATAAAACTTCAAGCTTTACATTCAGACAATAAACCAAACTCTTTATTTTTCTGCACGTGAGCATAAATTGTACATATCATGTTCTCTTTACTATAACTGAGTTGAATTAGCTTGTTTTTAAGAGGTACAGCATGTTTGATTCAATAATACCTTAAAATCTATTTAAAAAAATGAGTATGTTTTCCAGTGCGCCTCAGGGAAAGCCAGCAGGCTCAGGTACTGATCCGCCATCCCGGTTCCTCTGACTCTTGTGATCAGCTTTGCGTGACAATCACTTCCTGTCCAGCTCTGGAGTTCCTGTCCTCCAGGCCTGTCTTTTTAAAACGTTTCCAATAGGCCTGATTCCAAACGGTCAAGCTCTGCAGCCGCCTGATAATGACCCGATTCCCTGGAATCAGGCGTGTTGGAGCAGGTAAGGATCCGAGGCCCCGGGACCGGGTCTGAAAAACACCGGTGTACGGTGATTTCTGGACGGAAGGCGTTGACGCTTGTTACGTTAAGAGCAGAGCCACAGGTCACACAGGCCGGGGTCAACGTGGCCTCTGATCCACGTTGGTGTTGCTGGTTTAAAGAACTCTGCTCTGCCCGAGCCGATCCGCCTCAGCACCCCCAAAACATCAGGTGTTGATTTAGGACTTGTCTTCAACTTGGCACTGCTACCAAGTCCATTATTCATGCTGAAGGCAAAACTAATTAATTAGTCATTTGTTGGGGGCATACACTCAGGAAAAAAAAGGCAATTAGGAAAAAAAAACATGGTTACTAGAAAAAAAAAAAAAAAACAAAGAAGGTGACACCTGTCTGTTATTTATAGAGTCCATGGTGTCTGGTTCCTCTGATCTTAAAGATATGGGATTTCTTGTCCATTATCCACAATATTCTCACTATTCATAAACTGTTGAGAAAACATCATTTTTGTCTATATATATATATTAAACAAAAAAAAATATGTGTTAACTTAATGACAATCTTTTTGGGATATATATATATATATATATATATATATATATATATATATATATATATATATATATATATATATATATATATATACACTATAGTTTCCCAAAACAATAGTGTATTAGTTATTTGAATTTAATGAGAAAAGTACCTTTCTCAGGTCATTTTACACAGCAAAAGAACCAATTAATCCTATTGATTGATTTTCAATAAAGATTTAAAAATAATAATAATAATTAATTCAGCAAAATCCTGAAAATAGTGAAAATGGGTCCCTTATAAGGGTTAAAGTGCAAAGGTTTTGTTTTTGTTTTATTATATATATATATATATATATATATATATATATATATATATATATATATATATATATATATATATATATATATTTATAAAGAAGGGACATTAAACAAAATAAAAATGTGTTACTTCCTCCATAAAATTTTTTAACATGAATAAATAATGTTGAAGATTAAATAAATGTTGAACACAAAAGCTGCTAAATGTAATATTTCTTGGTTAAAAACGTAACCCCCCCCTTATTCCTATTAGTGGTTTGGTCCAGATGCTGTTTTGACTGCGTGGAAGAAACCAGTCAAACTAACATGTAGACGCCATCATTTACTTATTTTATTTTTGTATCATTTAATGTCTTTCATCGCACCAATTGGTTTTCCCTCAATGATTTATGATCTAATTTGTACTACGTATAAATATAAATATTATTATTATCACATCTAAATGGTTTAAAACATTTAAACATCATTGGGGCTTAAGCCTGCAAGGCAAGTGGCAAAGGAATGTTAGTGAGAGAAAGGAATAGGGCCACATTATATAGTAGAATGTTAGTAAAGTATTTATTACTTTTCCCATCTAGAAACTATTTTCTGAAAATGTACTGTTTATTGTCCCTCACCAATCAATGGAATTTAATTTTC
Source organism: Eupleurogrammus muticus (assembly GCA_036785175.1). NCBI lineage: Eukaryota > Metazoa > Chordata > Actinopteri > Scombriformes > Trichiuridae > Eupleurogrammus > Eupleurogrammus muticus. The sequence continues at coordinate 2,059,342 of JAYKQN010000006.1, forward strand.
ACCCCTGGCGCCTCCTCTCCGCCTCATCTTTGGCGAGGAAAGAGTTAAAAGAAAGCGTCTGAACGCAGCCACCACTTCATCAAACTGTCTGCTCAGGATAATCAAGACAGATCTGCTGGAGAGTCTCTAAGCTGCAACTTTTCCCCCGAACACAACAAGTAATTTGCTTTTTTTTTTTTTTGTTTTAACTCTTAACTTGGATAAAACAACAATTTAGAGCCGCTGAAACACTGGTACTTCGGGCTGTATTCAGAGAAACGCCGCAGGAAATGTTCAACACGAGACGGAAATACAAATCCCTTCAAAGTAAAAAAAAAAAAGGCGTGTAAAGCCGCTATATTCCCACAGTCCAGCCAAACAGGTGTTTTCACTCGTGTTACCTGATAAGACGTCTCTCTCTCTCTCTCTCTCTTTCTTCTGAACCTGCAGCCCGACACTCGTCTCTCTGTGAGTGATTTGCAAGCGCTGCGTACGTTGATATCGACGGCGCCAGCGCTCATTTCACCGCAATTACAGTACAGATCAACCCGGGAACCTGGAGCTGGGGTAAAGGTCACAGGTTTGATGTTACCTCAATCATGAAGATAAAAAAGGGAAGCTGTGATTTGCATGTTTCGAATGAGGAATCATGTACTTCAGGATCGAAAGTAGAAACTATCCTCGTTATTTATATATTTATATATAAAAAAATGTGTTTTATTTAGAAAATAATATTTCTTGTAAGTAGAAGTAGCACTTTAACCCGTATAAGGTTTTCCCTTTTTTCAGGATTTTGCTTTAGAAAAATGACTCTTTTACTAAAATCAATATTAAATTGATTAATTATATTATCGATCAATATGTTCTTCAGGCAGACACTGTGTAAAAGGTACTTTTCTAATTAAATTCAAATAACTAATAGACTATAGTTTTGGGAAAAACGCATTTGTGCATTTATTGATAATGTTCCTATTATGGTTTCTTTATGGTGCATTTCCTTATTTTTTCCTAATGAAACAAAACAAATAAACAAAAATGACTGACATTTCCATTCATAGATGTCATCTAACAAAAAGTAAAGTGAACAAATTTAAAAAAAAGTTTTTTTTTTATGTTACTTAAAAATCTAATGAAGAAAAACATGCTCTATTGTAGAGCGTTCTACATCCTTCGTTCTATTTTCTATATCCTTTTCTAATTTTGACCCAGAATGCAATGCAGTATCTGGGTTCACTGCAACAAATGTGCCCCGGAGATTATGAGAATGAGATTTCCTGGTCATGTGATGTGGTTATGTTTTGGTCCTTCAAAGTAAAAGACATGATTTATAAAACGAAACAGTAAAACACAGATTTTATATTACTGCATCTTTAGTGATATTGAGTCAAAGTAATTGGAATGCGATAGAGAGTTAACAAATATACATATATATATATATATATATATATATATATATATATATATATATATATGTATATATATATATATATATATATATATGTATATATATACATATATATATATATATATATATATATATATATATATATATATATATATATATGTGTGTTGAATAAAGGCCCCAACAAAGAGAATGAAAACCCTATAGGGGTTAAAAAATCCTTCTTCTTCTTCCTCATTAATCTAATCTTGTCTTTGAATAAAATATAATGATAATAAGATGTTTACATAAGTGAAACACTAGCAGCTGCCGAGCTGGAGATTAATATCTCGCTCTTATTTGTTTTACGCTGATCACACACGCTGCTAATAATGTGAAAGTGATCTTTGAGGCTTACAATGCTACAGGTGGTACAATTGGAAGATGATCTGATTACGAGACAATAATCACAACTGCTCCTGTGTCGGTGTGGTTTTAAAACAGTGAGAGATTCAGCCTCGGGGAGCGAGTCGGGTTGAGGAGAACATGGAGTGAATAGCAAAAAACTGAGCAAAAAGTGTGTGGTGTCTAAATGTTTGATCAGCTCATTTCAATTCTCTCTGCATTGGTGCTGCTGCTGTTAGTGAAAGTGCCAATTTTGTGTGATAATGCGGCCCAGTGAGTGACAGCAGACGTGTGTGTGTGTGTGTGTGTGTGTGTGTGTGTGTGTGTGTGTGTGTGTGTGTGTGTGTGTGTGTGTGTGTGTGTGTGTGTGTGTGTGTGTGTGTGTGTTTGTTAGCGGGTTAATGAGGGCGATGCAGGAAGGCCGTTCGTTCTGCTGATCCACGCTCACACCGCTGACACTTCTCCTCATTTATGTGGATCGATACGCGACAGAAACGGCAGAGAGGCCGACGTCCGGCGCCTGAACCACAAAACAAAAAAACATGTGACCGCGATTATGCAGCAGGTTAATAAGTGAAATAAATATATATATAATAAAAGACAAAAGGACAACGAAAAAAAAAAAATTGTAGCAGTGGTTCTCAAACTTTTTTTTTTTATGTCAAATAACTCACAAAAACTAGACCACAGACCCCATTTGATGAGATTTTTGCTCTTAGATGTTGAAAGTTGAAGTTATGGAGGATTGCCATGATTAAATAATAAAAAAATAAATAAATGAATGACTGTTGAATGAATAGATAAATACATACAATTTGAAATTAAATCAATTCATGTATAAAGAATCTTATATATATATATATATATATATATATATATATATATATATATATATATATATATATATATATATATATATATATATATATATATATATATTATAATATCAATCTGCAATGTAGTTATGAATGGAACTATAGTGAGAATAAATGACTCCCCTTTATTGTGGGGACCCCCCGGCCCCCCCTCAGCGACCCCAAGGGGTCCCGGACCTCGTTTTGGGAACCACTAATTTAGTGATAAAGAATGTTTTTTCTCCATAACTAAACCTGTTGTCACTAAATCTTATATAAGATGCACATTTTCTGACTCCTTTTTTATGTTTGAAGTCCACTTTTTCAAAAATGAATAAAATACAAAATTAGCACATTTATTTTAAAAAGCTTCCAAAGTACAAACAAAATGTCGTCCTATCGTCCTTAGTAGCAGTCTAAATCTAAAACAACATATTAATGCACCTTATAGTCTTAACAAAAGCTAAAGAATATAATGGTTATTGAAACATTAACAGTGTTAAAAGCATTCATCAGGTATCTCAAAACTTACAAAAGTAATATGAAATGTGTGATTTATTGGCACAAAATGTCAAATGGTGCAACCAAAAAAAGAATGATGACACATTTTTAATCTAGCGAGAATATATCTAACCAGTTGATGTTTTTTTAAATAGTTAAACTATCTATGTCACCACATGACATTTTTGACATTATCCCACATATTATCAGGTTAAAACACTTAACTCTTTATCTATTCTATGGAATTATGTCAAAAATACATCCATTTCTTAAAAATACATGGTTTATTTGGTCAACTCATTATAATCTCTGCAACATCATGTGACTTTCATTTTGCTGCAAGAGTAAAATCCAGTCTGTACATTGACAGTTGTTGTTTATTACTATGAGAGAATATGATTTATTTACTGGCCCTCTTTAATAGGAAAGTTAGACGTGCTACATATATACAAATGAACAAAATCTCCAACAGTTGAGTGAGCAGATTGATGGATTTTAATATGTGACTACACAGATACGAGGCGATCGAATTAACTTCTCTATTATTCCCCACAAGCCCCTATAATAGATTTTCTCCAGTCAAGGACGGTGTTAGAGTAAGAGCTTGTTACTGTAGAAGGCCTTGAGGGATGAGCCAAGGGCAGCACAGAAGGGCTGAGATTTCCTTGGCGTGGGCATTTTCTTTTTTTTTTTTGGGCTCAGAACGGCTTCTCAACAACAAATCATCAAAGGGGAGTTCGGTCATTTCAGGCATGTTGAGGAAGACGGACACGGGGCGTCTGTTTGAGGAGAGTTTCAGCAGAAAGTGAAGGTTTTTGTGTCTCGCTGAAGCCTTGATGGATGGAGGTCAATGGAATTTATTCTCACTCGTTGCCATTGTACTCTTATTTTTCTTCGCCTCTGATAAACCTCTGGACGCCTCCTCTTCTCTGGCTTCTATTCACAGGTCCTCAACCAGAAAGCCTGGGATGACCGAGAGCAACCGCAGAAATGAATTGATAAAATACCACATAATACATGAAAAGCATCCATATCTTGAACGGATAAAGAATAAAATCTAAGCCTGCGATAAAAGACCGTTCTCTGGCTGTACTGGTGTTGTTCTTATCATTCCACCCACAACTACAAAAGAATCTGGTTATATTGCATTTTGTCATTGTCGACTAAAACCATCACTGCAATGACGTTAATAATGAACGTCGCCTGGAGCCAAAGGCTGATATACAGGAGCCCATTCTTCTGTTGTCACCTAAAAACAAGCAAATATGCATCACTGGGCCGCTGCTGCACTTCTTTATGTATGATGATGGGCACACACACACACACACACACACACACACCAGCGTGCTGCAGAAAAGATTCGCTGGTGCGATAAATTCGGGAGAAAATAGTCCCAAACGTATAAGATGTTTTACTCCTGTGAATTTCATTTGCTAAAATTAAGTGTGCAGCTGTTTATGGAAATTGTTGAGCCTTTAAAAAGAAAGAAAAGGGGAAACATGGAGCTCAGTATGAATAAATGAACTCATGGCTGATGCACAGTGCAAAAGTATTAATAGACACTGTAATGCATTATTTTGTATTCATAGGGTTTATTGACAGTAAGATAAATATAGAATAACACCAGAGAATGTTGTTTTTCTATGTAATTTCCTGCCTTTTAGGAAGTCACTGTAATTCAACCTGCAGAGACATGAAATGGGCTTTTTTTGGTATAAACTCACACCGCTACAGGACGATAATTCATTGCAGATTTGTCGAATAACTTATCACGGCATGAAAATGTGATGTTAAGATGACAGGTTTGATGGAAGAGGCCGTGCCCATGCTGTTACATAACCTACAGCCACAAAGTAGTGTTTTTATGACCATTTTTGAAGGTGTATTTTTATACAGTCGGTTAATTGTGCAGGTAACTGGTTGTAATTAATATGTAATAAATAGCTTTGTAACCGTGTCAAAAACGTTTCTTTTTGTCCTGATCTGTCGTGTCTGGTTTCCTCCGCCCGCGTCACCTTTACTTCCCGTGTTTTCGGTTGTTTGTCTCGTGTCCTTCACCCGTGTCGGCTTCCACCCGTCTGTAGCCTGTCATTAGTTTCCACTTCTCTGTTCTGACTTTGTTGGGCTCTTTTGTTCCGATGTGTGCCATGCTGTGTTATGCTGCCCGCTACCGGTTTCGCTTTATTTTTTGTCGTTATGTTCGCTTTTGTGACAGTTTTAGCCGGAAGAATAAACCAGCGGGGGGTTCCTGTCAATTCGGGGCTGATATAACGTCTTTGACCGCTTTAAATGAGGAGGTTGAGGGTTAGTATGTTACTCAGAGACACACAGGGGTTGATGGATGTACCATATGAGCGATTCTCTCGGCCCTCCAGTCATTTCCTCAGTTCACTCTTCCTCCTTTCACTCTTTTTTATTTTTTTATACCATGTGCTTTAATTACTGGATTTAAAGAGGGGAAAGCCTCGCCACTACATAGCTTTCCATTCAGTTTGTTCAGGCTTAGCGCGGAGGACACAAATGATTTATGACTTTGTGACTTCAGGTTGCTTCATAATTACTTTTAGGGTCGGCTGAGAGCTCGTCACTGACCCCAGACAGAGTGACCGTTTCCAGAGGAAGCGGCCGAGTCTGATTGGATATAAAGGTGATGCTTACACAGGCAGTAATAGCGGCTATTAAACGCGTAATTAGTGGGAATTAATGTCGGCTAGCCTCGCCTTTTAACAGGAAAGACAAACAGGACGTCTGACAGCGGCGGGCGTTGGAGCCACCCGGGGGGGTCTTAATCTGCTGCTGGCTAACGCTGCTGGAAAACTCTGATTCCCCGGCTTCACCAGCGCGTTCTCTCAGAGTTTGACGGCAACAAACAAAACCAAGGTCACTCAATCACAACAACACACGGGAGGTGCTTTTCTCAGCTCTTTTGCTCATTTTTTTTTTTTTTTTGGTCACCAGGATAGACGACCACAGAGGATAGAGACGTCAGCGCATACTCGTCCTTGGCTAAACTCATTTTCTACTGACTTATTTCAGATAAAATGGCCAGCTGGCACTAAAAAGAAGCAAAAAAAAAAATAAAGGGAGAGCCTTGAAATTTCCACTTGAGTCCCTGGGTGTTCACTTTGCCTTTCCTTGTTATTCTGTTACTATAACTCTGGATAACAAGAATTGAAATTTTAATCGATGTTTGTGCACTCTGGCACCACTGTAAAAGGAAAACAACTCTGCTCTTCACTGTATGTGCAAATGTCTGTTGCCACAAGTACCACGTGTCTTTATCTGAAATTGAATCAGTTAATTACACTGGTTTGTGTACGTCTGAACCAATCTGTTTAACAGCCTGGCGAACATGTCTTCTGCAGAGAGAAATTGGGAAATTAACTTTCCACTAATATGATCTGCAATCATCTTCTAATTGTCACATAACTCCTTGTGAACAAGGTGACCCGGCCTATAATAATGCATAATGCATTTGGCAGAGAATGCCCAGCTGCCATGGACCAACGTATGTGGAGACCAGAGCGAGTGTGTGTGTGTGTGTGTGTGTGTGTGTGTGTGTGTGTGTGTGTGTGTGTGTTTGAGGGGGGTGAGGAAGTCAGTCACTTTACTCCAAACTCCAAACCATTTATTTTCCAAAAACCGCATGAGATCCCATCCACCATGGTTTGTCACTGACCCGTTATGCTATCAATTAGTTAATTAATTATCATTGGCACCAGGCCAAATGATACTTTGATATGTTCAGTAATGTCACCTGGCTTCAATGTATTGTGAACATCTGTTTCCCATGTAAAATCTATGTTGAGTTATCTAAAGCTTAAACTTCAATTCAATTCAATTTATTTGTATAGCCCAGAATCACAAATCATAGATTTGCCCCAAAGGGCTTTGCAGTTCGTACAGAAGCAACACAACATCCCCTGTCCTTAGACCCTCACATCGTACAAGGTAAAACTCCCTAAAAAAAACCCTTTAACGGGGGAAAAAAAATGGAAGAACCCTCAGGAAGAGAAACAGAGGAGGGATCCCTCTTCCAGGACGGACAGGCGTGCAGTAGATGATGTGTGCAGGTGGAGAACATTACAGGGAAAATTGGACATTACAAACAGATAAACAGAAATGTAATGAATGTTGGTGTAAGTGGAGGATGAGGCACAGGATCCATCACAGCTTCCAGGTTTCACCAGGACAGCATCAGACCCTCCAACATCCGTAGATCCCTCAGTGGCTGCACTGCAGCATGCTCTGTGAAAGAGAAAACACAGGAAACACAGCAGATTTAAAAGTACAATAGTGGATCGTCAGCATAAAAAGAAGCTCAGAGCATCTCATGAGGACCAGACTAACCTATCGCAGCATCACTATGACTAGGCCAGCCAGGGCCAGCCCTAACTATACGCTTCTTAACAGGAAAGTTTTCAACCTATTCTTAAAAATAGGAAGATATAGGAAGACTGAGACTGGAAGACGATTCCACAGGAGAGGAGCCTGATAGTTGAAGGCTCTGCCTCCTATTTTAATTTTAGAAATTCTGGGAACCTCCAATAAGCCTGCATGTTGGGACAATCATATTTTGAGTATATATAATGAAATTAAAATATTCTAGACTCATCTCACTCTCTAACACGCCTGCATCAACTATTTCAACATCCCCTTTATGTGACTATGTAAAGTCTATATATGTCTCTATTTAAACATGCTGGTTTTCTGAAGCTTTTTACTATCACTATTTTATCATCTTTTTTTTGAGAGTTGTGATTTTAGCAGCAGCAAAACTCCCATTTAATATGGGGGGGTTGACGATAAACAATACATTTTCAAAGAATAAAATCCAGAGGGGAAATAAAAATGAAAATGATCTGGGTTTTGAATATGCAGGGTGATTTTCCACAGCTATCAGGACATTTTTCCAGTGTCTGAGCGCCTTTGTGGCCGAACTATTAAAGAACTGATCCCAGGCATGATATGAAATACGGGGGTGCAAAGTAAAAGTAGTCTATTATGTTAATATTAGGCCTATTCATGACAGAATGTGGAATGCCTGAACAATAGTAAAGTGCCACTACTCTGACTATAAAAAAAAGATGTTAAAAAATAATGGCATCAGTGTCTAAACAGCAGTAAAATGCTCCACCCACATCTGCTAGTGGGCGGCTGCTTTTTTGCTCAATATTTCTGCTCAGATCAGTCGAACACATGCTAAAAGGAAATCGGTCAGCGGCAGCTAATGGTGCATGATTCCTTCCTCGTGAAACAGCAAACAAGGAGGTGAATCAATGCAGTTGAAGGTCAATATGCTAACTCGTGGGCATGCAGCTCCGTGTGCGTGATGCAAAGAAATCCAAAACCTGCTGACAAAAAAAAAAAAAAGCTGCCTCAGAACTGAAGTGCAAAGAGATATTTTTGGCCCTATAGCGTAGTATGCGTGCTATAAAAAGAAACAGCTGAGCGCTGTAGGGGATGTGAATCTATTTGTTTTTCACGCCTCTTTTAATAAACAACGCGGCGCCGAGGGACGAGCGGTGTTTGTTGGTGGCGTCGAGCTGCGAGCCCAGAAGACGACAAGCTGAACGACAGATGGAGGAGCAGCGGCTGAGTGGAGGCACGGATGCAGGCCACAGTCCAGCTTCCAGACACCAGTGTGGGGGGTTTTACTCCTGGACCCGGCCTACCCCTGGAGGGGGGAGGGGAGAGGGGGATTTTCCTTTTGCTGACAGCTGGCTGTCTAGTTCCTCCTCAAGGGAGACAAAGGAACTAATGCGATGTGTTTTTTCGCTGGGTTTATATATATTCTGCGCAGGAGCCACAGAGATCGCGCGCTCTGTCCCTTGATACTGGGCCCGCTAGGTTACCATGGAAACGATGCAATGTCCACAAATACGTTTCCTCCTGGACTGGCCGGAGGAGACCTGATCCTCATCCTTTTTTTATTTTATTTTGTTCACCTCAGGTGAAAAACTGATTGCAAACTTGAGTTTTGTTTGTACAGTTGTACATGTGTTATTTGTAGTCGTATCATCTCAGCGTTCTTGGGTCATATCTATGCTATATATGTATAGATCATCCATAGCAGACATAGTTATAGTGATATAAAGAGTTTTTTTAGTACTAGTTTTTCTGGTATAATTTAGAGACACACTAAAACTTTGCTGTGAAATCTAAACATACAGTTGTGTATATTTCACAGTAGTCAAAGTATTACTGTAGAAAATCACAGAAGTCAGAGTTACTGTATTATAATAAAAGGTAATCACCCAGTACTGTAAATATGACTGACATCACAGTATTTAATTGATTTTTATCGTACAATTGATCACCCAATACTGTAAATGCATTTATTTATTTGTTTATTTACCATAAAGGCATAAAACTGTGACCAGAAGTACAGTACAGTAATAATACAGTAGTTTCTGGCTCATTGCTGCCAGTTATTTACTATAAATATTATATATATGTAAAGAGAATAGTTTTACAGTGCAGCAACTCATTATTATTCAATATTAATTAACACTAAAACCTAGAGAGGTCTACAACTTTAAAAACCTTCTCTATCTCTCCAGTTAACAATAATTTATCTTGACTGTCCATTTTTTATATTCTCACCTGCAGTCAAACCGGCAATGATTGATTCTGCTCACCGGTAGTGTGTGTGTGTGTGTGTGTGCGTGTGTGTGTGTGTGTGTGTGTGTGTGTGTGTGTGTGTGGGAGAATGCTATACATTATACTGTTGTTGTTAAAAACAAACTATTAAAAACACATCAATGAGTGTTGGCGCGGCGCTGCGTGACATGTTCCTCCATCATTAAGAGTTTTGGTGTGTTAGTTTGTTAAGAAATGTCTCTAAAGACTAATAAGAGTCTTCATTGCGTGTCTGGAGATAAGTCGCTTGTCGTGCTGTGTATCACAGCCTCTTTGTACTGAAATGCCCTGATAAAATCACTGCTTTTTGCTTAGAATCACACACAACCCGATTAGCTTGTCTGATTCTCTATATATATTCAGGAGAAAAGACTTTAAAGCCAATCCACATCCTATTCAACTCTTTAACTTCATCCTAAAAAATAAAAGTCTCACTTGCAGAATCAATTTTCAATAAGTTAGGAATAGGGAATCAAAGTATAGAATCATTTATCCCCATCTGGCAAAAAACAAAATACTTTTCCATATACATCCATGTTTTACATTTTTCACTCATACTGACATAAATGCATTAGTCACTCACACACATGCACACATTATCCACGCACACTCACATTTTCTGCTTTTATTTTGACATTATTATCATCATGGTTTGTTCTACTCATTATTACTGTATTTCGTTGCCATCACTTTTATGTAGTCGTATTATTTTCTCTATGTAAATTTTTGTGTTCTCACATTATTGAGGTGGAGGCTTCAAATAAGCCCTCTGGGTTTTCCGCCTCTCTGTGCACTGCATAATGTTTGTTATTTATGTCATTTTTGCATATGCAAACTATAAACTCTAAACAAGCGGGTAAAGCTCTGCAAACCGAACACAGTCTCACACATGTTCACTTTCAGTTTCTCATAGACAGAACTACTCCAGAGACTGAAGTAAGATAAAAAAAACACATCCATCCATCCATCCATCCATCCATTGTCTTCCGCTTATCCGAGGCCGGGTCGCGGGGGCAGCAGTCTAAGCAGGGACTCCCAGACTTCCCTCACCCCGGACACGTCCTCCAGCTCCTCCGGTGGGACCCCAAGGCGTTCCCAGGCCAGCCGAGAGACATAGTCCCTCCAGCGTGTCCTGGGTCTTCCCCGGGGCCTCCTCCCGGTGGGACATGCCCAGAACACCTCCCTAGGGAGGCGTCCAGGAGGCATCCTGAGCAGATGCCCGAGCCACCTCAGCTGGTTCCTCTCAATGTGTAGGAGCAGCGGCTCTACTCCGAGCTCCTCCCGTGTGACCGAGCTCCTCACCCTATCCCTAAGGGTGCGCCCGGCCACTCTGCGGAGGAAGCCCATTTCAGCCACTTGTATACGCGATCTTGTCCTTTCGGTCATTACCCAAAGCTCATGACCATAGGTGAGGGTAGGAACGTAGATTGACCGGTAAATCGAGAGCTTCGCCTTCCGGCTCAGCTCCTTCTTCACCACAACGGACCGATACAGCGACCGCATCACTGCAGACGCTGCACCGATCCGCCTGTCAATCTCACGCTCCATCCTTCCCTCACTCGTGAACAAGACCCCGAGATACTTGAACTCCTCCACTTGGGGCAGAGACTCACCACCCACCCGGAGAGAGCAAACCACCTTTTTCCGGTCGAGAACCATGGCCTCGGATTTGGAGGAGCTGATTCTCATCCCAGCCGCTTCACACTCGGCTGCAAACCGCCCCAGTGCCTGCTGCAGGTCCTGGCTCGAAGAAGCCATCAGGACAACATCATCTGCAAACAGCAGAGATGAGATCCTGTGGTTCCCAAACCAGGCCCCCTCCGGCCCCTGGCTGCGCCTAGAAATTCTGTCCATAAATATAATGAACAGAACCGGTGACAAAGGGCAGCCCTGGCGGAGTCCAACATGCACTGGGAACAGGTCTGACTTACTGCCGGCAATGCGAACACAGCTCCTGCTCCGGTCATACAGGGACCGGACAGCCCTTAGCAAAGAGCCCCGGACCCCATACTCCCAGAGCACCCCCCAAAGGACACCACGAGGTACACGGTCGAATGCCTTCTCCAGATCCACAAAACACATGTGGACTGGTTGGGCATACTCCCATGAGCCCTCGAGGACCCGATGGAGAGTATAGAGCTGGTCCAGTGTTCCACGACCGGGACGAAAACCACACTGCTCCTCCTGAATCCGAGGTTCGACTATCGGTCGGATTCTCCTCTCCAGCACCCTGGAATAGACCTTACCGGGAAGGCTGAGGAGTGTGATTCCCCTGTGATTGGAACACACCCTCCGGTCCCCCTTCTTATACAGAGGGACCACCACCCCGGTCTGCCACTCCACAGGTACTGTCCCCGACCGCCACGCGATGTTGCAGAGACGTGTCAGCCAAGACAGTCCCACAACATCCAGAGACTTGAGGTACTCAGGACGGATCTCATCCACCCCCGGAGCCTTGCCACCGAGGAGCTTGCCAACCACCTCAGTGACTTCAGCCAGGGTGATGGACGAGTCCGCCCCTGGGTCCCCAGTCTCTGCTTCCTCCTCGGAGGACGTGACAGTGGGATTGAGGAGATCCTCAAAGTACTCCTTCCACCGCCCGACAACATCCCCAGTCGAGGTCAGCAGCTCTCCACCCGCACTGTAAACAGTGTTGGTGAAGCACTGCTTTCCCCTCCTGAGGCGCCGGACGGTTTGCCAGAATCTCCTTGAGGCCGTCCGATAGTCCTTCTCCATGGCCTCCCCGAACTCCTCCCAAACCCGAGTTTTTGCCTCTGCGACCGCCCGAGCCGCGGCACGCTTGGCCCGCCGGTACTCATCAGCTGCCTCAGGAGTCCCACGAGCCAACAAGACTCGATAGGACTCCTTCTTCAGCTTGACGGCATCCCTTACTTCCGGTGTCCACCACCGGGTTCGGGGATTGCCGCCGCGACAAGCACCACGGACCTTACGACCACAGCTACGAGCAGCCGCATCAACAATAGAGGTGGAGAACATGGCCCACTCGGAGTCCATGTCTCCAACCTCCCCCGGGATCAGGGAGAAACTCTCCCGGAGGTGGGAGTTGAAGACCCCCCTGACAGAGGGCTCCGCCAGACGTTCCCAGCAGACCCTCACAATACGCTTGGGCCTGCCAGGTCCGTCCGGCTTCCTCCTCCGCCAGCGGATCCAACTCACCACCAGGTGGTGATCAGTTGACAGCTCAGCCCCTCTCTTCACCCGAGTGTCCAAGACACACGGTCGGAGGTCAGATGACACGATGACAAAGTCGATCATCGACCTCCGGCCTAGAGTGTCCTGGTGCCATGTGCACCGATGGACACCCTTGTGCTCGAACATGGTGTTCGTTATGGACAAGCTGTGACTAGCACAGAAGTCCAATAACAAAACACCGCTCGGGTTCAGATCGGGGAGGCCGTTCCTCCCAATCACGCCCCTCCAAGTGTCACTGTCGTTACCCACATGGGCGTTGAAATCCCCCAGGAGAACAACGGAGTCCCCGGATGGCGCACTATCTAGTACCCCTCCTAGGGACTCCAAGAAGGCCGGGTACTCTGCACTGCTGTTTGGCCCGTAGGCCGACACAACAGTGAGAGACCTGTCCCCGACCCGAAGGCGCAGGGACGCGACCCCCTCGTTCACCGGAGTGAACCCCAACACGCAGCGGCTGAGCTGTGGGGCAATGAGCAAGCCCACACCAGCTCGCCGCCGCTCCCCGCGGGCAACGCCAGAGAAATAGAGAGTCCAACCCCTCTCAAGAAGATGGGTTCCAGAGCCCAAGCTGTGCGTGGAGGTGAGGCCGACTATATCTAGCCGGTAACGCTCCACCTCCCGCACAAGCTCAGGCTCCTTCCCCCCCAGCGAGGTGACATTCCATGTCCCCAGAGCTAGTCTCCATGTCCGGAGATCCGGTCGCCGAGGTCCCCGCCTTCGACTGCCACCCGAATCTCTCCGCACCCGCCCCCCATGGCTCCTCCCGCAGGTGGTGGGTCCACGGGAGGACGGCCCCACGTCGTTTCTTCGGGCTGGGCCCGACCGGGCCCCGTGGGAAAAGGCCCGGCCACCAGGCGCTCGCTGCCGAGCACCCACCCCAGGCCTAGCTCCAGGGTGGGGCCCCGGTAACGCCAGTCCGGGCGACGTAACTGGCCTTGTTCTTGTCTTTTTCATCATGTGGGGCTTCTGAACCGCTCTTAGTCAGACCCGTCTCCCAGGACCTGTTTGCCATGGGTGACCCTACCAGGGGCATAGAGCCCCCGACAACATAGCTCCCAGGATCATTCGGGTGCTCAAACCCCTCCACCACGTTAAGGTGGCGGTTCGGGGAGGGGTAAAAAAAAAAAAAAAAAAAAAAAAACACAATAGTAGTGAAATCTATTAGCTTTGCTTCATGTAATCAGATTTCCTTGCATATCTCAAAGATGGTTTACAAACATCTAGGTTTTAGAACAGGCAGCTGCAAAATTCACCAGGAACGCAGCCTCCAATCAGTGTTTGTAGGGCTCACACTGGGCCGAGTGGGAGAAAAACCCTTCACAACGCATTACCAGCCAGTTTAGCACTTAACATTCGCAATTCACGCCTGTCTCCGCGCTCCTTTTTAACGCCTCTGCAGTTATCAAATCATTAATTAAGCTTATGTCGAATCTACCCAGAGAGCCCGGCGTGGGAGAGGGAGATACGGCTGCAGGCGCCGGCGGCCATCTGCTGCCAACGCGCTGATGCTGCAGGCCATCCGTCCCCCGCCCAGACACGTCCAGCCAGAACGGCCTTTTCTTGATTCAGCAGCACGCTGACAGGAGCCCGTCTGCAAGTCTGCATCGTGCTCCATGAAGTATGTATATGTATAGATTCACCATAATAATGAGCCCTCGTGGGAGCCTGTTGCACATCTTTTTGATCCACCGAAAGAAAAAAAAAAAAAAAAAGGGTGCACAATAGTTTCTGATATTTTCCGGTGCAGGCATTAGTTTTAATGCATTTGAAAGCTCGGTTCACAGTTGTTCATATTTCAAACTCTCTCTTGAAGCAAAAGTCGTTTCTCCTTATGGACTTAACCCATAAGAACTCAGACCCATTTATCCTTAAAGGAAAATCATGTTTGTGTGTTTTTTTTCCCAGAATAATACTAGGATAATATTAGGATGCGTAGTATATGTCACTGTGGAACTTAATGAGTTAATTTCAGACATAAAGTCTCATAATAAGGGTCTGGGGGAACCAAAGTTCTTGTTACACCGGTGTCACTCTGGGTCCTTATGGGTTAGGACAGGTTTGGTTTGTGATCAGGGGTCGAGCGTCAAATTCTGGACCCTGTACATTCTCATTTAATGTCAGTGACTCTTTTTCACAGTTTTTTAAGGTTCTGGTTCAGCAGCCATGTCGATTTCAATCAATGGAAATATTCATGCCTGACTAAACAACATCAAGAAATGAACAAAATACACACTGTGGGCACTGCAGCCGCTTATGCTGCGTTCGATTGCACTCGGAAATCAGAAAGATTCGGACCTCCGAATCGGAAAAGTGCGATAGAACGGCAGGAGTTCCCTAGCTGCTGATTTAAAGAGCCTGAGTTATTATATTTACAGCATGTGGCGTTTTTCTTTTCCTTTGGAGGTTTGGAATTTACGACTCTCATCTTTTAGGAGTTCCAGGTGTAATCTAACGCGACATTAAAAGCCGGAGCTGCACGCGGTCACCCAACCTCTTTACGAACCGGTTTTAATGTTTACTATATGTAGTGGTCCTCTATGGAAGCCTGAGCAAAATGGGTTTCAAGCTACGATCAGATCAGATTATATTAAGGATCGGTTGTTTCATTCAATACGTTTGACCTCTATTCAGAATGTCTGAAGTTTGACACCATATTACATTATGACACCCACTGACTGGGTCAGATTCATTCACAATAAAGGTGCAGTCTGCAAGACTCAGTGAGATGCAGCACAGACTTTGGTAGAAATGGGATATAATATTCATGAGTATAATTCAATCAAATGACACAATTCTGTTTTTCTTACCTTAGATTGAGAGATTTTTGAGACCTCTTAAGTCAGTTTATACTACAAAACTAGATGCCTAAACTTTTAACGAATCTTAACCTTAAGCGAGACATGATTGTCTGGAATGATAGGAAAACCTTTATTCCCTTTATGTTTTGTGCAGGTAACGACTGTTTTGTCTGGCTTTGTGTTATGATTTGGTCCTTCTCCTGGCGCCCCTCACCCCCCTCCGGGCCAAACCTAACATTTGATGTCCTCCGTCGTGCTCGGAGATCAACAGAAGCCGTTTCCTGGTGTGTGATGATCGTCACAGCCTCGCGTAGCGCAGCCTTCAGGCTTCAGGCTTCTGTTTGCTGTTTCTGGTGCAGTCCGGGGACTCGGGCTGACGTTTCTCTACTTGAATGTGACAGAGCTGTTAGCACGTCATTGAGATTCAGCACAGGTTCAGATCAGCGCTGGCAAATATTGGCCACATTTCATGGTCTGAATCTTTTATATTCCAAATCCTTGCCAGCTAATGGAGGACTGCAGGTGGCTGCTCTGACACAGGTCTGCACTCAGTGGTGTGTGTGTGTGTGTGTGTGTGTGTGTGTGTGTCTGCACGCTATTTTTTTGTTGAGTTTGAGGTATTTATCAGTTGTGTGGATCAGCCAAGTCATCCTCACAAATCAGAGATTTTATTCAACAATGAAAAGCAACAAAATCAGTAATAAGTGGCTCCTCACAAAACACGTTTAACTGTATTTATTTTAAAGGGGTAGAGGTTTATACTAAATAAAAGTAGAGTCACTGAGCAAGCATTAGTTTTAATGCATTAAAAGCTCAATTCACAGTTGTTCAACTCTCTCTTGAAGCAATAGTCATTTCTCCTTATGGACTTAAGACTTAAGTTTTGTTCAACAATGAAAAGGTGCAAAATGAGTATTAAGTGGCTCCTCACAAACCCGTCCAACTGTATTTATTAATGAATTAATTTATTTCTAGGTGGCTCTTTATCTCTTCTGAATCTTGTATGGTGTCTAACTGCATTGTTGAGCACTTTCCAGGGTAGAAACCTGCGTATGTGGCAACGTTACGACCGCTTGGAAGAGCGGAGGAACTGGAGTTTTCTGTCCTCAACTGCGCTGTTATTATTATTATCAGCATTACTTTTACATGTGGTAGCATTCACACACTTTTAACCATAAATATCGCTTTCATATATTCTTTCTCTGCTGTGAGAGCGCTGAGCCCCATAGTGGCGTATTACATAATCCAATGTTTGTTGTGCGATAATCCGATTAAACAGAAAATGATTTAGGAACATGCACCATGTAAATACCATATCAACATTTCACTCAGTGCATCATTTTCTAATTGTTTCAGACCTGACAACAGGCTCATTGCTAAGCTTAAGTTTTAACAGGTGAAAATGTCAATTTAATTGTTTTTTAAAAAAATGTTAATTTTGTCATTTATTCCCAATTGACCCAAATCAAGAAACTAACTTGAAATACGATAAATTAGCTGCCACTGGACTAAAATAATTCTATTCTACTTTCATATTTCATATTGGTCATATTTCATTTTTTCTTTGGTTTGCTTCTCAATGTGAGATTTTGTTGACAGTAAGAAACATGTAGAAAACCACAGGTCTTACCCTTTAAATTTAGTTCTGCCTCTTCCAGACGAGGCTTCGGGATCAGGTAACGTAGCAGGACTCATCACGTCAGTGGACATTTTACTTTGGTAAATTTATAATGAGCCATTTGACGAGTAAACTTAGGATGGAGAACGGCGTCATAGAACAGCCCGTTGTCTGACTTAGAGGTTCCTGCAAAGCCGTTTTAACACGTGTGCTGTATTGTTCTTGATCTGTTCAAGTTGAATGTACCATATTGGGCTATTGTGCCCTCTGCTGTCTGCTCACTGCTGTGAAGGTCCACACATTGAACCTGTTAGATTTGTGCATCATTTTTGATGCACAAATCCGTGATTCATCAATATTTTCTTACCTAATTTGAATTCACGAATTTAAAACAGCCTCAGACCATGCATATGCACTTAGGATCTCTTAGGAAAATGAAAGAGTTTTCAACTACATTCATTCAACTGATGATTTACTACTATATACTATCCGTTGACCAGAATGAATGATGTTTTAAACAATCATGAAATGCTGATTTAAACTGATGATTTTATTCAGATTTTTAAAAATGTGTCTAATAAAAAAACTTTAATACAATTGTACAGAGCACTTTAAATCCCCTGCATGTATTTTTTGAAGCTACCATTTGAAAGCACTGCATTGAGGATCTTTGTCAGACGACGTTTTCGCAGCAATGCTTTCTGATGAACTGTCCTGGAAGTACAGGTCAGCGTACTGCAGGATGTGGTCCACAGCGCGGAGTAGAAGCACGTCAGCGTTCACGTTCAGGTCCAACTCCGACGAGTAGTTCTTCACCGGGACGACGTAGGAGGTGGACATGCCCAGCAGAGCCGCAGCTTTATCCATCTACCAACACATGGAAACGAGTTTGACACTGACAGATTTTCTGTGTGGTCTGATCGGAGTTAGAATAATAAGAGGAAGGAAAATTTAAATTTGGGTAAAACCTGCCTGTTGAACATGAAGATATGAGTACTCCTATTTTCTTTTTATAGACAATTTAGAGGAAATCCCTCTGATTCTAGATTTTATATTATTATATTTCAACCTACCGTCTCCCGAAGCACGCGGCTCTTGTAAACCTGGACGACGTCTTTGGCCGTTTCTGAACAGATCTTGTCTATGTGGGTCAGCAGAGCCACCTGGTGAACACCTGACGGACAGAACCAAACACTGAGGTGTTGCTTTCACTGCAAAGATATGAGAGACGCGACGTTTATTCAGTTCATTGCTAGATTTTAGAATAAATTATATATATATATATATATATATATATATATATATATATATATATATATATATATATATATTTAAATAGAGTGAATTATGAAATAATACTCACGCCGTTTATTATTTGTTTCAATGACTCAACAGATCAGGTGTTTTATTTGAGACCAGGCAGTAATTTGGGACTAGAGATTCATTCCTTCCTGACAAAAATCTTGCACAGCAAAACTGGAAAAATATGGTGATTTACTTAAATTCTGTAATCAAATAATTAAGTATTACTAATGTATAACTAAAATAATTCAGATTACAGTACTGCAGTTAAACATCATGCGGCTGCTTCTTTCGAATTCTCCTCTGCATATTTAATGACAGAAAGTTCACATTTCACGTGATACTTATTTATTTTAACGTCATGGTAGACGTAAAAAAAAAACATTTATTACACTTACAGTTATTACGGTTCCTTATTTATTTGTAACTGGCAGTTTATCAAAAATTCACACCTGTACCAGGTAATTAAAGGTGACGTGGCGGTTAACGAAAACTCTGCTATTATTTAGTAATTTATGATGCATAGAACATATTTCAGCAATGGTTTCAGCTGCGTTACGTATGTCATAACCGAATAAAAAACACTTCCTTTGAGGCAGAAATATACAGCAGTAACTATATATACTATGTAGTATAACTATACTACACAATAGCTGGTATGTGTGAGCTTGCACTGCAGGAATGAATCGGTGGTGCCTACCCAGGTCACAGATGTGCTCTCTGAGCCGTTGGAAAGTGCTGCAGAGCGGAGTCTTGCTCCAGATCTGGGAGGCGTCCACCACGAAGGCCACGCAGTGGATCTTGTCCTGGAGGCTCGGCCTCTCCACGTACCCCGCCGTCGCCGACGTCACCGGCTCGTCCGCGCGAAACTGGGCGAGAGAGCGAAAAGCGAAGAGGTTACGTTTTCAGGAGTATGACGATGCGTGTTCGCACTTCACACAAGATTTTTGCAAGAATTTATTCACAACCATATGATGGTTCTGTATGAGAAGTTAACGAATCACCAGAGTTGTCAACAGTTTAACGAGACTTTCAATTAAAGGCCAGGTCCCCTTTAAGTGTCCGGTTGCAGGTGTTTGATTTTGATAAATAACCACTTTGGCTCTGGTGCAGTGAAAAAATAAAAAGTACAACATGTGGTAAAATATGCAGAGGAAAATATAGAGAAGCAGCCACAAGTTGTTTAACCACAGTACTGTAATCTTATTTTTTGAAAAATGTAAGTTATACGGTGGTCACACTGGTTTAATAAAAGAATTTGAGGAAATACCGTATTTTTTCCAAATTTTCTAAGCAAGATTTTTGTTGGGAAGGAATTAATCTCTAGTCTCAAATGACTGCCTGGTCTCAAATAAAACACCTGATCTGTTGTTTGTTCATTGAAACAAATAATAAACGGCGTGGATATTATTCAGCTGTACGACTCCCTGGCAATTATTTGGTAATTTATGGTGCTAAAACATGGTAATTTATGGTAATTTATGGTGCTAAAACATGGTAATTTATGGTAATTTATGGTGCTAAAACATGGTAATTTATGGTGCTAAAACGTGGTAATTTATGGTAATTTATGGTGCTAAAACATGGTAATTTATGGTAATTTATGGTGCTAAACCGTGGTAATTTATGGTAATTTATGGTGCTAAAACGTGGTAATTTATGGTGCTACAACATGGTAATTTATGGTAATTTATGGTGCTAAACCGTGGTAATTTATGGTAATTTATGGTGCTAAAACGTGGTAATTTATGCTAATGTATGGTGCTAAAACATGGTAATTTATGGTGCTAAAACATGGTAATTTATGGTGCTAAAACATAGTAATTTATGCTAATTTATGGTGCTAAAACATGGTAATTTATGGAGCTAAAACGTGGTAATTTATGGTAATTTATGGTGCTAAAACATGATAATTTATGGTGCTAAAACGTGGTAATTTATGGTGCTAAAACGTGGTAATTTATGGTGCTAAACCGTGGTAATTTATGGTAATTTATGGTGCTAAACCGTGGTAATTTATGGTAATTTATGGTGCTAAAACATGGCCAAAAATGGGTAAGACAGTTCACTCCAATCCACCAAGCCCATTATGACTTACCCTCAATGTCTGTACAATATTTTTTGTCCTGATTGATCGAGTAAATTCTGAGCTATTTTTCAGCCTGGACTAAAGTGTTCAGCCCAACAAGTGACCAGCAGATAGCGACCAGCGTAGCTACAAACCACCATATTGATCCAGTCTACCTTGTGCCCCTCAGGAACATGGCCTTTGATGACGGACAGGATGTCGTGCAGCGTCAGTCCAGTCATTTCTCCGTCCCCCATGCCCATAATATCACACAGCACCAGTCCGGTAGGGTCTGATTTCTCCTGACCATGGATGTAGAAGGACTGCAGCTTGGCACACAAAAAGAGACTCAATGGCATCTTTTGATGGCTCAGTCCATCATATCCTCCACATACCCTGGTAGTCTAGTCTAGTTTTCCCATCATCTAGGCAGCCAATCACAGAACAGGCGAGGGTGCAGCAAGATATGTTGATAACTGTGGATCCAACATGGCGTCAGATGGTAATTTACCTGTCAATGCAGCCTTACAAAGTTCTAAAAAAAAAGTTCTTTTATCATCATTGAGTATCAGGTATGTTATACGATTGTCTATAAGCTACATACAATCGCATTTGATGGACAATCATAGTGTCCAATGAACGCCACTGCCAGGCCATTTGTCTTAGAAAAAAGCTTTTGATATTCAATCACACATGCAAGGCTCCGTCAAGGAGGATGCGTTGGACCTCAGGGAATATTCTTTTTCTATTTTTTTATTTGGATTTTTTTTTTTACTGTTCTAGAATTAAGTGCAATTGCACCTCCACTACATTAGGGGGCAGCAGAGTGTGAGCAGGGAGCATACAGCACAGAGTATGAGTATGAAGTGTAGACACCATGTGACACCATGAAAACGTATTTAACAGGGATGAGAAGACGGGCAGAGAGAGACGGAGATAAAGAGACAAACGAAAGTCTCCCAAAGCTAAGACGAGGAAATATGACGAAGCGTCTGTAGCGCTTGGTTCACTGTGAAAGACCGGTGTGTTACTGAGTCTGAAATGTTGGAGACAAAGACATTAAAGACATTACACCACAATCACTGATAAGACAATTTATGTAGTTTTATTTTTCAGTATCATATGGTTTGACATGGTCAGTCAAATTTTTATAGTTTAATTAAGGATTTAATTTTATTTGTGAATTTCAGATGCACTTTAAATCTTATTCTCTTATACATTTATAAGGATACAGTGTTATGCATATGGCAACACTCTGTAATAGAGAGTGAATAGCTTGAATTAAGGACGCTTTTCCAGTACCTTCTTTGTGAAGCTGGTTTTGGAGGAGCCCACCATGGCCCGGTTGGTGACTCGTCCATTGAACACAGACTGGACTGAACTGATGAAGCTGGACTTTCCAGAACCGACTGGGCCCAGGAGGAGAACCCGGGCCTTCGTCACCTCCGCACAGCTCGGTTTGTAGGAGCTGATGGTTTTCATCAGGCTCGTCCGTTGCCTACGTGTAGATTCAACATTTCCAATACCTTATTTTATGTTTACGTACATCATGATACATGATTTCCTGATGTTTTGCTATTTTTAACTGATTTTTAGCTCATGTTATAGAAGTAATCCCAACAAAAAACACACACCTAAACTAAAAAAAAGTGAATTGAAAAGACAAACGTGCGCAATCTCTTTAATTAATTAATCTTTTCAAAGAGTGAAACTCTTACATTACATTTATTATACACCAAACGAAATAACTCAAGCCCTTATGTCTTGTAATGTGTGTGATTATTTGGATAGTTGATTAATTCCATCAATTATAAAATCGATTAGTTAACTGGTTCATAAAATGGTGTAAAATGTCGTTCCCTGTTTCCCAAAGCTGAAGAGAAAACCTAAAATGTTTTTTTTGTACAGACCAAGATCATCTGTTTACTATAATATAATAGTTTCTTCTTATAAATGACTCAAATTAATTGACAAAATGGTTGGCAAATGATTGATTAATCATTGCAGCTCTAGAATGATTGATAAAAATGTAAATAAATAAATAAATAAATAAATAAATAAATAAATAAATAAATAAATAAATAAATAAATAAATAAATAAATAAATAAATAAATAAATAAAAAAATAGAGATGCATCTGTATTGTAGAGAGAAGTAGACTCAATATTAAATATATTCATCATGTTGTTTAGAATATTTTAAATAAGGTGAATAAATCAATGGAAGATGTGTATTGATCTAAATTAAATGATGGAATGAAGATAATAAGTTGATAGTGTTTTATTTACTTTTTTTAAGTGAAGAAATATGGCTGCTAGTTTAATTAGTGAATAATTTTAGCAACTTGACATTTTTCTTTCTCACAGATCTACTCACTCTTCCGTCCAATCCATGTCTCTCCATTGAGATTCCAGCTGTGGTTGAGCTGTTGAAGAAGAAGATGAGTTTTAATGAACGACACGCTGTTTGGTCCTGAAAAGTGAAATAAATCATGACAAACACTCAACAGTTAAGTTAATAGACCAACAGGAAATGCAATCGTTGATTCCAGTCATTAACAAAACTGAATGTAATGATTCCAGTAGTTTACACATCTGTAGACACTGAGCAGGACATTCACCTCAAACGTGTCCACTTTACAACACTCTCAAGCTTCTTCTACAGTACATGAGGCATCTCTCAGTTCATTTGGTGCAGAGGCACTAAACGTTTTTACTCCTGCATGCATAAAGCCACTATTAAAATGGTCTGCTGCCTACTGCGCATAAAAATGGTCGTAGATGAAGTAGGAGATAGAAGCTGTGAGACGCTGCAAATGTCAAGAGACAAACACTGGTACGGTAAAATGCAAATGTATAATTTGCTTTAGAACAAGTAGAACAACTTAATTAAAACTAATGCTTTTGCACGACATATCTAAAAGCATTGCTAGTGTGGAATTTTTAAGTAGCTTACCTGAAAATGAGAATGAAGGTTTGCTCTCCTCTTTCTCTTTGGAACTGGATGTGCTTGTATCTGGAACAGCATCCGGAGCAGGATTCCCAAAACTAAAGGCAAAACTGATGAAGACAACAATGAATGCAATCAGAGAAATGTTATACTTCATGTATATGAAGCAGGAAGTAACTTAAATGTGCAATTTTCAACTTTATTATAGTTTTGTTTTTATTTGCTTCAAAAATGACCAAATAATTGGTGAGTTTTTCATGATTTTTAAACCATGTTTTATACACTTGGCCATTTTTGAGCGACTTGCTTAAGTTTTTCCTCTCAAGTCTAGTATATTTTACATTTAGAGTGATAAGGGTTGCAAAGGGGAAGAAAATTTCTGGTAAATTTCCAGAAACTTTTTAGAAATATGCTGCTGACCCGTGTGCTGTCAGATAAACATGCCTCTGCTTCTTTACATTTTGGAGAATCTAAAATGCAAATAGTAAATCAATATATATATATATATATATATATATATATATATATATATATATATATATATATATATATATAAACTCAATGCTACTCAATACTGAACAGATTTGACCAAATACAGGACATTTTCACTTGTGAAGATTAGTTTTTTTCAGTGTATGTTATGTATGTTTTTGCAGTATTATGTTATTGGATCCCATAGACACTCAAACATTTAGCAAAGCCAGATTCTTTACTATTGCTGTTGACATGATTCAAGACTAAATTAAATGCATCAGGTTTGTCCTGAAGCATTTATTAGTTTCTGATGCTGAAAGCTCCCAAACTACAGTAGGTTTGCACCTTTATGCAAAGCCTTTGAAAAAGCTCTGTTGCAGAGTGCATGCAGCCATCACCATTATTGTCATCAATTCCAATTCCAGCAAACGAAACATTGAGCCAGACTTACCTCATTGTTTTTTGTATATTAACCTGGTCCCTGCAGCTCGTTGACTCAGTGCAACAAGAAACTGAACCAAGTGTAAACCAATCTTCCACAGGAGCCTTTACGAGGAAAAGAAAGTGAAACTTCCTGCTGGCTGCATGTATGGAAGTCTGCAAATGCCAAACAGGACACAAACCAATTAAAGAAATGAAGTAAAATTGAGTATATTTATTTTTATTATTTGTTATTTGTTTTCCATGGCATATTAAAAGTTGAATATGTAGATTTGTTTTATTAATAATAATAAATGAATAAATACAATAAATACATTTAAATTAAATGATTACATATAATATTATATAACAAATAACCCACTATTTACACAAACACACACACACACATATATATATATATATATATATATATATATATATATATATATATATATATATATATATATATATATATGTGTGTATATATATTATTTGTTATCATTTATATATTTTGTTGTGTAATTACCATGTCACTGCCAGCAGAGGGAGACACTGCAGCTTTAAATGGGCTATTTAACTACATTTAATGTGTATTTCATCCATTGAGTTGGAACTATACGGTGCTATTGCAATAATAGGTAAAACTCTCGCTTTGTTAAGAGAAGGATGTGATGAGGATATAATGTCTTGTTTGTTCAGTATGGATTTAGATGCCTTAGAAAGTTGAAAAATGAACGATTGATGATGCTATACATAGAGCTGTCAATACAAAGGTGTCACTACTTTTCATGAGATTACAGGGAAGACTGTTGTTTATTATTATTATTATTATTATTGTTGTTGTTGTTGTTGTTGTTGTTTTTAGAGATTGAATGATTATGCTGAATTAAAAAAAAATCCAATCAATAGTCAATACACGGATGTTAATGTATTTTATCTGTCATTTAAAAAGTGAGTATTATATTCTTACTGAATAAATATGAATGGACCACAGAACTGTAGTGTAATGACTATTGTTATTATGAGCCTCAATTACATTTTTTAGATTCATTTATTTTTTCAAATGTATTCATTGAAAATTCCAAACCTACAGTATATCTAAAATATTCGTACATTCAACAGGTCAAGTTGACTAAAGCTTGGTTGGTTTGTCATATTTTTTAACCCTTTCAAATAATCTTATAAATGATCTTATAATATCCCTTGTAGGTACATTTAGAACAGGTCAGTCTGAAGGCTGATATTATGCATTAATATTGATTGTTATCTATAGCCTCTTGATTTTGCTCTCAAGTAGCACTAGGATTGTTGCATTTAATTGTTTTTCACAATTTTCTGCACACACTTCAATTTTCCATTATAAGTTAATGGAAATATGAAGTTTGCTAGGGACTTGATCATGTTGCTGGCTCGTGCAAACAGACACTTTATCCTTCATGTTGCTTGGAAGTGCATGACTTCACCGACATAAGGGTCAGGAGGGAGAAACACACGCACTCTGCAGGGTCATTTTATCACTCGCCATGTCCACTAGGGGGGGCCACGTCCACGCGTTTGAGGCGGCGGAGCCGTTCACCTGCTGCCTGTCAGCAGAGGTCAACCTGTGGCCACTCTTTCTGTGGAAAGAAAAGAAATGTGACCTGACACCCAACCCCACCGTTGTCACTCAGTAGCTTTTAATAATTGGATTGTATATTGAGAGAATGAATCTAAAAAAAATAGGGATCGTGGTGTCTGGATTCCTTGGATGAGAAACCTGCTTTGTGCACAGGTGCGTGCAAGTTCTTGAACCAGAAGTCCGAAAATAAAATGCCTTAAAAAAAAAAAAAAAAAAAAAAATATATATATATATATATATATATATATATATATATATATATATATATATATATATGTATATATATATATATATATATGTATATATATATATGTATATATGTATATTTAATAGGAGCTCACAGCAGCCTGATTTATAGTGACAATTTTGGTTGAAGATAAGATAAGGTAAGACTTTATTGATCCCACAACAGGGAAATTTGCTTTGTTACTGCAGTGTACAGAGTAAAGAAAAAGAAAATAAAAGCTATAAAACATAAAAATACACAACACTATGTACAAAATTCGTAGAATTTGTTGATCCGCATACACAGTATGTATTATGGACATAGAATGGAGAAAAAATACTAATAAATAGCAAGAAAAAAGTATGCATAAGCAAAGTATATATACATACATACATACACGTACATACCTACATACATACACATACACACCTATTTACATATTTGCATATATATATGCACATACACACATGTACACATGCATAGCTAATGCATACTTAAGGTGCAGGATGTGTGTGTAGAGTAAAGTGACGATACTTGAAGATACTTGATCTGGAAATAACGAACAGGGAAGAAAACGCTGCAGCCTCCTACTGATGTGAAGTGATGCTATTTTCTATTGAAGTGAAACCAGTAGCCACATGTATTCTCTATTGTTCCATGCCAGACATGAGTAGGCTCCAAATATTCAGGTCAAGACATAGTACTAAAGGGTCACACGAGCCGAACATGAGCCGAACATGAGCCGAACATGAGCCGAACATGTGGCTCCCGGCCGCTGCTGACTGGTGACGTCTCAGCCGCCGTCGGAGTTTCAGGACATTTTGACGGTTTATCGGGTGGAGACGATGACGCGTGACCTCAAACGGGCGAGGCGTAAATGTGACTAATGATGAGATTCCAACTGGCGCCGGGATAGGCGCATTAAGCGTCTTTTGTGTTAATTGGTGATGGAGGACGGATCTGCGTGGGGTTGGGAACGTGGCCTTTTTTTGTGTGTCAGGGGTTAAACAGTGAAGTGAAGTGGAAATGTATGTGTAACGATAAAAAGTTGAGCTTGTGAGTATCTTAAAAAAAAAAAACAAGATTGAGCTGTTGGGTTTAGATTGAGATAAATAGTTTATAGAGAGAATGATACCATTCCTGAACCATGTCTTGTCTTGTGTTTATTGCTACGTGACAGTAAAACCGGTCTTATCTGCACCCTTGTCAGCTGAGTGTGATTCAGCTCCACGTTCAGTCAGCAACAAATCACCAAATCCAGATTTTCACTTAAAAAAAAAAAAATCCATAGAGTCAATTGGGAGGGAAATGCCTCCATATCAGTCCCATTTTTTTTAATTTTCTTCTCAATGACAAAAAAAGTGTATTAAGTTTCCATAGAAAAAGAAGTGAGTTTTTTTTGTGTTACTCTCATGTGCCTGGAGGTTATTAAAGTGAAGCAGTGGTGTGTACTCAGCAGAAAAGATTGCAAGTTGGTTCAGGTTAGTCGTCCGTCATCCCACTTTATCTGGGCTGTTTTGACTTGTGGACTGATCAGGCATAATAACGGCCCACAACAAGGCACGGCTATCTTTATGACCTTTAGCTGTGCCAGCAGAAATAAAGGACCCAAACTTCTTATTTGTGGAGCCCCGTGTAAAAGCGTCTGGGAGACGGCGTCTGAACGGAGAAACGAGAGGGCAGATTAGAAAACGCGTAGCTGGTCGTCGGTTTATTTTATCGTTGTTAAATTATCCGAGGACAACACCAGAATCTAAAATACAACTTCCTGCGGACTCGAGGCCGTGACTGGGTGTCATTAAAAGTGAGATAACGGTTTGACAGCAAACCTTATCTATAGGTGGTTGTTTGTGTTTGGAGGATGTTCCTCCAAAAAAAAAAAATGCTTACACGTCCAGCAGGCTGACTAAGACTATTCTGCAACCAGAAAACAGATGTAATGCGTTTATAAATAGCTGTAGTGGACACCTAGATAAATGACTCTGTTGTGCACTATAATTAGTTTGTTTGTGCGAATGTATCAGGAAATGCTGAGGCCATTCATCCGTCATGTGGCTTGTATATAAAAATAATTTGTAGAAATCATAGATTTAAAATAAAAATAATCACTAGCTGTTCAGCTAGAGCTTTATAATATTATGATGTAAGAAGAGATGCAAATATGGATGTGTAGTAAGTGGGCACCTTTAAACCTAAAGTAAAGTAAAACAGCTTAATAATTACACCAAAACTGAGAGCAAGGAGGATGTGTTGTTTAAAAACGATGCTGTCAAATGCTGCAAAAAATTAGAAAACATGCGCAGAGACTCGTTTATAAAGGAATGAATTAAATCGCATTTGTCATGTGCACACAACACAAAGGCTTATTCAGATAAACACCCAACGCGAGGCTGTTTTTCCTACAATTAGGACGTGTCCCATAAATGCTGCAGCTTCCTGTCATCAGGAGGATCCCCCCCCCCTCCCCCCTCCTCCCTGGAATCGCTCCATTTGTTCTGTTCCCTCAGAACCGCTGAAGACGGAACAATCCGGGGTCGCGGCGGGAACCGATACCTGACCCCGACCGCCTCAGGTGGCGGCGGGGAGCGCTCTGACTCAGCGGCGGCGTCAGGTGGGGAGGACGAGGCCGAGGCGTCAGGGAGCTATGCTGAGTATGTGACACAGCAACAACCCCCCCACCCCCACCCCCCGCCGCCCTATAGCGCTCTTATCCGTCCACACTGGGTGACACACATGAACTCTCTCTCTCTGCCAGCAGCCTTGTTAACCCAAAGTGCAGCGGGTGCACGTTGAAACCAAAGCGCCGGGACGTGCTTCCAAAACAAGGTTTTTGTTTCGCGTTCGGCGTAAAGGTCAGACAGACGTGCGTAACCGAGCGTTTGGCAAACGGGCCTTGGCCGGGATCAGAAGCTCGGCGGGCTGAGGGTGTTGATGTTATACGAAACTGATGAAAACAACTGAAAAAACGTGACCTCCCTCCATGGGGATGAAAACACATACTGTGTCAAAATCAGAGCTGTGTTCTCTTAAATGCTGTGTTAAGGTATAACATGCAACATAACTGGATATGGGTCACACTTTGCGTGACGGGTTAATCAGTGTTTATGCTACATTAAAACACTATATATTTGGTTAAAACACCAAGATATGCAGATCCTTTCACCATTGAAGAAAAAAGAAAAAAGTATGCATAAGCAAAGCATATATACCTACATACATACACGTACACACATATTTACATATTTGCATATATATATATACGCACATACACATATGTACACATACTGTAGCTAATGCATACTTAAGGTGCAGGATGTGTGTGTGTAGAGAAAAGTGACGTAGATGATGTATGGAAGTGATGACGTGATGATACTCTACTGTACTTTTCGCAGAGGTGATGAAGTCGCTTTTTGGGCTTTTTGACAGACGGCTGATACAGGAGAGCCCTGATACACTATATAGGAGGGACAGGATGTCCCTGGCATCACCATCACGCTGCCATGTAAACGGCCAGTGGAAAGTGGGTCATCTAATCCGTTCGTTTTAAGGCGACTTCACAAGTCACAAAAAAAAAAGGATGTGTGTTTGCCACAAATAGCGTCATCATTTACCAACCATGGTGTTATAGCAACCTGGAATCCCCCCCCCACCCCAAACATTCCCCAACTTTCCCTAATTCCCATCATGCAGCTGCTTTCATTTTCTGTTTGTGTGTGTGTGTGTGTGTGTGTGTGTGTGAAAGCAGGGACTTTACGGAAGGAAAAGGGAAAGAAAGTCCATCCATCCATCCATTGTCTATCCCGCTTATTCCCTTTCGGGGTCGCAGGGGTCTGCTGGAGCCTATCCCAGCGCGTTAAGGCGAGAGGCAGGGATACACCCCAGATGGTCGCCAGCCAATCGTGGGGCACACACACCATTCACTCTCACACTCACACCTATGGGCAATTTAGAGTTTACCAATTAACCTGAGCATGTTTTTTGTATTGTGGGAGGAAACCGGAGTACCCGGTGAAAACCCACGCAGACACGGGGAGAACATGCAAACTCCACACAGAAAGGCCCCAGACCCAGGCCCAAGGCGGTCTTGAACCTGCGACCTTCTTGCTGTGAGGCAACAGTGCTACCCACCGCACCACCGTGTCGCCCTGGGAAAGAAAGTATTTAAAAAAATGCTGAGGAAAACCTAATGTAAATAGGACATGCATATGTTGTTTCTCGTACGTGTTCTGCAGCAGTGGCAGTTTGTGGGAGTTTTATGACTGCATCAGGGTGATCAACTATACGCCACGTGTGTGACAGTAATCCCTGCACACGCTGCTCCCTGTGTGTTTGCTGTATATAACAGTGTAGAAGCATCAGTTTTAATCAGTGTTGCAAGAACAAGACTCACACAGCCGGGTGCATGTTACACTGCAAAAACTAAACAGGCGGAAATATTTTGTTTTTGGTACAATGAGTCCAATACTGAGTAGAATTATCTCATTCCACAGCTTATTTCAAGTCATTTTGTCTTCATTTTAGTCAATTTTAGATTTGTTTGTCTTGTTTTCCTAAAACAGGCCCAAAATGACCCAACTTCTACTCAATAGTGGATGAATTGTACAGAAAACAAGATATCTTCACCAGTTTTTTAAGTCCTCCTGTTCAGGACTTAGATGTTTCCCATAGAATTCACATATTTAAAGTAACCTTTCCTTCTGCTATTTCTCCTTTACTCATCTAATTTTCTTGCTTGTTGTCAGATTGGTGCTGTAAAATAAATCTTACAATTTAGGTACAATTTGTCCAAAATTGTGAAGAATTATCCTGAATTATCTCATTCCGCTGGCAGATAATTTATCGTAGTTCAAGTCTTTTTTTTCTTGATTGAGTCAATTTGACCCAAATTGGATGGAAAAAAAAAAACCCAGAAATAAGATAAATGATCTGCCAGTGGAATTAGATAGTTGTACTCAAATTTGGAGAAATAATGGAGTACCAAAAACAAGACGTCTTCACCTGGGGATTTTCCAGATTACACTTCCACAGCGAATGCTGAGCTGGTGGTTTAAAAACATGATGTTTACATGTTTGTCTATTTCAACATTTTTTTTTTACATGCAGAACTGTTCAGAAGTGATTTCTCATAGGTGGAGAATGTAAAGTGTCGGTGTGCGACCAGACGTGGTAATTATGTGTTTGCGTTCCAATAGGAAGCGAGCGGTGATGTCTCCGGGTTGCTGTGATCTCGCGCAGACATGGGGAGAGATTAAAAGTCTGTGTCTGGCCTCCATTGGGTATTTAGTCTGTTCCCCTCCAGGGACTGATTGGTTTGGTTTGGGCAAGTGAGATTAAGTCAAGGGTCAAGTTATCTTGTGTTTAGAGCCACTTTAGAAGCAGTTCAGGGCAGGTCTTCATGCGTTTTACTCACTCACCTCAGACAGGTGACTCACCTGGAAAACACAGGAACTTGTTTGGTGTTTTGTTTTTTTTATCCCAGAGTGTCATCATAGTTTATATCTGGCGGCGGCTAGGGAATATTTAAACTTGTACCGTGGTTAGACAAATCATAGATGGCCATGGCACAGAATGAGGTCAGCGATTGTCTCGTAGACGCGAGCGGCTGCAGGGAGCTGCTCGTCCCGCCGCTGAAGAGGTGCCTGCATTTGAAGGTTAATTTCCACTTTTGTGCAGTATCGCAAAACACAAAACCACTTTTAATTCAAACTGCCTTTGTTAATGCTTTTTGAATTAGTTTTAGTTAAGTTTGCTTTAAACACCAAAGTCTAAAACAAGATACAGAACAACTTAGAACTCTTGAAAAGATGCAGTTACAATAGCAACTTACAATACTTCACTATCACAAATAAGTCAATAGTAAACGTACTTTGCACGTATTCTGATTAGCTTCTTGCTGCTGTGCTGCCAATGAACTACACTCTTGCACCCACATCAATGTGCCTCCGGCTGAAATGGCGTGTAGGTTTATGCAATCTTTATTTTAGTATTCTGCGTTTCAGTCTCGCTCTGCTTTGTTTCTGAAGCATCACCCACACCTTGTTGTTGTTGAGACATCAATTCACAGTGTTGACACATTCTTTCACCAGACCTTCTATCCAGAGACATTAAAAATGACTACAGTGGTGCAAAACACATACTAAGGTGACCTCTAAGAACCAAAATGCATACTGAAGTAACCTACAGGAGTAGAAACATTGTGCTAAAGTGCCCTCTAGAACCCAAAACATGTGCAAAAGTGCCCTAAAAAGCATGTTAATGTTCTATAGTGGCCTCTAGGAGCAAAGAATTGTGCTGAAAGCCCTCTACGACTCAACCAACATGCTAAAGTGCCCTTTTAAGAGCTAAAAAGCATGCTAAAGTGCCCTTTTAGGAGCTAAAAGCATGCTAAAGTGCCATTTTAGCAGCTGTAAAGCATGCTAAAGTGTTCTTTTAGGAGCTAAAAGCATGCTAAAGTTCTCTTTTAGGAGCTAAAAGCATGCTAAAGTGTTCTTTTAGGAGCTAAAAGCATGCTAAAGTGCCTTTTTAGGAGCTAAAAGCATGCTAAAGTGCCATTTTAGGAGCTAAAAAGCATGCTAAAGTGTTCTTTTAGGAGCTAAAAGCATGCTAAAGTTCTCTTTTAGGAGCTAAAAGCATGCTAAAGTGTTCTTTTAGGAGCTAAAAGCATGCTAAAGTGCCTTTTTAGGAGCTAAAACCATGCTAAAATGCTCTTTTAGGAGCTAAAAATATGCTAATGTGCTCTTTTAGGAGCTAAAAGCATGCTAAAGTGCTCTTTTAGGAGCTGAAAGCATGCTAAAGTGGCCTTTAGGAGCCAAATCAGTGCCCTTTTCCTTCCTTCCAAACGTGTGTGCATGCCACCTGCAGCCAGCCAGGAAAGGTTGCATGAAGAATTACAAAAATATGGAAACCAGGAGCACTAACATAACGTTTTAATAAGTAATGGATGTTAGTGGAATGATCTGATGCAGTGTTGACTGTTCAGCAAGGTCAGCAAATCTGCCTCACACACAGACTGTAAACAAGCCTTAGTTAGAAAGTCAAAGCTACGGAATGCCTCCCTGTCACCAGAGCTGCTTGTTTGTGCACAGCACTATGGCACGAGATGCCATATATAACTTTTGGATTTAATGTGATGTGAAGAGATAACTGGGCGAGAAGCTGAGCAACTGCTCCAACGTCGCCGAGTCAAAACACGGGAAGAAACCTTTGTCAGAATGACGTCTGAACTTCAAAAACTGAAATATTAACAAGTCTTTGGTACAATTAGACCAACATTGGGTAGAATTATCTGTCTGGGAGATAATTAGGCTTGATTTTAGTCAAATAAATCTCTTTTTTAGGAAATTTTAGAAATACGCAAAATTATCAGCCAGTGCAATAAAACAATTTTCACTTGTTAAGATTTAATTTTTTTGTGGTGTGTCAGCGCATTTTATGTAGAAATGTACTAAATTTCTTTTCCAAAAACCATCTAATAATCGATGGTCAATCATAGAATCAAATATAGATTAAAGCTTTAGTCTTGACGTGCACTCGGCTGTGGTGTTTGAATGCACCATGCACACAACACAACACGCAACAGTGCATCTTTGGGCCAAGAATCCTGCATCAGTCGTTCATATCTGTGCAGAGCAGGAGGAGGAAACGGTGTTCAGCTTCCCCGTGTTTACATCTCCAGGCTCCTCCGGGTGAACAAACCCTGCAACTTGGTCCAGAATGGGGGAAAGGGGGGATGGGGGTGGTGGGTTTCTCTGTTCATCTCTGTTTGGCATATCAACTGCCCTGTCCCATTCCAGTTTGCTAAATAATATACTATTCGCCATAGGTGAAATAACACTGCACAGTATGGCATTATTTAAAGAATGTGTTGCATTCAGGACAGATTTTGTGCAAACTTTGTAGGAGAAGAGGGATAAATAATCCATCTCAGTCTTTTTCCTCTTTTTTTTTCGATTCTCGTGCATCGCTTCTTCATAATGGGAGGAAATCAGGGGAAGCAAAATAGGGGGAAAACCGGACCGAAACCGGAGAGTAGGGCAGAAAAATCAGCAGCGAGATGAGGAGAGGAAACTATGGGGAAGGAGGAGGCAGAAAGAGGCGAGAGAGGAGAAGGGGAAGGGGGCAGGAACCGGTCTGAACCAGCGTAGGCTGACTCCTGGCGTTATATACCCCTCCTCACCCCCCCTCCTCCCCCTCCTCCTCCTCCTCCTCCTCCTCCTCCGTCCCGCTTCTCTTTTCCTCTGACTCAGGCTGGCTGTACTTTTTCTTTTAGCGCTCTGTCATGTGCTGCTCGTCACCAGGAACAATTTGGATACACATTCCCCAGAAGTGTAAGAGGATCCACAGGCAGAGTTGATCCAGGACATAAAGTGACAGGCAGGTGTTCCCCCGCACATTGCATAAGGAATCAGGAGGTTGATCTGGGTTTGGGGGCGGTGGGGGGGTCAGATCGGGGGTATTGATTATCTGGCAGACATGCTTGGCATCGGTGAACATCCGTGCATAACTCTGGTGGGACAGTTTGTTCCCATATTACAGCGGGTGTAATCATCCAGCAGCTATTTGTGGCGACATGCCGGGGATCTATGTACTGTACATACCGAATGGCCTTTTTTTTACATAACAAGATTTACACCTTGTTTACTTGATCTGATTTTTTCTTATTGAGGCCTGTTTCACCCCTGATTGGAAAATAAATCATTAATAGAATACACCTTTTATCCACTAGAAACAGAGTTTTTTTTTTTTTTGAAGCACATCATAGAAACGGATAATCTGGTTATAGCAGAAAGAGGAAATATTTAATTATTCCAGAGCTCAATTAGTTCTTTAACCAAACAATTATTTGCTTTTCTGAGTCTTAGGTTAAACTGAAAAGCTTGAAAACACAAGACATCAGTTCCGTTTCTGAAATATCATCCATCCATCCATTGTCTATCCCGCTTATTCCCTTTCGGGGTCGCAGGGGTCTGCTGGAGCCTATCCCAGCGCGTTAAGGCGAGAGGCAGGGATACACCCCAGATGGTCGCCAGCCAATCGTGGGGCACACACACCATTCACACACCATTCACTCTCACACTCACACCTATGGGCAATTTAGAGTTTACCAATTAACCTGAGCATGTTTTTGTATTGTGGGAGGAAACCGGAGTACCCGGGGAAAACCCACGCAGACACGGGGAGAACATGCAAACTCCACACAGAAAGGCCCCAGACCCAGGCCCAAGGCGGTCTTGAACCTGCGACCTTCTTGCTGTGAGGCAACAGTGCTACCCACCGCACCACCGTGTCGCCCTTCTGAAATATCATGATGCATAATTTTTACTATTTTCTGATGACTTAGCAGTAATGTGATTAACAAAAAAAATAAAAAAATCTGCATTCATCTTCATTTATAATTATTTATTTGAGCATTATTGTTGATGATGTGTTGAAAGATAATGAAACCACAAAGAAGAAAAAACTCTGATTAGTCCGTAATGAATCGTGAATCGTAAACTGATCGTAAAAAAAAAAAAAAAAAAATCGGAGATTATGGAAGGAAAAAGTAGGTGTGTGTGTGTGTGTGTGTGTGTGTGTGTGTGTAAGTAGGTGAGAGCTAGTCTCAAACCTTGATGGCAGAGAGGGCAGCGAGGTCAGAGGCGGCGCTGTCTGATGTGAGCTGCCCGTCCAGCGCGGCTCATGAGAACCGACACTATTCCTGGTCCCTGCCAGCTGACGGGTCCTGATCTTACTTGGACCAGCGAAAGCGGCCCCGCCACCTTTAACCGGAGATCACACTCACACACACAGAAACACATAGACAGACACACACACTTTCTATTAATATGCATTAAGTAATCTACACTCATCGGAGTGAGCACGGAATGGAAGCACACGCCATGGCCAGTTCACGCTCGACTCGGTTACATTAAACAATATCGTGGGGTTCATTTCACAAATTTTATAAAAAAAATTTTTGCAAACATTTTATTCAGGAAGTGGTGCAGACAAAAAAACATTTACGGCTGCTGTCACACTTCACAGTCCTAGATCGTAATTATTATTGTGTCATAGCAATGCAGAGTAAAGTGCAGCATTAATATATTTATCTATATGGGAAATAACTGATTATTACTTGGGTGAAGGTCGGATTGTGCAGAGAAACACACACTGTGTGTTAACTTGTTTGTTGGGCAAGGGGGGGAAGAGGTTACTCATTGGTCGAAACGGCCAGAGGTCAAACCCCTGACCTCTGACCCCCCCCCCTCCCCCTCCTTCTTTAATCCAGCCCAGGGTGAGATAGTAGCAGCTGAATGTCACCCAGAGCCGCGATCGCCTCTGTAGCCTTTATTCCCTGCAGCACATCCTTCTCCTGTGATTCTGGTAAAGTGGGTGCTTCCAGTTCACCTCCTGTGGGGGGGGGGGGGGGGGGGTAATCACACAGGGATTTCTATAAATAGTCCTAAAAACAAACAAGTCAAGTCGGTCAGTGTTATCAGTCATACCTCACATGACCGGTAATGATCTTGGCACCGGTGTTTTACGAGATTGAGGCCTCTCTTCCCATCAGGCCGCAGCGTTGGCAGCGTTCGGCGAGTTCATGCCTCACAGGATCTGGCGCAAAGTTCAGCGCACGCGAGAGAGAGAGAGAGAGAGAGAGAGAGAGAGAGAGAGACACGAGCGAAATCGAATAGTGACGATGGTTTTGCGCGAACACGTGATGTTTGTGAAATTATAAAGCCTTTGGCACTGGGGCTACGGTGATGTTTGGCAGGATGAGAGAGGGGGAGAGGAACACCTTTAAAGGGCCAGCAGCGAGGCGACGGGTCGACAGGAAGGATGTGACGCAGTGCTGTCACAGGCAGGCGAGAGAGGCAGCTTCAGTTTAGTTTTTTCCCAGAACTAATTAGCGTTCAATCCTTCTTTCTTTTTTTTTAAGCCGAGCTATTTGTTTTAATTTCACATTTGCACCTACACATCCGCTGAAATCAACACTCTTGGTGCTCGCCTCTTCCTGCTGTCGACTCTTATGCAACACTGCAGATCTCTCGGAATTTGACCAGGAGGCCACTTGCGGTTTCTGAGTGATGGCCATGTTGGTTTGTAGTATAACTGCAGCTTTGCTTGCTTCGAAATATACATTTAAAGTAGTTAAAGCTGAATGAAGTTTAAGACACCTTTGGCTTTCTAGTAGTATCTAAAATCTCCAATGAGGCTAATGATGGTGAAAACTGAAATTGTCTAAACGTCCAACACCGACCTGGATCTGCAGGGTGCCGTCGTGATGTTGGGAAAAAAAAAAACTCTTGTCTCTCTTCCAAATCCGATTCCCCGCCACCTCCCTGATTGGAAAAACGTGCGTTAATCCAAGTCTCGCATACTTGGGCAAAAACCTCTCCATCTGCCACAAGTGAAAATCAGTTCCACCTGGGCCGAGGCGAGGCGGCACCACTTTGTTTTTCCATTGCATAACTCTCCAGCTGCATTTTATTTACTCCTCTGGAGGGTTAAACCCTCGCTGAAGGCACGCGGACCTTCTCCTTTACAATGAAAGCCGTTAAACGTCCTGTTTTATTTTGACTCGCTCTGCGGCGAGACCTCAATAGGAACCTTCTAGTAATAGTCCAAACAGCATGTTTCTTCAGATGGACTTTGTGTTCCAACACAGCATTTAAGGAAGGCTGCAGGAAGCCTACAGAATATATAAATACACCGGAAAGTCACTCACACTCTGCTCAAGTGAAGCCGTCAGATCAATAATTGCACATGTTGTGATTACTCATTAAGGTGCGACGTCACCTGCACTCAGACGCTGCAGATCTCTGCCGATCTCATGTTTTCTTGGCTTCTTCTTGGCTCCTAATTACCGAGTGAACTGGAGCTTGTAAACAAAAGGCCTGCAGGGATTCACAGGCAGCAAAAAAACGACTGTCCTGCCAAGACAGAGACTGAAATTTAGTGTAATTCCTGTTCCTGGAATCCTCCCGAGTTTCTTTTGAAACGCAGATCAAGTCCAGGGAAGAGACGTATATAAAAGGCAGACAGGTCTCTTAACAAACTGATCTATTAAATGCTCCAGACATGCAATGAACCTCTGTCAAAATGCCTGACGCTAACGAGACATTAGCGGACATGTACGTGTGATGATGAAGGACGATGAAGAACGCGAACGCAGCAGTAACCCGCTCAACCCACCGCACGTGCTCACATGAGGAACGTTTCTGTAAACACGGCTGTGTCATTTCACAGATTAGAGCTTGTATGTATGTTACATGCAGCACGTGCGAAACCACCCGTGAAAGAGGAGATTCATCCTTTAATGGTGTCATCACAAGCCACCATCATGGAGGGGGGGTCTATTAGAAATGACTATATCATTCAATGAGTTGATTTATTTATAAAGCAGAACGTGAAACTTGAGCAGAGTGATTTGCATGTTTAAATGAAATGAAATGAAACATATAGAAAATGTGCCTTTCTGTTATAGTCTATTAAAAATGACTATACTTTACTATAATAAGCAAAACTTGCAACTTGAGCAAAGTGTTTTGCATGTTTAAATGAAATGAAACATATAGAACAGCAATAAAATGTGAACTAAAATCAAATAGTACAATCAAATAGAAAATAAAGGAGACAAATGAAATGAAACATACAGAATAACATATGATATGAAACATATAGAGAAAATGTGCCACTTCTGATTTGTGTACATTATTTCTAAAGCAAAACTTGCAACTTGAGCAAAGTGTTGAATGAAAATGAAATGAAACATATAGAACATGTGCCTTTCTGTTCCGCTTTTGCTTTGTGTGAATTTAGGAAAAAAAAAAAGGAGAACATATATAGGAGAACATATATAAAAAAAAACATGCAAAATTTGCCTTTGTGTTTCACTTCTGCTTTGTGTAAATTAACAAATAAATCAGTCATTATAAATGACTATATCGGTAAATGAATCAAATTTATTTATAAAGAAAAACTTGCTTGAATGTTTAAATGAAATGAAACATAAAGGTGAGCAATAAAATTGAAAACACGTCAAATCAAATAGAACATATACAGGCCAACATTTAAAGCCTTCGTATCAGGAGGAGGGCTACGTTAGTTCTACATGGTGAAAATAAGCTGCAGGGAAGTCCTTATATGTATATATATATATATATATATATATATATATATATATATATATATGTTGTGCTGCATCCGTGTGGTCGGCCACGGCTCCGTGCGTGAACCGGTTCCCATATGACACACTTTGAATGTGGGCTCGGTTCCTCGCGGGGCGGCGGGCGAGTGCATTCTTCACATGCAGATATGTATCATGTCCCCTGCCAAGGCTCCCGGCTCTGCAAAAGGGCAGCCTGGAACGCCCCCCCCCCTCCCCCCTCCCCCGAATCCGCTCGCCCCTCCGCTAACCTCGCAAACCCCCGGCCGCGGGGCCGGGCCGGCGAGAAGCAGCGCAAACCGGCGTGAGCCAGTGCTGGGAGGGGGGAGCTGCATCACCCCCGCCTCCTCCTTCCTCCTCTTCCTCCCATATGTGCAGACACACACACACACACACACACACACACACACACATTCAGATCGGAGCTCTTATGAGGGCCCGCTATTGTCTGCGTCTGCCATGCAGCTGAACTTCCGGCCCCCAGATCTCAGATGGATTCCTTCTCAGCTGCAAAAAAAAAAAAAGGTGTTGTTCAAGATTTCAGACGCCAGTTTGATTTCGTTTCATCGAGGGAGCTTTGACTGACGATTTGCATGATATAAAGTTTGCAAAACCCTCAAGTCGATAATTCTATTCTTACTTCTTCAACTCTAATGTCCAGCAACATGCATCTGAGTCAACGCTTTCATTAATGTCTTATCAGTTTGAATCCGTCTCTCTTGCACTGTATAAATAAGCAAAGAATATTATTTTATTGTTCAGAACTCACACTGGCACTCGCACATCTCTTCAGCTGCACATATTCAGTGGCAGAACATTGGATAATCCTTTGTGATGAAGCGTGAGATACAATAAACTAAATCTTCCACACATGCTGGAGTTGCACTTGAGTTTTCTCTCCTGTTAATGAGCCGTCTTCCGCGGGCTCGCTTTCCCGCTGTGCAGGGACGGCGTTTTCTTCAGTTAAAAGTGCGGCGAACGCAGAGATATTTCCGTTAATTACGGTCACAATAGTGGGAGCACAAGTGTGGGAATCGGCTTCTCTGGAGGCGAACGCAGAGTTTAGCTCGAGCGGGGTTTACAAGGCCTTTTCCCCTGTTGTTGGGAGCTGTTTAGGGGTTCTGGCGACGCCGACTTCCCTCCACGTTCCCGCTCACGCACGCACGCACGCCGTTTTAGCTCCACGCTTTTTCTGGAGTCTGGAAGGGGAAAATGTGAGCGCCCTCAAATTAGCGCAAATGTTCTCTCTCGCTGTAAAAATACACGCAGCGTTTACTCCCTCTGACTTTTTAGGTTTTCCCACAAGCTACAATCCTTTCCTGAAAAGTGTTGTGTTGTTTTTTTTATTATTGTAGGTCAGTTTTGTCGAGTTTCTACAAACTTGTGAAACTCAAGCACAAAGAAGGTGAAGTTCAATAAGTTTTCTGTGAAAAAAACAAACTCCGTATACCTTTTTCCAAAGTCCTCAAGACACAGTTGGCTCCGAATTCATTAACAGTGCGAGGATTTTTGTTTTTTCGGGTTCTGATTTATCACCACAGACGTCAGTTTGAATCTTGGCCTCGTTACAAGGAGATGCTGCCTGTCCCGTTCACATATACTGTGACATTTTCCATCAGTGCACACAAAACTTCATCCATGTCCCACAGAGGAAACGGCCTCGCACTCAGGCCAAATGGCAAGCACACACACACACACACACACACACACACACACACACACACACACACACCACATCCAGCAGATACATTCCTCACGAGGATTAGAAGTGTTTGAAACAACAGAGAAAATAAAGGGAAGTGTTTTATATACAGCAGCAGTCTATACAGTGTAGAATGGGGGGAGGGGTGTGTGTGTGTGTGTATGTGTGTGTGTGGGGGGGGGGGGGTTCATGCTGATCAGTCACATGCTCAGGAAACACTTTTCTTCACTAGTCATGTGCGACGTGCATGGCAGCACATCTGTGTGTTTTGGAGTGTGTGTGTGTGTGTTTGTGTGTGTGCCTGCTGGCAACAAGGGTGTGTGTGTGTGTGCGTGTGTGTGTGTGTGCAGCTGATTCAATCTCCACCTGCACAAAAACACAGCCGGCGAGTAGGTGTGCGTCTTCTACGAGACCGATAGTCTGATATGAAACTGTTAGCGGCTGAAACCCGACGCTGGAAATCAGTCATTTGACGTGAGGCGTGTACACAGCGTTTAATCAGCGTTTAATCAGCGTTTAATCAGCATTCAAACACGGACGGCTCATTTAAAAAACGCACCCTCTGTTGTTTGGGTTTGGTTTAAACTTTTCCCCCAGAGCCATAAAAAAACTCCCTTTCTCAACTCTGAATAACCGCCAGTGGGAAGATCAACGCCTAATAAAGCTGCGAGAATTCCGTCTCCAGTCAAAAACGAGCCTGTAAAGCAGGACAGATTCACGCTGACACACGGAGAAGGGGCAGATGGGACATTACACGTGACGCCGTGAGCTCGACAAGTTAATTTGCTGGCACCGCTCCGAATCTGAGGCCTTTTTTTTTGGGATTTCAGTTGAATTGAACCAGGAAGGCTGCGTTTGTGCGGCATGCGCCGTAACCACGTGGCTACTCCTTAGCTCCGCTGAATGACGATCCCGACCAATTTCACTTTAAAACTGCGATGTCCTGTAAGCAGGAAAAAACAATCGTTAAACACAGATTGCTGTGACGACTTCCAGGTTTTTTTTTTTTCCCAGAATGGATATATAGCATTTTGGAACAGAAAACCCTTCAGACGAGTAGAGAAAGGCCGAGCCGGGCCCTGATGATCTGTCACCCACTTGGCTTTGCCGTCTCCACACGGTGGCTGGCGGCCCAGATCCCCCCCCCCCAGCGAGGCCGTAAACAGGCCATCTGCCCCCTCACC
This sequence comes from Eupleurogrammus muticus, assembly GCA_036785175.1. Taxonomy (NCBI): domain Eukaryota; kingdom Metazoa; phylum Chordata; class Actinopteri; order Scombriformes; family Trichiuridae; genus Eupleurogrammus; species Eupleurogrammus muticus. The sequence continues at coordinate 2,101,823 of JAYKQN010000006.1, forward strand.
TGGATTCCCCCTCGCACGGGAAAACACAACCCGCATTGTCTGCTCTCTCACGGCGCACCATTTTATTTATTATTTTATTTATTATGATGTACAGTTTGCTTTTGATGAGTTCGTAGACGAGTTAAGGGGCCTTTTTCTTGCAATTTCTGACACAAATGGTGTAAAAGGACCTCAGAAATAGAAATAAATTAATAAAACACACTAAGTCAGATCACTCTTTGTTTCTAAATCCACTAAATCCACTAAATCCATTGACTTTTTTGTAGATGAACATACATATAAAACACTTTTGACCTGAAACAGTAACAATACAAGTGTAACCAGAGTTTATATATAGTTAATTTGCTACCCCATTACTCAATAACTTTGCATCCAAAATACTTATATATACTAATATTGCAAAGGCAATATTTATTTCCTTTAAAAATCCACCTTTAAAATAAAATGTTAAATTGCAGCTAAAACAGAAAGAGAAATAGAAGCACCTCAACAGTCAAAAAAACTACAAAAGAATTCTTAAACCTTTACATAATGTGTAAACACATTAAGATAATAATAAAAAAAAAGAAATTCAGAATAAAACAGAGAATTGTGCGAGTACAATGTGTAAAGGTCATAAACAATAAAGATGCTGTCAGTAGGTAACTGTCAGGGAGCGTGCAGACAACACACACACACACACACACACACACACACCCTGGAACTTGTGTGTGTGTGTGTGTGTGTGTGTGTTCAGGCGTCTGTTCTGCCATTTAAACTCTGTGGTTTACTGTTTAAAGGGCCCTGTGATGTCACCACAGATAAGTTTCTCGGTCCGTCCTGATTGGCTGAGCAGGGCGTTCAGTCGTTGTTTTCTTATTAAATGCGCTTGACAACAGCTCAGCCAATGAGAGCGGAGTGGGAGGCGGGGCCTGATGTTCTCAGCTGTCTGCCCCCTCACACACACACACACACGCACACACACACACACACACACACACACACACAGTTTTTTTTTGTTTCACTTACATTTTGTTGTTGAGGCTGGTTTCTCTGATACTTTTGTGCTTCATGACAGACTTGTGATAAAACTTTTTTAAAAAATCTGCAACAGAGAATTTCACTTCATCTGGAGGAGCATGATATAGATAGAACAAGCGTTTTACAAATAAATGCTATATATATATATATATAGAGAGAGAGAGTGAGAGAGAGAGAGATGAAAAGTGAGAGCATATCTGAAAGAAACATACTCAATAGGAAACTAAGAACTTTTAAATGACGCACGACATGTGAGACAACAGGAAGTCTCTTGAATACACACATATACATATATATATATATATATATACAGATTATGTTATGGGAGGGTTTCAGTCCTCGCTCCTTTGTTGCTGAGTGATGCAGGCATGTGTAATTAGAAAGCAACTGTGGCTGGAGAGTTTCTGCAGGGCAGGTTTGCTGAGCTCTGCACAATCACCACGTACACACACACACACCCTGGAAAAACACCTTTGGGCTCGCCTCTAGATAACACACTCTACATGTGTACAATTCATGTTCTGCTTATAAATGATATGTAATTATTTAGTTATCTCTTGTATGCATTTGATAAGGAACCAAACAGGCAACTTGACAGCTTAGAGAGAGGTGACGTGCTCTATCTTATATGCTATCTGAATGCAGCTCATGCACAAATTAATGCACACACACACATACATGTACACACACACATGCAGAAAGGCCGCCTACACAAAGAACACACACACAGGCACGCACATCCTCCATATGTTATTGCACTTTAACGTCTGGAGCCTCGGCACAGCTGGTGCTGCATAGAGAACGCCTGTGTGTGTGTGTGTGTGTGCGCACGCATGTGTGTGTGTTACACATGCCCGGTATTTGGAAAAGCAGTTGACACTGTTTGCTGTGTGTTGTGCTGTGCATGTCTCTGTGTATTATCTGTTAATTTGGTGCCTGTTCTCCCTGCATGAAACATCCCTGCACATGCATGTACGTGTCTGCCTCAGCCGGTTCATACATTATTTCATATTTATTTCGCGCACACAGACGGTATGCAAAGCCTAATGAAAGGATTCACAGGAGGGATTTCACATGTGTCTGTGACACCTGATGTCTCTGTGTGATCACTGTCACGCCACATCAGACTCCAACTTCCTCATGAATGTGAAGGGCAGATTGTGTGCAGGTTGCCTGTTGCACCTGGCTTCCTCTGTGAACTTCACAGCGTGGCAACAGGAAATACTGCTTTCTGATTGGCAAATCAAAACACATCATAGCTTTGTTTTCTGAATTCGGTGGTGATGGCGTAATTGCCTTAATACATTCTAAGGTATCTTAAAATGGAAAGTGATTACCTTTTTTTTTATTTTAGGCTACCTTATAATGTATTACTTAATTAATTTCACTTGTTTATTGATTCTAAAATTAGAATCGCAATTCATGGAAACGGAGCTTTACAAGTTTAGAAAGTGTTTTAAAATAGTGAAAAGTTTAAACTGGCATTCTGAAGTCTGTCATAAGGGCCTCACACTCATAAACGGTACATACTGCTCTATTTCTGAGATTCCTCAGATGTCATGCACAGATTCCTTTCCACCTACATGCCAACCGGTTCCAGATGAACATGGTGAAATCACACGTCGATAAAGAACAAAGTTCAAGTTCAATGGTGCCAAGGTGGAGAGATCAGACTAAAGCTCTTTTAAGGGGACGTATAATGAACATTTGCCGGTTCATATGTATATTTTGGGGATATTTTAGTGAGTCGTTTTATAACGGCCCCTCATGCAGCCTCTGTTTAACATCTGTCTGGAACAGGCCGCTTTCACTGCAGAGACAATTTTACATCTTTTTACATCAGGTTTTGGAGTTTTGAGCTTGTTTATAATCAACTGACTGAAAAACATGACATATTCTATACCTTTAATGATTTGCCCTTCAGTCATTCTAATCACAGTGGATTCTATTATTAATTTCACCTCATAGCGTCGCTGTTCATGTTCACTCTGTAGCCTCCTAAACTCGAGGCTCTTTTTTTTAAAGCTTTTAGGTTGTAGGTAAGTGAATAAAACCAGTGTTTCTATGCTCTCCATCACAAATCTGCAGTGGTAAGACAGACAGGGAAATAATAGTTTTACTGTTGAATTTGCTGGGATCTTATCTTTCATATGAAAGTGTGTGTGTGGGTTGACTTCCTGCGGCAATGCGGATTTTAATATGTGATACGATTGGTGAACATGTCTATATATGTGCTAGATAATTAGGGCAGCGTTGTTTATGCCTTCTGCTGCCGTCAGTCAGTGGAGTTTAACAGGTTAAAATGAAGCCGAAACACAACCTGGGCGCCGACGTGGAGGGTTTTGTTTACTGGATGTTCTCTCAGCTAATCCACCTGTCGGAGCTCGGCGGCCGGGTACGGTGTGTGTGTGTGTGTGTGTGTGTGTGTGTGTATGTGTGTGTGTGTGTGTTCTCTCCCCGCAGGTCACCGAGTTTCTCCGTTTGTCCTCGTTTCTCTGTCCCCGACTCTTGACTCGGACCAGATATGACACACAATAGGCCGTCTGTGTGTGTGTGTGTGTGCGAGGCATTCAGGTACAGGGAGGAAAACAAACCGTGTAGTTTTCTTCTTTTTATTAATCATCTTTCTGACACGTACCCCATGTGTCTCGCTCAGTTTTGCATGTGCCTCTCTGTCAATTCCTTCTGTCCATAACTCTTCCTTCCACCTCTCAGCGTTTTTCCCTCCTACTATCTCCCCACCATCATTTCTGTTTTGAGTTATAGCGTTGCGTGACCGTAGACTTCTTACGCAACCCCTCGTAATTGTTTGCCAGGGTTCTGTGCAGTGTTTCTTTACATTTGATCAACAAGAAAACGAGTGAGGCGTGGTCAAGAGCGTAATGCGGTGCAGATGCGTAGCTGGAAAAAGTATATGCGGCCCACAGGTTGACTGCAGCTGGGGTGGTGTAACGATGTATAATCACGCAATGACTGTAAAGACAACACGCAAATATGTATAGGAATAAATGCGGTTTTAATGCTTTCGGCGACCGGGGGACGCAGTGATTGAAAGTATAGCGTCGCGGCTGTGGTTCTGTGACCACGACACGGACGTTGCAGAGCACGAAGCGAGAGGCCTGTGGGTTCAATAAAAAAACTCTGAACCTCCGCTGTCCTCTATGGATCTGTTGCGTCTGTGATGTCTGCTTCGGGATGAAAATACACAACTTTCTGAACTTCATAACAATCCTGAGAACGTACGTCAGCATCCCCAGCGTTGGTCCGTTTCCCAGTGTTGTCCGTTTATGTGACCTGGGCCGGGGGATTAAATCAGCTGAGTGACCCCATGACCCCCCCAGCTGGGCTTTTGGCTGCGGGAGACGAGCGAGGGAGGAGGAGGAGGCGCTGGGGCTTCCCGTGGGGATCCGGTGGATGGGTGTCAGGGGGTATATTAGGGGTTGAAACTGTTTTCCCAGTTCTGTTTCCCCAAAAGACTCCCCACCGAGGGTTTTCATCCCGGAGGGAAAGATCCTGACTGCCGAGGACAAAGATCAACTGTGACTCCACTAAAACAGCCCAGTGTGCCTGTGCAGTACTTACAATACTTGTTTTCTTTAATAATAATATGCTTTATTTTACACAGTACAGCCATCAATAAGGAAGAGGCACTACATGCTGTCACCCTGATGCAACATGCAGCAATATCACTTGTCTGGCAGAAATGAAAGAGGAACTCAAATTTACAAATTGGGACATCGTCCAAGTTTTTAGATTATAGAACAAAAATGGTTTCTGGTATGTTAGGGTAAAGGTTAAATTGAAAATGAGCTGTGCATTTTGGATTAGCCACAAACTTTTTTTTTTATCTTTTTTTAAAATATTTTTTATCAGGTAAAATTATTTCATTTCACTGGCAGATAAATTTGTCTTATTTCAGGTAATTAGTTAATTAGTTAATTAACTCTCCCTTCAGACTTTAAATTCTCCACCCATGAGAAGTCACTTCCCAACAAGTAATTTATATTATTAATTAGTGTCAAAATACACATTTACTTAAAAATAAATTAATTCGACTGAAAACAAGAAAAAAGCTAAATTAAAAGGTAATTCTACTCAATATTGGATGAATTGCACCCAAAACCAGATGTGATTCACAAAAAACACTAAAATAACCTTGAGAGTTTGGGTAAAAAGTCGATGATAATAATCATATACAGGGTTTAAAGAAAAAAAAGGAAGGAAAATGTGCTGATAATGTAAAGTGTTTGGCAAGTCAGCACGAAGAGTTCCATAAAGAACTATAGGCCCTGAGATTAGGTCCATACATGTCTGCAAACATTCCAGCTTGAGTTATGTGAACAACATGAGTAAAAAGAGACAATAATTACGTATCAGGTTATATGAGGGGAAATAGATCTGTTTTGGGGCCTTTTGGGGGGAGGAGGAACAAGCTGATGAACTTCATCTGCCTTTTTGGTTCTGATTTTAAAGGACACACGAGAGCTCTGAGCGTGAGTTCGAGCGGCTGAGAAGAATGTGTCGTTGACCGTTTTCAGCTGACGGACCGGTTCTAAAAAAAAAAACTAAAAAAAAACGAGGGAATAAAAAACATCCAGACACGACAGAGGTGCCAAGATCCAGCCGCCGACTCCCCCCACCCCCCCTCTCTGTTTTTCTGAAAGCTGACTCCCTATTCGCCGACACCTGGGCTCTAAGAGGACGGGCAGAAAAACAGACCTGACAGGTTTCAGCTTTCCTGCGAGCGAAAAACAAACGGAGGCGAGCGAGCTGAGACGAGGCCAGGGAGACACAAAGGATAAGCGAGGGAGGGGTGGGTGTGTGGGTGTGTGTGTGTGTGGGGGGGGGGGGTTCAGATTCACCCCTGCACGTGCACCAGCTGAGGGAAGAGTTATGTTGCCCTCCGACACAGAACCAGCACGACTTCCTCTGAAGTAGCAGTTTGCTGCGAGGCTGCGGTGGGTGGGTTGGTCCGTCTTTGGGGGGGGAGGTGGGAAGAAGGTGATGGCGGTGGAGGGTTGTGGTCATAAGGGGGTGGAATAGGAAGGGGGGGGGGTTGGCGTCCTCCGTTTAACCCTGTTTTATTCCCGGAAGGCGACTTTCACAAGTTCCTCAAACCCACGTTCCAGCCTGCACCGGTTTGCCCCAGAGGTCGCATCGATCCAGGGGATCTGATCCTGATATTTATGATTAAAAACAACGAAGAGAACATTAGGAATCACATTCCGGGCGTGTGTACAAATATTTTGTTTTCGTCTTCGTTTGACCTTTGCCCCCATCGCAGTCTGTGGTGCAGCATCTGCCTCGCGTTCCTTCACTGCTCTCAGGTCTCTGGTTGCTCTTAGACTCATTTTGTCCCCAAATAAAACACAGTCAGCTCTCCCACACCCATCTGCCAAACAGAGATTTGAAACAGAACTTTTTTTTTTACAACATCATGAACTGTTTCCTCGTCTGAAGTTGCTGCAACGATTCTTCGCGACCTCTGCTCCCTCTGGACCAGAGGGAGCAGATGCACGGAAACGCCGTGCTCCTCTCATTGGATCATAGTTCCTGTTGATCTGACCGTGCTATAGTGAGCTGTCACTCAGCAAGTTCACAGCTTCATCGAGCTACGCTCAAAATTACATTACTGCATCTCGTCCTTGTCTCAGTTCACCTGCAACTGAGGAAATCAATAACTGACAGGCTCCGCCCCCTTATGTTTCCTTCTCCTCCTTCCCTTCCTTTCTTTCCACCACGCTTTATTCTTTATTCCCTCCATTCCTTCCATCCTTTATTTCTTCATCAATCATTTCCTCACTCCCTCCTTTTAGTCCTCCCTTCCTCTCTTCCTTACTTCCCCCATTCCTTTCTCAATCATTATCTCACTCCCTCCATTACTTCCTTCCTTCCTTCCTTCCTTCCTTCTTTCCTTCCTTCCTTTCTTCCATCCTTCCATCCTTCCATCCCTTCATCTTTCCTTCCTTCCATCCTTCCTCCCTTCCTTCCTTCCTTCCATCCTTCCTTCCTTCCATCCTTCCTCCCTTCCTTCATTCCTTCCTTCCTTCCTTCCATCCATCCTCCCCTCCTTCCTTCCATCCTTCCTCCCTTCCTTCCTTCCATCCTTCCTTCCTTCCATCCATCCTTCCTTCCTTCCTTCCTTCCTTCCTTCCTTCCTTCCATCGTTCCTTCCTTCCTTCCTTCCTTCCTTCCATCCTTCCTTCCTTCCATCCATCCTCCCCTCCTTCCTTCCTTCCTTCCTTCCATCCTTCCTCCCTTCCTTCCTTCCTTCCTTCCTTCCTTCCTTCCATTCTTCCTTCCTTCCTTCCTTCCTTCCTTCCTTCCTTCCTTCCTTCCTTCCTTCCTTCCTTCCTTCCTTCCATTCTTCCTCAGTCATTTCCTCACTCCCTCTATCCATTCCATCCCTCCTTCCTTCCATCCATCCTTCCTTCCTTCCTTCCTTCCTACCATCCTTCCACCCATCCCTTCCATCCTTCCTTCCTCCCTTCCTTCCTTCCTTCCATCCTTCCTCCCTTCCTTCCTTCCTTCCTTCCTTCCTTCCTTCCATCCTTCCTTCCTTCCTTCCTTCCTTCCTTCCTTCCTTCCTTCCTTCCTTCCTTCCTTCCATCCTTCCTTCCTTCCATCCATCCTCCCCTCCTTCCTTCCTTCCTTCCTTCCATCCATCCTTCCTTCCTTCCTTCCTTCCTTCCTTCCATCCCATCCATCCCATCCTTCCATCCTTCCTTCCTTCCTTCCTTCCATCCGTCCTTCCATCCTTCCATCCTTCCATCCTTCCATCCATCCTTCCTTCCTTCCTTCCATTCATCCATCCCATCCCATCCTTCCTTCCTTCCTTCCTTCCTTCCTTCCTTCCTTCCTTCCTTCCTTCCATTCATCCATCCCATCCTTCCATCCTTCCATCCTTCCATCCTTCCATCCTTCCATCCTTCCTTCCTTCCTTCCTTCCTTCCTTCCTTCCATCCTTCCATCCATCCTTCCTTCCATCCTTCCTTCCTTCCATCCTTCTATCCTTCCATCCATCCATCCATCCCATCCTTCCTTCCTTCCTTCCTTCCTTCCTTCCTTCCTTCCTTCCTTCCTTCCTTCCTTCCTTCCTTCCTGTCTCATGCTCCTCATCTGGATCCATTTACAGCGTTAGTGTTTTATTCGCGTGGTAAGAAGCTACTAAACGCCCCCCGTCTTCCTCTCTGTTCAAACACTTTGACGAATAAATGTTTTCGCAGGGCCACATGTTCATGGCTCCACATCTGGGCCGAGGCGCTGGAAATGTCACGTAAACACGCAAACAGGTCGGCGGCAGTCAGCTGTTTGTCTGTGAGATGCAGAGAATCTGCGTCTGTCCGTGTGTGTGTGTGTGTGTGTGTGTGTGTGTGTGTGTGTGTGTGTGTGTGTGCGTGTGTGTGTGTGTGTGTGTGTGTGTGTGTGTGTAACATTCAAAGACAACTGTTCACCCAAACCGCTTCACACCCGGTGGGCGTGTTGCCGTGAGCCCAACGCAGCAAAGTGCACAGCTGGTGGCACGATGTCTGCAAACGTTACCACATTGTGACCGACAACTTCTGAAGTGTCAGAATAAAAAATAATCCATTTGCATCTCTGTCACTATCCCACATTCAGCCCAAATCCAGTTGTGTCCAGATGATTTTTCGCTATTCCTTCAATCACAGCAATCCTGATCCACTCTGCTACTTACGTCTGTGGAGCAACACGGGAACGCTGTGGTATTCTGCATATTCCTGAAACTGCAGCTGGAAGCGAAGGTCGAAAAACAGTTCAGCAAATGCTAAATGATTGAATTTCGGGAGACTAATGTTTATATATATATATATATATATATACACAAAAACAATTCATTTCATGAATTTGTTAAATAATATAATTAAATATGGAAATTTACCTGTATATTTATTCATATACCGAGACATTATTTATTTATTCATTTATTTTTTCTTGATGCTTGCAGTTTTAGTCCTCCATAATTCTGGCCTCAGATTTCCAACTCGTCATATTATAGAACACCCAAAGACAAAAATCTTATCAGATGGGGAAAGCAGAGGAAGCTGGGCCCTGATGAGGCGTTTCAGGTCGTTTCAGCGAACACGGTGGAGTTGGTAAAGGATGTGTTTACTTCCCCTTGTCTAGAAGAAGCTGCGGTCACGGAAAGGAACAAAATGTACGGTGAACCAAGCTTTTATCTTTCTAAACTCATGGTCTGATGCCGCGGATGAGAGTCAGAGTTTCATGAACTAAAAATAGAGTCTCTGCAGAAACGTGTTTGACCATTTAAATCCTCCGTCTGTTCTTTCTTTATCTCTTCTCTTGCCTCTCTGTGGGCTGTTTGTATTTCACACACCAGTCAACTTTACAGCTGTGACAGCTGGGGAACCGGGTGGAAAACACCCCACATAAAAACAAAAAAACGGGGTTAGTGAAGTTGACTTAATGAATTCTAGGACCTGTACAGTAATACGGTTATTTAACAGGTACATGGGATGCAAAGGTCAGGACAAAGTGGCCATAAAAGCCATTTTTATTACCGGGGATTTTAACTCTAGCAGAACATTTAAATGATGCACAGCTGTGATCTTTAAATCCACAAACATCTACTCACTCTATACTATAATATATAAATATATATATATATATTAAGACTTTATAACTCACTGTAGTCACTTTTCCCCACTGGTCACTTTACTCTTCACACACATCCTGCACCTTAAGTGTGCATTGGCTATGTATGTGTACATGTGTGTATGTGTGTGGATATGTATGTGTGTATATATATATATGCAAATATGTGTGTACGTGCATGTATGTATGTATATATGCTTTGCTTATGCATACTTTTTTCTTGCTATTTATTAGTATCTTTCCTCCATTCTTATGTCCATAATGCATACTGTGTATGCGGATCAACAAATTCTACGAATTTGTACATAGTGTTGTGTATTTTTATTTTTTATTTTTTATAGTTTTTATCTTCTTTGGCTTTTATTTTCTTTTCTTTACTCTGTACGCTGCAGTAACAGACAAATTTCCCCGTTGTGGGATCAATAAAGTCCTATCTTATCTTATATATTCCAATATATATCTGCTATTCTAATAAATGTCTCACTCAATACGTCTCCTGTTCTAAATGTAGTTTATTCCATCTATTGCAGCCTTTTTCTTTTATTTTTCCTCCTGTTAAAGTCTTCCCTGGTACGATGTGAGGACAGGGGATGCTGTTCTGCTGCTGTACAAACTGTAAAATCCATCAAGGCGGTTCTGTGATTTGTGATTTCTGGGCCGAACAAATAGAAAAAGCATAATGAAGAGAGAGAGAGTCATAGTGGACAGAGCGAGTGAGATTACCCTAAAAACCGAGCTTTCCCAAAGCCAACACACAGTCTTAACAAATGAATGGATTTATCTCCTATTAGATGAGTGTAAAAAGAACAAGCTCTTGGCAGGCATGTCTTCCTTCCCATGGTTAAATGTTTACTTCCAATGCTTTGTTTAGTTTCTTTTTCCTATATCCACTCACCAGATTGTTGAGCAGCGATGGATGGACGTGTGCTGTATACACAGCAGATCCGCTCATTATGTTAAACACAAAAGTGATTCAGGTGGTGGCACAATTCTCCCAAAACATGTTTGCCGTTGCATATAAACACCACCGAGCGTAGGAGCTTGAGTCACTGGCACATTCACGCATGTGTGGAATTTAATTATGTTAATGCCTGCAACTAGACATATTTACACTAAAGTATGTTATGTCAGCATCCGGGGCAGGAGTCAGGAAAACTCTGTAATCTAATGTGCAAATACTTTTAAACCAGCGTTTGTGAGGATCCCTTCAGGCCGCCGGCCGGAACGGAGGTTGGATGTCACCTGTTTATCAAAAACGCACCTCAAACAATGCGTCTCTGTGTGGATTTTTGCGTGTTCAGGCGGCAGGAAACGGACGCAGGGTTCTAGGAAACTTGCAGCCAAAGTGTGAACAAAGCCCACGATAAACCGAGGCTTCCCCTCCCAAACTTCACAGCGACAGCGAGAAGTTGGCTGACGTTCACGCGGGGGGCAAACACACACACACACACACACACACACACACACACCCAACCACCATATGGGGGTCTGATGTTCTTCTGTCACAACGGCGTTCACTTGTGTTGTAAATCTCTGTGGTTTTTCAGTAACGTCACCCGTTGAGTCACACACACATTTCTGTTAGTTACATCACAGAAAGCCGAGTAAACAATGAGACTGCAGCTCGGTACGTCTCCGTCTGGGAAAATGAGAAGGAAGAAAGTTAGAAATGATGGGGTGCTTTTTGGTAAATGTACCTTTTGTAAAAAAAAAAGTCAGTCACAATGTTCACCTGTGAGAAATCACAGACCACTGAGGTAAACATGGGTATACGTCAGCATAGGTGAAAACGGCCTAATGCTGATGCAGTCTTTTACATTCCTGCTTCTCTATAGTTTGTCTTTTTGAGAGAGAAAAATCACCCAGGGACAGACGCCATTTAATTAAAACCCCAATAGACGTCAACCCTTAAAAAAAAAAAGGATGCAAGCACAAAAAACAAAAAATAAAATAAAATTGCAGGTTGAAGAGACCAGAATCAGGAAGTTTTCTTCTCTGAGCTGCAGCTCACTGCTGCTGTAAATAGGTTTTTTTATCTGTGGGAAAGGACAGACAAAAGAGACACAGGGGAGACACACAAGTGTCCGCTGAGATTAAAACTACTGCGTTAAAAAAAAAAAATGAACGATGAAAAGCACACTTGAGGGGAATACATTACTTTACACTTTTTTTCAGCTGCAGCAACATTTTTTTTCTCATTTATATACAATAAAAACTTTCACTTTCACCTAAATCTGTGGTGATGAAGTTGAATCTTCAGAGTTATAACCTTAAAGGCCCAATATGTGACATTACAGAAATAAAATGTGAAACATAATGATTGTGTTGAGCAATGAAGACAACAACTCCCATGATTCCACGCTACTTTATGACATCATCAACTCTGCCTTATGGTGTTGCTTTGATTGAGATGCCCCTTGCGGTGTAAAAATGACAATATTGTGCCTTTAACCATGAACAACAGTAATTTTACTGTTAAAACAGCTTTTATTTAGCATAAATACCGTGGTTGGTTTAACTTTTAAAGGGGGGGGGTCCAGTTTCAATGGTGGCCGATAGGAGGCAAAAACGCTGCAAACAGAAATGATGCAAAACCAAAAATACACAAACACATAAAAACAAATGCATAAAAAGAAAAAAAAAGTGCTGCAGCAATTTTTCTTTTGCACTGGTGTTTGACTCGTTCCTGTGTTGCAGCATTTTTGAGTATTTGAGCATGAGTTATTGCCGTCATGTGTCATTTGTAGTTCACAAAAGGGGATGTTGTGTTATCATGGTGCATGTTTGGAATTACAGCATGTGTGATAGATGGTATTTTCATGGGGGAGAAAAAGAAGAAGAAGAAGAAGAAGAAGAAGCACTCCTTATTCTTTCTTTTTCTCAAACCTCTCAAACTTGACCTCAGCTCGTGTTTCTCTCCACATCCAAACCTTGTTGACATTGACAACAGCTCTGTTTACACGCTGGCTCTTCCCTCGATTAGCCTCTGTTTACTTACCCATAAAGCGTGACGTCAGGGCCCAGGACAGCCCTTCCTCTCAGGGGAAAACCAGAAGAGGACGAGCTCCCAGAGGTGGAGATAATTAAAAAAGCCCAGCGTTTGTTCTCTTTGTTGCCCATTTGTTTGATTATCTATGGATTTGACATGATAAGAAAAAGCCCAAATTAACCCTGTGGGACACCACGTTGATCAATTATGTGATCTGATTGAGATCTGCTGGCAACATCATTTTTCTGATTCTGTTTTTTATGAAGGGGGGGGGGGGCTTTTATTTTTTATGGGCATGCAGTTTATGAGGTCACATGACCAGTCCCATTGGTTCATGGACCTTTGACATGTGAGCAGCATTGTCTCACAAACAAATGTTGACTTTTACTCAGGTTTTGGAATCTTTTTGTGGATGTTTTTTTACATTTAATTAACTTTTTAATATTTATATATATGAAACCAATATGCAAATATGGAAAATTCCTAGTGAATAAAACTCCCGTTGACCTACATAGAATGAAACTATCCTGACACTATATTTACAACTTTTTCTTTTACTGTGTTAATGTGTTTTTTGTTAATATATCTAATAATTAGGCCATTTCAAAACATGTTTTTATTGATATTATTATTCAGTTTTTTTCTATTTTTTATATTTTATGCAATACACTGAGACTGAGAGTTGAATATAACCTGATCTCCACTGTCTGACACACATTTCGATGTAATACAATGGACAGTTTTCCAGCACATAGACTGTACCGTAGGAGCCAGCCAGTTCTGTCTGGAGGAAGTCTGGAGCTCAGACCATGAAACCATAATAAAACAGGATTGTGGTTCATTGATTGTGTCATGCACAGACCAAAGATAAACATTCTTTTCCATAAGCTGCACGGCATGAAGGTCCCTGACGACTGCGGAGCAGAGCACAGAGAATCTGGAATCTGAAGTCAGCGATGAGTGTGTTTCTGCAGGGAAAGTCACAAATGTACACAGATAGATTGTTGTTCTGCAACGAATGGGTTTTGGTGCAGCCTCTTGAGTATAGTAGACACATTTTAATCATAATTAGGGCTTTTTGAACCCATGGAAACATCAGGAGAAGCCTTCCCAGATGTGTTACTCCGTGAAATTGACTTTCATTTAATGACTGAAGCTTGTTTGGTTGGTGCTAGCAATATTTTTTGTGATCATTTTAAGAGCAAAACTGAGGTTTGACATTATTTGACTATTTCTTATAGTTCCAATTTTGCATGAAGTATATTCCTCCACTCACACTTTAGGGAGTTAATCATATATAATTATATAAAAAATATACCTTTTCTGCATTTATAGTGATTATTCCTAGTTTAATCTCCTTAATTTTGCTCTCACACCAGATTGCTGTATTTTATATTTTTCTAACCTTAACCCCCAGAGTTTCTTACCTTAAACTCAAACGGCGCCACTGAGTAGTTAAAGTTGATGGGGAAGGCGTCGGACTCTTTGACTCTTTTCTTTACTTATTAACACATGGCCACAATAACCATTGCATTGTCTCTCCAATGCAAATGTTTGAGCGAGTTAAAGCAGTTTCTGTTTCTTGGCCCATAAACATTGAGATATGGCTGCTGAACCAACCACAGCCCGTCGTGTCTCCGCGCTGGGTTTTACCCTCCACACGGCGACACTTCAAACGAGCAGCGTCTCGTCGCGGGGCAACAACGAGACCTCGACAAACCGAGTCAGATTACACTCACAATAACATTTACACTTCAGGTATTTGAGCGGCACCCGCATGAGGAGCCGCTGGCAGCGTGCAGCCGGCTGCGATTCCTGCAGGAACGGAGGACTAGTCGGGAAAGGTCAAGGGTCAAAGCGGTAGAGACTCTGCAGAGTTAACGTGAGAAAAGAAATGCAAAGCGACGGAAGCATTATCATTAAAAAATGTATGTAAAGTACAAAAAGTGAAAAAATACTCATTATGCAGTTCCTTTTAGAACATTATATTGTTATAGTATATTATAGTGTTGGATTTTAACATTAACAAATACATGTGAAAGCAATTTATTGTTAAAGTTGCACTAGAAATGTAGGTGTATCATGATGATTACTAATAATAATAATAATAATACACTATTTATAGAGGATTTTTTTGCACAAAGTATAACAGTTCTAAAAAAAAAGGAAAAAAAATATAATATTTAAATCTAGAATTTTATGTACAATCTAAATCAGAAAAGTAACTAGTATCTATAGGATACTCAAGTAAATGTGATTCCAGCGATGCAGGAAGTAGAGATTTTGCTGCTGATAACGAGACATCTGACAGTTTTACATGACAAGTTGCGGCTCGAGTTAATCAAACGTAAAGTGACTAAAATGGAAACTGAAAGAGGGAGGAAAAAAAAAAGCAAGGAAAGTCCCCAGTGAGTTCAGGAAAACAGTTTCATGTGCGTATCTACCAGCAGCATCAGCGGTTTGCTACGATGCGAGCCCACGTTAGTTCTCATAAAAAATCAAATATGTACTTTTATTGAAAGCTCCAGTTTTTTACTGATGGAGCTCTATCTCACTGTGATCACGTGTGATAAGTAGCGCTGATTAACTGATGGATTGGTCACAGAATGGTGAATGAGTGAGCAGCTGATTTGTGAATGTACTTGCCGCGTGTTCAGACTGTGGATGGCCTTTTCCCTACTGATCCCTGCTGATTGCACTGTTTTAACCAGCTACTCCGGGCGCATATCAGCCCATTTAAATAGGAACCATAATATGCTGCTATATTACATTACTACTACAATAAAAAACAGAATAATCATTTTCTATCATGTGAAGGTAGAGTCAGAGCACAGAACAGATCATGGTATGGGCCAAAAATGAACAAATGTGGTAAAACATGGTCAGTGGCAGTTTAAATGCACTGTATTGTATGTGTTTATTAGTACATGAAATGAAATGTCTTAAAAAACGACAATCACGAAATGAATCTTTACAGCTTCACAAATACTGTCAGAAATATGTCACCTTGATCTTGACAGTAAAGTCACATTTGTGAAATCAGGAAATTAAAATTGAAAGTATAAATAAGAGTTCACAAACAGTTAATCATCTCTTCATTGGTTTTATTGATTGGACCATTGTTGTGTTTTTTTCAGTTTTTGCATTCGTAAAGTTTAATTTCCTGATTGAAACTCTGAAAACCGAATTTTCCATTTGTGTTCTAATGGATAAAATACACACAATACATTTTATGTATGACTGGACTCTGGATCTGAGACTTTAGGAATATTTATTTAACGCACAGAGCTCTATCGTATGCACACACGTAGCCTTTTAATTATAAAGCAGGGCCACACGACATCAATGCTCGAAGTCCTGTTGAGAACAGATAAGGCCTCTTTAATGAGCTGATTTAAACAAAGTTAGACAACAGGAAACGCTATAAAACAGCGCACTTACGCACCAGTAAAATGAGCTCCTCTATTGTTCCTATCAGCGTAAATCTAGCCGTTAATTACAAAGTAAAACGCCCATTGATCCAAACAGTTAGTTTGCACGCACGGTTTTAATTCCACTTTCACGTAAGTTTGACTTTGTTGTATGTAAATATTTAATCAGACTGAGCCATTTCTGTTTCCGCTTTTAATTTTAAACAACATGTCAACTTTGATTTCTGTTGTAATTATATTTCCTGCTACACTACTACTATAAAAAAAAATACACTACTACTATAAAAAATTAAATATACATTTTTTATCATGGTTAAAATTCAGAAAAGATAATGATATGGGCCAAAAAAGAACAAATGTGGTTAAACATGGACATTAGCAGTTAAAATGCAGTAACACACACACACACACACACATATATATATATATATATATATATATATATATATATATATATATATATATAACAACATGTCCACTTTGGTTTCTATTTTAGTTATATTTAGTTTTGGTTCATTTTTCTGCTACGTTACGCTAATACTATTAAAAATACACTACTACTATAAAAAAAAATAATAATAATACATTTTTTATCATGGTTAAAATTCAGAAAAGATAATGATATGGGCCAAAAAATAAAACAAATGTGGTTAAACATGGACATTAGCAGTTAAAATGCAGTAATACATATATATATATATATATATATATATATATATATATATATATATATATATATATATATATATATATATATATATATATATATATATATATATATCACACTATATATATATCACACTGTTTTACTTCCACTTTCACATAAGAACAGTTTTACTTTATGTTGTATGTTAAAAACGTAAATGTTCTGATGTTTTGGACCATGAACGCCAACGAAGAAAGAAGCCGACCAATCACAGCAGCTCTCAGTTCGCTGGCTGCAGAAAGGGGAAAACACAGAAGAAGAAAAAAAAAACAGGCTGAAATGATCATGTGTAGTAGGCTGATTACAGCTAATAATAATTTCCTTCCATGCGACTGAAATTACACATGCTGCGTAAAAACAAACCCTCCCCCCCCAGAACAGGGCTCGACACACACACACACACACACACACACACACACACACACACACACACACACAGCGGCGTTAAGTTGATTAAACGCTTTGTTGAGTGTTTCAGCTGCTGCTTGGTATCAGCATATTTTGACACTTTGCTTGGGTGGGCATCAGGAGTAGACGCGCTGTCCTGCTAATGGCGTTGGTGCATGAATTAAATATGTGCAGCAACAAATGTTTTCACGCTGAGGTTCACCTCCAGTTGCTCCTTCTGTACATTTCCTCCTCCAGGATAGCTGATGTACACCCCCCCACCCACGCCTGCTTTAAGACTATTTACATCTGCCTTATTCTGCGTTCATAGCAGGACATGCTGTTCTTTTGGCCTCGGAAAACAGGACGATTGGGCAACAACGCGCTGGAGTCAAAACTTACTACGCTCCCTCCGCTATTGTTTTCCCTGCCTCGCGGCTGAGAGGGGCTCTATGTGCTAATCTCGCCCTCTTTCCAAGAAAAATACATTCCTCAGCGCTGCTTTCATGTTTGTCACATTATGGAGGAGAAAGTTTCTCCCTGCAGACTCTGGCGGGACGCCAGCTCCTCCTCAGCCAAACAACCCGACCACGTGCGCCGCCGCATAGGAGGGGGAAAGTAACATGTGTGCAGTAGGCCGTCTACGCATGTAACACGCAGCGAATACATTTCCACCGCCGGACCAACCCAGCCTCAGCCTCATTGACTCTACACTCGGTGTTCCATTTTAATATGGGATCATTTTCAGAGTCCATTCGATGGATCCATTGAATCTGCTGACAAAAACTGCTGCCTTGAAGCATGTTTGTCTTTGGAGATAAATTTTAAATTCAGGATCAGAACTGTGATATTTTGACAGTGACAATAATATCTACAATGCATCACATAGGTTGTGCAATTTATTTTCAGCATTAGGATGCACATGCACATATTATACGTTATTTTTACTTTTTCTTTTCACTTGGTCTCCTGCTGACTATGAGAGGGGGTGTGCTTATATTTTACCTCGAAGCTGAAGAATAACATTACACTACTACTACTTTCCCCCACTGGTCACTTTTTCTCTTCACACACACCCTGCACCTTAAGTGTGCATTGGCTATGTATGTGTACATGTGTGTATGTGCGTGGATATGTATGTCCATATATATATATATGCAAATATGTGTGTATGTGTATGTATGTAGGTATGTACGTGCATGTATGTATGTATATATGCTTTGCTTATTCATACTTTTTTCTTACTATTTATTAGTATTTTTTCTCCATTCTATGTCCATAATGCATACTGTGTATGCGGATCAACAAATTCTACGAATTTGTACATACAAATAATAATGTTTTATCAGGGTTGAAGTAGAGTCAAAGTTCAGAAAAGATCATGATAAACAGAGATAAATTTTAAATTCATGCATTAGGATCAGAACTGTAATAATTTGACATGGAGAGTAAAATCTCCAACGCATTACATAGGTAATCAAATGTATTTATTGTATTTGGATGCACATGCACAGGTCATACGTTAACATTTCACAAATAGCCGAGTGGATAACTGTGACGTAAATGTTGGCTCACGTCTGAATCCAAATTTGAACTGTACACGAGAACAAAATCAAATCGTACTGAATGTTTCCAACCGCATGCGGAGCTGCAGTAATTCACTGTCAAAAACTCTGCAGGCGGAGTGTAAAATAAACCGTGGCGCTCACTTGCCAAAGGCTGGTAAACTAAGAAATGCTGCCCCCCGCTCGAAGCGTGTGTGTTCGGTGGCCGGCAGGTGTCCATGAACGTGTGTCTGGTTTGCCTATCTTATAAAAAAAAAAGTAAAAAATTAGAAATGGAGCCCTCGTGACGCCACCTTGAAAGACACCGCCTGACCCGTTTGTTGAAATCCCGTCATCTGCCCGTGACGCTGCGTCTTTGGGGCTCCGTGTGGGGCCTCCATTGTACTGGGGAGGATTCACAAACAAAGAGCGTCGCAGAGCCGGGAAACAAAGGCAGTCAGATCATATGCGCCGGGCAACAAGTCGATTTTGTGAAATCCTGAATTACAAGCGGGGGCGGGGCAGACATAAACAAGGCCACTCTTTTTTTTTTCTCCCCCCCCCCACTAATGTTGTTTGGGGATGTTGTTTGTTCTACGTGGTATTTTTCCCCTTCCAGAATATTCTGGGGAGCAGCCTGGCGTGCGGCCCTCTGCTGTCTGCTCCGTGACCCCTCTGAAGTTACACTGATTTCCATGAAGCCCTGAGAAGGGGAGGGGGGGCGGGCTGCAAGCCGATCCCCCCCCCCCTCTCCGCCTGCTGCAGAGTCAACAAGGCGATGATCTGACGTCCTGAAGAGACATTTTATTGGTCACATCGTCGGCTCTCAAAGGCTTAAATGATCCCACGCGATTCAGTGAGCTATGAGTAACCCCTGAAAACCACAGGGCACCGTTTCAGACCATGTGAGCGAAATACCTGTTCACAGTGTGTATTTTTAAATCAACGAAACAGTACACGGTTGATGAGATTCATATCAGACCGTCGCGCTTTCGTCTTCCGTCTGCGTTTCTGCAGGTTGTCGCTATGACGATATATAATATTATAACAATATGAGTCAGGGGCAGATTCTCTGTCGTCATCATCATAGAGATTTGGACGATGTTTCACTTCTTATCCAGGAAGCTTCTTCAGTTTTAAAATATAGTGCAAAGAAAACCCAGGTATTAGGAACGAAAAGTGGGTGGGAAACTGAGGTTTGGTTGAATGAATAGGTGTCATCTCCTTTTTTTTGTCTCCATATTGTTGTTTCTTGATGATCTCTTCTAACTTCTAACGAGGTTTTAAATCCACATTCTGTCCTCTGACTTGTCAGATTTCTTCCTATGAACACAATGCATGTCTCGTCTGCAGTTCCAGTTCCTTTTTTTTTTTTTTTTTGGAAGGATTGGGACAGGGTGCCACCTCTGACCTGGGTTTTAACATCAGTCTCATCTATATCTCACGTCGTTAGCCTCATAGCATCATTTCTAAAGTCGCATTTGCCAAAATATCACTTAGGTATTTATTTTATGAGGCGAGTGACATGTGGCATCTCATCCTACAAGACAGGAGTAGACAATAGACTAAAATATAAAGAGAAATATCTGTTTTCATATTTTTGGATGACAGTCTGTGTTAAAAACAAGTGTAATCACTCCCTCATTCATTCAGTTTGTTGCTATGTGCAAACTAAGTCAGAATTTGGACCTAATGGAGTGGGAGTATTTTTTTTTTGCTGTTTTTTTAACTATACAGCTTTTTTCAATTCAGCCGGTAAAACATGTTTGCACACACGAAAAAATGTCCGTCTGACCACGATATCGACTTCAAACTGCACGCACTGATTGTGTGAATGTGCTGCACAGGCAAACATGGTGGTTGGGTTCGCAGCTCGGCTGTTTAGCAGCACGCTGTCCTCAAATTCTGAAAAAATAGCTGACGTCTGCGTTCTCATTCTTCCATAGGGCATAAACAACAATGGATCAAAACACATGAAAATATGCTGGTGATCATCGTCGCACAGCTGCAGCGGAAACACATTCTGAACCTTTTATTTGGCTTTAGGTTAGCTGGTGTGCTCATCTCTTAATGACACCAAACCTGATTTGCTTTCACAGTGTTGTATAAAACTATAAAATAAATAGTTCAATTACATGTGTGGCCAAACAGTGGCGTGCACTGTAGGTGCACAAACAAAATGGCACCTCAACTCAAGGTAGTTTGTAGTGAGGATCAGTGATCAGAATTGTGTATATTTAACTTGTGGATGTTGAAGAACACACATAGACATGAATGCAAGAAGCAAATAATTCCCAAGTCGTCGACTTTTCCTGTGTTCTCTTGCATTTTAACACCATGTCAGCTGCGGATCATCAAACTGATTTTGTCAGCTGCAGCTTTGGCTCAAAATACATGAAGCGAAAAACTGTCCAACATAAAAACACTGCTGTAGTAATGTTTCAGAGCATTTCTTCATCCCAGTGGAATCCGGAATATGTGTGTTTGCACCACATGAGAGTGCATGATAAGACATTTAAAGGGCGCTTTAGTTTATTTACACATTTAAAGGGCACTGTATTGCACATTTAGACATTTTAGGGGAGGTTTTGTGCACATTTAGACGTTTAAAGGGAACTTTAGTGCACATTTAGACGTTTAAATGGAACTTTAGTGCACATTTAGATGTTTAAATGGAACTTTAGTGCACATTTAGACATTTTAGGCGAGGTTTTGTGCACATTTAGACGTTTAAAGTGCACTAAAGTGCACATTTAGATGTTTAAAGGGAACTTTAGTGCAGATTTAGACATTTAAATGGAATGTTGGTGCACTTTTTGACATTTAAAGTGCACTTTAGTGCACATTTAGTCATTTAAAGTGCACTTTAGTGCACATTTAGACATTTAAATGGAACTCTAGTGCACATTTAGTCATTTAAAGGGCACTTTGGTGCACTTTTTGACATTTAAAGGGAACTTTAGTGCACATTTAGACATTTAAATGGAACTCTAGTGCACATTTAGTCATTTAAAGGGCACTTTATGTGTGTTTTTTAGCAACTAGGACATGAAAGGGGGCGACTGCACACATAAGATGCCAAGACAGGAAACAGACTGACTTTGGCCATTGAAGAAATTTGCAAACTCAAAACAGTCAACTGCCTGCCTGCGTTCCCATGCAGCACATCACCCAGTCTTATGATGTGTTCTCTACAACAACCCGCCCGTGCGTCCCCA
The DNA here is from genome assembly GCA_036785175.1 of Eupleurogrammus muticus. Lineage (NCBI taxonomy): Eukaryota > Metazoa > Chordata > Actinopteri > Scombriformes > Trichiuridae > Eupleurogrammus > Eupleurogrammus muticus. The sequence goes on from JAYKQN010000006.1 coordinate 2,123,752, forward strand.
TTCAGACGCTGGAGGAGAAGCAGCTTGTTTTGGTTCGTCTGCCGCCATTCCCTGCAGTGCTGTTGTGATTTGTGTGGAATGTAGGCCGATACAGATTATAAATGTAAGAAGAAGGAGGAAAAAAAAAGGAAAAAATAGGGATGACTAACTTCCTGCCGACAACCTTGACCGGTCGCCTCTGCTCAGACGTGACGTGATTGGGTACATTTTGTGTTGCATCTTATCTAATGAAGCAACAACAAGGGGCCTCATTCAGCAGCCGACTTTTCGGAAGAAATTCCTCCTTAAAACTCACTTACGCTGTTTTCACGAAGATTCTCGAAAATTGCCAATGTTTTTATGTATTTATTTTAGTTTATTACTACTAGAGCATCCGTAAACATGTTCGACTACTGACATGTTAATTCAGTTATTGTGTTTTCTTCCATTCTACAGGTAAATACATGTGTTGCAATAATATTGAATAGATATCGAATTTATTTTAGGCCATGGAAACATCATCTATCACACACACATCAAAATAAATAATCAGACAAAACAGGATGAAAAGAAAATAGTTGAACCAGCATAATTGAATTGTTTGAATGGGCAACACCTAAATGAATTAAGTTCAATTAAGTTATTTAATTTATATTATTTAATTGATTTCAATGAAGTTTATTAATCTAGCAATTGAAACAATTCAATAAAGTTGGTTCTTTTGTCAGTGTGGGAACAGATAACAGGCTCCTGGTGTTTAAACGCATTCACACGATCAATGAATCTCCAGAAATATTAGTTTTTTAATAGTGTTCATTCTGTAAGACAGTCATTCTCTGTGCTTCTACAACTGATCTGAGCCTTGAAGAAGAAACTGCTTATGCACAAAAATATTTAACCCTTTATACAGAGTAATAGTGCCTCTCGTCATCGATTATTTTACGGCACTAAACTTTTTTTTTTTACATTTGGAATCTGCTTTTTCTTCACACTATTAGTCGTTCTTGTCTCCTCTATTTATGACATGTTTGTGTTTCCGTTCATTTTACCAGGACAATGGGATACGGATCTGATGTAGAGATTCCTTAAGAATCTTGTTTTAAGAGGAAATTTAAGGAGAAGATACTGGTGAATAAGGCCCAGTGACGCCAGATGCTGCTATTTGTGGGGAATTACACATCCAGACAGTTTATAAGATTGCTGAAAGAGGAAACTTGGCAGCGAGAGGCCTCGGTCTGTTTATTGTTTCCACACAACAGTGTCTCAGATTGTGATTATGCAGCATCTTGTTATAATGTAACTCCAAGTGCATTAAATATATGGCGAATAAAAGTAATTAGAAATAAACTAATAGTGCCTAAAATTAGTGGTAGTTTTCTAAATGCACAAAACTACCAAAGGTAGCACATGTTTCATTATGATAACTGTCTTCTCAATAAAGAATGATGATGCTTTCTGTTTTGATATCTGAATCAAATCCACGCATTTATTGTCAAAGACTGCTTTATTTAACTTTTGCCAAATCTGCCTGGTATGTTAAATAAATCGCTGTTCTAATGAGCTGCTAATCTCTTTGTAATGTTCCGCATTTCACAGTACGATTATTAGGCGACTTGTGTTCCCCCCTCACACCAACAGAACGGCGTTGACCCCTGAATGGCAGCACAACGACACAGAAGACTGTCTGCGTCAGTGTGTGGATCCTTGGACTTTAGAGGAGTGACGCTGCTTGTTTCGCACTTATCAGTGAGGTTTTAATCAGAGGAATCGCTGATGTCTTGGATTTTTTAACTCAGGGTGACAACATCAAGGATGAGCACAGCTACACATCTGCAGAATGCTCTTTAGACGGAAAACCCTGACGAGATCATTGAAGGGTGTGTGTTATGCAGGTGTGTGTGTGTGTGTGTGTGTGTGTTAGATCTCATTAGATCTAAACAAGTTACAAACAGGAACCCGGTGTGAGATCTTTAGCATGAAGATAGCGGCCATTTTACATCCAGAAACTTCTTCATTCATGTAAAAAAAGTCACATGAGCGTCCTCGCCGGGTTTGTTCATTATATTGATGGGAAACAAGTTGTTGAGAATTAAACGTGTATTTTCGGCTAGCAGAGCGTCCGTGCTGCGGAGGCTCTGTTGGTCCCGTCCGACGGCGTCTGAAACTCTACAAAGTTGTCATCATGTCTGGAACTCCCTCGGCTTTAATCCGTTCTGCAATCAGTGTAAATACAGTTGTGATCGTGGCTGCTGATTGGCCCGCGCAGGTGAGGTGAGGTAATATTTGAGGAAGGATTGGCCGGGTGGCGGCAGCTCCACCGTGTGATTGGGCGTCATAAGTGATGTGTGGGTGTGTGTGGGTGTGGGTGTGTGTGATCAGCCGAGGTGTTGGACAGTCAGTCAACAAAAGTCTGGACAACAAATCTGGCAGCTCATAGTGACTCACAGGCCTTTTACGGCCACTCTGACATAACTACAACCTCTATTGATCCTTTCGTTCTGTTTGCATGGGCGTGAAAAACTCAGGCAGGTTGATCGCTAACCCAGACATGACATGATGCTGTCATATCGTTGTCCGGTTTGTTTTTAATCTTACATCCTGCCTTAGTTTTTTCCTACAGTTTTTACTCCCCATTTGTTTTCCCCCACATTAACCTATAAGAACACAGTGTTGTTACACCGGTGTAACAAGAACGTTGGTTCATCCAGACTCTTCATTATGAGGCTTAATGTATGACCTTAATGCCCAATGCTACATATATGTAATATATATGTAAGGGAATAAAAAGTATTATTCTGAAATGTGTTCTATGGGTTTCTTATGGGTTAAAAGGTTTTATAGACATTCTATATTGTGTGTAAGTCCCCTGAGGCCATAATGTGACCTGAAAGACACGAATAGCATTAAGGTGACATACGATAGGTGTGTGACGGTGATGCACGTCTGCAGAGTGAAGGTGTTTGTCATAGTTTGGTAATTCACAGGGACTCTGATCTGTTCTTATTAAACAGCTTCTTATCAGTAAAATGAACATGTGGAACAGAAACCTTTCACAGCTTTTTAAGAGCTAATCTTACACTAACAAGGTTTATTGTAGTCAGTATCTTTTACAGAAGTGTCTGCAGTTAACCATTTAAGCCCCAGGCTTATTTTTTTTAGTTTTCCTGCTATGAATAATTGTTAAAATCTCTAGTCTCTATGGTGAATGCAGAAGTGTTAGAATCAATTTATGTTGCTATCACGGAGAAAATATAGTTAAATATTGCAAAAACATATCATATAAAATTGTGGTTTGCTACAGATACAAATACTTCATTTTAAACCTAAAATCTTGAGATAAGCTAATTATCTGCAATGCAATGTTCAATAATAAGTAAGATAAGTGTTTAAAAATCCATAAAATCCTAGAAATCACACTGAAGATGTTTAAATAGGAGATTATAAAGGATCCAAATAAGTAATCAAACAGCTCCTATCTAAATTAAATATCTAAATAGTGGTTAGTTGCAGCCCTACTGCTGATATTTTAATAAACTATTTTATTATTGTATTGATGATGTGAATATTGATGATATATTTTGATGCTGTAACAGGAACATTGGGTTTTACTGCAGATAAAAATACTTTATGCAGGTTTTATCAGGCAATAAATGAATAAAACTGCTGCTCCCGTATAAAAAAAACAACATTTCGTGAAATATGTGTCAGGATTGTTTTCATGTGTCTCTGTCACAGAATGATCAATAGTTGTTCTACTGAAGCTGTCATTGCACAGACTTGAATCCAACCCATATGAGTAGAGGATGTATTGGATGTAGAGCTAAATGTCTCGAGGAAGCCTTGGCAGGACGCGTGCTGTTGATGGAAATCACTTTCCTCTGGTGGGTTGTTACCAAATATTACAGAGCCACTCTGGATGCACACACATACAAACATGTTTGTTTACAATCTGTGTCCTGCAGCCACCTTGTTCTGTAATTCATCGCTTCTCAGAAATGTGATTAGCCATCGGGGACGTGGATCTGCAGCCGCTGCACCAGTTACAGCCTCCGCGCACAAACATGTGCAAAATGTTCCATAAAGGAAAAGCTCTCCGTTTAACTCATGTGATTATGTTAACCTAATTTAGCACTGAACAAAAACTCCAGAGGAAAAGTCACTTTTGGTCAAAGACATTTTTTGGTAAAGTCAAGTTTTTCCCTGCATGTGTGTGTGTGTGTGTAGGGGGAGAAGCAAACAGGATGTACTGTCCCGACTTCTTACTGACCAAATTAGCGTTGAAACGTTCCCAGATTTTGTGGTTGAAACGGCCAAAGACTGATAACAATTGCGTGTTTTGATTATGATTCTGTATGCGATGCCTTTCTATTTGACCTTTACTTTTCACTTTGTTTTCCCTGAATCTGAGAGCAGTATGTTATCTCTTACTCTTGAGTTGAATTTTTTTTATGACATTATAACTCAATATAAACCCTCACCTAATGAAATTAAACAAACAGATGTGCCAAAAAGACCTGTTGCGCAAGTTCACCTTAAATCTGGGCCACCACTGACTGGAGGTATGCAGGTCACAATGTGTAAATCTGCAGGCACTTTCCTTCCAAAATAAGACTTTGACGTTGTGAAAAGTTGAAAAGTACGGGGAACCGCTGCCTCTGACTAGCACCTTAACTTCAGATATTACATTAGTATATTTAATGGAACCTAACTGCATGTGGGATGAATGGAAGGAAAGGTTAAAGCAAGTAGGGAAATAAAAAACACATTTATTGTCCTTTCTGACAAAAGCGAGTACAATGAGGTCTATAAAAATCTGTTGGAGCCTCGTCTCCATTTATTCAATATCTTGTGATAATCTGACTGCTCTAATATGTCCTTATGGGATTAATAAATAAACAGCACCGTGCATATGAAGACAGACACACACAGCAGCATCATAGCTGTGATTCAGACGCCAAACCAGATTTACAGGTTTCCCAAAACGGGAAAACAGGGTTACAAAACATCTGAACTTCAGGTGACTCATTGCTCTGGTTTTCTCGTGCAGCAGAGGGCAAAGTCATGAAACGTCACACTCCTGTCTGAAAACTCATCACTCATGTGGAAGGGTGTTTATCGCTTTCACTAGGGAAAACAATACCTGGATTTGACTGTGTATTTTAAAAAAAATGCTTATATTTAATTAAGATAATGCTTGTTTGTTGCATCTGTTTTTCCGAAACTTTACAATGAGGATTTGGCAGAGTTTTAGTTTTGTTTTTTTTAAAGGAGCCTGTCCACTTAGGCTGCAGAAATAGCAAATTAACGGAATAGAATTCACAAAATTGTCAATGTCCTGTAATACCGAATAATGTAATGTCCCTGCTTTAAGTCTTTATTACATCACTGCCTGTTACAACATCCCCATTTCCTGTCATCTCTCTGCTTTCTGAATGTCTAATACCGGAAAAAAATACACCAAGATATATTATTTTTTTTCAAAATGAGAATTTTCTGTGTTTATGGCAGATTTTTGTCTTCTTCTACGTGTTATTTACTGTTAAGACGCCTCACATTTGGTTGAAGACAGGAAATTCTTTTTCCTCTTTTTCTCTCTGTAGCTTGTAGATTATTATTATTTTATCACTTTTTCTAGATGTAAATGTTTAAAACAAAAGGACATCCCTTTGTATACGATTATGTAACATGGAGATAAACAGCAAATCCTCACATTAATTGGAATGACAATAGCGTATTTCCAGCATGATGAGGTTATCAAAATGATTTATTTTTCCTGTCTGTCAATTGATTAATTACCCAACTTATTGTTCAGGTAAAAAGAGACAATTCAACGTCTTAACGCTGCTCTGGAAACCTCTTCAGGCACTTTAAACCCTAGAGAATGTCTCCAGTTTGGCCTGCAGCCATGTTTAGAGCTCGGTGTAAAATAGCGTATAATTCACTGATGTGCTTGTTTGTTCCTATGCGTTACTCGTTGACATGTGGGGAAAATAAACGGGATCCTTGTTGAATATTCATGTAAACAGTACAAATTGTACAAGGGGGAAGATAAGCTCGTACGTCGGCTAAACTCCCTTTGAGATAATTTAAGGGTGAGAAGCAGTAACTACTGACTTCTCCAGCTTTTTTTTTGTTTTTTTGCATGAAAAAAAAAAAATGGGTTGCGCAAGTGTACAATATTAGAGCCGTCAGAGGCTCAACTGCAGCCTGTAATTATTGTGTTGATCCACCGAGTGAGCTGCGTTTCTCCAAGCTGAACCCTGCCCTTGGCAATATTATAGTTTTGACTTGACACCGTTGAACATGATGTACCAATCCATGGCACGCAACAGTTCACACAACAGTCACGGTTTCAAGGAAACACTGGAGACATCCGTTGGTTTAATCCTTTTTTTATTATTAGAAAAAAACAATTACAAAACTTTGGTGAGATTGTGAATCAACAATTACATTTTGTATAAAAATACATTCAGTTTTCTCAGTGCGTGCCGGCGGAGCCGCACGTCTGACCCTGAAACTTCTCACGTTGCTCCTAACAGGTTTTTTTTTTTTTGGAAGTTGAGGAGTCGACGTAATCCCCGAGTCAGTTTTTTTTTTTTTGGAATGTTCTACATGTCCATATGTTTCAGTGGCATCTCCGAACCGCTTCGACTTGAACGCTGAGCGGCGCGTTCTGGTTGAGCTTCACGAAATAAAAAAATTTAAAAAAGGCGCCCCGCAGGGCCGAGGCATCTGGCTCCCATCATAGGCTTCAGACCACATGGCTCAGTGGTCTCCTCCTCCTTTTGTTTAGCAGCTGGGAGAGCCGATTTATGAGCCTCGTGCAGCTTTCTACGCAAACTGCTCATCCTATTTAAAAAAACAACAAAAAAAAAAAACCTGTGCTAAAATCAACAACCACAGCTATCTGACACGTAGCCTTCAGGCTCTTATTAACACGATACCAACGGAAATCATCCACGTACAATCCAACTGATTTTGTTCTGTTGTCTTTACGAATACAATCAACTCCATGAGAGAAGGACTCCCTGAAACTCTCATGCAATCTTAAAAAAAAGGCAGATAATTAAGGCATATGTATTTTTCCCTTTTACATATCGTTTACCTGCATGCATAAAATACGTCTACGTCTGCTTATTCGTCTCTCGCCCGCTCCACCGTCACACCTTCGGATACAGTAAGTGCTTGAGTAACAGTAGAAATCGTCAATAGGCACACGGCTGATCAGTCACATGACGCGCTGACAGCAACGGAGGCGTGTCGCCTGGTGAGAGGGTCGCACGTCTCTCGCTCTAAACGCCACTCAAAGACGACAAATGTGATCGTACGCGTGTCAACTTATCAAGAGCGCTCTTTTCCAAACGTCCCAAACACCAGGTGCAACTCCAACTCTCCACCTCACAAATAACAAGTGATCTTTCCCACCCCCAATATGTCCCAATGTTCTTAAATCTCAAAAATTCACTTCGGATGAGGGGGAACGTTTATATTGGGAGGTATTGGTAGCTCGCTTCGTCAGGAGCCCAAAAAAGAAGAAGAAGAAGAAGAAAATAAAAATCACTTGGGGAGGACGGGAACTGGTGTAGAGAAGCTGCTTTCCCCTCGGCGGGACAGGAAAGCGTCCGGTTCGTAACACCGGAGACAAGGCGCGGGCTCCCCCGCTGACAGCTCCGTCTCCTCTGCGCTCCGGGCCCTCTCCACGACGCTGCGTGGGACCAGGTGCCCCGTTTGTTTCTTTTTAATTAAAACCGGAGAGAAGTAATCCAGGAGAAGACAAATCTCTTGATTCGTTTCATCAATTCAAGTCGCTCGACGCTCGGTCGGGGCCGGTGGTTCAACACGTCATGCAGCGAGGCCTCATGCTCAGGGGCTGAGGGTTGGGGTCGATCTGTGGAGAGGAGCAGGGATAAAAACACATGAGACTCGACATCTCTCCCAGAGCTCGCACACGTTCTGCCGACGCCCACTCGCAGTAAGCAGTTCGCCGGTTTCCGTTACTCACCTCGCTGTAGACCGGCGGAGGCCGGAAGCGGAACTCCTGGACGAAGGCCATGAGGGGGCGCCCCAGGAGCCCACTCAGGTCCTCGGGCGGCTGCGGCGCCGCGGCGCTGCTGCACTGGCCCGCCTCCTCCTCGGTCACCACGGAGCTGTAATCCGGAGGAGCTGCCGAGAAAAGAGGTTTAGATTAGTCCCCCGGACTGACTCACAGGCAGCAAACGCCGAGCTGCTGAGTCACCGCCGCTGTCGAAACTCTTAAAAAACTTTACTGCCTTTTGCACCGGCGAACGCCGATTTGGATCTGGGGCTGAATCGAAGCCTTTGTTTGCTCGTGCGTGTTGGCATCCGACGCGGCGGTATTTTGGCATCGGGCTGAACGACGGGGGAACGGGCCGAGGAAAACAGGCCGAGGTTAGGGAGTCTTTGGATGCAGCCGTGTGGCAATTTATCAGCAGCCGTGTGGCAATTTATCAGCAGCCGTGACCCGAATTGCCTCTAGAATCTGTTAATCTGGAACCGGTTAATCAATTATTTGGCCTTTTTTTTTTTTTCCGACGCTCCTATGAATTAAGCTCAGTGGGCAAAATTCGGGTCAAGGTTGCAAACATCCCTGAACCCTGGTGCAAAAGACAGTAACACCTTTTTTTTTTTTTTTTTTTTTTAAGTATTGGACACTTACGTTCAGGCTGCTCGGGGATGGCCATGCGCAGCCACTCCAGGTTGACGCTGTACTGGCTGCTGACGCTGGAGGTCCGGCTGCCGAACGGGTGGAGGGGGATAGTGCCGATGACCAGCGGCAGCTCCAGGCACAGCTTGGACGTCCCGGGAACGTCAACACACACCTGACAGGAGCAAAACTTGTTTTAGTGACATCCTAGTGCAAAGCAAAGAACCAATCAGAAGGGAACCTGAGGCCGCACCCACCTTGAGCATGTACTCCACTTTGATGATGCGGCACTGCAGGATGGAGGGCCCCACCGGCGGGATCTTGATGGCGCGGCCGTGCCAGGTCTCGCGGCACTTGGCGCCCACGATGTCGCCGCACAGCGTCGCCACCACCGAGCGCTTCTGCTTCATGGTGCCGCGGGCGATGAACGTCTGCGTCTGCGTGATGTACGCCTTGGGCACGATGGAGCGCGACGTCGAGTTGTCGAACTCGGCGAAGACGGGTATCACCTCGCCTGAGGAGAGACGGGGGCGTGTTAGGAACCACGGAATTCCTGGAGGAGATCGCAAACGCGGGCGACGGCGTCGAGGACTCACCTGGCGTGTAGCCTTTGCGGTCGATCTTCGCGGTCACGGACACCTGCCCGAAGTTGCGGTACCACGCCCGCGCCATCTTATCCTTGGTGCCGGCTTGAGGCGCCTAGAAATGATCAGGCTGCATGAGCAGAGCCGCTCAAAACAAGACAGAAAATTTCAAGGAAGCGCGGGGGGGTGCGGCTTGTTTAGTGGGGGGGGGGCGCTCACCAGTAACGCCGGCGTGTTGATGTCGATGGGCTCGATGACCGTGAACTCCTTCTTGATCTTCTTGACGGTGGCCCAGGGTCTGTGGAGCTTGACCTTGACCCAGTAGCGGATGCTGCCGTGCTTCCCCTCGAAGGAGGTGACAAGCGTCTCCTCTGGCAGCTGGAAGCTGAACGGAAACTCGTGTCGGCCGGCGGGAAGGACGGTCACCTCGCCGTTATCTGAGGGAGGAGGAAAAAAAACAAACACTTATGAATTGGGTCCAGCGTAAGTTCAGTCGGTGTAACTCGACAACCAGTCTTTCTGGTGAGAAGGAGATTATCAAGAAATGCATTAAAACAAAATTCAGAATCAAAACAATAATCTTAGTCATTCGGAGAGGAGTCATAAACCATGAGAATAAAACTCAGCTTCTACAGAAACTCGAATCCGCGCGGATAAAAAGTTGACCGGAGCGTAGCGTGAGAGCAGAACTTTAGCACGGCCGCCGCTGAAAAAGAAATCTCTCTGTCTTTCCCTGCGAATCACATGGCCTGTGCTTGCCCAGAGGGGCGGTTCCTGCCCCATTGTGCTGACTGAAAGCATGTTTTCCTCGAGTTGTGTTGTTTTTTTCCTTCTCTTTCCCCACTCCCTTTCTGCACAAGTCCAGGAACACGTGTTTGTGTTTAACACACTTGATGTGTTTTTGTGCACTTTTGTTAGCCAGAGGCCTCCAATTTCATTTCCATCATAATACTGTCAGTGTCAAAATCCTCTTAATGGGTCAAGTGGGTTGTAATGAGCACACCTGCACACTAAAACAGGATATGATGTGTTTTTGTAAAAACAAAAAAAAAATAATAAAACAGTCAGGCAAAGAAACTGAAGACTGCAGAAAAACAAAAAAAAATGGCTGAGAATTTCCTGTCTGCACTTCAAACGAACACGTCTGAGCCCAATGAATGAAAGCAGAGACGAGAGGCTCTGGAGGAGAAAAACAACCCAGGACTTTCTACGAACAAGAAAAAGTCTGATGCCAGAGCAGTTTCTTTCAACAGATGTTTTCACAATGACAAAAGGAGAAAAAAAGGCAGCAGCTGCTGCTGCATGTTTTTTCCTCTCTCCCTATACAGCGACTGGTTTCACCCTTTTGTTAATAATAAAAAAAAAAGTGCAATGACAAAACTCAGATGAGAGAAAAACACTGTCAGTCAATGAACGGCTGTAAATCTGAATTGTTCTGTGCAGATCCTGAAGCTGTGGGTTTATAGTTGCACTATAAACCAACAACAAAGAAAGTGTCTCTCACCTTTAGATTCAAGTGAGAGAACTCATGCATCAGGACCGTAGATAAAACAAACAAGCAGTAAACCAATTACTGCACTGGACTGCATGTCAGAGGGGGAAAAACACGCATTTCCTGACTCGGATTCTCAATAATCTGCCCGCTGTCACTACACAAACACACCACTTTCACTATCGATTTCTTAGCCGTTCGCTCCGATCGGGGGTCGTGGTCGGACTGACCTGCCTGCAGCAGCACCTCCCTCCGGTTCAGGTACTCCACCTCGTCGCTGTAGTTCTGGGTGTAGGCGGTGCTGGAGCCGGCGGACCGGGACTCGGTCCAGTGCACCTTGGCGAAGCCCTCGGCGTGGAGCTTCAGCGAGTCCACGCGGCTCTCCCCGGACAGCTCCAGCACCACCCGGCCGGACACCACGTCCCCGCTGCTGAACACGGGGGGACAGTCCACCTCCGGGGAGTCGAAGACGATGTCAAACTGTCTCAGCTTGTCGAAAATCATCGTTGCGTCGCGTGCAAAATAACAAAAAGTCCCGTCAAAGCGCGAGAAACAACTTTCCTTAAAGTCTTGTTCCGCGGTTGTGACTCTATAGAAAAATAATAGTAAAAAAAAATAAATGTGCACAAGTGTTTTTTTCGGTCTTTGCGGATGTATCTTCCGTTCTGGTTTAAAGCTCCAACTGTTGATGAGTTAGAAGCAGCGGCTCTATTTGGAGGCCGAGGAAGTGGGCGGGGCCTCTGCATTTATTATGTAAGGCCTCAGGAGAGGCTGAGAGCAGGCCGGCGCCGCCTTCACGGCCGCCTCCTCGGCACGGAAACCGCAGCACCGCGGTTTGTTAGGAAAAAAAACACAAAAAAACGACCCCGGGGCTGCATTTGATGCGCTTTTGTTCCATATTCGGAAAAGAAAAATCAACAACGAAATGTATAAAGAGAGGAGGTTTCAAATGTCGCGATTTGGACTTTGTAACTTAAATAAATATTTACTAAACCAGTGAAGGTGCAGAGATGCTGATGCATTTTGCTTTATTAGTCATATTTTTTGTATATTAACAAAAAAGTCTTTATTTATTCATGTATATAAAAGATATAAACATATTGTCTTTCAACGATTTCTATTTCTTGATTGTATTAAAATTATTCTAATCTGTAATTGTCCATTTTTTTTGGATAAAAAAGTGCTATACAAATGTTATTATTATTTATTATTAGCCTGCTTTTATAGGCAGACAACAGCCCCAGCAATCAAACATGTCTGAACAAAGGCTCAATACACCAGGTTCACCCTGTGATGACATGTCATGACATGTAGTGACTGCTGAGAAAATGAAACTAAAAACATGTTTTTGTATCAAAATACAACATCATAACTTAATTATGATGAAAAATAAACTCAAAATTAAACTTGTCTCTCACACTTCCACAAGTCTTACACCTTTCTCTGTCCTATTCACCATTTAGTGAGGTTACTTTAAGTTGCAACACCCATATTTCCAGACCGAACCTGAAGGCAACATAATAAACATGCAGACTGGGTGTGGAGGCAACAGAGAGAAAAACATGGCCCAGTGATGATTGATGGTTACAGGTTCTTAGAAGAAAACAGACTTACTGAGCATGCCTCGAGTCTGGCAGAGATCCTCCCAGAACAGCTCAGAGGAAAATAGTTCACTCTGGACCGAAGCTGTTTACTCCCCTTCTTCCATGTTGCTGTGAACATACTGTTACACTGCCCCACGGGCACATGGAAAATGCACAGCTATGCATAAACGCGTGCAACCTATGCTTCCAAACTCCCCTGAGAAAAATAAGTACAGTAACTCGATTGGCAGCTGCTAAGTTTATACAACGCGTAAATCAAAGGAAAACTTTCCCTGCGAAAAAGACAACTTCTGCAAAAACTGGGTCAACTGAATGAATCACAGCATCCACGCTGCTTTTATGAGCACTTTTAATGTCCTTACAACACTTGCAAATAAAAGCCAGCACCGATCAGAATCGATTTAATGATATCAAGTCGTCCTCCAAATGCCTTTGCAATCAGCAAACTAATCAAACACTGCTTTGGTTCTTTAGACCATATCAAGATCCTGCAGACCAAACCAGCATGACCTGAGAAAAACAAAGTTGTTTACTGCTTTGTTCTGCCTGGATAGAAACCTGGATCTCCAGTGCCACCGTCTGACAGTGTGGAGCTAGTGTACGCGGCTGTGAAAACCTCAGCTACAACACTAAAAAAAGGATTTTTTATCTGCAGTAAAACACAATCAAACTGATTTTTGAATTGTCCCTTTATAATCTCCTTTTTAAACATCTTACAGTATATATTCTCAATGTTCTTTGATAACACACATTTCACAAAATGTTGCTTTTTTAACCGTTAAAATGTTAAGCCCCCTGATATGGAGGTTACATTGAGTATATTCATATTGTATGAGAAAACCTCAACAACAACAAGTAAAGTATTTTTATCTGGAGTAAAATACAAAATTTCTGTTATAGTGTCAATATATATCATCAATATCTACATCAATACAATAGGAAAATAGTTTAATATAATATCAGTAGTAGGGCTGCAACTAACCACTATTTAGATATCTCCTTTTTAAACATTTTACAGAATATATTCTTCATGTTCTGTAATGATCCTCAGTGGGATTTCTAAGATTTCATGGATGAATAATTGATCTTTAAACTCGTACCTTATTAATCACTGAACTTTGCATTGCAGATAATTTGCCTTATTTCAAGTTTTCTTTCCTGATTTGGGGCAGTTTGGTCTTGTTTTAGGTTTTAAATATCAGTAGTAAAACACAATTTATTTATTTTTTGTAATATTCTAATTATAGTTGCTGTGTCAAACCAACATAAATTGATTTTGACACTTGTGTAGTCACTTCACATGTTGTAGATTTCTTTTGATACCAGTCCATGTACATAACCCTTGTGGTTGTAGAGATATAAAATATTTATTGTCATTTCAAGCAGGAAAACTGGAAAATCTGTTTAAGGGTTAATTATCCTTTCTTTATTCCTGGTAAATTCTTATTAGCAAAGAAAAAAGTTAATGTCATATTTTGGGATCATTTGATTCCCTTTGCCAGAGGGTTAAATAAAGCCCTGCACGCCACCTGCTGGGGACCAGCAGCAACAAGCTGGCTCCGTCAGGCCTCCTCATCCTGATAAGTGCTGATAAGAGGAGTATGTGCTCGTCAGCAGGGTCTGCACAGAATTATCAGCCTGATTAACGCTCCAGTCGCGTTGATGACCCTGTTTGTGATCAGGAGCGGCAGCTGGGAAACCTTTAACCACCGTAAACACATTCATCCTTCATGCATTTCTCCGGGTTTAGTCTGAGCTGCCGAGCACACGCCGCTACCGTGAACAGAAGCTCTTCCTACACCTGGAGCAAAGAACAATTTGGAGAAAGTGTCATCTGTGACGGCTGCTACCTGAACCAGACTGAGGGGCCTACGTTTGAAAATGTCATGTCATTCATAGAAAGGTTTGTTTAAGGGATATAAAAAAACAAAAAAACAACAAATAAAAGATAAATGAGGTGATAAATGACATGACAAGACACAATGGTGTCGAATGAATGGGAAGCAGCATTTGGCTGTGGGGCGGAGGAGGGCTGAGCGGGAGGCCATGTGCTGTTTTCTTGTTGTCACGGCGATGCAGGCTGCATTTTTTAAAAACCGCCCCCACCCCTTCCTTCCTTCCTTCTTCCTTCTTCCTTCCGTCTGTCTGTCTGTCCTCCGCTCTCTTTCACTTTCTCAATTCTCGCTGCCCTTATTCTCAAGAAAGTAGAACCTGACGCAACATCCGTATTTTCCACCTTTGGAACGTTTGCGTTTACAACACTGACTAATTACAATTACCACGGTTATTGCCTCGAGTTCCGGAATCTGCCAAGAAAGTTGTGCAGAAAGTGGAACAGACACATTCACAGGTCAACCCACGCATGTGCTGAGAGCTCACAGAAAATCACGTATTTTATACAACAGGTCGCCTGCATTTATAAGTTGTTTTATGAATTTATATTAACAGATAAGTAGGTGAAGGAAGTAGCTCAAAAGGGCTTTATAACCTCTAATTATGTATCAAAAGGCTCAGTGACGCAACACACCTGGATTAATATGGAATTCCTCCAGATGGAGCGTTCCCTCCCTTCTACTTAGGAGAAGATTTATATGTCACGCCGTTTGTGTTTTTGTCTTTGCTGTGTTTTGATTTCAATTTCACTTCCAGCGCCGCTATCGAAAAAAGGAACTGTTATGATTGCAGCTGGTTTATTTGTCTCAAATGTTTCCAGCTAAAAATACCAGATTTTTCCATTATTTTGCTTTCTTTTCCACTTTTTATGTCATTATTAAATGAAGTGATTTGTGTGTTTCTGCAGCTGATCTGACAAAATACCTCGGCTCTTGTTAAGAAATGACATTTTAAATACAGCAGCATCTCGGTAAAAGGGCGACGTGTTACTTATAGCCACAGTTTATGACGGAGGCTGACATGTAGGCTGGGTATTGACACGCCTCGTGCACCTTTAACCAGACGCTGTGCAAAACCTACAGCTGCTTTCACATCGGCAAATGACCTGGAAATAAGAAAAAAATGGAACTGCTTTGCAACTTGTTTGGGTTTTATGGCTGAAGGTTGTTTGCCAAAAACACCCAAAACCATTTTTTTTCCTTTTTAATCAGACCTGTGCAAGCATATTGGGGAGTCAAACAACATTTACTGTGTACGGGGAATCTAATGAAACATTAACCGCTGTCTGAAGTTTATTTACTCAGCTACTACGGCCTGTGGCCTATATTCTGTGGCTGCCTGGTGCCTTCTGCACGGGGGGATTTTCACACTGATGTCCTCCGCGGCGCAGCACTTAGTAAAGCAGTCGTGTTTATTTGGCCTCGAGACTAATGGATTTGTGTTTAACGTCAGGATTATGTTATCTGGCGGATGTATCTGAGCAGCACTGGCGTCGACCCCTCTCCCAGGTTTCCATGCAACACGGCGGGCCCAGGTGGCTTCATTCTGCAAACCGCAGCCTCTACAGGACCCAGCGGCTGCCAGCTGCACAGGACGGCACAGAGCAGCAGTTTTACACCACACTAATCATAACAGAGAACTCTTAGATGCATTACATGCTGAAATATATTTACTATATATATCTTTATTAAAACAAGTGATAAGTCAGCACAAACTATACGGACGTTCCCCCCTGTGTAGAGAAGGTGCAGCTCTACATTTCACAATAAAGCTGCTGTTTATATGAGGTGTTGCTGAAGTTTCAGCTCCTTCTGACTTTTTTTTTACCACCTTCTCCATGAACCTTGGAGTTAGCTATTGTTGTGCCAGAAATCCTCAAAAATGAACTCGCTGACCTGGCACATTTGGCTCTCTGCCCTGATGAAGTACCAGATTGCTTTTTTGTGGGGCTAAATTATAACTAGCTTTACGTTGAAAAATTAACTTCTGCAAAACATTCTGAGAAAACGCTGTGAACCAGAAGCCCTGCAAAAGAAACATGAAAACAAAGCAACCTGCTGAGCTTTTCTCATGGTGATTCAGTTCCCCCAGGTCAGCCGGTCCCATTAATAAACGCAGGAGGGCTGCACCTGAATATCAAGAACGCCACCTGGGGCGTGAAGAACTGACCTCGGATCAGATGCTGCCTCTTCCTGAAGTAGGTGATTTTGGACGTGTAGTCGTTGTAGACGGAGTTCATGCCGCGGTTCTCTAGCCAGTGGGCTACGGCGACGCCTCTCCCCTGCACCTTCATGCCGTGCACCCTGGTGTCCCTCCGGAGCTCCAGGACCACCAGGCCAGACACCGTCTCTCCTCCGGTGAACGCAGCGTCCACTGGGCCGTCCAGCTCCAGCTTGAAAGACTTCACGGAGCTCAGCGTCATTCCTGCGTGAGACGACGAGAGAAATGACCCAAAGCAGATGGATGACAGTGATTTCTGAAGGTGTGTGTAAAGCGGATTTTCTGAAACAGGTGCTGAAAAGTCCTGCTGAAGATAGCCAGAGCCAGCCCAAGGCCGTTTAGGCTCTCTCCCACACGTACAGATCATGCACAGGAACATTAATATGTTTTTCAAACAGCATGATGAAATGTTTCTGAACTTCTTTTAAAATTTCTTCAATACCTGTACTCAGCTTTTAAATGATGGTCTTTCCTTCCAGGGAGGTTATGTTTTGGGTGGGGTTGGGTGGTGACCAGAAAAGCCAGGACCACCCTGCAAATATACTAGAACTACTCTAAGTGCTGTCTGTGTTGCTGTTGATTGAATTGTTAATTTTCCAGTTTAATACCATAATAATAAGTAGTAATGTAATAATAATAAGTAGTAATAATAATAATAATAATGAAAATACAATATGATCATAATAGTAATAATACACTAAAACAATAATATTTATTAACAAAACGAAATTATTAGTTTTGCAGTTTAATACCATAATAATAAGTAGTAATGTAATAATAATAAGTAGTAATAATAATAATAATAATGAAATAATACAATGATAATAATAGTAATAATACACTAAAACAATAATATTTATTAACAAAACGAAATTATTAGTTTTGCAGTTTAATACCATAATAATAAGTAGTAATGTAATAATAATAAGTAGTAATGATAATAATAATGAAATAATATAATAAGATAATAATAGTAATAATACACTAAAACAATAATATTTATTAACAAAACGAAATTATTAGTTTTGCAAAACCAATTTTTTGCTTAAACATACTCATATGTAGTCAAAAATATAGATTTTATCAACACGTATACATACATAATATATTATTATGAGTCTGTAGTTTGAGGATTCTTCATTCTTAACAAATTCGGTATGAATAGTAGCCTAATAAGCTAGTTTAAGATCAAAATGAGGAAACATAACGTCCGTTATACTATTGTAATAACAATTAACTGTACAGATTCCTATATTTATACTATTACTACTATAGTAGCTTTGCTATAGCAGATCACGGGGGTATTTTTCAGTGTTTCTATTATATATATTATATATATATACATTTATTTTTTCCGTTAGAAGTACCATGTATAAGCCACGGATTTCTCAGCCAATCAGTGTTGAGAAACTGCGCGAATATTTAAAACAAAAAAACGGTTATAAACGTTGAACGCTGAAACTCACCGGCGAGGCAGAAGCAACGTTTCCCAACGACGACGGTTCCTGCAGAAAAAGCCGAAGCGTGAAGCTCGGCCTCCGCTTTTAAACGCAGGAGGTTTTCAACGCCCAAAAAACACGGCGAGAGCCGCGTTCACGCCAATGACAGCGAGCACATGGGAGTTAGGCCCGCCCACTCCCACGGGCGGACGGCGTGGATTGACTGCACGTCAGGTGACGCAGAACAACAAGCAGACTTCCGGTTACTTTCCTTTCACATGTAAACTTGGCGTTTCTCTTTACTTCGCGACTTACAGATCGGCGTCAGAGGGAAAGTTGCATCTGCGACTCATTCGAGGCTCACGAAAGGACAAAGTATCCAGTTATTATAAAATCTAAACCTCTAACTCGATGTCCTGCATACGTGGCAGCCTCATGCTTTTATTTTGAAGGCAGAGTCAATTAACGTGTTACTGGGTCTTTTCTAATTAAAACCCCGGGTAGAAATGACGTACTGTATGTAATTTGAATGTACATTTTGAGAAACCTGATGAATGCTTCTGTATTATAAAAGTTTATTTCATAGACTGCAATTATTCAGTTGTTTCATAATAATAACAATAATAATACATGGATAAATACGACTGAGAAACAAATTATACATTTATTGTATAACATACAATGCGAATGAGCTCAGTAAACTGTGGTTCCTCTGTTTTGTTGTTAAGGTTACGAGACTCAGGAGTCGAAAGAGTGATAAGAAGATCACCCTGTCACGTGCTGGATGAAAGTGGAGTTCATGACATGATCACACCACTGATAACGGGTGAGTAAAATCACTATCTAATCTACTAATCACTGGCAGTTCTTATCAGTGGATTCTGTCACTATAATGTGTCTGCATGCTGTTTAGGTAATATTGGGGTATTTGCTCCTATATTGATCAGCTGTCTACAGTGGTCATTCAAATTCACAAGGTTGTAGGTGTAGCATGTCCTTGAGCATAGGATGTAAGTGTTACCTGTTTTATCAACTGCGTACATTTTTCATACATTCTGGGATTTTAAATGAAAATATCTTGCTGAAATTTAAACTATAATTGGGACTGGAATAAACAAGACTGAAACTCAGCTGTATGCTCTGGACTGCTGCTGTATCATCGGGTTGATGAACTCCGGATTCACTTTATTTACATATTCTTGCCTGCCAACCTTTTTTTTTTCTTGTATTTATCAGCATTCGGAGCCTGCATCTCAGGTTCAAGGCTGTGTTATTGCTACAACATGGGTTGTTTTTAAAGAGATTTGCGATCAATCATGCTTGACGAAAGGGGATGAAAATTCGACTCTAACCTGCTTCTTAGCAGTCATCGTTGACAGTGTAAACAGGGTGGAAGTAGGACAGTGAAGTCAGAGAATGTTTTCCTCTCTGGCCTAAATATTCCAGGCTAAGGTTTATATTTAAACCACACAACTGCTTCCACCTGCACGTTGCCCTAAACATTTCACACTCT
Source organism: Eupleurogrammus muticus (assembly GCA_036785175.1). Taxonomy (NCBI): domain Eukaryota; kingdom Metazoa; phylum Chordata; class Actinopteri; order Scombriformes; family Trichiuridae; genus Eupleurogrammus; species Eupleurogrammus muticus. The sequence goes on from JAYKQN010000006.1 coordinate 2,143,141, forward strand.
GATGGCCCCTGTATTGTCCTTGGTACAAGTCCATTCATCTGTTAGTCCAATAAAAGATTGAGCATTCATCTGGAGTGCATTGGAAAACACACAAAACAGAGAGGGATGATGTATCCGTGTGGCTTTGGCTGCATGCATGCTTGAAATTGAAAAGGGATTATGGAAGGTTCAAATTCTGCGTGAATACATCTACTTTGCTGTTCCTTTCTATGCATTTTTGAAAAGATTTTTGAGAACTGTAGAAAAGGTGCAACTGTAGGGAGTAATACAAGTTCACAGTACACAGTGTAAGTAACTATTTCTTTTGTATACTCTTACAAGATCTTTGTTTATGGCCAGCCTTTAGTGCTCGTTGAAATATACTTTATTCCATTGATATGCACCTCATTTATTCAAATTTTACGTTCACAAAAGAATTCAAGGCTCAAAATAAAATGAAGGGTTTTAGCCTAATTTAAAAAATGCCATGGAGAGACATTCAAATTAATAAAAGTGCCATTGGAGCACAATCTGGTCTTCACAGTATTCATTTATGTTTAACTCTAAGTGGTTTGCTAGTGTTTTATTATCTGTCCTACAACCAACTATGTAAGCCCATTTTTCATGTGCGACTGGCTAAGTGACAGGTTTTATTTAAAACAGCGATTTCAGCAACATTTTCAGGTATCTCCCTATGGTGAGAAAAATCCAGAGCATGCCAAATTTATACACAGTACACTGCGTAGTGGGAAGGCTTATGTGAACTCTTTATAAAAATATTTTTTCCCGGCTTACATATCCTCTCATTAAGCCGTGCAGCAACTTAAACAAGATTCTCGGTCACTGCAGAACAAAGTGATGAGTGAACTGGCTGCAGCCGGGCCGCTGCAGCATCACAGCTTTGGCTGTGTAGTCGTCGCTGTGGCTGGTGCTGAAGTTCTGATGGGACAACGGAAACCTGATGTTGCTCTGTTTGATTAACGGAGACAGACGCACAATATCTGATTATTGTACAGTATTGTTATATGATTATGTGATATATAGATCAATAGAATAGAAATAGAAATACAATAGGAATAAAATACTTGTACATAATAATAATAATAATAATAATAATAATAATAATTATTATTATTATTATTATTATTATTATTATTATTATTATTATTATTATTATTATTATTATATAATAAATATAATATAACGTTAATATAATCTAATAATGAATAACAGTAATAATATATAATAGAATATATAGATACAGTAAGTATAATAATAATAACAAAACAGTATACTACTAGCATTTCTAAAAAGAGCAGTTGAAGTTTCCCAGTGCGGTTGTAGTATAATAATACTACTAATATATAATATAATTATTAATATTATAGTATTAGTAGTAATAATATTAATAGTAATATGAATATATATAATAAACTATATATAATATAATAAATAAATAATATAATAGTACAGTACAGTACAATAATAGTAAGTAATAATTTATAGTCGTAGTGTAATAATAATAATAACAATATTCTATGATATATTATAATATGATAGTATAATAATTAATACAATTTTTTAAAATATTTTTTGAATTACTTTTAAGACTACAATTTCACCATCTTTTACAATAAATGTCATGATTGCTCACCCTCTGCTGTGACAGACAAGGTGTCGCTCTGAGGGCCTTCTGAGGCAGGAAGTCAGTCTTGGTGGTGCTGTCTTTCCTCCCAGGTTCTGCTCAAACAGATTAAATGCATTTAGCATCCACATGTACCGCTCAGTTCACGCCGCAGCTCCACCCACGCATCACCTGGTCCTCTCAGGATGTTGCTGGGCAGCCGGGCGGTGGCGCTGGCCCGCTCTCCCTCCTTTTTGCAGTAGTGTTCCGTGGCTGTGGTCGTGTAGTACAGGCCTGACAGGAGGGGAGAGCTGAACTCTACGTTGCTTTTGGTCATCAGGTCAGCCCCGTTTACATGTTCTGGAAAAGCTGCGTGGTTCAGCTACAAGGAGAAACATGTCGTGATCAAGTTTGACACAGTAAAATCCTTGCACTCTAAAGGCCATTACTGAAATAAAAAATACATGGTTTTACCCTCCGTTCTGCATTAGTAATATTATCGAGGCATGAAAATAAATTCACAGAAGAAATGTTTTGCAAAGATGAGGAGGGAGCTTACATCTCTCACATTGGAAAAAGCATCTTTGCTGGTGGTGACCGACATCCTCTCTTTGTTGCGCCCTGCATCCGTGTCACACGTGTGTATGGAGCTGAAATTTCGGTTTCTCCTTGGCAGCGCAACTGGATTTTCTGGGAAATAAAACGACACAGAATTATCCTGAAAGGATGAGTTAATGAAGTGACATGTTATCTGGAGCTCAATTCCATGCCATCTTAGAATTGTTTATAATAACAAGACCTGGTTGTTCGTGGCATCGGGACTGTGTTGTACAGAAACACGCCAGAGCTCACATGCAGAGCATTGAGACACGTCTACACACGAAAGCAGAAAACACTCACCCAGCTTGTGGCAATAAAAGCTGTCTCTGGCCGTGGTGGACCAAGTGTCCTTGGAGTAATTTCCGAGGTTGAGGTTCAAACGTTCTTTCAACACTGTCGGCCTGTATCACAAAATGCATTTATTACACTTGTAAAGAACACAAGGCTGCACATGCTTCACACCAGGCGACTAACATGCAGTGAGACCTAGATAGGTCATACATCTGTTGGCTCTATTGTTGAACACTTTAGATTGAAGTTTTTCAGAAAAGCTGCAGACCTGCAGACGGGGGGCCAGCTGAATGACGCCACGTGGGTCGTCTCCCTCTCCACAATCTTCTTGGGATCACCCAGAGCCACCGAGCAGCGCTGAACAAAGACAGCATGAAGTCAGTCACGGTCTGGTGCCGATAACACGGGGAAGCTTCATAAAAAGGTCAATGCCCTTGTGTCAACTTGAAGCTGGCGCTGCTGGTACTCCTGGCTGTTGTTTGTCTTTTTGTTAGCACATGCTGAGCAGCTCAGCCTGCAATCTAGCTTTAAAGTAGAATGTGTACGAATGGGCCACCTGATCCAAACATGCCTGGATGTGGGTTACTCACTGTATAAAGCATTAAGCTCACTGTTTACAGTGAGTCTCAGCTAAGGCGTCAAGAAAATCAGTTCATCGGTTCATGCAAAGCAAGATATCAGATGCTGTTCTAACTCCTATGAGTAACTTTCCAAACAGGCATAATTTGAGTAAAGTAAATGGTTGCTTCCTGGCCTGAGAACATACAGCAGAGTTCTGCCCGATTCAACCATTACTTCCTGAGCTTCACTACTTCTTCATGTTGGATTTGTAGACTGGACAGTGATGCACTCTTGTGGCCTGAGGGTAAAGTGATATTATAAGAAAGGACAGAACAGGGAAGTTGTTCAGCTCAGTAGATATCTCTGCAACACTATAGAAATAAGTCTGTGATATGTAAGCAAAGCTCTTATTTCTTCATGTTCTGTTGATTTTATTTCATCCTATTGAGTGTTTTAAACTAAAATTCTGGCCAATCTTGCACATTTGTACCTTTAACCCCAGTATATGAAGTCCAACTAAATGGCTTCTGTGTGGCTGAAAAATGGTTAATAACAACCATAGATTTATTTAGGCTTGACCCTAAATATGCTCTATCTTGACCAACATTTATCATTTATATGGAATGTGAAACAATGAGGAAATGAAAATCTATATTTTGAAGCCAGGACTAATGTATTAGTACCAGTAGTAGAGGAAGTATTCAGATCTTTTACATGTATAAGTAGTAATATTAAATTATCAAAATGCATTTAAAATGCAAAAAGCTATGCTTTGTTTCTGTATTATGTGCATAACGAGTTGTATGAACACAGGAACCTAAAAACAGCTGTTGTAAAGTAAAAGTAAAAAAGGAGAATGTTTCTCTTTGAAATGTGTAATGGCTCAAAGCAAACCCTAAAGCTGATGCTGTGTTACCTTCTTCACAGGCTGAGCAGGTCTGCTCTGGGCTCCCTGGAAGGCTTCGTTGTAGTGGGAGACATGACTGTGATGGTGACGCCCATCACGCTTTAGAGTGGGAAATCCTTCTGCTGCAGAGAAACACATGCATACTTCCTCAGTTACACATTTAGCTTCCTCAGAATTCAGGGATGAACCCCACACAGATTCCTTCAGTGTTATTCATTACAAAGCAAAGAATTCAAAGAAGACTAACATTTACCCAGAACTTGAGTTAAAGCTAAACCAAAATTTGCTGATGTTTATTTCAGGCTGATATGACTGAGAACTGATCCCATAAAAAATATAGAATCATTAAAACATTAGAAAAAAATAAGAATGCTGCACTAACCTAGATGTTTGACTGTGGCTTTTTTAATAGGAGAGCATTGCTGTGGGGCAAAGGAGGCTAAGTAGGTGCTTTCTGGAAGCTTTTCCACTTGCTCGATCATCTTGTTGGCCGCCGACGGCCTGATGGACGAGGTCGGGGGCTGAAAAAGGTGCGGCCTGAAACTCTGGGACTGGGTGGTGAGGAAGTCCACATTACCCGGGTCCTTCTGCATCTCGAAGTTGGTGTACAGCTTGCTCCAGCACGGTGTGCGGATGATCTCCGGCAATGGGTGAGGCTGGTAGGACGCCATCCCCTCTGTTGTGTACTCCTTGATGTGCCTCAAGTCCTTGTGCTGCACCTGAGCTGGGGGGCGCACGGCAACAGGAGCCACCCGCTCGGAAGGAACCGGTTGGAAGTGCTCCTGGAAAGTAGTTGAGAATGCTGTGGGGTCGTTCCTCTCCAGAAACGGGATGTTAGACAGAAGGAAACCCTTGTCCACAAATGTGTTCGCCACTGCTGTCATGTTGGATGCCGTCAGTGTCCCGCTCACTGTTACTGCAGCTCAGGCTACAATGACTATCTTCTTCTGGAGCAGGTGAAAAATGCTGCAATGCCTCACCATGGAAACCATGATGATGTTGACACTGTTGCTGCTCCTGCAGGCATGGCACGGTGTCCTGTTACCAGACCCGATGCAAGTGAGCGAGTGGAGATAACATTTTCTCACATTTCGGTTTTGACTGAGGGTCTTGCATTGCAGATCTCCATGGCCTTTTATTTGCTGGCAGTAGCAATAGGCAAAATTTGCATTCACTTTTACCCATGAGAACTTATTAAACACTTGGAATGGGCATGTTTTGCTCATCCAAGAGTCATATGCATAATTCAGCATTAGCTCGGATAAAATTACACTATCACATGTGATTCTGTCTCCATTTGAGTTCACATTATAGTATAATTTAGCAATTATATAATAAGTGGTGCCTGTCAATTAAAAAGCGTGCAGCACATAAATAAAGGCTGGTTCTTGATCTTACATATAAAATGCATGTTATGCATACACACAATTTGCTTGTTGCACGTGCACATATCCACAGAAGCTGTTCACGTCGGTGTGCATGGGATCACTTCTATCGTTATAACAGCAGGTGTCAGTCAAACCTCATTTTGGCAAATGATTTAAATAATGATATCTCTGTATTGGGAATACAGAGCTTTCTTTACAAAAACGACTAGCAAATTATCAGATGCGCTCGAAACTCAAAGTCATCTTTATCATAACATTCAACATGTTTTAGCGGTAAAAATTAATGAATAAATATGATGATTGTTCGCTTAAATGAGTGGTTCCACTCATGTAGTAAAAACTAGTGTAAATTTTATGATTATTTGCCACTAAGTCTGAAACAGTCCTTAAGATGTATTCAGACCATGGTTTAGGAAGCATTAATATAAACTACAATCAGTTAAACGTAAATACGAGACAACGTGCAATATTCTATATTTTATTTTTTAACACATTTGTAAATAAATAATAACAACATACGGTAACGATACGTTCAAACAATAACAAAACTACTATTGTAAAGAAAATTGTTTTTTTTTCTATGGAAACCTAACAGGCGGAAGTGACGTGTAGCAGCGCCAACCCTCTTCCGGTCTCTTTTCGTTGAGGCTCAGCTAGCGGCCGGGTGCGTACACGTTTCTTCTCTTACTTTTTTATCAATTTAAATTAAACTCTGAGGCGTGGGTTGTAGTTAAACGAATTTGTTTGTTGTCGCAATGGGACAATATCACTACACAGGGAGTCAGGAGTGTGTTTCTGGTTGTGAAAAAGGAGGGAATTGTGATTGATTTCATCGCTAACGATCAAGCATGTGGCGTGGTCCCGCAACGGCTAACTTTTAGCTAGTTTAGCTAGCAGCGCTAGCGAGTTTTAGTCCGCCCAGGAATAAAATGTCCAGTAAGAATAGATCGATGCTTTAAGTTTTAGCGGATTCTTCTGAATTATGATTTAGATTTGTGTTGTTGACGCCAAAGTGCTGTGAAGGGACCCACCGGTTAGCGTGTGGCCGAGCGACAAGCTAGCGTCGCTAACGCTACACTCGGCTAACTTCAGTTTTTTCCTTTTCGCACAGCCTGCAAACATGCAGATCTTCGTGAAGACGTTGACGGGGAAGACCATCACCCTCGAGGTTGAGCCCAGCGACACTATCGAAAATGTCAAGGCTAAGATCCAGGACAAGGAAGGTGAGGCACCACTGAAAAACTCATGAAAGTTTTTTTCAATTTACATGGTAGCTTCGTGAAAATAACTGTTTTAGTAATATTTAACCATATTAGCTGTGTCACTAAGTGTATTAAGAAGGGTTGGTATGAAAATTTATATTAAAGGGTTACTCCAGTTATGTATGTGTGCAACAATAACTTGGGTATATTGTGACATTACAAGTCTTGAAGTGTGCAAAATAGATAGCCATTTTCAACATGTAGTAGCTATGAAGATCCATGTTTGACATGTCTTTAGTAGTTTTTCCATTTCTATCAGTTGTACATCAATAGACGTTATGTTCATCCTCAAATACAACTTCAAGGTTGTTAAAAATGTTGTTTGCAGGAATTCCCCCTGATCAGCAGCGCCTGATCTTCGCTGGCAAACAGCTGGAGGATGGACGCACACTGTCCGACTACAACATCCAGAAAGGTAACGCATATGTCAACTAGGTGTTATAGGTCTAAACACTAAGTGTGGCATAACTAAATAAGTCATGTGTGGCATGTTAAATAATAGTACAAGTTAAATTCAGGTGTATTCCAATACTTGCCCAATACTTGTACAATAATGAAAGCTTCTTTTTTGTGTTTGAGTTTGACATCAATGTGTTTTGAACTTCCCACCAGAATCCACTCTTCATCTGGTCCTGCGTCTGCGTGGTGGCATCATCGAGCCTTCCCTCAGGCAGCTGGCCCAGAAGTACAACTGCGACAAGATGATCTGCCGCAAGTGAGTCCTGGATACTCTCAAATATGAACGTTATTTTACGTGATCGTGTGTGTGTGTGATGCTGATTTTGTTCAGGGTGGTAAAATGATAATTGTACTTCAGCGCTTTTCAAAAAGGACTCACTGGTAGTGAGCTTCTACTTCATTTAAGATGAAAGGTTGGGGCTACGAAAAGTGCAGTTCATTTGTCATCCTTTGTGTGATGTTATGCATCAGAATCAGACATTGAAAGGCAGTAGCTGTGTGGAGGTACAGAGCCCCACTTTTCCCCGTGCAATATCCTACAAGTGTTTGACTAAATCGTTGTCATAGTCTGAAATGTTATTGCAGTCCCTTGCATCTTTATATCGTGAGCTACATTTTTTTTGTTATGGATTTTAATGTTGGGTGTGATTTCATGTCTGACCTTGTTTTTCAGGTGCTACGCTCGTCTGCACCCTCGTGCTGTTAACTGCCGTAAGAAGAAGTGCGGACACACCAACAACCTTCGCCCCAAGAAGAAGCTGAAGTAGACATTAGTGAAGTGGTTCTACATGGCATTTTGTGCTAAAATAAATTAAGAAAACTCTATTCTGGGCCTGATTTTCATAATTCAATAGTGCATACACAGCAGGTAGATGTTGAATATTTGGCCTAATTTGAATTTATAGGTTCTCATTAGTTATGAGGTTATTTTAACACTATTAATGGCTATAAACCAAGTAAAAGATGAAACTAGCACAAAACTCTTGCTATTTTGCTTAGTGTTAGAGGTTGTACTCACGGCATCTTGTGAAGTCTGAGGGAATATCCTTGAATATTTTCACATAATCTTTTTCTTCTTTGATCATTTTGAACTTTACTCCCATCACAATTCAATCAAAAATTGATGAATTAACTTGTAATACATTTATTAATGTTAATTGAATGAAAAATATAACAAACATTAAAGTTCTCCCTTAGATGTCACAAGGACTCAATGAGTTCTTAACACGCTGTAAATTAGAAAAATTACTTCCAACAAAACATTATTCTGCAGAATGAGCAGACAAGATGCCACTCAAAACAAAACCCGAGAGGACTCATTGAGTCGTAACAGTCTGTAAGGGTTAACGAGAAGAGTTTGCCAAATAGTTTGTCAAGTCTGTTAACTGAATTATCTCTGTAAATCTGCCTCTTGGAACCAGCCCTGCTGCAGACCAGGGGGTGTGCTCCCCAACCCAGCTGGCACAGTGCTTGTCCGATATGTTTTGCAGTCCATTTTAATTTGGCTGGACGGCAGGCTGCATGTGCTTGTCTAAATCAATTGCACAGTGCGGCGCACGAACAAAATCCCACAGTCCAAAGAGTGTTATTGACCATATTGACAAAAACGTATCTCGCATTGGCTTGTTAGGACTAAATCCAAATTGAGAAGTTAGTGTTCCATCAACAGTGAAAGTTGTGGGGGAAAATATTAATTGACTGCAGCATTTCCACCACCTGCTGTCTCATTTGCCACATTTTTCCTCTTTAGCCACCATGTGGGGAGCAGCAGTCAGTCTTATATCTAAATTTTCATTGGGAGTTTTTCATTGGAAGCCTGATGAAGTTCTGTAAATGAATGTAGGAAAGCTGAGAGAATTAACAATGAGTGTCATACGCACAGGATTTTTTGCATGACTGAGTTTAATGTTAAACAGTTCTATACAAATATAAGGAACTCATCTCACATTGTCAGATCCCATACAAACACCTGTTGTCAAACTCAAACTAGTGTGAAAAATCAGATTTGTGGCCTTGAACTGACCAACACCAGTTGAAAGTTTTCCTCTTTTCTTCTGTACCAATACTTAGATGAAGCTAACCTGAACTAAGTGAAGTGCTCTGAGGTAATTTGAGTCTTACTGAAAGGTTATGGTCAAACTTAACTTTAATCTGATTGAGATGAAGTTCAGCATCATACAGAAGGCTCGTCAATTCCAGTTGACGTGATTTGAGCAAAACAGAGGTGTGCCTTTGGTACTCCACTCTCTTGGGATTAGCAACCGATGTTTTAAAAGGCCTTATTCCGGTGTATTTAAAAATTAATGCTCTTTCGTATTTGGTTGTATCCAATCTACCCATTAACGAGATGACCTTCTAAGACTAAAAACTTAATGAGTCTACTCTTTTGCTCACTGCAGCCTCTATGGAGCTACATGTTTCTGTATTATGCAATCAAACTAAATTTACAAATAAGGATTTTCCTAACAAAGTTTGGTTACAGTTTATGATAGGTTTCAAGGGTTAGGTTTGGGGTTATTAATATTTAATTTTCAACATTTTTTTTATTGAATAACTGGATTAAGCTGCAAGCAAAATTAACAGATTTGCAAAAGAAGTAAGAATTGCAAACAAGATTCTGTTTTACAAATATTACTTGAACTTGCATTTTTTATTCTACATAATTATATATATATATATATGGATAGTAATGATACTTTTATTTTCAAATTGTTCTTTTAGTACCTTTAGGATTAGGGATGGAAGAGTTTAGTTTTGGTTAAACTTGGTTTGGGGTTATTTCACTTAAAAAAAAAAAAAAAAAGTCTTTATACTTTTCTCTCAAACCTTTATATTTTTTAAATACTATAGGCTTAGGGGAGAGTTTATTGTTTATTTTGATTGCAGCCCTTTTTTTTGGTAAATAGACATAATTAACTGGAAGAAACAGCAAGCGAAACTTTTGGATTTGCATAAAAAGTAAGGGCGACAAAAAATATTTGGTTTCCAATAAAACTTCTGGATTTTCATTTTAATCGGTCTCTTATTTTACAACAATGAAACATGGTTTGATTGCAGGCTTGATACTTTGGCTCATTTTTTAAATTCTGTTTGGTTGCGTAATGAAGAAAAAAAACATGTAGCTCCACAAAGAGTTTAAACCTGGTGTTTCAGGTGAAGGACAGATTCCCTGTACCACTCTGCATACAAGACACACTCAGTATGCATTAACACAGTGTTACTGAGTAGTAATTATACACAGGAACAAGGCCGTTGTGAAGCGAAGTGTCTCTGACATCAACCTTGTGTTGCTCATACTGAGGAGCCGCTGACCGCAGCGGTTTCTTCATGCTTGATAAAAGGTTCTTAGCGACCTGTTGTGTTCTAGTGTAGCAGTAAGGAAAAAAAATGTGCGAAACCCTCCCGTTAATTTAAAAATTAATGAAAACAGGCTTCACGGAGGTCTCGTTACCTACAAACTACTAGAAGGAACTATGAACAAGCATCTATGCTAGAAACTTTATTGCTAATTCAGTGGTTTTTGCATGTTGCAGCAGAATCCAGAACTGCCAGAAAGTGTTAATAACTTGTCAAAGTGATGAAATTATTTGACTCAAAAGCGTGATAAAACTTGATATAACAGCTACATAACGGTAACAGATTCCCGTTAATTACTGTAGGTTTGTGATCAGTTTGTCTAATTTTGCAAATCTTTTAAGAAAGAAAACAGTAATTCACGCTGTAATGGGTTGCGTAAAAACACAACCAGTTACAAGTATTACAAACCTTATAAAGTTCAGCATATATCTGGTAGTTTATTACATGACCAGACCTTATTAGAACCCATTTAAGACCCATTTTGACATATTATTAGGACCCCGGCAGTTACTGCATGGCCAGCTGCAAAAAAGTCTGCACCTTATTTGTACCTATATTACTGTCATATGAGGAAATCAATAAGTCATCAGGGGGGCCAGAAGCAGAAGATCAATAGATATTGTGCATCAGAAATTCACATACAAAGCTCACAGATAAGTCAATTAAGTACCCATTTAGTAAAACTACTGCAGTTGTGCTTTGTAACGCGAGCAGTCACAGACACACACACACACACACACTCACACACATTCCTTGGCAGATCCGGAGCGTCTGCAGAGCTCATGCAGTGCTCTTATAGTGATCTATGCTCTGCGGCTCCGCTGAGCCTCTCTCTCTACACTTATTATTACTATCATGGTAAGTGGTAGCGTTGCTCAACACGCAAAAAAAAAAGTGTAAGACGGAGAACTTGGGTTGTTTTGTGAACACTTGACGTATGTAAAAGTAAAACTTGGCACAAACATAATCAAATCGAGCAAACTCAGGCGTCTGGATGGGAAAAGCGGCGTCTCGTGTCCACAGGCCACAGTGACCTCCCTTCACATGCTCAGGTATGTATGTAGCTCGATGTTTTGACATTTAAAGGTTACTCTGGATATGTGTTGCAGATGTCTGTAATTCAGTTTACTCAGATGAGATATCCACAACTCCATTCTTCCTATCCACACTTGTCATTTCAGAGATCCACAACTAAAACCCTCTGAGCACAAATGACGTCACTTTTGCTATTCATGTGTATGAGGTTTGTCATTAACAGATCTGCTGTGTAAATTACAAATATCTGCAACTAAATTATGAATAGTGGTAATTCCAGTTTGAGATATCTACATTCTGATTTGGACGAGTCATAATTATAGTTTAACATATCTTTAATTCACACAGTTTTGACACTGTGAAATGATGATGTAGATATCCATACCTGGAGTTATGAGTCAAAATGTAATTGTAAATATCTCTTATTGAGCTGTAGATATCTTGAACTGATTTTGATTAGAGATACAATTTATTGCCACAGGTATTCACTCATCTGCCTTGATTCACATATGGATTTAAGTAATTTAATCAACCTGTCTAGGAAGGCTGGCCTCAAGGTTCAGGAGTGTGTTCATGGGATTTTTTGATCATTCTTCCAGAAGTGAACTAATTCATCCCAAAGGCGTTCTATCTGTCTATCTATGGGTTTGAGGCCCGTCCACTTCATCCACACCAGACTGTCATCCATGTCTTTAAGGACCATGCTTTGTGCACTGGGTGGTTGAATACTTCTGACAAGATAGTGCATCTGAAATGGGAGATATCTGTGACTTTGGCTCCTCTTAGTCATAATTACAGAGATCTTGAATTATTTAGTTTTGACTGGGCGAAGTGGTGAAACGCCTCCACTCCTCCAAACGTCATGCATGACGTCTGAGATATCCAGAACTTTCATTTTGCCTATAGTCAAAACTGAATTACAGATACCTGCAAACTGCCATTTAAGACGTGTGACGTTTTGAATGTAAATATCTGTAATTGCTTTGTGCATATGGTCAAAACTGAATTACAGAACATGATGCGACTAGTTCAAAATGTGATGACTAAAGCCTCTAATTGTCATAGATGTACCCATCGAAGCAGCCGGTGGAGACGGCGCCCCCCGCTGGATTTCCCATCCCGACTGCTGCTAACCCAATGACAAACATGATTAATATAATAAGTGGTAAGAAAAACAAAATCAGTCTCCATGAAACAAAAACACACACGTAAGACAAAAAGTAGTAGGCTGGCGCCCCTCAGAGGACGGGGAGCGGGTCTGTTCTCTGAGCTGGTGGGTGTTGAGGCTGGTGTGAGGCTCCAGGCTGCTGATGGTGAACTGTAGCACGCTGTTCCGGCTCTTTTTTATGCTCCGTTTTTGTCCTTTTACCCTGATCCAACTCCGACTGGCTGCATCTCCACAGTCTTTTTAAAGCAAAGATGACACCGCGATGATGTGATGCAAAAGCAGACATTTTACCTGTAGACTTTTTCTCTCTTTAATCTTGTTGACTCGCCGTATTTCCATGAGAAAATAAAAATGGAAAAGCCTTTTTTTGCAGGCTATTAGTTTAACGTGTAAAGAAAAAAAAACATTTATGCACACTTTGTTGTTTCTATAAACCAAACGTCCAGATAAAATGTTGATGTTTAGTACAGGTATGAAATGGAACCGTCCATAAAACTTTATCTTCAGACCATCTAAAGCGCTGATGGCTGCAGTTCTACTATCAGCGGGTGATTTGGCCTCCTGCTCCACAGGAACAGTGAGAACCGTTTGCTTTTATTAAACACCGTGAAGCTGTTATCGCTTGATTCTTTTCCAGTCTCACGTCGACCGATGCCTCTTAACCCAGGAGGTTAAGACGTAGACAGAGAAGAGTTGGAATATTCATGAGTGATGACACAGAAATAAGCCAAAACAACTGGGAAACACCTTGGTATAAATGTCTACTTTGCAGAACAGCAAGCTTAAACTGATTTTTTCTCTCTTGAAAAGGTCCCGTTATTATATATAGAAAGTGCGGATTTTTTTATGATTATGTGTTATATAAATACTGTCGCTGGTTTCAAAATGCTCAATTTATTCAGAAACTGAATGACTACACGATCACTGCCCACCCACATTCAAATCAGCCAATATAAATGAGACTGACACATTCTTCTGTAGGGAGGAGATGTAAAACCACACAAACATTTATCTTGTGAGGATATCAAAACTTCAAATAAAACCCAGGAAAGAGGAGGATGTGGGGCCGTTTAAGGTGCGCTGTGTGTTATTTATTCTGAGGCGTTGGTATAATTATCCTAAACAAGCCTGGGGTTTGGCGGAGGTCTGTCAGACACGACTAATCAATCAGACCAAACTGTCGATTGCTTATGATCACCATAGCAACGTTGCAGCATTAATGTGACATTGATCTACAGTACAGATGCTTCATTCTGCATATCTTTAACCGGTTTCCCATACCTGCCGTTTACCTGCCAGGATCTTAAAGACAGATCCCTGGAGGTAAACCTCTGTATTTTTTTTATTCCCCCCGCATTGCTTTGATTTCTCCTCAGAAGTTGCCAGAACGGAGGAACCCGGGTGGCGACTGTGGAGATGCAGCCCTTCCTCCCGCTGCAGCTGCTGCTGCGGCTATTTGTCGATGAGCTTCGCCAGGCTCTGTCTCAGGTCGTTCAGGTCGGAGATCTTGACGTCCAGGGCCTCGATGATGTGCCGGACCTCCACCTCCGCCTGTTCCCGCTCCTCCCGGCTCGAGGCCAGCGTCTTCTCGGCGCTCTTGACCCGGTCCTCCAGCTCCGTGTTTCGTCTCTCCAGATCCTGCGTAACACATTCATTCAGCTGTTAATGGGGATTCGTTGGCAGCTGGATGGACTTCTGGAGGTTTTTTTTAATTTTTAAACACGCCTCACACAGAAGTCGGATAAGGATAAAAAAATTAAGGTGAGTAGAATCAATTTCTGCTATGCAAATTTATTATAATTCTATTGTGTAGGATCACAGAATACTCTGATATCTTAAAACAACCAAAAAAGTCTTCAAGCTACAAGAAAAAGTCCAGTTGCTTACAAGTAACACAAAAAAAAACACAAAATAACACAAGCTTGTAATTCAACTGTATATTTAACACATGTCAAGTAATTTCTAGACATTATAATCCTCAAAAATGTACATTTCTGGCAGAGACTACATTTTAGCATGATGATAATTATAATGGGAACAAGGTAATAAAACATAATAGCAATAAACTCATTGAGTTTTAGGTTTAAACATGCAAATGATGCCTCGTCTTAGTAAATATGTGCCGCTTTGCCTTCGTTTCTAGAACAGCAGAATAAGCATTAAACCAGGTTCAAAATTCGTTTTTATTTTGTTGACAAATTAGAGTCCGAGATTTCAACAGAGAGATTTGGGAATACTTCATTTTAAGACGCAAGAAGATACTGGCAGCAAAAGGAAAAGAGAAAAGAAATCCATGTTTTTATGAATAAAAAGTTCATAAATCAGGCCATGAATGATATATGAACAATCCTGTCTGTAAAAACCTTCAGTTTATAGATAGAAATAAAACAGAAAAAATGAATTTTAAGAAAAAACCTAAAAGTGGATTTTCACTAGTCTGAAGGAAGAGGCAGAGAATCTAATCCTGGCCAACAGTGGTCAAATTTTATATATATATTAATTTATATTTATTGGGAAGCAATATATGGGGGCTATATTATTGTGTATTATTACTTATCTTACTATATAGTATTGATTATTAACTGTAAATTCTTAAATGTAATATTTCTTTTCTTCTATTATTTCTACTCTTAAGAGTAGTAGAGACTTAGGCAAAAATAAAATGTCCTAAGTCAGGATGAAATAACATTTTAACAGCTTTCACGATGCTTCAAGAATCCAGAATCTGTGGTTCAGAAGAAGCTCTGAACATGATTCTCGAATCATTTGCTGATGTTGAATAGGGTATAATGTTTTATAGTCATTTAGTTTTAATTTATAAGTTATACTTTAATAATTGTTTAGTATAAAATGCTGTGCATATCGATACATTCAATAAATCTGCAGCCAAATATAAAGAAAGGAAGCAAGTCCCAGGATCTTCATCCATTAAACATGTGTCATCACTTTATTATCTCAGGTTTCAAAAAGTCATCAAATCTGGATGTTGGAGATGAGTTTTGTTCAGACAAAGACGACGTGAGAAAGTGATGAAAAAAAGGACCTGACCTTAGCCTGATTCAACTCTGGTAATGTCAGAGTTTCCACTATGGAATAAAAGGACAGTTTAATCCTGATTTAAAGTTGAATAAAGTCTAGAAGAACTAGAATGTTCAAAACTTGATTCTTTAATGTCACATAAGTGACGCGTAACTATGTTTGTCCACAGACATCCACTGTCAAGTCAAAAATAAACCTGTAAAAGCAAATGTACAGCACTTAAGCTAAAAGAAAATGTTTTTCAGCTATTTTAATATGAATGTGTCATTTTCCAGCATCATAAAAAGGGCAGTAAAACGTTCTGCTACTGACGTGACTGAACGGAGCTCACCTGCAGCGTCTTCATGGCTTCCTCCCGCTCCTTCTCCAGCTCGCCCACATCCGTCTTCTTGCTCTGTAGATTGAGAATCTCCTGAAAAACACAGTAATATCAGTCACAACGCTGCGTTCAAACCTTAATTCCTGTTGTTGTTGTTTTTTTTCCCAAAAGCAGCAGCAGCCTCATTTATCATACACCAGGAGCTGGTGAGTACGATTCGGGACTCTGATGTTCCAAAAGAGAGGTTCAGGCCCTGTGGGAAGCGACCCTGCAGGAACCCAGAACCAGAACGTGTTTACGCAACAAACCTGCTCATAATAATGAGGCTGTAGGTTTTATATCGTTTATTTATTGGCTCCAGGCCGAGCGTGCTCACTTTCTGACGGACGAGGACTTGTTGATAACACGAACGTCATAGCCGAGCAGGCTTGGAACGGCGCTCAGCCCCGGCCAAAGCAATGAATCAACAATAAAAAAAAACAAAAAACAGAAGTGCCTCAAAGATTAACCAGGGCCCTCGCAGAAATAGAAAGTAGAAGATTAGAGGCGAAGGCTGAAACAGTTTTTCCAGTAATTATCTCTCGGGCCGACACAAAAACAAACTTGTTGAACCGGGAAAATCTCATTTGACGGCTTGAAGATGATTTAAAAAAAAAAAAACAAGAAAAAAGAAATAAAGAAAGGGAATGCTCCTACTGACACATCTCTGCTTCTCTTTGATCAAACCACAAAGGAAAATTTCACTGGATGCTTCGAATCTAAATGAATACCCGATGGAGTCTTAAGCTGAGAACACACAGACTCATTGATTGGCAGCGATACATTTGGTGTGTGTGTGTGTGTGTGTGTGTGTCCCCTCTAGGACGGCGGGTAGATTTTGGAGCGTCTTGCCTGGTCTTTAGCGCTCAGCATGGCTTCCAGCTCCTCCAGCGAGCGGCTCAGCTCCTCTTTACCGGCCTGACCAGCAGCAGGAGGCCCCAGCTGGGCCTCCAGCTCCGCCACCTGCGACACACAGCCACACGGAGGATTAGCACGCACACACACACACACACACACACACACACACTTACAGGAACAAGAATGAATCAGGTACATGCTCAAACACAGCGACGCTTTGAGCTAAATGCTCATGTCTGTCCCTGTCTATTCCTCATTAGGGTCGCCGGGGTCCGATGGACCAATCACAGCACATCGCAGGTAAGAGGCAGCGATACACCTTCATAACCATGGCCAATTTAGAATCTCCAATTACCCCAGGTCTGTTTTTGGTGGAAGGAACCTGCAGAACCCGGAGAGAACCCGATGCAGACACGGGGAGAACATGCAGACTCTACACAGAAAAGGCTCCGGCTCCAGGACTTGAACCTGTGACCTTCTGCAACACGAGGTATTTAGTCATAAACTTAGTTAGAGGTTATTGGAGGCTTTGTAGGCACTGAAAAATTATTTTATACTCTATTAGGAATGAATTCAGGAGATTTTAATATAGCTTAATGCAAACAGTACTTGTGTTTTATGTTACTAATAAGTACAAATATTTTAAATACTTTCAGACGATATCATCAAACCTATACAGTATTTTAGAATTTCAACAAAATTAATCAAAAAATATAATGTATAAAACTGAAGAGAATTAAAGTTAATACACACCTATTAACATAACACTGTTAAAAGACTCTTTAAATAAAATATAATATGAATACAAATAATATAATTTGACGACACTATTTTGTGGAAAATAGGCTTCCCCTTACAAAAGAGCAGCAGAACAGACAAGGTGTAACAACGGTTTTCAACGATGCTGAACAATTCCTTTTGCTTTTAAACCCAAACACATTGTTCCTAAACTATCCTTGAAATTAAATTGATTTCCCCCAAATCCGTACAAAACACTCCATGAGCCGCCATCTGATTTAGTTTCATAATCTAATCCGGTTGCGTTTGGTCTGAAGCCGATCAATTATTCTGACAGACCACCATGGAAATTATGGAGGACTGAAACTGCCAAAAAATGTAAAATGAATAAATGAAGACACGACTCCCTAAAAAGAATCTGCTCGGTAGAACTAAAAAGAAAGACTCTTTTAGCAAATATTGAATGAATGCGTTTTGACGACGCATTTGACTAGTGAAAACATGGATATTAGCACATTTAGCATTATTATAGTTTACATGATTGACTCACTCACAAACAAACATAGCCTACAATTGGTGAGTGATACGTGATGGATATGCAGCAAACAACACAGAATCATCACCTGCCCACACACACACACGCCCACACGCCCACGCGCCCACACGCCCACGCGCCCCCACACACACACACACACACACACACACACACACACACACACACACACACACACACACACACACACACACACACACACACACACACACACACACACACACACACACACACACACACACACACACACACACACACACACACACACACACACACACACACACACACACATGCACGCAGCTAGTGAAGTGATTTTAACATAATTCCATTTAGCCAAAACGCAGTGTTTTTACCAGCATCCATCATGCGTCATTCTGCTGGGCAATCTAAAAATGAATCAAGGACATTTTCTTGATTAATCTCTCTTGAATATTCATACATTGACACACACACACACGTCATCTGCAATGCATCTAAAAAAAAAAAAAGCTTTGCTGCCAGGGGCCGGAATATTGAAAAAAACCTCTTGCTGCCTTAGAGATTTTCTTAGAGGGGCGTGACCTTGCGATAAACAATGAAAAATATTATCTGACCCACATTCCCCGCGTTAACATATTAACGGAAAAGTCGGTGACGGCGAGTGACAGTTTGATTAAACAAGAGCAAAGTGTTCAGCCTTTGAAAACCTGAACACACAATGTCCTTTTCCAGCTTCGACTCCATGATCTCTGCAACAACAGTCAGGGTAATGCACTTCTCCTGCCAGAGTTTAATTCCTACTCAGCGCACAGCAAAAAAAAAAAAAAAAAAAAAAGAGAATACTGTATAGTTTGCAAGCTCCAGGAGTAATCAGCTTAAAAGAATAACCTGATTATGCCCCTGGAGTTTCCATTTGATGTATTTATTTTAAAACCGATAAGCCTCTCACGCTGCATAATGTTGCTCGTTTTGTAAAACTGTCATTGGCCTTATTGACCTCTGACATGCACAGTTTTTCATAAACCTGATTATGATCTGAAAATATGCTTAATGTACATAAA
The DNA here is from genome assembly GCA_036785175.1 of Eupleurogrammus muticus. Classification (NCBI taxonomy): domain Eukaryota; kingdom Metazoa; phylum Chordata; class Actinopteri; order Scombriformes; family Trichiuridae; genus Eupleurogrammus; species Eupleurogrammus muticus. Next base: position 2,162,358 of record JAYKQN010000006.1, read on the forward strand.
TCTTTGCGCTAACCCTAACCCCCATCAGTGACAGCATCCCCATCAAGTTAATCTGATTAAAAAAAAAAAAAAGTTTGCACAACAGTCTGAGCCCTCTGAGCTTTGCCTTAATTGGCTTAAATGGATGAAATTGGTTGTGTGCATGACGGCGTGCACGCGCAACCCTCAGAACCCGACTGGAGGCTTGATCACAGCCGACAGGTGGAACATTGGTTTGCTCATTTCACATTTAGGCTGTTCATCTTTTATATACAGTTATTTTCCAATGAGGAGAATTTAAAGTAGCCAGCCGCATATATGTGTACAGCTCAAATCAGAGGATTCCTTCATTCGTTAATTCATAGGTGACTTTAGAACTTCTTTATGATTGCAAATTAAATATCTTTGGGTTGGATGTACATATTCGCTCATTCTATAGACCAGTGGTCCCCAACCTTTGTCACTAGTTGCATGTTTGTCTAATTTTTACTATTTCAACTAAAGAGCAATATGCAATTCATAATAGGACATTTTTTTTAAATATGGTAAGATTAACATCATTTTGTAAATCTGAATAATGTTTTATTCCTTCTTCCCATCCTATCCAACGAACCCTCAGATTTATTTTGCAAACTCTTGAAGTGGCTCCGAGCCCCAGGTTGAGAACCAAACATTATTCAAATTGAAAAAGACAAATGACAGTTGATGAAATATGTAGAAATACTAGTTCTGTGTGTCTTTGCTGACAGAAAACAGCATTTCAAAAGGAAGTAAAAAAGGATTTCTTTGATGGGAAAGGTACGAGCGTGTACGAGCCAGACCCTAACCCCTCACCCTACTTGGTTATTTTAATGTTGGTGATGCAGGAATCGCTGCAACCTTGGTTACGGCTTATTATTCCTTGCACTTCAGTTCAGGGCAACAGCGCTGGCTGAGCGTCTGAAATGTAAATGTGAGCCGCGAGAGAGAGAGTTTTCCCGCTCACATGTCGCCGACATCTCCCTTTCACACCACTTTAGCATCCCCTGTGCGTTTTACACAAGCAATTTCAAAGCGGGCTCTTTATAGTTTCTATGCTATGTTGCACACGATCCGAGCAGGATTTCAGAAAACCAACACAGTTAGAAGGGGGGCGCTGGGGTCAGACTCAAACCCCTCGTATCCATTGTGTATAAGACACCTACTGTCCCCAGAGGGACCTGCTCCGGTTCTCTGAACTGAATATATATATATATATATATATATACACACACACACACACACATATAGACGTGTACAAGCTAAATAAGACAGCAATGCACATGCAGCACCCATAATAAATAATGCATTAATAATAATATCAATTAAATAAAATGGTAACCACTTTATTAATGCAATTTTATAATTTAAAAACCAGTCTGTATCAAAATATACACCATGCCTTATGAGTCTTGCCAATTCTCAAGTTATTGCTTAAGCGATTTTACGCTTTAATTTCCATATCAGGACTCCAAGAATATAATAATTCATTATATTTACATTTATTCAGTTACATGAACATTATATTAAGTTTTTTTTTTTTTTTTGTTTAGTTATGTCAGTTACCATTTTATTTTAGTCAATGTTACAGTCACATTTCCCTTAGTTTAATGACACTGATGGATTTATTCAGCTAGGCTTAGAATGCGTTTCAGACTGACCAAACTTTAATTAGAATCGATGCTTAAAAGTATGCAGTGCAATATTATTCCTTCATATTATAAGTTTTGATTAGAATTGTTGCACATGTCACTCATTTACTCATGCACGGCAGTAGCTGCAAAACAAGCTGCGGCTCACCAAACGAAAAAAAAATTGAATCTTAATACTTACTATATTTAGACAGGCTGTAAGTGGACAGTCTACAAAATGTGGACCTATAGAATATCATTTTGTTAAGAGAAAAAAAAAAAAGTAAAGTGTAATTGCGTGAGCTTTTCTGCGTGGAGTTCAAATCTCCCTCACAACAGCGTGGGTTTCCTCCCACAGTCCAAACACATGAAGGTTAGATTTGCTGGCAGCTCTCACTCGCCCGTAGGTGTGAACGTGAACACTTGTCCAGTATGTATATTTATTGTCAATAAATCTGTTGCGGCTAATGGATGGATGGGATGGATGGCTGATCGCAAACAAACCAGCAATGGAAGCAGTCCAAAACCAATATAAATACACAATATGACAGAGAGCTAAAATGTGACCCCAAAAGTTGATGTGTATCCAAAAGCCACGGCTGCAAAAAGAAAAATAATAAAAAAAAAAAAACAAGAGGTAAGCCTTACTGTCGAGGTAAAATGGTTATGTTGAGAGAAAAGAGAAGCCAACCTCTCCCCTTCTGCTCCTACAGTGATTTATCATCTTTGTCTAACTGGGGCAGAGCAGGGGGAGGAGAGGGGGGGGGTGTGTATAGTATAGGGTGTCCTGTCCCAAAAACCAACAAAAACCCAATCCATGCCCCCCCCCCCTCAAAACCTCAGTGCCAAGCCCTGGAGGACTGCTCTATTTCCAGCCACCTGGTTGACTTTGCTGCAGTGTGTAGCTGTGTGTGTGTGTGTGTGTGTGTGTGTGTGTGTGTGTGTGTGTGTGTGTGTGTGTGTGTGTGTGTGTGTGTGTGTGTGTGTGTAGAAGAAGGTAACCTTCACCTGAACTCATAGAAATAGACAAAACCACAAAATGGGGGGGGGGGGGTGAGAAATGTATCTGCAGCTTAGATCAGATCAAATCTGTGTGGGGATTTTGGTGTGATACACACATAGATGTCTGGGGGGAAAAAATAAGAAATAAGAATGGGCACAGCATCTTATTGTGATCTGAGGGGTCCCATAGTGAGTAGAAAATCATGTCATACAGCACAAAGTGCAGAAATTCTAACATACTTTATTGTTGGATGATATCGTCTGAACCTTACACTGCAAAAACCGAAATGTTACCAGGTGAAGATGTCTTGTTAGTCCATTTTTGAGTAGATTTATCTTATTCCACTGGCAAGTAATTTATCTTATTTCAACCTTTTTTCCTGATTTGGGTCAATTTGGCCTTGTTTTAAGACTAACATGTCCATCTTTTTACCTGTTAACATTTCAGTTTTTGCTGTGTAAATCGTCACAGTAATTTGAATTTTTACATCTTGTTTACATTCCCCATTTAAAAATATATATAGTCATATACTAGCTTCACAGAACCAAATTTATATCATAATCAAGTTTGTAGAGTAAGATCGGCTGGAGGAGAAGTGTGTTCCTCTGGGTGTGAAGTGATTGACAGCAGAGCACCGATATAAAAACACTCAACTCAGCACGTTCACATAAAACTGGAATTGGCGTTACTGTTCAATTTCACCCATTTTCACAGTATTAAACTGTAGAAACTACATGGAGTGGACACAATAACATCATTAAACCTGTTCGATGAGACATAACACGATATAAATAATAAGAAGACAACACACCATAGCTCTATGGTCAATCTTTAAGCCTGGAAGTGAATTTTAAAAGCTTCCTTTTACTTAAATAATAACTATTCCATTATAATAATATCTATAACTATTTTGTTGCAGTTATTGCAGACTACAGCAATGAAAGATCTGCCGGACGGTAAATTTCTGTTTAAAGAAACACCCAATTGGCAATGTTCTTTGCAAACTATGGAGAAAAGAGTTTGTATTTGACAGGAGTAAAGACCCCATGATACCATGAAAAATGTAAAATATGTCCCAGCGAGCACAGAAACTCTGGAGCTGCTGGCAGTTCTGATCCGGGTTCTGATCCTGGTTCGAGTACAAACCCGAAGGAATGACTGGCCTCATCAGTAAGAAAATTAGTAAATCAACCTCAAAAACACTGAGATTATTCCCAGGACTGTAGGAAATGTGCTACATATAGCCACTAAAACTTATTTCTGCATTTAATTGTGATTAATTAATTAACTTGCCTACTTTTTCTATACATGGAAAGCTTTTTTTTTTAATTACTTTGCAACCTGAATTGCTGGTTCATTAGTCAAACGAACAAATTATACACTTAGAAAAGAGTTAACTCAGCAAACAGTGGTTACAAGTAATACAAGTTCAAACTAAAGCCTCCTGAGGCCTCAACAGACTGTTAAACATTATAAATAGCACTGCAGTATTGTTGAATTGAAGGTGATTGTATCACATTATTGTATTTTTTTAATCCTCCCTCAGCACATGGTCACCTGCTCTCTGAGTCGATCCGTCTCCTCCTGGTACTCGGCCAGCTGTTTCTTCCACTGCTCCACGCTGTTGTTGGCCTCATCCAGCGCTTCCACAAGTTTGGCATTGCTGTCCTGCAGCGTGAAGAGCTCGGCTTCCATGTTTATGTCACACACGGACCTGGGGGGGGGTCAGAGAGGGACACCTACATATTAGCATTCATTTAGACTGGTGTATCTATGCAAGCCCAGTTGTCTCCTTCCTTTGTAGCATCAGCATTGACATGCTATAGTATGACCTATTTTGAGCGACATACTATAGTATGACCTATTCTGGGCGACATACTATAGTATGACGTATTTTGAGCAACATACTATAGTATGACCAATTTTGAGCGACATACTATAGTATGACCTTTTTTGGGCGACATAGTATAGTATGACGTATTTTGGGCGACATAGTATAGTATGACCTTTTTTTTGAGCGACATATTATAGTATGACGTATTTTGGGCAACATACTATAGGATGATGTATTTTGGGCCACATACTATAGTATGACCTTTTTTGGGCGACATAGTATAGTATGACGTATTTTGGGCGACATACTATAGTATGACCTATTCTGGGCGACATACTATAGGATGATGTATTTTGGGCCACATACTATAGTATGACCTTTTTTGGGCGACATAGTATAGTAGGACGTATTTTGAGCAACATACTATAGTATGACCTTTTTTGGGCGACATAGTATAGTATGACGTATTTTGAGCAACATACTATAGTATGACCTTTTTTGGGCGACATAGTATAGTATGACCTATTTTGGGCGACATAGTATAGTATGACCTATTTTGGGCGACATAGTATAGTAAAACCTTTTTTTTAAGCGACATATTATAGTATGACGTATTTTGGGCAACATACTATAGGATGATGTATTTTGGGCCACATACTATAGTATGACCTTTTATGGGCGACATAGTATAGTATGACGTGTTTTTGGCGACATAGTATAGGATGACGTATTTTGAGTGACATAGTATAATATGACGTATTTTGGGCGACATAGTATAGGATGACGTATTTTGGGCGACATAGTATAGTATGACGTATTTTGAGTGACATAGTATAATATGATGTATTTTGGGCGACATACTATAGTATGACCTATTTTGAGCGACATACTATAGTAGGACGTATTTTTGAGCGACATATTATAGTATGACGTATTTTTGGCGACATAGTATAGGATGACGTATTTTGAGTGACATAGTATAATATGACGTATTTTGGGCGACATAGTATAGGATGACGTATTTTGGGCGACATAGTATAGTATGACGTATTTTGAGTGACATAGTATAATATGATGTATTTTGGGCGACATACTATAGTATGACCTATTTTGAGCGACATACTATAGTAGGACGTATTTTTGAGCGACATATTATAGTATGACGTATTTTTGGCGACATAGTATAGGATGACGTATTTTGAGTGACATAGTATAATATGACGTATTTTGGGCGACATAGTATAGTATGACGTATTTTGAGTGACACAGTATAATATGATGTATTTTGGGCGACATACTACAGTATGACTTATTTTCTGTTCTGATGTCCATCAACTTACCTTTTAAATATGTGGGTAGCCGTTAGTGAGGGTAATGAAACAGATAATGAGGTATTACACTGCAATGGCAATGTGGAGGAATATGATTGACATACTACATTTTAAAAGGCCCCAAATGCATTCATCAACTTTTGATGTAGCATGAAAAAAATTTCAGTTTATATTATTTTCTCTTCCATTACATGGTAGAAGAATGGACTATATTTACATAGTGATTAGACTAAAAACACTTTACTATCCAAACACACACGCAGGCCATTAAAGCACTGGGCTAACCAACAAGAGGACAACAAACCCAAATTGTTTTATTTTATGATGTATGTTTCTATGATGTTTCTTATAAAGTTTATGATGTGAATGATACTAATCAGCTGCAACAGAACACACGTGTGAAAAGCCCTGTGTGGCGAAAAAGGTCAGGATTCAGCTGTGATATGAAATCAACCAGAGAATGTCCAAATACCAGTTTTGGAGTTTAGGATAAGACGTCTTCACAATGACATGATGACCAAATTAACAGCCTGGCAACCATTAAACTACCCACCATAGCAACGGGTGAGAAACGGCAGTGCAGGCTTATAATAATCATAAAATAAACTAAAATCGTCAGGATGTTAGGTTGTAAAGCCTCGGAAGAGCAGCGTTTTTCTGCTTAACAGGGGTTTAGTGATCAATAATGGGCACCATAATGATGACAATTCAACGCCAATCAGGCTTGGCTGGTCAAGAGTCACACATGCACACACAGACACACACACACACACACACACACACACACACACACACCTTGGGACATGACTCAGATAGTGCTAGAAAAACATTGAAGTCCTCCACTCAGGAATGTGTCATATTTTTTGTATGTATTGTTACTTAAATGTGTTGAGCTTCGCTGTGCAGCATGATGTATATGAGTGTGACACTCAAAAGCTGTTTTAACACTGTTTTCAGTACAGGGATTCTATAGAATGTTGGAGTTTACCAAGTTTTTTTAAAATAACATCTACTGTGAAAAATGAGATGGACAAAAAATGTAGAATAAAATAGGACTTGATCTTATATCTATGCAGAGTGGATAACACAACATTCACAATTACATTCAGTTAAAAGTGTCCTGCTAAAGGTATAGTACTTTTCCTGGGTTCTATTTGAACGTTTGAGACCTTTAACATATTTGTGGTTTTAAGCAAAGCAAAAATCATCTCAATAAATGTTTTACACCAAGCTTCTCTCTGCAGTTCTAGAAACAAGGGGCCGTTCTGTGTGTCTTTTTTTTTCTTTTTTACATGTATATAAATAAAGCAGGTTTTCCTTTCTACATATTTGTTGTACATGTTTTGTAAAAGAAATGTATATTATAAACATGTTTCTGTTGTCATTGTTTCTTGTGTATATGGTCATTTACTTACAACTAATCGTTTTTTTTCAAAATATCAAAAGCATCAATATCAAATTTATTTGAAAATGTATTGTTGAGGGCGACACGGTGGTGCGGTGGGTAGCACTGTTGCCTCACAGCAAGAAGGTCGCAGGTTCAAGACCGCCTTGGGCCTGGGTCTGGGGCCTTTCTGTGTGGAGTTTGCATGTTCTCCCCGTGTCTGCGTGGGTTTTCACCGGGTACTCCGGTTTCCTCCCACAATACAAAAAACATGCTCAGGTTAATTGGTAAACTCTAAATTGCCCATAGGTGTGAGTGTGTGTGTGAATGGTGTGTGAATGGTGTGTGTGCCCCACGATTGGCTGGCGACCATCTGGGGTGTATCCCTGCCTCTCGCCTTAACGCGCTGGGATAGGCTCCAGCAGACCCCTGCGACCCCGAAAGGGAATAAGCGGGATAGACAATGGATGGATGGATGGATGTATTGTTGAATGTGGGAGCGTCAGATTATCTCTATGTATTATGCTGTGACAACAGTATGGGTTAATTTGAATGTTTGCATATTAAAAGATTAAGTTGTCTTATTTTTTTTTAACGGAGGTGTAGATATTTATATGAACAACTGAACTTTTGTCAGTGTCTTTTGTCTTTAAACATAGATGTGCTTGTTATGGCAAGCTATAAAATTTGTTAAGTCAACCTTTGATCGGTCTGTTGTCTCTTACATTTAGACAAGCGTGATATAGAATTGCTTCCCACTTTATCTTTGGATTGAAAAGTATCAATATGAGCAGCAGAACTGCTGACAGCTTCTCAGCTCGTGGGAATTTGATGGTCCTTTATCATTTTCTGCTCTCAGTTCTTTGGGAATGTGTCATTTCGTAGCAGCGGCAGTATGGGCAGCAGCAGCTCAGCTCTGCACGGGTGACAGTTTGTGTTGTCTGTACACCAAATCCAGACGTCTGTCACTACAAAATGTGTTCAGTCTGTCAAAGACATGAACTTTTGAAGTCTGATATAATATTAGGATGACGTATTTTGAGCGACATAGTATAATATGACCTATTTTGGGCGAGATAGTTTAGTATGACCTATTTTGGGCGACATAGTATAGTATGACATATTTTGAGCGACATTGTATAATATGAGCTATTTTGAGCAACATACTATGTATGACATATTTTGAGCGGCATAGTATAATATGAGCTATTTTGAGCAACATACTATAGTATGACGTATTTTGAGCGACATACTATAGTATGACGTATTTTGAGCGACATAGTATAATATGACCTATTTTGGGCGACATACTATAGTATGACCTATTTTGGGCGACATAGTTTAGTATGACCTATTTTGGGCGACATGCTATAGTATGACATATTTTGAGCTACATACTATAGTATGATGTATTTTGAGTGACATACTATAGTATGACGTATTTTGGGCGACATAGTATAGTATGACATATTTTGAGCGACATTGTATAATATGAGTTATTTTGAGCAACATACTATACTATGACGTATTTTGAGCGGCATAGTATAATATGAGTTATTTTGAGCAACATACTATAGTATGACGTATTTTGAGCGACATACTATAGTATGACGTATTTTGAGCACATAGTATAATATGACGTATTTTGAGCGACATAGTATAATATGACCTATTTTGGGCGACATACTATAGTATGACCTATTTTGGGCGACATACTATAGTATGACGTATTTTGAGAGACATAGTATAATATGACCTTTTTTGGGCGACATACTATAGTATGACCTATTTTGGGCGACATAGTATAATATGACCTATTTTGGGCGACATAGTATAATATGACCTATTTTGGGCGACATAGTTTAGTATGACCTATTTTGGGCGACATAGTATAGTATGACGTATTGTGAGCGACATACTATAGTATGACGTATTTTGAGCGACATAGTATAATATGACCTATTTTGGGCGACATAGTATAATATGACCTATTTTGGGCGACATAGTTTAGTATGACCTATTTTGGGCGACATAGTATAGTATAGTATGACGTATTGTGAGCGACATACTATAGTATGACGTATTTTGAGCGACATAGTATAATATGACCTATTTTGGGCGACATACTATAGTATGACATATTTTGAGCGACATACTATAGTATGACCTATTTTGGGCGACATATTATAGTATGACGTATTTTGGGCGACATACTATAGTATGACGTATTTTTAGCGACATACTATAGTATGACGTATTTTGAGCGACATACTATAATATGACTTATTTTGGGCGATATAGTATAGGATGATATATTTTGAACGTCATACTATAGTATGACGTATTTTGGGCGACATAGTATAGTATGATGTATTTTGGGCGACATACTATAGTATGACGTATTTTGGGCGACATACAATAGTAAGACGTATTTTGGGCGACATACTATAGTAAGACGTATTTTGGGCGACATAGTATAATATGACCTATTTTGGGCGACATAGTATAATATGACCTATTTTGGGCGACATAGTTTAGTATGACCTATTTTGGGCGACATAGTATAGTATAGTATGACGTATTGTGAGCGACATACTATAGTATGACGTATTTTGAGCGACATAGTATAGTATGACGTATTTTGGGCGACATAGTATAATATGACCTATTTTGGGCGACATAGTATAATATGACCTATTTTGGGCGACATAGTTTAGTATGACCTATTTTGGGCGATATAGTATAGTATAGTATGACGTATTGTGAGCGACATACTATAGTATGACGTATTTTGAGCGACGTAGTATAATATGACCTATTTTGGGCGACATACTATAGTATGACATATTTTGAGCGACATACTATAGTATGACCTATTTTGGGCGACATATTATAGTATGACGTATTTTGGGCGACATACTATAGTATGACGTATTTTTAGCGACATACTATAGTATGACGTATTTTGAGCGACATACTATAATATGACTTATTTTGGGCGATATAGTATAGGATGATATATTTTGAACGTCATACTATAGTATGACGTATTTTGGGCGACATAGTATAGTATGATGTATTTTGGGCGACATACTATAGTATGACGTATTTTGGGCGACATACAATAGTAAGACGTATTTTGGGCGACATACTATAGTAAGACGTATTTTGGGCGACATACTATAGTAAGACGTATTTTGGGCGACATAGTATAATATGACCCGTTTTGGGCGACATAGTTTAGTATGACCTATTTTGGGCGACATAGTATAGTATAGTATGACGTATTGTGAGCGACATACTATCGTATGACGTATTTTGAGCAACATACTATAGTATGACGTATTTTGAGCGACGTAGTATAATATGACCTATTTTGGGCGACATACTATAGTATGACGTATTTTGAGCGACATACTATAGTATGACCTATTTTGGGCGACATACTATAGTATGACGTATTTTGGGCGACATACTATAGTATGACGTATTTTGAGCAACATAGTATAATATGACCTATTTTGGGCGACCTAGTATAATATGACCTATTTTGGGCGACCTAGTATAATATGACCTATTTTGGGCGACATAGTTTAGTATGACCTATTTTGGGCGACATACTATAGTATGACGTATTTTGAGCGACATAGTATAATATGACCTTTTTTGGGCGACATACTATAGTATGACGTATTTTGGGCGACATAGTATAATATGACCTATTTTGGGCGACATAGTATAATATGACCTATTTTGGGCGACATAGTTTAGTATGACCTATTTTGGGCGACATAGTATAGTATAGTATGACGTATTGTGAGCGACATACTATAGTATGACGTATTTTGAGCAACATACTATAGTATGACGTATTTTGAGCGACGTAGTATAATATGACCTATTTTGGGCGACATACTATAGTATGACGTATTTTGAGCAACATAGTATAATATGACCTATTTTGGGCGACCTAGTATAATATGACCTATTTTGGGCGACCTAGTATAATATGACCTATTTTGGGCGACCTAGTATAATATGACCTATTTTGGGTGACATAGTTTAGTATGACCTATTTTGGGCGACATACTATAGTATGACGTATTTTGAGCGACATAGTATAATATGACCTTTTTTGGGCGACATACTATAGTATGACGTATTTTGGGCGACATAGTATAATATGACCTATTTTGGGCGACATAGTATAATATGACCTATTTTGGGCGACATAGTTTAGTATGACCTATTTTGGGCGACATAGTATAGTATAGTATGACGTATTGTGAGCGACATACTATAGTATGACGTATTTTGAGCAACATACTATAGTATGACGTATTTTGAGCGACGTAGTATAATATGACCTATTTTGGGCGACATAGTATAGTATGACGTATTTTGAGCGACATACTATAGTATGACGTATTTTGGGCGACATACTATAGTATGACGTATTTTGGGCGACATACTATAGTAAGACGTATTTTGGGCGACATACTATAGTAAGACGTATTTTGGGCGACATACTATAGTAAGATGTATTTTGGGCGACATACTATAGTAAGACGTATTTTGGGCGACATACTATAGTAAGACGTATTTTGGGCGACATAGTATAATATGACCTATTTTGGGCGACCTAGTATAATATGACCTATTTTGGGCGACATAGTTTAGTATGACCTATTTTGGGCGACATACTATAGTATGACGTATTTTGAGCGACATACTATAGTATGACGAATTTTGAGCGACATACTATAGTATGACCTATTTTGGGCGATATAGTATAGGATGATATATTTTGAACGTCATACTATAGTATGACCTATTTTGGGCGACATACTATAGTATGACCTATTTTGGGCGACATACTATAGTATGACCTATTTTGGGCGACATACTATAGTATGACCTATTTAGGGCGACATACTATAGTATGACGTATTTTGGGCAACATAGTATAATATGACCTATTTTGAGCGACATACTATAGTATGACGTATTTTGGGTGACATAGTATAATATGACCTATTTTGGGCGACATAGTTTAGTATGACCTATTTTGGGCGACATAGTTTAGTATGACCTCTTTTGAGCTACATACTATAGTATGACGTATTTTGAGCGACATACTATAGTATGACCTATTTTGGGCGACATACTATAGTATGACCTATTTTGGGCGACATACTATAGTATGACGTATTTTGAGCGACATACTATAGTATGAAGTATTTTGAGCGACATAGTATAATATGACCTATTTTGGGCGACATAATATAGTATGACATATTTGGGCGACATACTATAGTATGACCTATTTTGGGCGACATACTATAGTATGACGTATTTTGGGCGACGTATTTTGGGCGACATAGTATAGTAAGACGTATTTTGGGCGACATAGTATAGTAAGACGTATTTTGGGCGACCTAGTATAATATGACGTATTTTGGGCGACATAGTTTAGTATGACCTATTTTGGGCGACATAGTATAGTATAGTATGACGTATTGTGAGCGACATACTATAGTATGACGTATTTTGAGCGACATACTATAGTATGACGTATTTTGAGCGACATAGTATAATATGACCTATTTTGGGCGACATAATATAGTATGACATATTTGGGCGACATACTATAGTATGACCTATTTTGGGCGACATACTATAGTATGACGTATTTTGGGCGACGTATTTTGGGCGACATAGTATAGTAAGACGTATTTTGGGCGACATAGTATAGTAAGACGTATTTTGGGCGACCTAGTATAATATGACGTATTTTGGGCGACATAGTTTAGTATGACCTATTTTGGGCGACATAGTATAGTATAGTATGACGTATTGTGAGCGACATACTATAGTATGACGTATTTTGAGCGACATACTATAGTATGACGTATTTTGAGCGACATAGTATAATATGACCTATTTTGGGCGACATACTATAGTATGACGTATTTTGGGCGACATACTATAGGATGACGTATTTTGGGCGACATACTATAGTATGTTGATTTTGAGCGACATACTATAATATGACGTATTTTGGGCGACATTGTTTAGTATGACCTATTTTGGGCGACATAGTTTAGTATGACCTATTTTGGGCGACATACTATAGTATGACCTATTTTGGGCGACATACTATAGTATGACATATTTCGGTAGACATACTATAGTATGACATATTTTTAGCGACATACTATAGTATGACGTATTTTGAGCGACATACTATAATATGACTTATTTTGGGCGATATAGTATAGGATGATATATTTTGAACGTCATACTATAGTATGACTAATTTGGGCGACATACTATAGTATGACGTATTTTGAGCGACATAGTATAGTATGACGTATTTTGGGCGACATACTATAGTATGACGTATTTTGGGCGACATACTATAGTATGACGTATTTTGGGCGACATACTATAGTAAGACGTATTTTGGGCGACATACTATAGTAAGACGTATTTTGGGCGACATACTATAGTAAGACGTATTTTGGGCGACATACTATAGTAAGACGTATTTTGGGCGACATACTATAGTAAGACGTATTTTGGGCGACATAGTATAATATGACCCGTTTTGGGCGACATAGTTTAGTATGACCTATTTTGGGCGACATAGTATAGTATGAGGTATTTTGAGCAACATACTATAGTATGACGTATTTTGAGCGACGTAGTATAATATGACCTATTTTGGGCGACATACTATAGTATGACCTATTTTGGGCGACATATTATAGTATGACGTATTTTGGGCGACATACTATAGTATGACGTATTTTGGGCGACATAGTTTAGTATGACCTATTTTGGGCGACATACTATAGTATGACGTATTTTGGGCGACATAGTATAGTATGACGTATTTTGGGCGACATAGTTTAGTATGACCTATTTTGAGCGACATACTATAGTATGACCCTTTTTGAGCGACATACTATAGTATGACGTATTTTGAGCGACGTACTATAATATGACCTATTTTGGGCGACATACTATAGTATGACCTATTTCACTATTGACATAGTACAATATGACATGACAATATGATAATATGATATGATGGCCATGTCCACACTAAAATTTATTTTTTGGGGTAGTTTCTTACATTAGGTCATTCTGCGATAACCTAATTTATTAGAATCTGAGAGAAACCATTGTGATGCAGATTAACATTGCATGATCATTTCTATTGTTGAATTAACTAAAGGACCATAAAGCCTTAGTGGAAGCAACTTCTATTCATATAAGCTTTGGGCTTTGGTTTGTAACGGCGTGTAATCTCTGTTTCCCTTCGCCCCCCCACAGAGGACAGGTGGTCTGATCATCCCCAGCACAGCGCTCAACAACGAGCCTCAGGCATTTACATCTGCTCATGTAGTCGAGCCGCCGTTAGAGGCAGGACAACAACCTCTGTGGTAAACTTTCTCTGGTAAACTCCATCGCATCAAATTTACATTCCAGTGCCCCCCCCCCAAACACACACACACACACACACACACCTGCAGATTTTTTCTTAGGTCCTTGGATTTTGTGGATCCGTGTAATGAGTTTTTGTTTCTATGGTGTATGGTTTGCTGAAAGCCAAATAATTTGTCATACACATTAGGCGCCCTGAGTATAAACTCTCTCTCTCTCTGGTCTTGTTGCCAAATAAACATTCTAAATAAAATATAAGCAAAATATGCAGTTTGATAAATGTACTGTTTAAATCTTTAGTAACATCATTTTTGCATGTAGACAGAAGTGTTTGGAACAACTCCTTAAAGAGGGATAAATACTTAAACATGTTTTTTGAGCTGTAAACTAAATTATATGATTGTACTGTGTGAAACACATGATGCTGTTATTAATATTGACATCCAATGTATAAATAATTACTGGAGTACTTGTACTCACAGCAGATGACCAGTTTAACCATTTTCAACCCTGAAAAATGCATTTTTTTTTTAAAATATCAGTCAATATCAATATGAACACCAGCAATAATTATAGTATAATTCTGAGTATTTTATTATGTAATTGATTATGGTAAATAGTTTGTTCTATAAAATGTCAAAGAGTGAATTGTTTCCATTACTTTTTTTAGCGTCCATTTTGATGTCTTCTTCATGCTTTTTTTTTTTGTGTCACAGTCCCAAACTCAAAGAGAATCGCAATTATCAAAAGAGGCTTAAATGTGCATATGAAGTATACAAAATCTTAAAGAGATGAAATAAGTGAGGTTATGGCTATTTTTTAAATAAAACAATTATTAAGATATTAAAATATTAAGCCGTGATTGGCTGTTTGTCAGATCAATCTCATCAATATTCAAAACATCATATAAGACATCAATGTAAAGCCGTTTTCTACCACCTTACAAACATCTCTGAACTCTGTCTCTCTGCCCCACGGATGCAGATAAAACGCGCTCATGCCTTTATCGCCTTCAAAACCGGACGACGGCAACGTCCCCTTCACAGGGGGCGTCACCAACCTGCGGGACCTCAGAACAGCGCTGCGAGCGTCCTGATCAAAGTGTGAAAACATGAACATGTAACACCAGGCTGTGTTTTCATTAAACTGGCTCCCTGTCGCCTTCAGGACTCATACAGAGTCCATGCGACCTGCATCCAGATCCATCGACGGATACGCTCCTCTCCACCTACAGTTACTGATCACACCAAAGCCTCCACACAAACTAACTCAGAACTATATCAAATATCTTGTTACCGTTGTCTTTTCTGTCGTGTGTTCTACATCAATAAAGTTTTTCCTCCATTGGTCTGGCTCAGAAATGTCATTCTCAACACAACATGGGCAAACCTCCGACACCATTTGGCATTTCTTCATGACAGAACTGACTTTCACATTCATTTCATTCATAAATTGCAAATCTAAATTTACATTTACATCTTTGAAAATGATTAAGAACAGGAATGGTTTGTAGCAGCTGATAACATAACAGTGGATAACATAAATGTAATAAACTAATAATTGGCCAATAACATAATAAAAAACCTTAAGTGACAAGTCATAATAACTTTTTTACCAAAACTGTAATTTGTAAATAAACTCATTATATTATTGGATTAGATTTACTAAATGTTTTTTTTTTCACCAGGGCAATAACCTTATAACAAAAAGCATTATTACATAATTGGCCAGTAATTAGGTTAGTGGCCTATTACATTTTCAAATTGGATGAATTGATAATGTCATTAGCTGCTACATGGTTGTTTGCTCCAAAACATGTTGGCATCATTTCATTGGATGATCATCACATGCACAATAGTCAAAATTAGACGAGAACAGAGGTAATGATGGTGGCTGTTAAATTACTTCATGTGTGTCAATACGGTTATTTCCAATTACTTACACCCAATTTTGCAAACTAAGCTGGTTTGATCAAAATACAAATAAAATGTGCTCACAAAAGAAACCGTAAACTGAGAAAAGATGAACAAAAGAAATATTGAAAAAAGAGATAAAAACATTTAACGAAAGGTAAAGATGCTCACCTGTGGTCTCTTATACTACTGACTTCATGATTTAAGTGTGTTAACGATTAAGACTCCTGTATCGTCAGTTTTAAATGACGTGTTGTAAAACCATGGTTAATCCATTCAGGTAAATCGGGAAATTTTAAATTGTCTAAAGCAGAAAATTTATTTGGAGTTTTAGAGACTTGAGAAGAGCTTTTGCTCTTTTTATCTAAGTCTAATCTAAGAAATAGTACAGTAAGGAACATTTAAGACTGTAGGGGGATATCTGGCACTGAAGAGGGGCATTTAACACCGGAAACAAAGAACATTTGGCACTAAAAAGGGACATTTTCCGTGTCATGCTGTACCACCCAGGTTATTTTGGCAAAAGCAGCAGGAGTGTTGAGAATGTCAGGTCTGCTCCAGAAACCAGCCAAAGAAATCAAGAAGGATCTTTGCATGTTGGTGGCACTGACTTTTTATTTGGGAAAGAGATTTAGTTTAAAGCAAGGTGTTAATAGTGTTAAACTAAAGCGCTGTTTTGCCAAATAATCTCAAGAGTTTTGAGAAGGTAATTTCAGTTTCAAGAAATAATTGAAACCTACGGACAAAAACTGTAATACTGGAGTACTTTGAGTTTCACCCTTGATGAACGGTGTGGAACAAAGTATTGTTTATTAAATAAGTGTCATTTTACCCTTCTGACAGCATCTTCTTGACCTTCTGCTTCTCCGCCGTCAGCTCCACGTCGGCGCTCTTGCTGCGGAACAGCTTCTCTTCTCCCGGCCCGTTGACGCTCAGCAGCAGCGGCGGAGAATGGCGCTCCTCCGAAAACTCCTGCAGCGACAAACCACAAGGAAAACACAAAGTCAGAGGTAAAAGTCGGAGACAAATGGTTTGTTTTCTTTTTTAAGAATTATGTGGTGAATCATAATTAGCTGCAGTTTTTCTGCTAGAGGACAAGCGTCCTCAAAATAGCTCCCTGTTAGAGGACAGGAGCCCTTTTAACGGCGTGCATGCATCAAGTAGACGCTCTGATTAGAATTAAAAATTTCTCCAATACGCCAACACACACACACACACAACGATTGGAAGGCCTGATACGGGATTATGCACAATTGATTTGATTCAGGCTGAGAGGCTGAGGCCTGAGCAGCCAAAGGGCCCATTAGCGTTCCTGTCTCCAGACCCGTCATCGGAACAAAACGGACCAGACGGGACGGAGCTGGAGCCTGACAGCTTCCCGATACGCCCCGGCTGGGTTCCTGCAAACGGCCAGCCATGCGTGGAGCCCAGCTGCCTCCTCTCCGGACCCGACTCCGCCGCTCCGTCTGGTCCGTGGGTGTAACCTGCACATCTGTTGACATATTACGCCGCACATCTGGCAGCGGGATCACCGGCGGTGCAGGTTCCACTCGACGTTAAGATAAAATTAGGATTTGCTGTTCACTCTGGCACAAGATTCAGTTCCTGTTTCAGTTGTAGTCCTCCTCCAATTACAATTAGTCCAATTAGTTTTTCCCATATAGACATATAAATGATAGAGACTATTGTTCAGTTACATGCATGAATTCATCCAGTTTTGTCATATAGAAATATAAATAATAGAGAGACTATCATTCAATTACATGCATGAATCTAGTCTTTCCCTTATAGACCTATACAGGATAGAGATAAAGTTTAAAATTAAAGACAATCTTCAGGAAGTCTATTTAGTTGCTTTCACACAGATTTCATACCTCCATGCTGTCTGCAGTTATTGTATCTTGTATATTATAGCTGTATTATAACAGATATATAATCTAAAGATAATCTTGTTTCCACATAGCCGTGATTTCGGGTTTTATTTTGAGCAAATTCAAACAATAAACTAACTAAATTTAATAAAAAAAATAAAAAAACAAAGAAAGTTGCAGTAAATGTTTCATATTAAAGCTTTATCGTACAGATATATTATCTAAAGATAATCTTGTTTGCACATAGACGTGATAGACGTGATTTCGGGTTTATTTTTGAGCAAATAACAATAAACTAACTAAATTTAATTAAAAAAAAAGAGTCTTCCTCCAATTACAATTAGTCCAATTAGTTTTTCCCATATAGACATTTATATGATAGGGAAACTATTCATCTTGTTTTGTCATATAGAAATATAAATAATAGAGAGACTATCATTCAATTACATGCATGAATCTAATTTTTCCCTTATAGACATATACAGGATAGAGATAAAGTTTAAAATTAAAGACAATCTTCAGGAAGTCTATTTAGTTGCTTTCACACAGATTTCATACCTCCATGCTGTCTGCAGTTATTGTATCGTGTATATTATAGCTTTATTGTTACAGATATATTATCTAAAGATAATCTTGTTTCCACATAGCCGTGATTTCTGGTTTTATTTTGAGCAAATTCAAACAATAAACTAACTAAATTCAATAAAAAAAAAATAGAAAGTTGCAATATATGTTTCATAAGCAATCCATGACATGTTGTGAGCAGAAGTGAGATGTTCGCAGCATTAGCAGTGCAGTGCTGTAGTTGCACGTTAATATCGACTCTTACAGGGAGCTGGCTGACCTTCAGTCTACAAATCAGAGCTGTGGAGTCGACACGAAGGCTGTGAATGAGACAGTTGCTGTCCCACAGTAACGTCTACGAAGAAAAAAAAAAAAAAAACAACATATTGCAGTTTTGACCTTTAGTTAGAACATTACCGAATGCATCTGCAGCCACAACACAACAAGAAAGTTCATCTTGCTCCCTTTTCGCAGCCCGACTATTAGATTTGGACATAAATGATTTGTGAGCAGATGGGCTCACTGGGATATATGTGAGCAAAGCCTTATAATCATTCACCCTCATTCATTGTTTCCATCGCGACATGCTATTAAAAGTTTTTGGGTAAACATAAAACAACTTTATCAAATGCAGAGAATATTGTATTTAATCATTTCAATCAAAAAGGTCTTACATAGAGTGATATGTGTCATTAAAGAATAAAGTGACCAATTTCTGAACAATCTAGTGTAACTTAAGGCAACTTTAAACCTTGATTAAATTGTCTTTTCATTCAAAACTTACATTACCTGGAGTTAAATTAAACAAACTAATGCACTGTCTGTAGTAAGTCTGTATTCCTGTTGTGTTTTCATGTCCCGCACACTGCTCTGTTAACCTATGTGTAGTAAATGGTGAAATAATAATAAATCTTATTTATCCATCCATCCATCCATCCATGCATAAAACAATAGTGTTGGGATTTCCTGCGGGTCCATAAATGCATCTTTAAGATTCAGCATAGTTTATAGAAAGAAGACAAAACGACAGCACATCAGGTTTTCTTACAAAGTGTTTTGTCTTCATTGTCTAAGTAGTATCAGCTAAACAAGGAAACTTACTTTCACTACGTTGGAGCACAATCGATGCAGGAAGACAATGGATAGTCAATGTATGTGTTACCCAACGTAGAATTTGTCTATTAGGATTAGGCAACAGTCCAAAAATCTAAATATATACTTCCACTTTTCTATAGAAAAACCTGCTTCCTACAGCACTGCACTAGTGTAGTATAATAATCCATGAGAGCCATATAGGACATGAATGCAAACCCTTTTACTTATTAGTACTTTCACCATGGTGGAAGACAACGGAAGTTTGAATGGTGATAAAAACGGTGGGAAAAAGAAATAGTTGTCGTGATCTGGAGCTGTAACACTGGAATAAAGGTTAGTGGTGGCATATGTTTATGGCTTTTTACCTTTTTGGGTAAAAAATATTTTGTGGTATAGACACAAACCACACTACACCACCACGACACACCTATGGTAAGTTACAGTGATAATATAATAATGATGTTTTGGCTATTCATCCAAAAAAGTTCTCAAAAAGTGTACACACATCTTGCCATTCACAAACTACACCTCAAAGCTGAGGTTGATCTGACAAATAATCAGAGATATGTGAGCTACAGACTGACAGACGCAGAGGCATTCCCTTTTTTCATCACTTTCACCAGGTCTTCTTTGCCAATATTTTTTTTTTTATTGAATATAGCTCATCTCCTACATCCAGTTTTGACAACTTTTTGAAACCTGAGATGTGGAAAATTTTTAATACAGTGATGACATGTTTAGCAGACTAATAATCATGGAACTTCGTGCCTTTCTTTACATTTATAGACATATTTATTTAAATCGTTGCCATGCACAGCACTTGAGATAATATCAAAGTACAACTTGACTATAAAACATTAGCTTAAAGCCTTTATCACTCACCAGCAGAAATCGATTTTAGAATCATGTTTAAAGCTTCTTCTGCTCCATAGGTTCTTGCTTCTTGTAGCAGCTGCCATCATGAAGCTTGTTAAACTGGCATTTTATCCTGATTTGGCTAAAGTTTTTGACTTGGGCAAAAAAAAGCGTCTTAAGTAAAATATCTACCGCCCTATATACATAACTATATGTACTCAGGAGCAGGAGGAACCAGTGGTCCTCTGGTGTCAGAGACGGGCCTTGGACTCTGCAGGTGGATCAACTCCAGGCCGGCACAGATCTGCTTTGATGCTCCGCTTCCCCGCTGCCCAGAAACGGACCCGGGCGTCTTTTCACACACTTTTGTGAGACGTTTCTGTCGCTATGAGGCTTGCGGACTGAAGGACGCTCGGCCCCATTTTTTTTTTTTTTCCCCAAAGCATGTAGATGAATTGGCATTGGCACGTTCCCGTACCCCCTGTCGCCTGCTTTCTTTTTCCTTCTGTGTGGAAAACCTGAACCTCCGCTTGTCGCCCACCACGTGCCTGAATGGAGCATTACAACCCTGCACTTACTGTAGAAAAAACTTTGTATTATTAATCACAGACAGCCTGACTCTATCCCTCTGAGGAAGACGGTTTATTATCTAGATGTCTGCAGTCCCGTCTCTCCTTATGGAAGGATATGGCAATAAAACACATAGCATGTGGATGAGCACTGGGTCCGGCGTAAGGAACCCGAGAGAAAAAAAAAAAAATCAAAGCGAAGACGACTCCAGTCCAGTCTTAAAGCAGACGGATCTGATATGCAAGTATCCGTGAATAATTTATACCGTGGATCATGTATAAGTCATAAATAAGATTACAAATCTACAGCAGTTTTTCCCCCCATGTTGTTCGCTAACAGAGTTGAAACGAAGCCGAGACATGAGAGCACGAGCTTACAAAAGACCAACTAATTAGCCAGAGTTCAAAGGATGAATTTGCACTTTTAAAGGATAAATATCTGTGTATTTTCTGCCGAAATGTCTGGATTCTGCCAACGCTGAGGACATTAATTGAGCTGCGTGTTGTCACCACCCGCACACCTCACATATTATGATCCATAGTGTGACGCCGTCCCTAACAAAGACTTCTCTCTTTGTGGCAAACGCATGCTGATGCTCTGAAGCTAAATTTGCTCTGAAGTCAACTTTGATCAGACTCCAGATGAATTATTGAGCAGTGATCATCTGTGATGCACAAGTGTGGCACCACGCTCCCTTAGAAAAGAAAAAAATATAAAACATGCTTGTCTGTATTGATTTCGATTGTGTGGAGAGTGTGTGTGTGTGTGTGTGTGTGTGTTTTTACGCACCTGGGAAAGCTGTGGGAGATGAACACGTCCCATGGCGCATCAGGGAAATGTAGAGGGAAGCAGCATATGAGGAGAAAGAGTAAAAAAAATGTTATTGGATAATTAAAGACTCCTGAATAGAAAAAGAATGATGAGAATAACTCGACTCGTTGACTACACAGTCATCTTTGTTTCTGCATGTTTGTGCTTAGTTTATAATTATTATAAAATATAGAGAGAATTTATAAGAAATGTTGCTGAACTTCAGTTTTTGTATATAAATGCATAATATATAATGCATGTAAATAAACGCATAAATGTGTTTTTGTTATTTATTTTTTTTACATTATTTATGTATTTATTGATAGAATAAATTGGTGTATCAATTAATTTGTATTCAGTTTTTTAGATTTAGACGACATAAAAAAATATGAGAAATCGGTGGAGAAGGGCAGGATTTACTCCTTTCTGGGTATGTAAAGGATTCATCCTGTGTTTGCTCATGTATTTTGCACAAAGCTTTCCATTATTCGTAGCTGGTATTTTTTTAATCCATTTATTTTATTTGTTTTTTGTCTGCTGGTTTATATGAAGGGCGATGCACAATCAAGTGCTTCGCAAAAGCAATGATTATTTACCAATGTTTTTTTTTTTTTTCCCCCATTCCATCATGCACAAAAATCAAAAATCCAAGAAAAACACCAACATGCAAAATTGTGTTTGTCAGAACGCAGGTTTCAACAACAGCGAACAGCAACTTAACTTTCGGGGGCATCGCGGATACTTTAAATATTCATCGCTTGCCTGAGAGCTTCATCATGACATCTCTGCACCACTGTTTGTCTAAGTACATCTACACTGTTCACTTATTTATCCGAGCATCAGCAGTGAAACATACTGGAGCTTTATAAAGCCTCGGTTTCTACACCCCGTGCTTCATTGAGACCAAAAAACACCTTAACTTATTCATGTGTCCATGCATCTGAGGCTTCCCTCCCCGTTCGTCCCCACCACACAAACGCATACATTTCTTTCTAGCCGATTTAAATGCCACGTCTGTGGTTTGAAATATTGATGACTGGTATTTCTGTCTGCTTCTGCACGGATACAGTAGCGTGCGAGGAAGGAGCTGAAAATATTGCTGAATAACAAAAAGCTCCAATCAGCAGGCGCAAACAAATGACGGCCGTTAACCATCGGAGGATGGAAGCCGCTCGCGTCCCGCTGCGCTCACACCGTTTGTTCAACCAGACATCACTGTTTATTCTTCTCTCTAAGGTTTTGGACGTTTACGGATCGCTGCGTTCGCTCAGCAGTCCTCCGACCTTCTGACAAACCTCCCAGCCCGATAAGACGTGTTCACAACAAACCCTTCGTTATATAAAAGTGTTTTACTTGTTTTTTCCCTGCCCATACAACAGAGTCAATTTCATCCATTACTTTTCACCCCATGTTTAGATTCTCTCCATCACTGAAACAGGTTGTAGGAGGCAGGACTCACACACAGTCAGTCACGCCGTCCTTCAGCTGCCCCCCAATTTCTTCTTTTTTTGTAGAAGGCCGTTCTTAGAGTGCAAACCCTTCTCCAATGTCACATTGCCTGTGCTGACTTGCAAATGTGCAGCACAATCCAATATGTGGCTTCTAAAACTACCAAGATCATGCCTAACTCAATCCCCCTATGGGGTATAAGTAGTGAATTTGTGCACGTTTAAAAGACAAATCAGACTTATGCTATTGAAATGTACAAATTGTTGTCATACCAGAGACATCAAGGCCACAATGACCCAAGAAATTATAGAAATAACAGTGCACATAAACAATGAAGGATGTTTGCAAAAAAGAGAATCATAATAAAACTGAAGGCAATGGTGTAGATACATAATGCAGGCTGAATGGAAAACAACTGCAGAGAACTGTTTTATTAACCGTTTGGCAGAAAAATGATGAAAATGATTCTTAATGGAAATCACATTATAAACTGATGTTGTGGGAGAGGACATCAAGGACCCTTAAACTCACAGAAACTAGACAATGGACCCCGTCTCATAAGATTTGTGGTTTAAGTTTGTCAATTTTAAAATGATGGCACAAAAGGTCTACACTCTGTCAGTATCACTGGTATAGGAGAATGTTAAAAATCAAGGTGCCGTGCAGGATTTAAACTCCGAACACAACCCTTCGACTGTGTGCATCACGTGTCCTTGCTCCAGCACCAGCACACCGTTGTGCATCCTATCCTCAACTGATGATGACTTGTGACACTCAGCCCATCTGGAGCCGTCACTGTAAATAGAAAACGGATCTTCTCAGCATGCACGGTCTTGCAGGCGACCAGAGGAGAGGTGGCATCGCTGTTTTAAAACGAGATCTGTGTCTGACAAACGTGCATTTTATGAAATACTCACAGGGGAAAATAGTTTAATATTTCAGCAATTATGTTTGCATTTTTATGATGCACGAGGATTTTTATTGACGCCAACACTGCCATGGTTAGGGGTTGACTTCCCAAAGTAGCCACTAATACTAAAACTAGAAAAATCTAATCTATCTGACAGAAACATTTTTTTCCTTCCTTATTTTTGTGCATAAACGTGCTTATTATCTCTGCCCTTGTCGGCTCTGAAGTGTTCTCTGCATCGCCCCAGTTTGCTATTCTTCATGTTTATCCCGCCGAGCGGCACCGTGTCCTCCTCCGTCTCATCTCCCTGAGCTCTGCAAACAAGCCCGAAAAGCCGGAGCTTTACTGCAGATCCCCTGCTGCCGTCCACGTCTCACAGGCAGAGCGTGTGGTCCGTTCAGCCCGAGGCTGCACGCTCTGCAGCTGCTTAACTGACCAAAGGGTGAAGAAAACCCAGCAACCTCCCTCCTGCACTGCTGAAACCAACATGTCTGAAATGTCAGTTTATGACCGATACTAAACAATATTTGTTGTTGGGCTCAATGAGGTTTAACAATGTGTTCTTGTAGTGCAGGAGTGTTCTATATAAAAGCTGTGTCATCCTTAATAAAGACGTTTTTCTGGTACCACGGCCACAAACGGGGTTGCCAGCAAAAACCTGGCTGCAGCTCACACATATGATATCGCGTTTGACGCTTCGTAGTGGCTTTGATTTTGGTATCATTTTTCCATATTGCACGGGTTCGGAAAGTGAGCGGCGCGGTGCTTTGTTACTTTACAGGTACAGCGGTGAGTCAGAAGTAAAGCAGAGGTGATAATAAGCACCAGAACACCTCAACAACACTTCTTTGTTCAACACAAAAATCAATGAGTGCCGTCTTATCCAGAAAACAATACAGGCTGCACGCCCCCTTCTGACCTTGGAGCTCTATCCAGGTGCTGATGATGGTGTATGTGTGTGTGTGTGTGTGTGTGTGCAGAGGGAGGCTGTTTTTTTTTTTCAAGGCTCAGGCTTGCATTCAACCAGGTCTGCTGTGGTTTCCATGGCGATGCTATGTAACACTTACTCGTTGACGCGGAAAGAAATTCTTTTCACCAGATGTGCGACCCGCTGGGATCACAAAATGAACGAAACTGGCTCATGCTTTCAAAGCTGCGCTGAAGTTTTTTTTTTTTAGGCATGTCAGTTTGTGACATGTTCTGGCTTCTCCTCTTTTACTGTCCCCCCTCTATTTTCTCCACTTTCATTCCTTGTTTCCTCAATTTGTTCCTTTGAAAAATAAATCAGAATCTCATAACCGAAGACATTGTGCAAGAAGACTATATTATATATGTGCATCAGGCTGTAAAGATGCAGCGTCTTTATACAAGTATGGCTCAACGTGTTGACCTTTGACCTTCCGCTCTTTGGTTTGTTTCTCAGGCTCAGCATCGATCTGGATATAAATCCCCTGCCACCATTAAAAAACATGTTAAAGGTCTAGTTTCATTTGTATTTTCTATTTTCTCTTTTTCTCTGCCTGGTTGTTTCACTAATAAATCAACTATGTGATGTCTGATACAAATGTTATTTCTATAATGGTAGATTTCTTATTTTGCTTTATTGCTATAAATTGCTAAGTACAGGTGCAATCCTGTGTTTATTAGTCTTTCCCACAGAATCAGGCCTCAGTGAGCGTGCATGTTTTAGTGATGCACGGCTTGATCCAAATTAAGCATTTGCGAGTCACTAAAAATATTTCAATGACACTCGGGTTGGTTGAAATAAAGATGCCAAAAGCACTTTTTGTAGCCTAGGCATAAAAATAGACAAAGCCATCACTGAGTGAATGACTTCCAGGATAGCATCAATTAGGCATCCCCATGAGTAACTGTTCATGCATTGTATGTAGGCGAGTGGGAAATTCTTATTAACTGTAAATAAGCAAGGCTATTATTAACTTCTGCATGAATGCTGGTGGGACAAAACGCACCGATGCAACAAGGCAGTTTCCTCATAGCTGCAGCTGTGCATCTGCATTGCAACGCCTTGTTTTAAATGCAAGAGATGTTTACCAGAAGCCAATAAGCAACATGACCTACAGCTTTTAAAATATGCTGTTCAGAAAGGAGATCTGGTGCATTCCTTTAATATTAGTGAGTGTGTAAGACCACACAGACATGTATGTGCAGCTCTCTTTGTGTGTGTGCGTGAGCTAGAGTTTTCATTCTGTGGCGCTGCGCCACAGAATGGTGAATGTGTAGGAAACACTGGGCGCAATGTACAAGTTGTTTGCATTGAGAATATATATATATTTTTAATTGTCCAGTTT
The DNA here is from genome assembly GCA_036785175.1 of Eupleurogrammus muticus. NCBI lineage: Eukaryota > Metazoa > Chordata > Actinopteri > Scombriformes > Trichiuridae > Eupleurogrammus > Eupleurogrammus muticus. The sequence continues at coordinate 2,189,339 of JAYKQN010000006.1, forward strand.
CATGTCATATTTGTACATTTGAAGTCCATTGACTTGTTTTTTTTCCATATCCCAGAGTGTCCATCTACGGGGCAGTTAACCGCATCAACCAAATCAATCAACCAAACCAAGAAGTCGAGTTGCTTTTCTCTACATAGAAATAAAAAAACCATCAGCTCTTATCAGAGTGGAGCGGTTTGGCATCGTGACTCTGCAGCATGTTTATTTCCACCGTTAAATCGCAGCCACACAGACGTGTCAGACAAAGAAAAAAAAAATCCCTCCGTGTTTACAGAGTCTGTCCGCCATATCATCACAGGGCGGCGTTTGCGAGGAAAGAAGGAAAAAGGTGAAGGACACAAAGTTCCTGCCGCCGGGCGAACTCTCGCTTCACTTTTCACTTCCAACTGAACCTTAACGTTATCAAGCCCACGAAGAAATCACTGACGCTGGCAGGATGGCTAGTCATTGTCCTTTCAGCGGCAGCCAGATTCCCTTCAATTATAGATGATTCAGCTCCCCCCCCCTTTCCCCCTTCCCCCCTCCCTCATTCTTTTTTCTTTCATTCTCGGCCATTACTAGGTCTCCAAACACCTTCAGCGCCAGCGTCTCTTTCTGCCATCGCCATTTGTCATGCATGAAATCTTTTAATGGAGCTAACCAATGGGGAAATAATGGAGCGGCCAGATGGGGATCCGTCTAATCCCTCCAGATTCTGTATATGTTTAAAATAGAAACAAAGGAGCTGAGTTCATAGGGATATGAGGGCCTTCAGGTTCTGTGGGTTACAGAGAACTTATGTCCAAGTATGGAGACAATTTGTCTTTTTGTCACATGATTTTTGTGGCATTTCCACAAAAGTAGGCCTAGCAAACACTTTCATTTTCAGATTCTACTTCTGATATAATACTGCTGTTTGTTTTTATACTATACTGGTGGCATTGGAGTTAAAACTGCTGCAGATTTCAATGCCAAATTCCCTCCATACACGCGTCGTATATATATAAGAGTTTGTTTCTTTTTCCTTAATTCCCCCAATTCACCAAGGAGCTAAAATACTTTTCCTCCATGCAGATAGTTTAGGTTTTATTTGCTGAGGATTTGAGATCTCTGCCACTTGAGAATTCTCCCATCGCATCGACACAAAGAAGGTGAATGAACTCAATTTGCGATGCTGTAAGACTCAATTTAAAAAGCCCCTCAACATCAGACTTTCCAGAAACATCCCGGTTACACGGGATAATCCACGGAAGCCCCAGTGGACGGTTTTCAGCAGTTCTTGCCCTTCAAGGAGAAAACGGTTCCTAAGTCTGCGGAAAGTTTTCAGTCGTAAATGGAAAAAGCTTTCACGGAGTGATTCCTTCTTAAACTACAGAAATTGAATGCTAAATTGGAATAGTGAAAAATGCATTCATTACTTATGTGCAATTTTATTCACTTACTTTGGCTGATTAAACCTTTGCATTTAAATATCTTATATTACTTGTCTGATCTGTTTTGGAGAATCTGGACATACAGTAGCTCTGCCCACTTTTACTGTACCTAATTATCAATTAAAACCGTGGGCAGACAGGAGGCTTAATGAAACACATTGGTGCTTTACCTGTGGAGCAGCGATGTTGAGAGCGGGATTGGCCAGCTCAAACCTCTCCTGGGATTTTTCCCTGGCCAGCCGAGCCGCCTCCTTCACCTCCTTAAACTGCTCCGCAAACTGCGGATTGACAAGAGAGGAGAAGCAGCAGGATTCACTGAAAACTCATCGCTGCAAGAAATGCACAGGCACACGCCACCGGCACCTTCAAACCACTCTTCCATATCCTCTCACTGCACCTGCATGCGTTGGATAAAGATGGTTTATTAGGGGGGAAAAACAGGGAGATCAGAGGAACATACATTTACTCCATTATGATCTGCTGCTGAGTAAATTCGTTATAATATTTTATTCTGAGGTGTTTTTGATAACAGAATCCTAGAAATGGCAATGTCAAACCCGCACTGCAAATTGCACTAAAAGAAAACATAATTAAGTTAATGATAGCACATTCGTACATACAAATCATAAGAAAATTACCAACTATTCATGGAATTTTCTTCCTAAATATAAACACACGCTCTTAGGTTAGTTTTCTCAGGCTTCTGTGACAAACTGATTATCCTTAGGCTCTAGAGACTAAAGAAAATGTCACTCTGGGCTCTTGACAGATAATCAATCAGTCATTTGAGAGAATAATTGGCAAATTGACAACAAGTCCCGATAAGAAAAAAAAAAAAAAACAAGACACCAGAGAGTTAACTCAAGACCCAGTTAAATAGTGTAAGTAAAAATAGTTCCTTTGTCATCACTCACTGTCCTCCTCTGCTCCACAGCATCAGAGTCACATCCGACAAAAGGAAGAGGATGTGAAGTGTTCCGTGATGCGGCGCGAGCGGCGTTTACCTGCTGCAGCTGCTGCTCCGTGGAGAAGCCCAGGCCGTACACGGTGTTGGCGCGGCTGTCCGCCCACTGGCCGAACTTCTGCGAGGTTTTGGTGAAGGTCATGTTGGGGGTGATGGTGCTGTTGATGATGGCCTGAAGGCACGGAGGAAAAGAGAAGAAGCAAAAACACAGTCAGTCATCTGTTCAAAAAAAATAATAATTACAGAGTTCTGCACAGAACAGAGGAGGATAGTGGACACGGACTAAATGAATGCATGTGGTGTAAAATTTTAAAAAAGTACCACACCTGCTATCAACTAGTTTAGGATTAAATACTTAAAATTTATTACACCATTTAATTAATTCAAACTAAAAACAGCGGGGGATGGTGGACATGGAAGTATATGCCGGACAATGACAGAAATTGTCATTTGGTGTAAAAAATATCAACTAGTTCTATATTGATTAGTTTTATATGGAATAAATACTTAAAATTTATCATTCTTTTTCGGTTACATCGTTTGATATTTTGTCTCAAAAAAAAAAAAAAAAAAAAAAAAAAAATCACACAAAATTGTGATTTTTGTAAAAAATAAACGGTACAAATGGACTTTTAAAGTGATAACTAACATGAACACAGAATGTACATTTCAAGAAACCAGATAAATGCTTCTTAAAACTGTATTTTAAACAGTTTTTGACGTTCTCAGCTTGCCGAACATGGTTTGTCACTGTCTCGTAGAATAAGTATGAATTTAATGATTCTATTGATTAGGTGGAAACTATTTTGATGATCAAATAAGAATTGGAGAGGTAAGAAAGGCTCTCAGCTGTGAAGGTTTAAGGTTATTTGTCATAAAACAGTTTTTTTTATCCTTTTTTTTTTGGGGGGGGGCATATGCAATTGTGCCATCAGCCACATTTCACTATATTTTCCAAATGATTAATTCGCAAATACCATGATCATTGCACTGCAAATATTCAAATGTACTGTAAAGTATTTATTGTTGATGCATTTTTATATGTTGATAAAACATTAAAACCATGTGCAACCAGGTTTTTATTTCACAATTTTGTTCTTACATTTATTTTTAAGTGAATCCACACCTACAGTGTCCGTAGGGTGAGAAAGGTGCAGCTGCTTCAAGAAGTGCATTTATCGAGGTGCTTTCTCAAGGCTGATTATTCGCACAACAGCCAATAAGGAGGACATGAATAATTCCTTTAAATGCCAAATTCATTATAGCTCAATGCTATTTTTCATTTGTACTTGACCAGTGAATACGCTGATTTTTTCCCGTAATTAACACAAATCCTTCCATTCTCCGTGCTGGAGCTCATTACTGCGAACACGCCGCGGCTTCATTTAGGAAGCTCATTAGCACTCACACAGAACACATCCAAATGAACAACAGAATATACATTCAGATTATGGAGATTTAGTCATCAGAATGTGGAGCCTGTGCAGTTAAATATCTGCGAATGAAGATAAAACATCCACCAGCCGGGCCAGAGAAACCAGAGCCGAGAGAAGGAACTTGTTGTGGTGCGTAGAGGATCTGTTCAGCAACTCTGCAGCCACAACGCTCTGATGCAGTGGATTTGTTGCCAATCGTTGGTTTTCTTTAATCTCTTCTTTAAAAGCCTCTATTCTCAGGGCGGTAAATTGGCACAATTAACTGTGTGCAAAGTGCATCACAGCGATGGTTTAGATGCTAACAAGATGCCTGGTTAGAGCTTCTGCTGCTTTGCTGCTGTTGAGGTGCTACATGTTACTAATAATGTGCTGACAGCGTCTAACTCAGGGTTTAAAGACTTTCTAAGATCATTTATGAGAAACTCAGCCTTTTCTCAGCGTACTTCACTAAAACCTCATTTTGTTCACCAATCACTTCATACTGAAACATGTAACTTCAGCCGGTCCCTAACACGAACCCCAGAGAATGACGGTAGATTGAAAACGTACAAACGCCGTTTTCTGGTAAAATGTAAAATGGCGAGGAAAGTTGAGAGTAACATTCTATTATATCAGAAATACAGCCTGCTCTCGGTTCTCGTTCCTGAAGGCGGTTCGAGAAGTGATTGGTTCAAATTCTGAATCTACTTTTCTCATTACAAATAATGGAAAAAAATTGAATCCGTTCCAAGACATGCAAAACTGACTGTGTTTTATTTATATATATATATATATATACATATATATATATATATATATCTCAGAGTATGATGTCATTGCTGGATTCTGCTCTCTCCGTTTACATAGACGCTGCCTTGGTCTCTGATAAAACCAAAAGTCAAGAAAACACCCAATAAATTTACCACGATTGGCTCCTGAGATAAATTATCTCAGCTCATGCATGCATAGCAACCACCCTAGCAACCACACAAAGATTCTAGGATGCAACTTTTGGTAATCCACAACTTTTGGACCGTAACGGTTCCGCCATTTTTTTTTTAAATTTAGGCTATGTTATTTAATCACTATAATAGTGATTGACAAATGAAGGAGAGTGCAATACGGAGAAGTTGTGTACTGCACAAATTGTAAGACCCAGAGTTCAAAATTAAAGATATTCATTACAAATTCATGAATTAAATACGTTTAAGACTTTTTAATACCCCACGGGAACCCTGCCAAATATTGGATTCCCATCCACAAACTCCTTGTCCAAATAGCAGATTCCCTTGATTTGAAGGCCAGCAGGAGAGGATGCAGGAGTAGGTCAGAGGGATACGACACACACACCAATGTTGCACAAACACTATGAATCTTACAATAAACTCAGTCCTGGCTGCAACAGAAAGTACAGGAGGTGACTGTAGAGACAAGATCTGGTAAAGACAAAAAAAACAGGCTGAATAAAACTAGATTTGTTTCCATGCTGTCTCGCTGCAATGTTACGCTTCTCATGCCGCCTTCATTTGACAGAAATGTAATAATCAATAGGAAAAAAAAATGTCAAGCTTATTAAATAGAGAACTTCAGAATCAATCAATGTTGACAAAGATTTTGGGTGGGGAGAAAAAAAACATGTTTTAAGCAATGTTTTATTGATCACATTTTTAACATTTCTCCTCCGCAGCATTATTGGATTTACGTGACCTGAAAAACTGAACCAGTGTGTAAAGTAGAGGAAATCCCACTCCAACACTGAATTCTAAACTCTTCTCACTATTTTTGGTCATTACAATGAGGGGAACCTTTAAAAAAAAAAAAAAAAAAAAGGCTCCTGTGTGTCAGAATATCCCCGTTTCATGCTGCTTTGTGGAGCGCAACCTCACGTTAGCCGACGTTAGTGAGGCTCCCTGAAGGGGTACTTTTTTTCATTTATATTTTTTAGTGTCCTACAATAAAGTGTAATTGCACCTCCACTACATTAGGGGGCAGCAGAGTGTGTGCAGGGAGCATACAGCACAGAGTATGAGTATGAAGTGTAGACACCAAGTGACACCATGAAAACATATTTAACAGGGATGAGAAGACAGGCGGAGAGAGACGGAGATAAAGAGACAAACGAAAGTCTCCCAAAGCTAAGACGAGGAAATATGACGAAGCGTCTGTAGCGCTTGGTTCACTGTGAAAGACCGGTGTGTTACTGAGTCTGAAATGTTGGAGACAAAGAAATCAAAGACATTACACCACAATCACTGATAAGACCATTTATGTAGTTTTATTTTTCAGTATCATATGGTTTGACATGGTCAGTCAAACAATGTTTATAGTTTAATTAAGGATTAAATTTTATTTTTGAATTTCAGATGAACTTAAAATCTTTTCTGTTAGTTAGTAAAGCTATTCTTTGTTGTACGTTGGTCCATATTTCTTTCTTTTTTTATTCTCTTATACGTTAATAAGGATATAGTGTTATGCAGAGGTACCTATAACAATTTATAGACAAATGATATTATTTATATCATACACAAGGGGAACCATCGTTCCAAAGAGCCTCTGGAGTTGAGGTCATGTGACTGTGGAGGAAAGTCCCTGACAGTCAAGGCTCATTGGTTTTCTTTGGGGTCTTGCAAAGACTTCTTTTTTTTAAAGGTTGTCATTATCCAGCTGCTGCATGAATCCTCCTCTACAAAGACATCAAACCAGACCAGAGTCTCATAGCCCCCCCCCCCAGACTTGACTATTCCCACTACGGCGTTTCACTGTCTGTGTGATTAAGGCTACGTTCATTCTGCAGCCTGAAGTGACCCAAATCAGATTTTCTCGCCCCTACTTGACCTGTATCTACTTTTTTTTTTAATGACAGTCTGAACGACACAGATCTCAGACAGACTTTCGATCAGTTTTAGGATATATCAAAGTGTCCTGGGTCTTACACACACACAAAGGTGAATGACAAAATGTCAAAGGTGAATGACCTCGCAAAAAAAGAAATTGGATTTCATAAAAAAAAAATCATCATTTTCTCTCATTTCTGTTACCGACATCCGTCTCAACCACGGATGCATCAGTAAATGGCACTTTTTCCTTTTTTTCCCTGAGTCTGACGATGTTCCTGTTTCTTATCCCGCTCCAAACTTTTGGCCTCGTTTCCCCTCCTGAGAAGTGGTTTAGAAAACCGCCACCCGTCCTCCGAGACCGCCGCCGCCACCACAAGGCAGCCTCGCGTTATTTTCACTGTACTTTCCACACCGATCGGAGCCTTGTGTTCTTTAGTTATCAAATCCTGTATCTGGGATGAAGTTGCACTTCTAGTCCTTACGGGAACAAGGCTTCATGTATTGACCTTCTGATGTCGTCATCTCACTTTTACTCCGCCTGATCCTGTTTTCTTTCCCCCTCCACACCTGATCCAGTTTCTACAAAGCTTTTTAAGAGTTCCACGCACGGCCCACTCGGATACCTTTAGCTTAGCCATGATTTGATGCAGAGAAAGCTGCCCTTTTACTCCTAGAATAACAATTTCACTTCTGACACTTTCACTTAGTTACGAGGCCATCACAATGCTACTCAATGGAGTTATTTATGAGGCTGTGATGAGCGGATCAGATGGACCCGAGTGTCAACTAAAGGCAGGTGAAGGTGCTGCAAAGTTTGCAAGGCCATAATTTTGCTTAATTTTCATTGCTGATCTAGAAAAGAAAAATCTGAATGTTTAATGTGTCATAACTCGGTGTGTTTTTAAAATGCTTTTTATGCAGTAGGGGAATTATTCACCAGAAAGAACTGGATGCAAAGCTTGCTGTATCCAGGTCACGTGTGGGGATCTGACAATAATGTCATGTGGTGTAACCCAAAAATAGATTTACCTGTCTTAAAAGGTGATTAATAATTAAAAAGAAACATGCTCAGAACTAGTTTTATATTCTCGGTGGATTAAACATTTAAAATTTTTCCATTCTTTTTCAGTCACACCATTTACATTATATATCACTCCTTCCATGTGATTTTTGTAAAAATCACTTTCAAATGACATGAAACCAACATAGAGACAAAATGTACATTTTCTTGACCTGATGAATGATTTTAAAACAGTATTTTAAAGTTTTTTTGACTTTCTCATCTTGCCACTCAGAGATAAAAAAAAAAACCTTCACGTCCAGAGGGGATCAGAAAATAAGTCTTTACAGCGCATTTATCTTTTCCTGTATTTATCTCTGTCAGTGAACATGTCGCTATACCTCTTGCTTTAAACAAACGAAAAAAATATCCATTTTACAGCTACACATCAACTCCAGTTACAAACTTCCTCTACTTCTTATTATAAGGAGAAAACTTTGTTGATATATATACGTGTGTGTGTGTGTGTGTGTGTGTGTGTGTGTGTGTGTTGGGCTCTGACCTTAGTCCCCCCCACGCTGATGATGCGGTAGACGCTGCGGCTGGCATCGTAGAAGAAGGACACGGTGACGGCGTGTTTGCTGGCCGGCAGCCAGTTGCGTTTGGTGGCCGGGTCGATCTGGAAGACGTGAGCTCGAACGCTGAAGATGGGCTGCTCCCTAAAAAAAAATAAAACATTTAAACTTCATGTGATAATGCTGCTTTGTGTTTCTAAATAATTAAATGTGTTTTAGATTCTGAATCGCAGATTCTGTTCTGTCAGGGGACAGTGCTGGGATTTCCTGAAGGTCTGTGAACGTGTCTTGGAGCACAAAGTAGCCAGTGTTAGCATGAGGAATAAAGTAGCAGCTAAACCGGCTAATGCCTTCACATGTGGTTTTGAGAGATGCTACAGTACTTCATGTCGGCTGCACGATCGGTGCAGAAAGAAATGGGACAACGAAGCTTTAAAATGTAATGAAAGCGCTGGGAAGCAACATGAGGATGAGTCGTGGTAGGAATGAGACGCTGGTGATCGTGTGGTTCTCCTCTCAAACAAAGGACGGCAGCACTACGGAACATTCCTTACAAAGTTTGTTGTTTTGCTATGGACACAGTCGCCTGTATTTGTAATGAAAGCGCTGGGAAACAACATGAGGAGGAGCTGTGATACAGAGCTTTACACACAAAAGTGCTGCTGCAGGACAGTGCTGTGATACATGAGTCTATGAGATTTAAACTTTAAATGATAAGATGATAAATAAGCTTATCTGCCAGTACATTAAGATGTAGAATTACCCAAAAAGTATTCGCTCACCATCCAATGCACAAAGCAAGGTCCTAAAGCTACGAATGACAGGAAGAATCGTCTGGATTCTGGAAGAATAGTCAAAAATTCCCATGAACACACTAAACCTTGTGGACAGCCTTCCCAGACAAGGGGTTCCATTTTAAATTCATATTCACTCCAATTCATATGCAATTTGAGGCAGGTGAATGAATACTTTTTGGCAATATAGTGTAATTCTACTCAATATTGGACCAAAAACAAGATATTTTCACCTAATAAGATTTGTGCAGTGAAGGTAGTGCCGTTTCCATCAGTCTGCACCATGACATGTGTACAGTGATGTTGAGTAACAACCTGATTTATGGTTCAAGTCAACAGATACCAGGCTAATAATATGGTCGACTGACACTTATAGAACAAATGAAGAGAGAATGGGCGTTACATAGATGCTTTTCTGAGTGCGCCATGTTTGTTTTAACGCGCCGTGCTGTCGATCATTTTCATGTCGTGTTCCCTCCGCTCTGTCGAGGTTGACACTAAAGGGCTGTTACGTGCGCCACATCTTTAGGAGACACAAATCTGTCAGCACGCGACTCGCCTCACTCAGCCAGTTTATCTGTATCCGAAACTCACCCCCAGTGGAGTTTTTTTGCATCACGCTTTCACAAGAGTTTCAGACTCACTTCAAGTTTAACGTGAGCTTAATTCATCGTAGCATATGGAGCTAAGGTTTGCCTACATTTGCTGCACTTTCTCTTTTTTTCTATGATATTACACAACCTCCAGTGTGTAATTCATGCAACTAAATTTTAATGAGCTTCTAGTTTTAATAGAGGCTGCTCTGAGAGTCTTCCCATGATACCAACCGGTTCTTTGTTTGCCTCGTTCCTTTTATTTACAGCATGTATATAAATATAGCGCCTATAGATATTATTTTTGGATGGAATACATTTTCGTGCAGAGGAATACAATTCAAGTGGTAACCTTTCATGTGTTTTAAGGGGAAAATAAGCCATGATGATAAATTTAATTAATAAAGTTTATGTTAAATAACACATTAAAAAAAATTCAATAGTTCTTTACCAAGTACACTGATCTAAGCCAAGAGGCCAAAACATGAGTTGAGTGTCATTGTTTCATTAAATCCATGTGTTGGAATGTGAACCAGAGACACTGAGTGGGCAGCGCTGCTGGGTAAAGCTATAAATAGGAAAACAGTAAAAAAACTCCCAATCTCCCAACGTGATCATGTGTGCGTTTCGTTTTTTTTCCCCGCCAAAGGTTTTAAGGTCACCGATGCTCCGCGAGCGTAACGAGGCCATCGGAACGCAAATGAAGCCGAAGATTTGCTAACCCGCTAGCAGCCCAATTAGCCTGCCCTGCCCCCTTCCAGGACCAACATCCTGTACGTTTGCACGGGGACCAACGGCGGGAAAGGGGCCGGCAGGACGGCGAGGGATTACCCACGCGCTTCTGAGGATTCACGCCACATTACACAGCTAATAGAGTTTGTGTAATGTTAATGTATGCAATGAGCCATTCCCATTGCAAGTCAATTATACAGACATCAATGGGGATACTGTGTGGAGGAGGCCCCGTTATTCGTCTAGGCGACAGAGATAATCATTTATATGGGCCAGCACTGGCAACGCAGAGGATTTGGTTGGAATTACTGTACATTTGCATACAAACAACAGTCCTTATTGTTCATACACAGATTATCGGAGCGACGACCAACAATAGACAATAGAGACGAGGACGGAGCCTCCAGCGTCCTTCAGGTTCACCACCCAGAACACAGCCGGGAAACTGTCTGAATAACATAGGAATTACTTTAAGTTTGAGAAATGGGTGCAGGTTTATTTCTGAAATAAATAAAGTTTTCTTTGTAGCAGTTAGACATGCAGCGATTGTCGTCGCATAAGGCAACGATGAGCTTGACGATTTTCTCATTCTCCTCATGCTATTTACATATACTTTAACTTTTGGAACTGAAGTTTATGTATTGGTCCAACAGTCATTTATGTGTAAATTGTAAAAAATGTTGTGTTGCTTTTGTACAAACTGAAGCCCATTGAAGTAAACCCATTATTTATGATTATGGCCTCAATATATTGAGTATTTGTTAATATTTTAAGGGTTAGAACTGGTTAATAAATCTAAGTTTATTGCTGGCTAGTACTGGAACTCGAGTGGGGAAACTCAGCTGATTTTGTAGATAACCTGGACTTCCTAGTGATTTTTAAGGACAACAGGACTTAGAATGCCTGCCATTGCAACCATTAACTAAAACAATCTTTCAGGCATCAGGTTGGAACCGCAGATTTCTGCCGCTGTTTCTCGCTCTATTGTGCCATTTACATCCGTGTTTGTGAGTGTGACAGAACGTCCCTATTAATCAAGAGTGTCCCGGTGAGCTCTGATTACCCGCCACACTCCTGCTGCGTTTACAGGCACTCGGCCACACTGACATTAATCAGAAATATGTCACACAAGTGGCCTCTCGATGCCCCGCGTGTGTGTGTGTGTGTGTTGTGTGTGTACTGGGACAGACCCTAAGAATCTGATTTGTGACACACTTGGCTCTTGTGATTGAATTGAGCGGTGGAGTTTCTGCTGAAATATTCAGATCCTTTAAAAGGTCTAATTTGTCTCAGATGTTGGAGAAGTGTTGCAACGTTTTTCTCTTTTTTTTCCCTCTCTCTCTGTCCCTGATTGCTGCAACATTACTGGGATTTATATGACAGTTCAATAAATAGGACCGGAGAAGAAAAGTTGGAAGGTAAAATTTTGAGCAAGACCTTTGTGTTAAAGGTAGTTTCAGCTTTTTGACGGCAGAAGTAAAAGTACAGCCTAATTATTTAATAACCGTCAACTGTTTTCCAAGAAAATGACTTCAGTATGTCGCTGCAGAATGTCCCTCTTACCCAATGGCAGATGTTTTTACGTGGAATTGCAGGAAAAGGCACAGGTTTGACTCATAATAACAAGCAGTAATTAAGGACAGCTACATTCCATTCTGCTGTGCCAGTTTTACAGCTATTGTGCCTGCTGGTTTATGGCTTACGGGAATTCATTTTCCTACACAGCTATAGTTTTCATTCAAAAAAATATGTAAAGAATGCCATTTAGAAAATAAAAAAGGAATGAAAAGTTAAGAATCAAAACAAAAACTGTTAACTGGGAGGCGTATTTCGCAGTCTCATACCGGCATTTTCTTCCGAATGCTGTCAGTGCTACAGTAAATGTCCTCCTGTTGAGGCAGATATACTGCCAATGCCATCCTCATTCACAAAATTCATAGTGACATTTTAATTGTATATAATCAACTGTACACATGTACCGTGATTGCAGTGATGGATGTTTGAACTGTAGCTCACGTGTCTCGTTCGTGTAGAGTTTTCACCCCTGAAACAGCCGCCACAAAAAGGATATGCAGATAATTGTAATTCAACCAGAAAAAATGTATGCAAGCATTAAATGGAACCGCTGGCTTCCAAATTGAGGTGGAAGCGTCTGAAAGTCGCTAATTTCAGCGTTTTTTTTTTACCTAGGTATATCTACAAAAAAGGTTGTAATCTAAGAGTTCACTCTGCTTCCTGACAGAAAACAAACAAACAAAGCTCCAGACGGGATCTGTAGCTTATTTAAATGCTTCTTCTTTCACTCTGCATGCATGAGTAATCATCCCCAACACTTCTGTGGAAATTAAAATATGCAGAGTTTATCAGTAAAGCGACTATGATATGACCGCGTGTGATACACAAACACTTTTCTTGGGTTTAAGACGGGCTGATAATTAGCAACTAAGCTTTTCATTTGGTGGTGTGTGGTGAACCTCATCGTGTATCTGTCAGGAGGTTAAATCCTGCCCAAAACATCAACACGAATCAAGCAAATTAACAGCACCATGAAAGTGCTTGATTTTACTCAATAAAACTAATTACCTGCCTGCATAACTCATGAAGCAAGCCGTGAAAAGGCACTAAGCCAAATATAAATATGAATTAACATCAAAGCGCCCGGCCCCCATCAGGATTCCATTCTATCGGGCTCCCATCTTAATTAGAAGTGATGAGTGACTGCTCATCAGCTCGCAGCCGTCACGCCGGATCACGCAGGAGGCCGCGTCCCGTCACTCATCCGCTCTGTTACAAAAAAAAAAAAAAAAGCCTCTCGAGGTAATCAGCTCAGACGCGGGAGAGCTCCACGTCAAAAGGTTTGACGATATGAGCAGATTAACGCCGGATTAAATTCATCCCAGAAGCAACAGAAGTAAACACTGAGCAGCAGCACGACGGCCGGCTGGGGAGGACACACACACACACACACACACACACACACACACACACACACACACACACGGAGCACAACACACACACACACACACACACACACCTGGAGCACGACACACACACACATACACACACCTGGAGCGCGAGACACACACACACACACACACACACACACACACACACCTGGAGCGCGACACACACACACACACACACACACCTGGAGCGCGACACACACACACACACACCTGGAGCGCGACACACACACACACACACCTGGAGCGCGACACACACACACACACACACACACACGGAGCACGACGCACACACATACACACACCTGGAGTGCGACACACACACATACACACACCTGGAGCACGACACACACACCTGGAGCGCGACACACACACCTGGAGCGTGACACACACACACACGGAGCACAACGCACACACACACACCTGGAGCACGACGCACACACACACACACACACACCTGGAGCACGACACACACACACACACACACACACCTGGAGCGCGAGACACACACACACACACACACACACACACACACACACGGGCCAATTTTTTTTCTTGTCTTTGTTTCGTGGGTTTTCTGCATTGTTAATCACATGTTTGGGATCATATTCAGTCTCATACACATTCAAATGTGTTCAAGACGATTATATTTTGAGTAAAGAATCAAGAAAAAGAGGTTAAATCCTAATACTTATGTTTTGTTCATGAAACCTTCCAAATCGGCGGGAAGTGGCCAATCAGAGTGGCCACATTGGGAGGGAGGATTTAAAGAGCTAAACACAAATGTAAATCATGCAAAGATATTTCAGTAGAGCCTAAGAATATAAATATAGACCTGGATATTAATGGAAATCTCGAGCACAGCTACAGTACTGATGTATCTGGTCCAGAAGGGTTGGACAGCTGGGGTCCAGGGTTGGATCCAGAACGCGATAGGAATCTCCTCCCATTATAATTGATTTGTCACCATTCCAGCCAGCCTATCTAATCTCAGTTAGGCCCATAGATATTAACCGTGATCAGCAAATGACCTTGAAATTCTGCCAGGATAATTATTGCCCTCCTGTTGCTATCTATAGAGGTTTCGAGACAGAAAAGGATTTCCGTCTCAGCTCCTGCACAGATTTGAGTTTTCGGGCCGGCAAACAGCAGAAATCACACATTTGGGTTTGACTGTAGAATGTGGGCACTAATTTAACACTGCAGCTCAACCCAGCGTTTGAACATCTGTAGAGAGACTACAGATGAAAAGTAGCCTCATGTCTACCTCTGCCACATTTCTCACATATGTGCACCATCCCAGTTGAAAAAAACAAACTAAACTTAACTACAACAATCCATTACATTTATGGAAGAGTTATTTTAATTTTATTTGTGTGCAATTGTGAAATTGATGAAGAACGTAACCAGAAACTATTGCTGTCACATTTATTGGAGGAAGAGGGTTTCCCTCGGAACTACGAAAGTAGATTTTAGCAACAGCAGCAGCAGCATCAGATGCAGCAGATGCAGAAGCAGCAGATGCAGCAGCAGATGCAGCAGCAGCATCATATGCAGCAGCAGCAGATGCAGCAGCAGCAGATGCAGCAGCATCAGCAACACCAGATGCAGCAACAGCAGATGCAGCAGCAGCAGCAGATGCAGCAGCAGCAGATGCAGCAGCAGCAGATGCAGCAGCAGCAGATGCAGCAGCAGCAGATGCAGCAGCAGCAGATGCAGCAGCAGATGCAGCAGAGGGTTTGCTGTGAGCCCAAATGCAGTGAACAATCATCTGAATCAATTGTTAATCTATTCCAGGTCATACATCCTGGCCGTTCCCCCCCCCCTTTCCTTTCCCCCTGCATCGTATACACTCATCCATGCATGAACTGTGTTCAGATTACGGCTCAGTAATTAGAGGGGTCACAAACTGTGATGTTAAATGATGTCTGTGCAGACATCAGGCGCCACGTCACGCTGCTTTTTATATGATTTCAGGCTGCACGGTACAGTTGTTAGGGAGATTTTTACACATAATTGCATGAGTTCACTCACACATGTGACACACTCATCTATAGTAGTAATTATACAAAATGCATTGAGCCTAGTTCTCTGAAATTTTAATGTATGACCTTAAACAGTGGTGAAATACATTCTCACTCATTTACTTTAAGGTATAAATATCACAATGTACCTGCTTAATCCTGGTACTAGTTTAATCTACAATTTAAAAGTAGGAGAATTGTATCTGTATATACTGTATATAAGTGCTTTACTCCTGATAGATTTCATTTTATTTTCCCATCTCATCAAAGTGAAACTTGTCAAGCTGACATTTAATTCAAAATGTTCATGTTTACTGCAAATATTGATTATTGGTCTCCTTGATTACAAAATAATCA
This sequence comes from Eupleurogrammus muticus, assembly GCA_036785175.1. Taxonomy (NCBI): domain Eukaryota; kingdom Metazoa; phylum Chordata; class Actinopteri; order Scombriformes; family Trichiuridae; genus Eupleurogrammus; species Eupleurogrammus muticus. The sequence goes on from JAYKQN010000006.1 coordinate 2,205,005, forward strand.
CTATCAGCCCTGGGGAAAAACCTTCTCACCAGACAGACAGTTGTGTGGTATTTTGTCATATTTTCTGTCAACTAATCTAATCTATTTCTTGCTCCAGCTTTAATGGGAGCAGAAACTAATTGAAAAATAAAGTTTACAAGTTCAGTGGAAATAGTTTTAAAAAGTTAGATGTGATGAAACCAATATTTGAGAAGTTACCTGCAAAGATTTAAAGGAGCTTTTTATTTAGTTTAGTTTTTTTTCTCTTTGAGAAACAGCCTGGTATAAACCCATTAATCATTTATAAAGAACAGCTCATTCTCCTTTGGATTCTTTGTTTTATCCAGGGTCAGAGTGGAGGAGACAGGAAAAAAGGCGAGAGGCAAAACCCGGGAGACGAGAGAGAGAGAGAGAAAACCTCAGCTGGGATCAGACCACGTTGCAAGCCTCCCAGGGAGGGTTTATTTTCCACTTCTACACGTCTCGCTGTTCAATTACAGCACAGTCTGCAGCAGTGTGTCGTAGGGAGCCTCCTAGAATCATCTCGAGGTTCGCCTCGAGAAAACTTTTATTTGTAATTCTACCACCTCCAGAGGACGAGGTAACAACGTGTGCAGCCCCGAGGCCTCCGACAGCGCTCCGCCCTCATGATAAATTAATTGTATACAGCGTGAGAGATCTGATGAAGCGTCGGGGCGAGCCAAACAAACAGTCTGTCTCCTGCACAGCCTTCTGCTGAGCACGCAGCTCCTTCTTTGCTCCACGTTCATACAGAGGAAATAATTCCTGTTCAGGGGCCAGGAAACTATTCCAAGAGTATTGGCTGCTGCCTGCAGCGGAAAAGAGGCCGTGAACGCGGCGGAGGCTTCTGTGATAGGTCCGTCTGAGCAAGCGGGAGAATGGGCGATACAAGGGGCTGCGTCCCCTACACGGAGCCATGGGCGAGCAGCGAGGCTTCGACCCAGCGGCCAGGCTGCGTTCGCAGCAGCGCTTCACGCTCCGTTTCAAATTACTGCTCAGGCCTCGTCGACGATGGTTCATTACCTCCTCCAGAATAGAAATTACACGTCATACAGATGTAAACCGACAGTGATGATATTGGAAAGGCACAAGCAGGGAGTTTAATCATCAACGTCCAACGTGGAAACAATGGGATGAATAAAAAAAATAATATTCTACTTCTCATCGAAAAACACATTAAACGCATTTTTTTAAAGATTGTGATAGCAGGATTTTTGCAGGGACGTGTACAACAAGGGTGTTGTCTTAAGTCTGTAATATGCTAGGCCAGGACATCTCTGCAGCACATTTCAATTAAAATGGTATTTGAAAATCACAGTCAACCATGTTGCAATCAATTACATTTTGTGTAACTCTAAAGCCCAAAGTGCAACTAACGGTGACTTTTATTCTCAGTTAATACTATTAATCTGTTATTTGCTTTTAAATGGGAAATCTTCATCCCATCACAGTTTAAAGATAGAGCAGCAAATACTCTGAGGAATGTTTGGCATGTTTGCTTAAAAAACTATTTAAGTTATTGGTAACCACAAGAGTTGATTAATAACTTTCTGAAACATGAAAATATGCCCAACCACAGAATACCCCCGAATAAAAACTATTGTTCAAAATGTGGCCATCCACAGCATTCCTAAACCAGGGAATCAGCAACGAAGTTCACACAGTTCATGTTCTCAGGGCGATTATGTGGCAGCACTCAAACTCCACATACAACACTGGCTCTGCCGCTCAAAGCCCAGCGAGCAAACCCGTCTCTGAAAACTGGAACAAGCTGCAAAGTCCCCGACTACGGAGAACTTCATCACGCTTTCTAGGACACTTCTGCAAGCACTCTGCAGCACACCTGCACACGCTGTAGATCACGTGCGTCGACCAACTTGTGTGTGACTGACGGATGAGAAAGCCAACAAATGCTAAAAGTTAACGAAGACGAGCTGCTGACGTCGTGTTTGTGCCAGCATCGAGGTGCGTTCAAGAACACCTTGTTAACTCTCATATTCTATTCTCCATTGGCCACGAAGTTCATTACCTTCTTGTTCTTTTACTACAACAGGTTCAATAATCACATGGCATCGTAAAATCAGATTACAATCTTTAAAAAAAACTATATATACATATATACACACACACATATATATATATACACACATATATATATATATATATATATATATATACACACACACATATACACATATACATATATATAAATATACATGCTGTTGCTGTTGTTGTGTCTATTGTGTTACTGCCTGTGAATTTAACATGTTCCCTAATGCAGCTGCTCTCATATTATAACAGTTGTACATTTCATGTTAGAATAACATTTCTAACATAATTAGTATACACCATAATGTTATTTTTTAAGGTGAAGTAAGATTTGACCTCTGAGGACTGTTTGAGGTTAAATCCAAACAAGTGTGGATGCTCATTCATGGGGTTAGAATTGAGATTTAGATCATTTAGGGTAGGAAAAATGTACCAAAATATAAAATTCAATAAAAGTTTAAATTGACAAATGGACACTCAGCAGTGTCCTATTTATTATTTGTGTGTTTTCTTTGTATCCATAAGGTCAATCTGAGATGAAATCAGACTATATACACATATTATACTCATAACTACATACAATGGGTCACAGTTTGTGTCCACAACACCACACAGAGCCACAATGCAGCGTTAATTAGCCCACAGAGAACAAATCTCACTGAAAATTACCCTTAGAAATTTCATGTTTCTCTCACAAAAGGCACAAAAATGGTTGTGTTTATACTTGATTACAATTGACATATGTATCTGCTGCTTTTTTTTAAGCCTGGTTTCTCCCCGTCTGACCTGCCGGTCGTGAAACTTTCCTCATTGCTGCTAATTTTTTTTGTTTTTTGTTATTTCCTCCCCCAAACCCTGCTCCCACAGGACACATGGAGCCAAAGAATGTTAGATCAAGTCAGTCCAGGTGGAAGAAATTTCATTAAAAATGCGTCTGTCTGTTTAGATATGAGCATCATGCAATGAATCAATCCAAATTACTGATAGTAAACAAGTCTCGTGTGTGATATGCAGACGATTTAACGTCCAGGTTTGTAGATTCTGTGGTCAGTGTCTTTTCAAAAAGCTGTTCCAAGAACTGGAGCAGCCTTTTGGAAACACAGTAGGGCCCATTGTCTGCCATATAAGCCATGAGCACTGAACCTTCACAGGCTGGACAAGTCCCCTGTGATACGACACAAATGTTCGAGAGGAAAAAAAGGGTGTGAAGGCTCCAAAACGCATGGACTGAGACAGGGCTGCCCAATCCTGCTCCTCGAGATCTACTATCCCTACTCCAACACACCTGATTCCACTTATTCACAAGCCGTGGCGAGCTTCAGCTACTTGCCTGTGAGTCGCTGATTAGGATCAGCTGTGTTGGAGTAGGGAGATTCTGCAAAACAAGTAGGATAGCAGATCTCGAGTCTTTGATGCTTGATCACTTTTTACCAGTAAAACTGTTTTATTTAACAAAATCAACCAGCTCACGTCACGCAAACAGATTCTTAGTCGATATGTGCGCTTACAATGGCAAGGACAAGTGCTTTTATCCTCTCCTGATTTTTGGAATATTTCTTTTCTCCTGATGCACAATTCCATTTTTATTGCATCAACCGTGAGTTTTTCCAACCCCCCCCCCCCCCCTTTAAACAAGAGAAAAAGATCTGGAGACGCGCAGACTTATGGAAATTGCGCAAGGCCTCAAACAGAAAGAGAGAGCCCTTCAAACACTCGTCGGCTTCCCACTGGGACGGCCCTTTGAAGGAGGAAATCTTCACACTTTAGAAACTCCCCAAACAGCACGGTCACATGCGTCCAAACACAGTACAAGTCTGTCATGAAATAATGAACTCTGCATTATTAGTGAGGTTTAAACCATTGCAAATTGGATGTGATTTGGTACATTGCATTGTAAATGAGCATTTAAATATTCCTATTATTTTACACTGACATTTCGAATATTAATAAGCTTACAGACATACAAAAAAAATATTGGAAAATGCTCAGCGGCTTCACTGTTGAAATTTTAAAATCAGTGTTGCATCGCTTACACACACACACACACACACACACACACACACACACACACACACACACACACACACACACACACACACACACACACACACACACACACAAACAACCATCTGTCTCCATCTGTGTGCGTTTTCACCCCCAAGTCCTTACTTTCTAATCCTCTCTTGCTGCTCTCTTCATCTCTCTTTTTAACCTCAGCACCCGCTCGCCGCCCCGAATCCCCGCCCTGTGAAACAGAGGCCGCGGCCTCCTGTCTGGCCCCGCAGACACACACAACCAGTCATTTCTAGACTTAAAAAAAAGGAGAGAATACTCCTCAACCTGCCAATAATAAAGCCGATAAGCTCAGCTGGCTGCAAACGGCCTGGGGGGAGGGCAAGGCTGCACAACCTGCTGCCAAAGAAAAGCCCATTGGTTGCACTTAAAAGCCAATGATTCACACTTAAAACAGCAGAAAGGAAGGTCTGCAGAAGATCTGAGGAGAGGAGGAGACAACAGAGGCTGAGCAGTGGTCAAATGGTCAAAGAAGAAGCATCTTAATGCACCTTGTACCAGGATGTACAGCAATGACTATTTCAATACATGCATAAGAACAACGTATTTCCATATTATCTTATCATTCAATTTTAAAGTGTTTTACAGGTCAAACAGTACTTGCGCTGCATCACCTCATGTTTCCGTTTGTAGGCGATTATATTTCGGTGAGTCTTTGTTTCATGCACTGATTAACAAATTCAAATATCATAATGAGAGCAAATTAAATAATAATAATAATGAGTGCTGTGGTTGGAAGAGTCTTCTTTGTACTGTTGCACCACTTACATCATCAATTTGATTATACTCTTAATTAAAAGTTGAGCACACAAATGCTCTCACACTGTTATAAAACTCTAGTGAATACTGTGTATAATGTCTGCTGAAGAGAAAATCTCACCATCTTTTATCAAATTGACAATTATTGATTAACTGACATAAAAAAAACTCACATTCTTCAATAAAGTTCAAGTATTTTTCCAATTGGGGAAAAGAAGCAAGAGAATGGGGATTTATTAATTACAGTAATTTATAGAAATATAACCGTATTTAATGTTATCACAGAAACCTATTTTCAGCCTTTCAGGTTAAATAACACGTGTTAACCCATAAGCCGGGCCTGTCCTGATTTCTGCATCCAACGAGGACCAGAATTTAGACTAAATGAGAGCATCAGCCCAGTGCATTGACGGAGCATTCTGTGGCTTCATAGCTGCTCGGGGCTTTGCAGGGAAGAGAGTTGGGTTTGTTTTGCCGTTGTTTTGCATCAAATTCGGCTCTATTCCTCTCAAAGTATTTCTCCTTTAAAGGGTCCGTTTCCTCAGATCCTCCGAGAGCCAACGGCCTTGTGTCTACATTCCTGAGCCAGCGAAAAGTGTCTGGCCGAGTCGGGCAACACGACACGCTACAACTACACAACCAAAATAGCAGAGTGTGTGTGTGTGTGTGTGTGTGTGTGTGTGTTAGGGGGGGAGGGGCTAACTCACAACTGGCTGACAAGTCACCGGATTTGCATAAACTACGATCGAACATATATAAGCTCCCACGTGTCCTTCCCTCGCACATTGGAGTGTCTTTGCATTTATATTCCCTTTGATCAGAGGCTTGGTCGGAATCATCGAGCATCCAATTTGGTTCTTTTGATTCATGAAATGACTCCGCCACAAGGCTAATTGGCGACGAGGACGGAGGATAAAACCACGGGCTCTGAAGGTCAGCTCCTCTTGCAGGAGTCTGATAAGTTGCTGCCATCACAAATAGTGAAGGAGGGGGGGGGGAGTTTTTTGTATTCAGAAAATGAAGGTCAGGTCAGGGAGAGAAACAAAAGAAAGACAATAATTCATGGTGAAATCAAAAAAAGAATTCAATAAAAGTGAGCTGGGATTAATTAGGGTTTATTCATTCATTCTTCTGCCCCTCTACAAGAACTAGAAATCATTGTGTTCTCGCTTGAAACCAAAAGTTTAGCCCTCCTCCCTTCCCCGCGCCCCAGAAGGAGGCTGCACCGTGACATTACGACTTAATTTCAGCAGTAAATGAGGTGATGTGGGCAGAAATATCCTCGTCCTCCCACGTGCCTCCGTGGTGATTATATAGATTGATGATGGTGCTGTGACCCAGCCCGCCATACAGTACACAGCAAGCGGGCTCACTGCAAGTGTGTCATCTATGGGTATGGGGGGGGGGGGGGGAAAGGTAGGAATGAAGCCTGCAAGTTTCTGACATGCTAAAAAAAAAAAAAAAACCTGTCGTACTCGATTCTCGCATGAAATAGCACAAGGCTGCAGGATTTCTACCGTAGCCTGGAGCTGAAATGGCCTGTTTCAGTCAAAGGATGAACCGAGGCACCGAGGAAAGAATCAGTTTAAACGTATATATGAAGTCTAAGTTATGCACAGCTATTCCAATAGACCCCCAGAAAAAAAAATACCCAGAAACGCAAACACGTTGTTAAGGGAATACTGTGTTAACACAGAGCAACCAAGAGGCTGAACCAGGGGTGGGCAATCCTGGTCCTGGAGGGGCCAGTGTGGCTGCAGGTTTGTCTTCCAACCAAGCAGTAACACACCTGATTCTGCTAATGAAGAAGGGTTCTAGTGCTTCATTAGTAGAACCAGGTGTCTTACTGCCTGGTTGGAACAAAAACCTGCATCCTGGTCCTGGAGGGTCGGTCTGGGTGCAGGTTTTTGTTCCAATGGAGCAGTAACACACCAGGACCAGGACCAGGACTGCGCCCCCCCCCGACTAAAGCTAAGCTGCTACTCCTGTCATCTAAGTCCTGGCAAGAAAGTGAACAAAACCTCATTCCCAAAATGTTGAAGCATTAAGAGTAAGAGTAAGTAAGAGTTATCTTCATCTTCTTGAGTATTAAAAACCATTTGAAGCCTGAAAAGGTGGCAGTCGTGTCTCTTTCACATTGAGAGTAACTCAACATACAAAGCACTTTAAAGAAAAAAAAAAGATGACGTGACGAAAAAGACACGACAGGCAACAACAACAGCGAGAGGCGGAGAGACATCCGCACACACGACAAGCATGAAACCTCAGAATTAGATCATGTTCGTAACAGTTTCCACACACATACGGAGGACGGGATAAACATAGAGAGGACGGGATGGAGGGGGGTTTAGTTTAGAGACATAAATGTTTGATGAAGTAGAGATGGGCGGATTGATCCCCAACTACCAATAGAAGCCTGGATCAGTCTGATGTTAGAATCAAATAGGAGCCAAAGGAATACAAAAGAAGCTCTTTTTTTTTAGTTTGTGGTGTTATCTACATTCATTTCAAGCTTTCTTTACCTTCTCATTACTCAGACTCAGTCATAAATTATAAAAGGAATACACCTTATTCATGTAGGCATTTTTAGCAGCTTTTGCCTAATAATAACCATCAATTCAATCAATAATCCGGTAGGAGATCACATGTGAACTTGAGTTATCGCCCATCCCCGTCATGACACACAGATAACGGTGTGTTTATACCTCTCTCGGTGTGGCGGGTACATTTTATAGCTCGCAAGCAACTCCTCTGCAGCAGAAAACGGGAGGAAAGAGAAGAGAGAAAAGAGACAAGAATCATCATCAGAGCAGTGGAAACATCAGGAGATAACCTCGCTCACTCAGAGAGCGTTTTAACCCATAAGAACCCACAGCCATTTATCTTATTTATAGCATAGACCAAGTGGGCCACGTACAACACATTAACGTTTCTGGTTCATACTTTTTATTCCCAACGATCTGTATTCTTACATATGTAACATTGGGCAGTAGTGGTGAACATATTCCATAATAGGATGATTAGTAAATGTCACCTTGGGACTTAAAGAGTCTGGGGGAACCAACTTTCTTGTTACACCGGTGTCACCCTGGGTTCTTATGGGTTAGAATAAGTGATAGCTGTTACATCGTCCCCAGTAACTGGTGTTTGTTCCTGCATTCAATCCTTCACTGCTCACACACTCAATGATGCGTTCGGTAGAACCTTGTGAAAACACGACACGCCCACTTTGTTTCCCACTATAGGGAAACCAGAACCTGACATGAACTCCAACCAGCGGCTGTTACGGTAAAGCAGGACACCTCCGTCATATCGATCCGGTTCCAGTTTCCCCTCGTGTGAGGCTGACCTTCTGCATACGGATCAGGTGAAACACGATGAGCACTTTTTTTTTTTTTCCCCTGACACGTTTGGCTTTAAGTGGAGAGACAGGAAACAAGGACGGGACGAGGGATGAGTCCTTCAGGACAAAGAGAGCAGGGAGCACCTGTGAGCGCAGACACTCGTGTTGTTTATAGGCCGAAGCGGCTGTGAATCAGTCTCTGTTCCTCCTGGTGCTGGTGGCTTCTATCAGGAGGCTGGAGGAGCTGCAGGCCGCCTCTTTAAATCAGGACTCCTGCAGGCTCCGGCCTGAGTGTGTCTGTAACTTACTAAGGTGTTTTTTTTTTACCGAAACATCTTTCCTGACTTTCAGCTGATGATAAAGGGGAAAAAAAAATACGATTTTCCCACCAGATTTTAGTTGTTACGGTTGAACTGAAGCTAAACAAGCGAGTCCCTTCTCTCAGAGGTTATCTGTGGTATGGCGCTGGCCGTCATGTGTTCACTGTTTGTCAGGTGTTAACAATTTTGCCGACCATTTGAGGGGGCGGGAGCTAAACTTGGAAAATTGACTCTAGAACACTTGAACGCACCAGTGCTGCGGATCTGACCTACAGGACATTCAGAGAGCAAACCTTCATGGATTGTGTCCTGGGCTCATTTTGCAAACAGCATGAATATTAAAACGTGTTTAAGCGAGTTTAGAACTGCAAAGGTGTATTAATAACGACCTTCAAAGCAAACGTCAATCAAACCTTAATAAAAACTAACTGATGGTCATTTAATACTGCGCCCATACAATCATGTGAGTGATGCTGAACTGGCCTCAAAGGTGGACTGGTAACATGAAGAGGGTTCAGGTGTGTGTCTGAACCAAGCTGGAGGCTGACATGTTTAATTCAACACACACACACACACACACACACACACACACACACACACCTAATGAGACATGAGACTGAGCACAACTTGACACCTGGAGCTTTCCACTGAGAACCCTCCTCCTGTCCTGTCCTGTCCCCTGCACTGTGACACTGTGACTGCCTGGCTGCATGTGTTAAATAGAGGAACAGGAAATCTCAGTGGTTTCTGGTAACTGGAGGATGCGTTTCGTCATATGACCGTGAATATCAATGAAACTGTCTTTTCAATAAAGCTAACGAGTTTAACGCAATGCAGCCACGGTGTCTGGGCGTTACAACGCGACCTTTGTGCGGTCACACAAGTGTCATTGGGATGTGTGTGTGTGTGTGTGTGTGGGGGGGGGTCATGCTTTACGGGTCGTACTGACAGATTGGCTGCGCTGGGGGAGGACGCCTGTGTGGACGGACCGGCCATGCTAAACAAAGAGCAGCGCAGTGACACATGGACTGCTGTTAATGTTGGAACCGAGTGAGAGATGCTGCTGTTCCACCGCATTTACCAGCCCACCGCTTTAGTCGAAAATCCCGCAAGTCACCGCAAAGTTCACTTTTTAACCATTTCGCCATCTGAGCAAATCACTTCCAGACAGCAGGAGTGCGCGAAGTGAAAATCCCAGACACGAATCTGTAACTTACCCCATGCTCCGAGGATCTGGATGCTGTTCTAGGACTGATTCCACTCAATAACTCCTTTTTTCTCCTCTCGACTGATTCGATCCTCCCCCGAAATCCTCAACGTAAGTTACATTTCTGGAGGAAAAAAAAAAAAAGACAAATCACTTCCGACTCCAGATTCCCCCCGTTTCCCTTGCAACAGTACTCCTCTCCTCTCAAGTCAGTTGTTGTACTCCACTCTGCCTCCCTTTGTCCGCGGCTTTCCACGGAAGGCAACGCGGCGGATCGCCGTGTCCGTGCGTAATTACGCACCGTGAAGCGCTCGCCTCTGCGGGGACGGCCGGACGGAGACACGTCGCTTCACCCGGACAGCAGAGAGCTTTTAGCTCCGACCTCGTCCGGGACTTGTGCTGTGCTCCCCTCCCGCTCCTGTAGCAGATGACACCGGGATCCCATTCAAGTCTCAGCGAACGTCCGGAGCCGCTTCAGCGCCATCTGATGGCTCTGATGCGCATTACGTGCAGCCCCCCCTCCCCAATCCCACTTTTCACTTAAATGTCAGAATGTGAAATATATATATGTGGAAATGGCCCACAGATAATGAAAGCCTCCCTCAGTGCGTATATATAAGATGCAGCAATATAAAAGCTCGCAGCGATGGAAGAAATATAATAATCAGATAACATAAGATATGTGATGTATCGTGGTGTATAAATCTAATAGAAGGACCTTAAACACTGTATAGTGCTTACTCCCCAAATTCCCAAATTGTTCACAACAAAAGTTTCTGTGGGAATATAGTTTCTGTTGTAATCAATTTCAACGTGTTGGTGACGGCTCAGTGCTTGTTTCTGAAATGATTTGCATACTGCTGGTTTAGGTCAATAATCATGTTTGAGTGAAATCAGTGAGCTGAGAAAGAGTTCAGAGTTTTTGAAAACATTTCTAACCATTTTAAATTAGATGTTCTGCTCAAAAATGCACATACAAATTTATACACAGATGCACACTTTAAAAATATGCCATTAAATAAACAGTATATAGAATGTTCAGTTATACATAGACATACAATATAAACATAAATGGCCAAAAACATTATTTATTAAAAGAAAAAATGTTTCAAGGTTTTTGGAAAACTTTCTTAAAGCTGCTAAGTTATTAAAAAAATGGACTGGAAGATATTTGACCCATTTTCTTCCTCCTTATTGAAGATTCCCAATGTTCCTCAGGGTGATGATCACGGCGTTAACATGGTTAGAGAGAGCTGCACATCACCTCATTAGTTCATACATTCATGATTTGGAATAAACCGGTTATTTGCGTGAATGTAGGCTCAACGTGAGCAGAGCGTCAAATGTAGTGGAAGAGCGACGCAGTAATCCTGCTGCTCACTGGCCTGCTACAGCCACGCAGCATGCTGCAGGGAGCCAGCAGGGAATAGCATGCACACAGCCCTCCTGGCCGTACAGCGCTGTGTGCTGTGTGCTGTGTGCCCACCCGAGCCTCCGCCTTTAACACACAGGGCATTAATCACCTTTGGCAACGGATGTGCGGACCCAGATGGGCCTGCTCCTTCACACTGGCAGGAGGGACAGAAAGACAGAGACATGCACGAGGTGACAAACAAGGCATCATCTGCACTAGAAACAGAGTTCAGAGCGTTCAAAGCATCGTTTTGGAAACTGTTTCAGTATAAAACTTGAGGCACTTGGCGAATTCCAATAATCTTTTTGTTAAGCGTTTGTATGTATAGGAGGTCGAGATGAAATTTTCAATTCAATAATGTGTTATGTGGGAGCTGAATATCCACTTATGAAAAAACCTAAAATCAAAAAGCAATGAAAATAGCAATTAAAATTCATAGCTGAAAAATAATCTAAATAAAAAAAATATCAATGTCAGAAATCAAACAAACTCAATTGAGGTAAATCTGAATCTTGCAATGTCAAAGGTCAAATCATGCACTAACCAGTCATGCACTGATCAATAAAAAAAATCTATAGAATTCATGTCCACAAGCTGTTTTTTGCTGAACAAATTTCAATAAGTAGGAGATACAAAACATATCTGGAGGAGGTAAAAAAAAAAAAAAAAAAAACACAATGAACGTTTAACTACAGAAAGGTAGAGTTGGAACTACAGTATCAGTGGTGTCATTAGAACAATGATTAATGCCTGAGGCCAAAATATGTCAGTCATTCATAGTGTAAATTACGCTCAAACTAAAATAAATATATGTTTAAAGCAACGTTTCATGAAAGAAATGAAAACAATTGAGTATGAGAGTAAAATAAGCAGAATATTTTATCAACTTTAAGCTTGATGTTAAGGATCCTACATAACATTTTAAATTATCTTCATTAAATGTATGAGAAATAACATATATATTGTAAATATCAACATTAGCAATATTTTATAATATTTAAAAATCACTTACAAGAATGTTTTAGGATATAAAAATACTCTGAAATACTCTGAATAACACTTCGTATGTTTTTGTTTGTTTTAACTGTGTCGACAAGCTGTCCTAGAACTCACTAAAAAAAGTGTTTTTCCTGCACCGGACGCATCAAATTTCCAAATCACACTTGCGTTAAGTTGCATAGTTGTCACAAATCATGCTCACACAGTAGGCATACACTTGAACTATGTCAAACTCTGCATATACATCATCATTCTGCACAGTGAAGCTCAAATATCCAACTGAAGGAACAGGGAGAAAACATCATTTTGAGTGGAGGAAGAAGTTGTGAAATCATATTTAAAAAAAAATGCAGTGTTGTATATTAAACCATTTGCATCAAATGCTGACATCCACTACCAGCCCAGATCAACCACACAATAAATCAGAGTTGCAAGCATGGAAATACTTCCTTTTAAGTCCTAAAAACATATAAATGTTAAGAAGATGGTATAAAACAGTCTGTTCCACCTCAGCACAGTGATTCTCACTCGGTTTTAAGACTTCGTTAAAATCAGAAGGCCCAAATATTTCATCTCCCACTGGAGGAACAAGAGTCTGTCCGATCAGCCGGAGAGCACCGAGTGTCAGTAAGAAAAAAAAAGATCAAAATTATAGTTCACTGTTAAAATCAGACCAGGATGTGGAGGGCAAACCCTCCAGAACATACTTCATCAGCCTCCGTTAACTGCTGAATAAAGACCACAGACATTTTCACACCGATGTAAAGTTTAATGAGGCAAATTTAAGGGCTGCATTAGAAAAGGAATTCTCAGTCTGAAATAGTGAAGATATGAGATAGATATTGTCTTTATAATAGCCACGATGTGATCAACATCGTTGGGGGTAAAAAGAACATTAGATAAACAGTCTCACACATTATTAGCTTTATCTGCCACACAGTGAAAGTCGGTTTTTACTAGTACTTCAACATCCAGTTTTGATGATTTTTTTGTAACCTGAGATGTAGGGAATTTTCAGTTAACTGAGGATGCATATATATTTATTGATAAGCACAGCACTTTATATTAGATTATTATTTAAGTATAACACGTGAAATTTAGATTAAATTACTGTAAAACATTATCACCTAAAGCCTTTATTACTCCCCAGTAGGAATTGATTCGAGAATAATGTTTAGAGCTTCGCTTGCACTATAGATTCTTAATTCTGGAAGCAGGTGCCATCATGAAAGCTTAATAAAGTTTAATTTTATCTGGACTTGGGCAAAAAATAAAATGGCCTAAGTAAAATGTCTATTTTCCTATAGAGCAAATAAGGATTAAGGTGATATTTTTCAAAAAATGACATTGGCCATTATTTTAATTGAGCAACAATGTGTGTCTTATTATAAAGTCATTTCTAAACAAATCTATTAACTGTTCGCCATTCAGAAAAGTACTCTTACAGCATTTGTCTCATCAACAGATGCAAAAGAAGACTCCTCATCAGCTCTGCAGCTTTAAACAATAAATTAACTGATTAAATGATGTCACAGAAAAGTTATCACGTGATCAGCCAGGATGGAAGAAACTAGCAGTTGTATGCATATTTATACAACAGCCTGTACGATTTATAAAAATAATGTGACTGGAAACACCTTAAGATATCATAAAATGTCAATTAATATTAAGTGACATTTGTGTATAACAATACTTTTGATATAAAGTAATGATCTTGACCTGTAAACATTACTCTTTACCTTTAATTTTTAATATAGGCATTTATTAAGAGTAGGTTTTATGTGTTGTATAATTTTTTTTTTACATTATGTGGGTCAATAAATCTTAATTTAGGTATGCAACACAGATATTTCTAGATCAAAAGAAGAGTGAAATGAGTGTTTTTGTATTTCAATGTTTGACAAATATATAAAATACTTATACTAATACTTATGTACGTGAACAAGCCCAAGAAGAGGTGAATGTTCTGAAACCGCATATGTGAAAATGCAAACGTGAAAATAGATTAAAAATAATAATAATAAATTCTAAAAAAAAAAAAAAAAAAAAAGATGCTACCTCTAACTGAAACCTGATCCCGACCTGCTGGAGGCAGCAAAGTACTGTAAACCACGGAACACGAGAGACGACTCATCCACGCTGCTGCCCGATGAGCCAGCGTCCCCACACGGCCGCCATCTTGTGTCGGGCCACTCGCGTCAAGCCTCTGGCAGAAACTGTCTAAATACACAGAACACACTCAATTTTCAAGTGATTTGGTTTGTTATAAACGTCATTAATGTTGATATGACGATGGATATCTATAACCACGAATTATGCAGATAGTTAAAAATATAACTAAACATGTTTACACACGACTATATAATAGCCTTTACATAAGCAAAAGCAGAAATACCATAAATTAAAAATGCGTTATTACAATTAATTACATTATATTGACAGTTAAATGAGAACTGCATTAAAAAAAAATCAAATGACCCTGTATCATAGCTACGCTAACAGGATCACAACCGGATCTGGACCGTCACAATATGGCGGCGCTGAGGGACGACGTCGACACGTCTCAAGTTTCCCGGAAATACAGAGGGGAGGGGGAAGCAGAAGAAGTTACGTCATTAAACGTCGACCATTAAAACCACACGGAGCTCTCAACGCACGAGGATGTTGTGTGTTTTCCTATACATTTAAACGTTTATTACCGGAGTATTTATAGAGTATTACCCAGTGGACGGAAGCGGTATTTTAGCCGGTAATTAGCGTCCTCCAGCCCCGGAGATGGGAGACCTGTCGTCGCTCGGGCTGTCGGACTGGCTGGTTAAACAGTGCCAGCAGCTGGGGATCAACAAGCCCACCCCGGTCCAGGAGAACTGCATTCCTGCGATCCTGGAAGGTAACAAGGCCTTAAATAACCTCACATCTGCAGCAACACGTTAAACCTGTTAGCTTTATGTTGTTATATTGTGTTTTTTTGCTGAAAAAGCTGCGTATTGGGTTAAATCCGCAAAGACACCGCTCAACAATATACTTAGAAGGCAAAAAAAACTACAAAACTACGAATTAAATGGATTTAAATGCATATAGATACAGAGATAAACAAGTAAGTGGCACAAGAGAGAAAATCCAACACTAGGGAACAGATAAGTAGACAATGACATAGCTTATAAACTAAATACATGCACATATATAGGTTGGTTTCCTGCCATTTAAAAGTAGATTTGTTCCATTTATTCCCATTAAATTGGGAAAAGAATCAAGATTTTTGCCATTTTTGACACAAAATGACAATTAGAATATAAATTAATTGGTATATTTTTTTATAACCACCAAGTATTACAATAACTAAATTAACTTAAATATGACAAAGAATAGTAATGTCAGCACATTGTTACTGTATTATGGTGCATGGTTGTCTATAAATGTCAAATGAGTGAATAATCTACGTAATAAAACTTGAATGAGAAATTCATCATATGCAATGCACAATGTAATAAATAAAAGTCTTGACATTTCATTCATTTTGACATGTGAGCCTCAGTAATCCATAGTTTCTCTCTTTTTTTCTCCCCCAGGCCGTGATGTGATGGGCTGTGCTAAGACAGGAAGTGGGAAGACGGCGGCGTTCGTGCTGCCGGTGCTGCAGAAGCTGTCGGAGGACCCGTACGGAATCTTCTGCCTGGTGCTCACCCCCACCAGGTCAGTGCTGCTGGGATTAAAAAAAAAAAAAAAGGCCCTCGTCACCCACACAAATAGGCTACGTCCTTCCATTCTCATGTAGAAATGAGAGGATTTTTGCTGCCGTTTGATCTCTCATGTATAAAACATCTCATACCGATGACGTGCATCTGTGATGTCACACAGGGAGCTGGCCTATCAGATCGCCGAGCAGTTCCGGGTCCTGGGGAAGCCGATGGGTTTGCGAGACCTCATCGTCGTCGGGGGGATGGGTAACTTCTCTTCTTTCTATTCTAGGCCTGAAGCGTCTGTTGTTTTAGATCAAAACGGTGATTTCAGGCAACACAATCGTAAGATCAAAGTTGTGATTTTTCAATTTTACAAACCTTTTTTCAATTATTTACATGCACTTTTTTGCTCTACTCTAAGTTCATGCATAGCTGCTCTTTTACTTTTTCATTTGTAATAACTTCTGTTGTATGTAGTCTATGTATGGCATGTTCTGGTTAATAAACAGTTTTTTTATTTTTTACAAAAAATAAAAAAATCTCAATTTTTTGCCATTTTTGAAAAATGTCAAATCTAAAACACATTTTAAATGTATAATAAATAGGACGTCATGTAACGATGCAACTTCCTGTGATGCTTGTAAATGACAAGCACTGAAACTTGATTGGAAGAAATATCATGAATTAAATCAAAATTGCAATATCTGCCAGAAGAGTCACAATTATTAATTTTTTTCCTGAAATGGGATGAGATTGATGTTAAAGTGGTTTTCTGTTCTGGTTACTGACAGACATGGTGAGCCAGGCCCTGGAACTCTCCAACCAACCACACGTCGTCGTGGCGACGCCGGGCCGCCTGGCCGACCACATCCGGAGCTCCAACACCTTCAGCATGAACAGGATCCAGTTCCTGGTGAGTTTGTGGCACCGTGCTTCCATTCTGAGCAAAGCCAGCCAACTTGTAATTATGTCTTATTGGCGAGTAATTAAGCAGTTAATGTAAAAATATGGGAAAGTGAAGTCTGAGTGTGCATCATAATTAATTCCCCCCTTCGTCTGGTTGTTTTAGGGAACGTCTCTAACCATTAAACTGTCTTTTAAGCAGCTAATGAACACAACATTTCTCAGTTGGCAGCTTTTCTGAAGCAATAAAGGCTAAATTCTTCCTTTTTTCCCCCCACTGTTATATTAATAAACTAAAATCCACTTTTATTAAAAAAAAGAGAATAGAACTTTTCTATGCAATATGGAAATTGTATATAAAAATGTTTAAATAAATTAAATAATTTGACTCTTTTTCAACTAATTTTTAGTTCCTATTTATAAATGAATTTAGGGCTGCAACTAATGAATATTCATTTTTTTTCCCCCAAAGCGGAAGATTTTTTTTGTCCACACCAACAGTCTACAACCTGTAAGACTTGAGAAGCTGAAACCAGAAAACTTGGATATTTTCTTCCTAAAATGACCTCAAACTGATTATCAAAGTAGTTGGTGATCAATGTAGCAGCCGGCTACTAATCAATGAATCGACTAATCTTTTATTCAATAAGAGAAAATGCCAAGTTATTTAAACTGGGGCGTCAGTCTGAAAAGGTCTGAAAAAGCTACAGATGTGGAAAATATGTAGGAAGGCTGAGATTAGTACAGTTGTTAATGTTCTGTGTGTGTGTGTGTGTGTGTGTGTGAGATCATGGACGAGGCGGACCGGCTGCTGGAACAGGGCTGCACCGACTTCACCAAAGACCTGGAGGTGATCCTGGGCGTTCTACCGGCCAAGCGGCAGACGCTGCTGTTCAGCGCCACGCTCACCGACACGCTGCAGGAGCTGAAGGCCGTGGCCATGAACGCACCGTTCTTCTGGGAGAGCACGTCAGAGTGAGTAGGATCCTAAATATCTACTCAACCCATTTTCAAATCCTCATTATTATATATAATAATAATCGGATAAATAAAAGTAATTTTGATAATTAGGTTGGCTCTTCCCTATCTAAATGTGAGGCTTTTTATATTCAATTTGGGCCATATGATAATAAACAGAATCTTTAAATGAACTAGTTAATTAGTAAAGGCAAAATGATAAACAATGGTGGTTATAGTATTAAACATGTTCTAGAACAGATTAATCGCTCTTCTATCGCAAAACTCTGACAGCAGATGATGTGGCAGAAAAATGACGTATTAGTCCGATTTTAATGCGACTGCTGCTCAGAGGCTGTTTTTCGTCAGCTGTTGGGCAGATTTTCACTCATAAAAGACTCATAAATGTGTGATTATCAAAGTGCTCCCACCTATAGTCCAATCTGCTCTTCTGTACCATGACCTCTGACCTCACCGGCAACAGAACCTCTTCCACTATATCCACGCTGCAACAAAACGGTGAAATGTCCCTTTAACTGTCACCCAGAACCCGCACGGTGGAGGAGCTGGACCAGAGGTACATTCTGACGCCAGAGAAGGTGAAGGACGCCTACCTGGTCCACCTGATCCAGAAGTTCACAGACGAGCACGACGACTGGTCCATCATCATCTTCACCAACACGTGCAAGTAAGCAGTAAACCTGCGTGGGATTACCACAGTATGTCAGGATTAACACGTTTAATCTGCCTCAAAAACCTCAAATAGCCTCAAATTAAAGTTTAAAGAGGATATTTGATGCAGTAGTTGGTGAATTGAATTGTCAATTAACTTTAAACGTTTGGGACAACATGAAAAATGTCATGTGGTGTAACTCTAAAAGCCCTAAAAGGATTTATGGACTTTTAAGTGACGAGAAACCACCATGAACGCCTAATGAATGCTTTTGCGACTGTATTTTAAGTTTTTGGACTTTCTCATCTTGCTGATTTACTCGTCACTGACCCATTTGCAAAACACGACACATTTACTCACGTCTATTCTTTTGTTTGTTTGTTTTTTCTGCACAGGAACTGCCAGATCCTCACTATGATGCTCAGGGAATTTAACTTTCCAACAATCTCCCTGCACTCCATGATGAAACAAGTGAGACTTCAACACAATAAATTCTACATTAAAATTCAGAGCTTTGAACTGAGCCTGAACTGAAAAACTCTGTATGGGAGAAAAGTGAAGAGCACAGCTTTGTGTCCCCTGTCACTCTTCTTTAGAATTGGACAAATCTTAATTAATGTAATTTGTCTAATTAAAGAGACAGTGAAGTCAAATCTCTTGTGGTAATATAGAAATGTAACCGTAAGACATTAAAGCGGATTAAATGAGACGAGGGGCCTGCTCTTTATCTTCTCCAGAAACAACGATTTGCGAACCTCGCCAAGTTCAAGGCCAGCGTCTACAGAATCCTGATAGCGACGGACGTGGCTTCCAGGTCAGAAGCCCAGCAGACCCGCCACCTCTCCTGAGAATGGTGGTCTTCAAGTCACGCAGTTTAAAAGTTAGACTATTCTTTTGTTAATGCTTAGTATTGGTGGCTCAGGTTTCCTGTGCTCTCTCCACAGAGGCTTAGATATTCCCACCGTGCAGGTCGTCATCAACCACAACACCCCCGGTCTGCCCAAGATCTACATCCACAGAGTGGGCCGCACTGCCAGAGCAGGTACTCCCTTTACCGTTTAAACGGCTTCACTGATTTGTAGGGTTGCAGATTTCTGGGAATTTTCAAAAGTTGAAGAGCTTCCACGGAATAAGTCCAAAATATACAAAAATGAAGGTTGGACCTCAGGCAAAACGATCAGATAGTTTAACATTTTTTACTACTATGCCGCTAATGGTATTTTTTGGTTTCCCCTCATCAAACTCGACCTGCACTTTCACCACGATATGAAACAAAAACTGCAACGACACGTCGAGTAAATACTCAGGATTGTGTATTTGGTTTTTATGAAAGAAACCAGTAGCTGAGAAAAGCTCTCTCGCTGGTCTGGAAGCAACTTGTATTTACTAAATAAAAAAATACTATTGCTCCGATTGGAATCATGGAATGATGATGGTTGAAATTTCCAAAAGAGGCCACGCTTCACAAACTTAAAATTCCCCTCGACGTGGCTTCCCACAGAACGTTTCTAGAAAATTTTAGCGGCGATTTGGAATAAGATGTGAAACATTTTGTTCCTGCAGGGAGGAACGGGGTGTCCATCACACTGGTGACGCAGTACGACATCCACCTGGTCCACGCCACCGAGGAGCAGACTCGTAAGTCGCATTTCTAAAAAATATGTTAGTGGAATATATCAAGCGCTTGGTGCATTGTCTATTAAAAGACGTTTTTTAATGAAAGTTCAGCTCCTGTTGATGTGAGCTTATTTCTCTGATCTTAACCAGCAATAGATTATATATAATAGTAAATTCCCTAGGATGAATATGGCTGGTTTGATTTAATTACTTTTATCTTTTCTCGTCACATCAAGGACAATCTGACACAAACATGCATGAGCAACCTGAACCATTCTGTCATGTGTTATTTAAAGGTGAAATTACAGTGGAAAATAAAGGGTTCTTGTTAGTGCTGGTAACCCCAGCGAGGATGTGCCATAGAATAAAACATTAAAATCACATGGATATTTGGGAGTTTAAAATATCTGATAATATATTGGCGGAGACTTTTTTTTTTTTTTTTTAAAGACTAGCCTGATAATTTGCAGATGAAAAATCAGCTTGTAACTATGAGACTGACCTCAAACCTAGTTTGCTTCTTTTGGTGATTTTCTGTGTTTTTCATGAAATTAAAAAAAAAAAAAGCAGGTTTTAGTTTTTACATCAGGTTCAAGCATGTGTACATTACAATAAATAAAAGGTTAGTATTGAAAATGTAAACCAGGATTGAAAAAAAAAAAAACCCTTTCATTTCACCTGAAATAAAAACTAAAACTATACAAGAAAAATGTCCTTAATTTTGGGATTGAGCAAAATTAACGAAGCATCTCATGCAGATTGTTTGATTGATTGTCTCTTGTGGCTGGTTCATCTGTCTTAAGTAAATACATTTTACAAGATTGGTTTTATTTAATTCTATTGTTAAGTTTTTAGTACTTCTTCTAGTACCCTACAGAAACTGGAAAGAAGAAGTCAAAACCATCTAAAAAAAGATCCAAAGCTATTATAACTGGTCCGGTGTGTTTCTACAGAGACCAAGCTGAAAGAGTATCCTGTGGAGGAGAAGGAGGTCCTGAAGATCCTCACGCAGGTCAACGTGACCCGGCGGAAGTGTGAAATAGTAGGAATCCTCTTCATCAGTCGCTGTCCCACATCCTGGTTTTATCAGTGCTAGATTGTTGGATCCCGTTTATTTATCTCACTAAAATCACGGTAACCTCTGCTTTGTGTTGTAGAAACTGGAGTCAACAGACTTTGATGAGAAAAAGGAAATAAACAAGAGGAAACAGATGATTCTGGAGGGGAAGGCGAGTACATTTGACTGATTCAGCTTGAACACGAAGTATTTGCATGTCCCATAGGTTTCTACTGACAAACCTTTAGATTTTATGATTGCTAGGCAGTAGCAACCTTAATGGAGACATCTACATGCACAAAAATCCTGAGGCAACATATAGCCTGGTGCTAATTTATGTAGGTCTTCACCCTATTAAAATAATGGCCTATGTTACTTGACAAAGTACGTTTTGAGAGGATCATATTCTTTATGCCTGATAGGACAATGGCAATTTTACTTGGGACATTTTATTTTTTTGTCAAAGTCAGAATAAAATGCCAGTTTAAAAGTTTCGTGACGACAGCCGCTACAAGAAGCAAGAATCTGGTGCAGAAGAAGCTATAAACACGTTTGTAGTCCTCATGATAAGAGACTCACCGTTTTGGAGGGAATTGTTGGAAGGTTCTCGTAGTGGTGGAAGCCTGAAAAAAAACGTTGAGCCGAAACAACTTGAGCGCAGGTGTCAGCGGTGATGACTAATTGTGTCCTGATTGGGAGCTTGTGACACCTCCTGCTCCGCCCAATTCAGGAAAAAAAAAAGACCCCCATATGAATAATCTGGAAAAAGCCCTGCCAATCTAACCTGAAATCAGTATGAAACACTGAAGGGAACAAAAAGTAATGCTTATTTTACATCTTTATTGTGAGCTGAAGATGCACATGAACAATGCTAATTTATAATATAATGGGGAAAATAAATAATGCCTCCAATTAATGAATCCCAGGTGATTGTCCATTAAATTTTGAGTTGCTGGACAAAATATTAGATGATGGCGAGTTTTATTTGAAGTTTTAATATCTCCTACAATATATATTTGTGGTTCAAGTACCAAAGATGTATTTGAATCTCCCATTTGAAAATATGGGACATGTTTAAAGATTTATTCGCTGAGTACAGTTAATGTCTGCACAAAATTTACTGTCAGTCCATTCTGCAGTCGTCGTCGTAGCTGCTGTCGGACACTGACTTTTTCTTTTTTTTACCGCTTTCTTCAGGACCCAGACCTGGAGGCCAAGAGGAAGGCAGAGCTGGAGAAGCTCAGGAGCCAGAAGAGAAAGTTCAAAGAGAAAATCCAGGAGAGCATTCAGAGACAGAAACGTGGACAGCTGAAAAAGAAACTGATGAAGGGAAAACAAACGAAAAAGAAGAAGGCAGAACAGGCAACAACATGAAACCGTGTCGGTTTGACTCGTGTGTGTGTGTATATATAGACTTTTATTACTATGCAAAATCTCATTTTTTTTGAGCATCTGCAAATAAATATGAAATGGATTTCATACCAGAACAACCACCGCTCAAGTTGACAGCCTTTATTGGTTCAGTTTTACAAGGGAGTCACCATGTTGTGATGAAACGTCACTGCAAATAAGACTCATTTCAAACAGGTATGTACATCACATTGAGATCTCTCGTTCATTGATTCAATAGAATAGAGAATCACGAGTTCGGATGCAAATGTCAAACGACTACAACTGAATCGGTTCTTCGATGATCACTGCACGTGTTGCAATTCATTGTGGCTCAGAAGATGGGGGGTGGAACTAAAACACCAAAGCAATATTACGGCAGCAGGTTTTTTAAAGCTAGAACGGGTTGATATGAGAAACCAATTCATCGCACATCGTCAACGGAACGGGAACAACCTCTAGAGTCTGTTTTAAACATGGCGTCGTCTACTCACAACATGATTGTCTCATGTCTGCTGAAACCGAGAAGCAGGTGATAACAACAGTGGAGTACATTCTCGCTGTATTCAGAAAAGTGTCTCTCCTGGAAGAAACTCTTGGTTACAAAACTACAATCCCTCGGACAGTTTGAGGTTAAGATACAAATCTCTAATGAAGGAAGAGGGGAACGGCGCCCACCTCATCCCCCTTATCAGCAAATTGCTACAAAAAGTTTTTTTTATTTTAAGTAAAACTACACAAAATGGGTAAATAACACACAAGTCAACGAAACGTGACGCACAAAGCAGCAAAATCCGACAAAAGCAAAGCTTGGATCAACTCAAGGTTCAATCGCGTGACTCGCACGGTTTCTGCAGGAAGAGGATTTGAGGATCCACATGAATCTCAAGAGGAACTCCACGGGAAATGCGTAATGCAGGAAAAAACAGCTTTGCACAAATCAAAAGTCCACAGAAGGAAACTAAATTCTACCAGCCTCTATATATTTTTTTTTTACTCCAGAGAAGGAAGGTGGCTTTTTTTTAACAAACATAAGCCCAACCTTTTGGCAGCTAAGCTCACTGTCTCATTTTGGCCTGATTTTTTTTTTTTTATATAAAAAAATAAAATATAACAAATCCTTTCCTGTGGGTTTCTTGAGCCCTCTGGTGTCCAGAAGGATTTCATATGCTGGTAGTTTAAACTACATTCATGCTTGTGCTGCAGCTGTTTATCTGAAGGTGATTGGTTATAGGCACTGATTCAGGTTATTCATTCACATTTTATTGACCTCCCTTCTGTCATCCAAATCAGTACTGGTGGCATTTCCACTTTCAAGTGGCTATTTAATCCAAACAAGAACCCAAAATCTTATTTATGGGGTGTTTGATAATTTTGACATTATTATGGATGTTTTTTTTTCTTCAATTATCTTTGGATTTACAGGTTTTGGTCACTGCTCGTGTTTCATACTTTGCGTGGCTATGTAATATGACCACCGCCACTCTGTACGGCTGTATTGCAAGTGAACAAAATCTAAAAATGTGAAAAGGACACTGGGTTCCCGACTACATTACATGCATGGGCATTGAAAAGTCCTCAAGCCACATTTCTCGTGCCTCGAGTTTAAACACTGGATTCTAACAGACCTGGTCTCTCCCCGCCAGACGCAGAAACTCGTATTTTCTCATCCTTAGCCACCTTCCTTTTCTACTCCTTACCTGTGGTGGATTGATTGCCACGGCCGCCTGGAAGCCTCAAACCTCCATCATCCTTTCCCCCCCCCCTCTCTCGTTTGGTTTCTTTCGCCTCAAGCAGGGCTTGGTGTGATGAATGGGGACAGTTCCACAACCCCCCCCCGCCCCCTACCGAGGATTCACTCGACGCAAAGCATCAAAGCAACTTCCAATCTAAGCTTACACAGTGTTTAAAAGAAAAGGAAAAAAAAAAAAAAAGACATCTGGTCACGAAACACAGTGGACACTGTTCGTCAACAACCTCTGCTCTCAAAAGATTAAAAAATAGGAAAAGCCTTCACTGAAACACAAATGACACGGAGTTGAATATTCAATGCTGGTCATGTCGGATAGTTTCGATGACTTTTTTGCAATTTTGTGCTCTGTGATAAGAAAGGTACTTCAGAGAAGAATAGCTGTCCCATGATGGTCGCGATATCAATGGGGTTCGCGTGTCGTGTCGTGCCTTGAAAAGAACAAAAAAAAACAGTCTGAAATCCCCATGCCGCTCCACCACTAACGCGTGGTCAGAAACCGCCCCATTAAAGACCTCGTTCCCAAGGCGAGGCATTTCAATTCAAGGCTCTTAAGCACAGAAACACGTGTTTTTACTTCCTCTCTGAGAGGGTATGTCGTCGTCTGCTGCTGCTTCCGTCAGAGGCTGCTGAGGTTCTTTCGGGATGATTGTTGGTGCCTCTCTCCTCCCATGATTAACCTAATTCAGAACAGTCCAGGACATCATTCAGGTTGAGCAACCGACGGACTTTTACAATGAGGATCTTGGGTTGCCCGGTGGAGTTCTGTCACCACAACCCCTGCAGGTACGAGCAGGGGGGGGGGAGGGGCGGGAAAAATAATTTCTTCCAATTACAGCCGGAAAGCTTCAATCCTCACCTGAAGACAACTTTAAAGACTTTCCTCGCGGCTGTGGGGTGAAGGGTGTTTGTCGGATTATTTGGTTGGGAGTTGAGCCTCATTCGGATTCCCAAGGAGACCGGTGTGGTCTCCCCTCTCGTTTCCCTCGGCAGCTTGACCGCACGCCGCCCATCTTCTCGACTTCCCTCCTCCCTTTCCACGGGCATCGGGCCCCCCCCGCCTCTCGCTTGTTCACTCGGCCACGCTCGCACCTCCCTGCCCGGCTGATCACGCTCTCCTCCTTCTTCTACCCTCGTTATTTTCTCTCGCTGGTCATTGGTTTGGTTTCGCTATCCCGTCGCTTTCACTCGGTGGTGCTTCGGATGTAGCAGAGGAAAACAGGTATCCATTTTATGTTTTTATTATTTCCCAGATTAAAAAGCTGACGAACTAAGCTCAGCTCAAGCCTAGCCCCCTTTTTCAAAAGACCTGCAAGACACAAAACCAGGTTTATAACATTTGTTGAAACATGAACAAGGACTGTAAAGTAAAAAATAACTTGCAGAATTTGCCACCCCAGCTTTTATCATTACTTTAAACACCAACTAATGTGATTTGGATACAATAAGAAATTATGGAATGTGGGGGAAAAAAGACGGTAAGAGGGAGGGACAATATTGGCACATATTGATAGGTTGATACGAAATATGGAAATAAACATGTCAGGACAAGAAATGATAAGAAAACACTTTACCTACACTTCTGTGTTGTTAAAGTGTCCAAAACAGATTATACTAATAGGTAATATTGGTATATATAATTGTCAAGATGACAGGTCGTTAAGAAGACACTCCTTCGTTTAGATCCTATTAATAATATTGGTATCTGCAATGACTGCTCTGCATCGTTCAAGGAGCCAATTCACAAATATCGCTAGATGTGAATTTTTTTTTTTTTTTAAACTTGGGTTATATATAGTATATTTCTGAAATTTCCCTAATTAATGTGCAATATTACATTTTAAAAGCTTTTTTGCTGCCTGAGATTCTCTATAATATGTTAAATCCACTACAGGAGACACTTGATATGTGCTGCAATTAGATTGAAGAAATGTATGCATATATATTAGTATTGGCCAGAATGAGTTGTCCTAAGGCATGGCTGACCTGACTTTTACGTCTATAAAACATTCCAAAAAGCAAAAGCTTGTGTTTCATAAGAATAAATATTACAATAGAAAATGCAGAATAATAAAGGTAATAAAAAATAGTATCTGTCTTTAAAGTTTATTTAGAGCTTTGTTTGTGACTTTTTTGAATTATACTTACAATTTGGTAATTGTGTTAACCTACAACAGCAATTGTGTGATCAGATCCTTTTTTAGGTGCAACTTGCGATTGTGACTTGTAAAGTTTTCTTTAATTGAGAACACATGATCGCAGCCAAAGGCCACGGTTGAAGTACTCACACACTAGTACTGTGACAGGCCAGTCACTCCACCGTGTTGGTATGCCCGTTCACCCTGGTAGGTCGAGTCCTGGGACAAAGCCACGTCGATTTGGGACTTGAACTCATCTCCCAGGTAGCTGTCCTGGAGAGTCAGAGCACAGAAACATCTTCAGTCACATGTCCTTGAGGACACCCGCTTGAGACATTTCTGGAGATATTTTTGTCATTCATAGCCCATCATTGGCCACAAATTCACATGGCGGTTGTAAAATAAGCCTAGCAAAACTCAGAAATACATGATAATAATTAAATATAAGATAATATTGATAAAACATGATCAGATACATGTGCACTTTGATTCAAAATAAGAAGACAATGTACATTTAAAACTATAAAAAGGAGTGACCGCTGCAAATGTTTAAAAGAAGGATTATTGATGTTGAGTGCTTTAGTTAATATGAGAATTAGGGATTCAAAAACTGTAAGAAAAAAAAAAGTCAGAATATTTGCAAAGTAAACATTAAAAACAGAGCAAACCAGTTGTGTAACTATTATGTTTTCTTCTATTGAATGTAGGCCAATTCAATAAATTATAATGTACATTTTACATGTTATACATATATACACAATGTATCACATAAATTATATGATAGAGTGATTGTGTAAAAGGAGCAACACGGAACAAAACTAGACAGATGGTTATTGATTGACATTGAGATTTTCACAGGAGGCATCAACCATGAATAGGGTACACCTTCATGTTACCTGGGACAGCTCTGGCTGGGAGAGACCAGGCTGGCTCATCTGAGAAGGCTGGCTCATAGAGATGTATCCCTGAGTCAGCGGCCCCTGCGAGAAGGACTGGGAGGCCCCGTCCTGGCTGACTTGGCTGCTTGGTCCGTTGCCCTGACTGGGACCCTGGTTCGCAGACCCGCGGGCCCTCTGTCGCCCGCCGCGCCCGGGCTTACCCTTCATGGCTCCGCGACCTCAAAGAAGCAGAGTCAAAGGTATAAAACAGCTGATAAGCAACCATCAGGTGATTGTCTGCGGACGTGGTGGGGTCAGTGGGGTAACTGGGTTGCTCCACACCTGCAGCAGGCCCGTTGGTCTGGCCGAGGTAGCTCGGCGGAGGCATCGGTGGCATCACCAGGTTGAAGGGAATGGGGAGATTCATAGCTGCCATGTGACCGGGGCCCGCCCCGATCATTCCGATCTGGTCATGAGTCTGAAAGTACATGTTGGACGGACGTCCTGCTGGAAGACAACCGGCGGATAAATGCAAAAAAAAAAAAAAAAATTAGGTAAGAAGCTAACTAGCAACAGGTCAACAAAATGTCAATACAAATATTCAATCATTTATCAAATATGTAATTATAACCTTTAACTATTAAAATACTATAAGATTTAAGAAGATTTGATCAATGCCATGGAAATCAATCCATTTTTTTTTTATAGTATGGATGCAACAGATGAAGTTGGGCAATTTCAACCTAACTTATTTTGATGCTCGACTTGCGCTTGTACCAGTATTGTTTGTGGTTGTCATAGTAACGTGCGTCACCTCCCATCAGGGTGTTGTTGTTCCTGCTTGACTTTCACTAAAACGGCTGCTGCTAAACACACAGCTTTGTGTAGTTCATGTATCGTTCTCCTCTTAAAACAGAGATTCCCGAGTTGTGTGTGCGGCCGCCGGCCCTCGGAGCTTCGATCAAAATCTATTATTTGTCGTTGAATGATGGATTCTCTTAATACGCTAATCAGGTCAGCCCTACTGAAAACCAAAACATATTTAATGCGAATACTTGATATGATCCAATTTTCTACAAAAAGGGATGCAAAAAAAAATAAAATTGAAATGGACGTTAATCATAACACAAACCTCTGCTTAAAATAACTAGTTATACAACACAGCAGTTTAAAAAATAAATAAATAAATAATCACCGGCATTGCTGCGGTCGTAGGCTGAGCCAGGGATGAGGGCCTCGCGGGCATCGTACATTGCGGTGCTCATAAAACGACCCCCCTGAAAAATAAATTATATATAAAAAACACAGACATTTTTCTTGTTTAGTTGCAATCATATACCGTACATAGATTTACTTTGGGGTAACGGAATTCTCATCTTTGTGACAATCTGGAACAGGAGGGTTTACTCACAGGGTTGATGGTGTTGACCAGCTTGCGGGGTTTGCTGAACTGCATCAGGCTCTCCCTCAGGTTGTTGAGGGGCCCCTCCACGAGGACCTTCTGCTCCTTGTAGTTGTTGAGCAGGTTGTTCCACAGCGGCTGCTTGGACAGGGCCTTGGGGTTCCCCACAATGATCACACCATACCTTCATACACGACAAGACGGCTATGAGAATCCAGCCTTTCACATCATTCCGATGGCAGCTTCCTTATGAACCGTAAATTACCGAATAATAGACTTGTTTCAATTCCCCTTTAAACGTTGGTTACAGGTCTATATTTTGATAAATAACCACTGGTTCCAAATAAGCAGTCTACTTTTTTTACGTAAAGAAAAAAAATAAAATAAAAATCAACATGAAATTCAAACTTTCTGTTGTAAAATATGCAGAGAGCAACTCAGAAGAAGCAGCTGGGAGAGGTGATTTTACAGATTGGATCTTATGTATGCGACTGGTTAGCATGATTAACTATTCACTTCTTCGGGGAATCCCATTTTATCCCCTGCGAGGACTGTTGCGGCTCTGAGGTTCTTACTTGGCTCTCGTCAGCGCCACGTTGAGGCGACGAGGGTCGTTCAAGAAGCCGATGCCCTGGTGTTCATTAGCACGCACACAAGACAGGATGATGAAGTCCTTCTCTCTGCCCTGGAAGGCGTCCACACTGGCAATTTCCACCTGCTACATTACGGACAGAAGAGGAAATTCAGATGATGATGATACCTCAATAACTTTGAAGTTGAATGAAAAAAAAATCATCATTTCCGCTTCTCTAGTCACTCAGATCTTTTCTAAGGGAAAGGAAATAGCCACTGCCAAGAACGCCAACTTCTCCACTTTTGTTTATTTCCTACCTGATAGAGTTTGGTGTGCAGGGAGCCGCTGAACTGCATGTACTGGACCAGGTAGGAGCGCTGACCCTCGTACGGGGTGATGATGCCAATCTGGTCGGGTTTGGCTCCGGCCTTCAGCAGCCTGGTGGTGATTTTCTCCACATTGGCAGCCTCAGTCCTGAAAACACAGCGGCATCGGTTTAAATATGTTCAAACACACACACATCGGGAAAGGTAATTCTAGCTTAAGTTACTGTAGCAAAAGATACTCGTTTAAATGGAATACTCAACAGAGACTCAAAAGTATGTGAACCTTATAAAAACCAAAAATATCACGGGAAATACGTCACGCTCATCTCAGTGAGGGTTGGTGCTGATTTGGCTTCTCCATCAGCCAAAATATCAATATCATAAAAACACCAGTCTAGATTGTTAGAAAGTGATCAGTTTTATTAATACAGACTTATTGAACAAAATAATAATGAAAGCGATGAGGCCACTTATAATTGCAATCTAATTCAGACAAGTGAGACACCAATTGCTGCCCTGTAGATGTCGCAATTTAGATTATAAAGTGCTTCAAGGCAATAAGCCATTTTCAATGCAATTGCATTCCTATTGATTCAGTGCTTCAGAAATCATTGTGTTAACCAAACACTGTATTAAAAGTGAGACTTTATTTCTTTTTTATTGATTTAATTGATTGATCCCTATTTACAGTGCTTTAAATCAGCCAATCAGAGGCTCATTTAAATTAAGGAGAGACAAAACAATATGGGAGGAGACAGTAAAACTATATTGACATGATTTTAGTACTAAAATCCCAAACATGTCTTGTTAGGATTTTGAACCTTTGAATACAGAAAAACTCTGTAATTTGGGTCAATTATGTTGAAACAAAAATACCCTTAAATAGGAGACTTGATGTTAAACTATGCTTATCTATCAGTATGTGGTTCAGTGATAAATCATGTTTGTTCTTAATGATGTACATTTTGTGTCGGTTTCTTGTCATTTAAAAGTCCATTTGTATCATTTATTTTTACAAAAATAAAAATCATAATTTTGTGTGATTTTTGGACATGAACTGTATAATGGTGTAACTGAAAAAGAACAATGAATTTATAAATATATAATAAGAATATTATTATATAATATAATATTATAAAAATAAAACCTTTTTTAAGAAGAATTAATTAGTCTATTTAGCCAACCACGTTGGCACACTTCATAAAAGTGGCACAGCATGAGAAGTTACCTGTTAAGGTAGGAGGTTCCGGAGCTGGCAATCTCCTCCTGGCCTTGGGTCACGTAGAAGAACATGGGTTTGTCTGGCTGTGGCCACTGGAAGTCAAAGCCCTTCTTGATGCGGTCAGCTGGGGAGAAAAGGAACATTATAGTCGTTGCTATTTAACTTCTTTTTAACATAGCAATGTTCTAGCCACAGTCAGTCCTGACAAACCTGCAGTGACGCCATTCTGCAGGGAGCCCTCATAGAAGATGTTCGAGGGGAAGGCGCTGAGAGCCGGGTGCATACGGTACTGGACCTGTAGACGGATCGGCCGGATCCCCAGAACCACCAGGCGTTCAAACAGGGACTGTGACAGACCTGCTTTGGCCGCCTTCTTGCACATCACCACGGGACCCAACTGGCAGTGGTCACCCACCAGGATGAGCTGAGGGGAGGAAGATGATGCAAACAAGTAAGACGACCGGGTTGATTTAACAGCATGTGAAGGAAGTTTCTGGATATTCACCACTAAATGTATGGCTAGCCATAATCTTCATACTTCAATTTAAGAATAAATTCTGGTAAATGCTGCCAGTAGCTGTTGTATGTATGACATGATAATGGGTTCAAATTGAAACTAGGCAAAATTTAACACTTACTAGATCTGTCCAGCTGTAGGGAAGGTGATGAGTTGTTATGGCTGCAGCTGTGTGTGTGTGTGTGTGTGTGTGTGTGTACGTACCTGCTTGGCTCCCAGCACCACCGGGACCATGCACTCGGGCTCGGTGGCTTGAGTGCTCTCATCAATCAGGATGGAACGGAACTGCATCTTGGCCAGCCGAGGGTCTCCAGCACCGACGCAGGTGCAGCAGATCACGTCAGCATTCTGGACAACAACGACATGGTTTACAATGGCCCATACCTCAGTGTGGATTTGTTTCTATACTGAGCTTACTAATTCAGATATGTACGCTTTACTACACAAACATCAAAACAGAAGAAAACAAAATCAAGATTAACAAACAAAATGCCATCTAGTTATCATGATAGTTTGTATAGTGATGATCATAGCTCTCCATCCTAATCCATTTTGCCTGCTTGGCTGAAATTATGTAGCAAAGAAATTTTTTCAATTTTACCAGAACAGGATATCTTTTATATTCCAAAAAAAAAAAAAAAAAAAAAAAAAAGGTAAGTTTGAGCTATTTTTGGCGCTTTGAGGCTCCTCCTCACCATGAGCAGCTCCCTCTCTGCGGTGCGTTTTAAGGCTCTGTAACGCTTCTCATCTGCAGACGACAGCTCGCCGGTCTCATCCTTCAGCTGCTGTAGTTTCTGAAGCTCTGGCATGCTGCACGGAAAAGACACACATCGGGGGGGGGGGGGGACCACAGGAATTGGATGCTTATCTGTGATCTACCTGCAACGAGTTTAAATATATGAAGTTGCCCAACATGCCACTAACCTGTCCATGTTACTGATCTGGTTGTGCAGTGCCAGGAAGGACACGGGTGACTCGATGGCCTCCCGGCTCTTGGCACACAGCCTGACGACCTTCAGCCCGGTCTTGTCGATCTTCTCGGTCAACTGGTCCACAGCAATGTTACTGGGAGCACACACCAGTACTGGCCTGCAGCACAGCGCGCACAATTTGTTCAGAATGGTGCAATGAGAAATTATTTCTACTGTTACATATTGTTTTTTTTTTTTATCCAACTACTGCAGAAGTTTAAGAGTAGAAGTACATAGATTTTCTAGCATTGGTTGGTCTCGCTGTTCATGGGGAGTAAATAAAACCCAATCTCTTATAGAACAAATACAACCAATGGTTTCAAATGTCTAAAGCAAACTAATATAATATAATATAATATATATATATATATATATATATATATATATATAATATATATATATACATATATATATATATAGATGAAACTTTGTGTGTAGGGAGCATTTACCTCAGTCCAGAAACTCACTGTCACTCCAAAACGTGTGTGTCACACTAAACTAAACAAAGGATCCTAATAAATCCTATTTAAACTGCTGTCTTGCCACCGGATTGTTTCATTATTTTCACACAGTGCTGTCAGTCATGATATTTATATTATAACAGAATTATTTTATTATCACTATCCCTGTAAAGTATCTCACGGGAACTATAGCTGCCCAAGGTTTGCTATGTTTTTGTTATCAAATTTCTACACTGGAATTTAGCCCAAACAATACATCACCCATATTTGTTTTTATTGTTTGTATGCATATCATATTATTATGGCAACTACTTTTTCAATAATCTGATCTGCATCTGAGTAAATAAGAGCTCATAAAATAATTTACAGTAATTGTAAAATACATTTTTACCGTACCCGTTGCCCTGACGGGACAGGTGGTAGACGATAGTGGCGGAGGTAACGGTTTTCCCTGTGCCGGGAGGACCCTGAATTAGACTGAGAGGCCTCTGCAGCACCGTCTTTACAGCGTAGACCTGATGAAACGAGCAATAAAACACAGGAATAAACAAGTCTGCACTGCTCCCACAGCTGTCAAATTGAGAGAGCATACGTTAACCTGCAGACATTCTACGAGGCAGTGGTTGGCGAGTTCTGACCTGTGAGTGATTAAGGTCAGGAAGGCCCTGGGCAGTGAAACGCTTGGGCAGCTGGCACTTGAAGGTGACATCCTCCACTTCGTGCCCCAGCAGTTTGTGGTAAATGTAGCCAGACACTGAGGTTTCGTCCACCGCGAAGGTTTTCAGGGCGCTCTGCATCCTGCAACGTCACATGCAGAAATTTAAGTCATTGTCACTGTGGGTCATCAAGATGTTTGTTACACCTGGGAGTGGAGCAACACAGCAGGCCCAACATGGGCACATGGACTGTTATAAAAGAAGATTTAGACCTCTGACCTACTGCACCCAGTGGAAATTACAACCACAGACCTACTTGTTGAGGTTGATGATTTATAAAACAGTACCATTACATTTGCTACAAAATCCCAAAAGCTGTAATTACAACTGTATACTGGCAGAAAACTACAATCTGCTGCTTCCTGTTTTGGGAAAGAAAATCGTGGTGACAAAAATGTATTCACGGCAACTTTTATAGAGAAAGGGAGCCAGCCTATAACATCACTCTAAGCAGTTCATCTTCTAAAATGCTGCATTTCCACAATCTGTAGCTGAAAGGATTCCTTTTTATTAAAATGCAGCTGTTTGCATTCGTGGAACTATTACTTAAGACAATTTAGAGACGTGCCAGACACAAATTGACCAGGACTGTCCCAAATCCAAAAAATTCCAGAATGTAATTCCATTGAAACCTTATACATCTACAGCTCCAGTCACAGCTCTGCTCGCTCTGATTATCAGCATCAGACTCAGCAGAGAGGTGTGGTCTGGCAGACACACGGCTAAGCAGTCTGTGGGAGGGTAAATAAACGCATGTTTTAGTAGAGTGCTAGTTATAGACAGGAAGCTGTGTTGAAGAGCAGGAACTTGAAGTTCAAAAGGACCATATTAGTGTTTTAGCTGCAGTATACAGGCTAAATACTGCAGCTAAATATTTGATGGTTTTCAAATTAAACAATATGATGACAAGCCACACAATGACTTCATGGTAAATATCTATTTTTATTTACACTTCTTTGTAAGGTTTACTGGAGGGAAGGCCAGAAAAAGCTATTTTTGTTATTCTGTAATGGGGCTTATAGAAACGTAGAAAGTGTATATTAAATGTATTTTAAAAAAGTGACGTTCCCATCATGTTTTAAATCAAAAAGGATATAAAAAAGTTTAGCATACCTGTCAAAGGAAGTGGATTTCCACACAAAGTCCACCTGGAAGTTGTGGGGGATTTCCACAGGTGCTCCGACACTGCTCCGCAACTCAATAGCGATTTCATCCCCATAGTCTTTGAACACAAGGTGTTAAGTAAATTCAGGTTTGTTCTTCAATTATTTATAATGGGTGGACATGAATGTGGATGATACACATGGGGCTGCTTATGGTGAAAAGGATACTGTCCGGGACTTTGATGACATGGCCGATGCCTTTCCACATCGGGGCCAGGTCCCCCTTGTACCGCAGGCAAATCTCATCACCCTGCATCAGCCGCATATCTATGATTGGTCAAACAACACAAGTTAGGATACAGGTTATACTGGAAATGACCCACAAATAGACTAAGAATGATGGGGTTTGATGATGAGCCGATGATACAGTATGGTGCATTGACAGAACAGCACAAAACCCCACTACAAAATGGGAGCCAAGTACAAAACCAAGCACACATGCCACCAAACGATGAAAGGTGGGAGGAGGTTGCGTGCAATTCTGAAGCCTGGAGGGGCATGGAGAGGGGTTCTATCTGCACCACAGAACCACTGGGAGGAAGTGAAGCTTAGAGTAT
Source organism: Eupleurogrammus muticus (assembly GCA_036785175.1). Taxonomy (NCBI): domain Eukaryota; kingdom Metazoa; phylum Chordata; class Actinopteri; order Scombriformes; family Trichiuridae; genus Eupleurogrammus; species Eupleurogrammus muticus. The sequence continues at coordinate 2,240,120 of JAYKQN010000006.1, forward strand.
TACCACCTGAGTCCGTCTTGGGCAGAGTGAAATAGGCAATCCTCTTTTTATTCAGCCCCAGGTCCCACCTGACTGTTATATTGTCTTGAGTCTGCAAAAGAAAAATATATATACATATAAGAATGCATTACACCTATTACACATAAAACTAATTTATAGAGCAGTCTGGACCACAGCTGCATGAAGAAAGAAGCGCCGTGAGCGTGAAACCATGATGATGATGTGGATTTGTAAACAGGTTTATTTCTAAGACATGGTGTTCAGGTACCTGGGACTCCTTTAGCTTCTTATCATAGTCAGCCTCCAGTTTGACCAAAGGGCCAAAGATGTTTTGGTACTGATAGGCGTCCTCGTAGCGCAGCAGCACATGCTGGGGTTCCTCATCAACACCGGGTTTCTCCAGGTCTTCCAAGGTGGCACTGGGGTTGTCCTGGAAGGAAACACCGGGACAGCGTCAGTTAAGTTTCACCACATGGCATCTGGCAGATTTCCTTTTAAAACTGTTGCGCCACAGGTGGATACCAATCCTCTGCAAGAGACTGTCACCTCCAGCCCTTAAAACTACACTGTTCACTTGACATAACACAATTAGATTAATTTTGCAATTTTGCGCAATTTCAATTTGCATGTCAGACCTTCTCAAATAGAGTTGAAATTATTTATTTGCCATTTTTCTTCACATGATTTCTCAAAGAGCAATTTTCGATTGGGGAACAGAAGCACATAATGTGCAAAATTTGCAGCAAGGTAATATCTGTGACTTTTGGCAACACCACAAATATGCTTAATGATCTCAAACAAAAGCACTATGTCATCGTTTAAATAATTGTGATTTAATTATTGGCAAAAATAATCATGATAATGTTTTCTTCAACAGCCCAACATTATGGTGACAATATGGCTTCTAAAAAGCAACACTGAAGGATAAATACCCTCCAGATTTCAGGTGCATACCTTCCAGAGTTCCTCCAACTTGTTGATCTGCTGGGCGGTGATCTGACGGGCCCGGAGCTGCTCCTGCTCTGAAGGGATCTTCACTAGCCAGGACAGAAAACAGCGGTCCTGGATCAGAGGTTGCCACTGGGAACTGTCCCAGTTGATATCCTTCAGGCTACTCTGGCTGGCGCAGGGCTGTCTGCATGGAGATACAAGTTTCACAGTCAGAATCAAAGCTCGTGTTAAGGTTGTGTGTGTTGTTTTGGAGTAGATTAATAATGTTAACATTTTAAGTGACTCCCTGCCTTAAAAACGATTTCTCGCAATCTATAATTACTTGTGAAAATCAAGGGTTAAATTAATTGTGACAGAGCAGGAAGTCACATTCTCAAAACACTGGCTGAATTTTTATGACGTTAGCAGAAGGAGCCAAAGCCACAGCTGCAAGCTTCATACCCAACCACAATTTACTATGTGGTCGGATTGAAACCTAAGCATCTAACAGGAAGTAAACTCAATCATGAACTTCCTGTTCCTAATCATAAATTTGCATATTTTGTGTTCAGTTGTGTGTACAAGGCCTCGGTTGACACCTACCTGCAGAGTAGCACCACCACAGAATCAGCCTTGGCCGGAATGAAGCCCAACAGGAAAACATTGCGACAGCCACAGTTGTAACACTCCAGTACTGTCTCCATCAGTGGTCCATCCTTATGCAGTGTCACCTCTTTGCATTTGGCCCTCACCAAGTGGTTTACAATATGGCTGGAAGTCAGAGGGCAGAGGTAAAGAACAGTTAAGATAATCTGAAATACCCAACTTCTGTAGCATTTATTATGGTAGCACTATTGCAGAAGATTCATGCAAATTTGTGGTTCGTGGATGACCACCTTTAGGTGATGAATTTTTTTTTTAAGTATATTGGGCTGTGTGAGGTTTTTCATTTTGTCAGCCTTGAAAGTTTTACTGTTCTTGTGCTTATATTTGAAGTAATCAAAATTGATTACACACCTGCCAGATGTATTGCCACGTCCATTGCAGAACCACTTCTTGCTGGTATTGCAGTACACCACACATGCTGGATCATGGATACCACAATAGCTGAAAAAAATTAAGATATACATGAAAGATATTATATATTATCCATAAACAGCATCTGAATTGCTGCACTATGTAGTCAAAAATACTATGAGGCAAGGTGAATGAATTATATATGTTCCACACAATATCACATTTTATTCTTCCATGCCAAATTTCTAAGTCAGTCAGTCAGATTTTCATGTTCAATACCTTACAAAGAAAAAATTGCTCCATCACGCTATGGTTCAGCAGGCCAATCTTATTCTTTACTTAAAAAAAAAAACGTTTTCTTTACTTCAGAAACAAACTTCAAAAGTAATGTATGCCTACAAAACCCAACTTTGAACCTTCCATTTACAGACAGACTCTCCCAAACATGCTTATAAACTCTGTGCAAGACAAAAGAGCAAATCCCAAGGCTGGGAGACAATCACATTTTTAATGCACTAATAAAGTTTGATCTGTAGTTGTATAAAGGCCAGCTCACATCAATGATTTGCAACAGGACTGGATGCAACTCGTAATATAATACCTGATGCATCAACGCAAACATTCAAAAACTGGGCCATTCACATCAAAGCAATGCAACACACAGACACAGCTGACTATTTCCATAACACTAAGGGACAGCCTGCTACTTATGGTTTACGATACTGTATTAAGTGTATTAGCTGCTTTCTATTAATATTCACCTGGCTATAGAAAAGGAAGAAATGGGTGACAGTGTTTGCAGTATCACACTTCAATAAATGGCAGACACAATTTGGGAAACCGACCCATCTTTGGCTAATGCAGTGGCAGTGACAGAGTGCCCTAGCTGATCTTAGTAAAGTTGTAAAAGGTGGGTATATAGTAGCTAGTATCAATTTCACTCAGCTATTTACCCAGCAATTCCATCTTCTGGAGGAGTTAGTATGTCGATTAACTAAAAGACGAAACTTCAGAGACCATATTCTTCTAGACAGAGACTGATTTCATTAAAAATTGCATGTAAAAATGTCACTACAGCAAATACTGTGGAAGATAAAGCACAAAGCAAACTTTCCAGAGGAAACACTATTACATTTTATCTTCTGAAATATTTTATACAGCTGTGATGGAGCTCAGGGCAGCTGCATTACTGCTTTACACCAAACAAATTCACTGTATGTGTAACAGCTATAAGTCCATAGAAGATTTATTATCATCAGATCCTGACTGATTCTGTCAACATGTCTGTCAGTTTGGGGGTTCCTGCAGGTATGAAAAGATTTGTTTGCTTTAAAACAATGTCAACTAGACAAGCTGAGGTGCAGGAGATACCATCAGCTGGACTGAGTCAGGCTGAGATAAACCAGTTTATGTCGCTGCAATTTCTCCCTGCAATCATTCTGGCGATGTAAGATGTGGGCCAAAATCTACAGCGTCTGTTACTTGTTTATGTTTCCTCTGACAACTTCCTCATAGGGGCTGTGGTGAAAGTAACGTTATGTAAGAAGTACAAGACTGTAATGTGGGTGAATCTTTGTATTATTATTATTTTGAATAGAATATTGTAATTATCACAAAAATCATGTTGTGGGTGAGCCTCCTCCTGTAGCTTCAGTCATTTCCTCTGATCTACACATGTTGCTCCCTGTCAGTGTACCTGCAAGCGTGCACAGGCAGATCTTTGGTGTAGTAGGTGTCCTCTTCATCCTCCTCGAAGTTGAGCTCGGCCAACAGCTGACTGGCTTTGGCCACAGAGTCATCCACTCCGCCGTTGTGAAGTCCCTCATCAGGACCGTTTACCTGCAGCACAACACGAGCTTTAGCACAAACACAGCGTGAATACTGTATGCTACTAGCAGCTAGCAGGTGGGGGGGGGGGCACCGGGTGGAATAGTCTAGTAGTTAGACGTTTATGTTGCTAAAGCTTATAAATCGCATATTTAAACGTTAAAGTTACAATGGTGAGCCCGTGCTTCTTCGTTAAGTTTTAAAAACAAACATGCTAAGGCAACTAACGTTACTTCGGGAGTTGTTAGCATGTAGCTAGCAACAAGCTAACGCGAAGCTAAGCGACGCTAGATCCAAAGCTAACTCGGCTAGCCGCCGCCAGTAAACCGCGCTTTGCAGCGGGCTCCGGAGAGAGGGAGGGCTGCAGACCTGTCCGTCCAGCTGGCTCTGGGTCTGGCCTTGGGTTTGCGTCTGGCTGGGCAGGGTGAAGTCGGTGAAGTCGTACTCGGAGCCCTGTGTGTCCGCTCCGAGCAGCTCCGCTTCCTCGGTATCCAGGAAGGTGAGGGTCTGGGAGCTCGGCCCGTACGCCTCCACACTCATCTCGACTCAACTTTCGCTTTACTGGGCTGGTTTTCCGGTATTCGTCCTACGGATGGCTCTGAATCCACACGGTACGTATTTATCGAGGTCTGCTTTAGAAAGCGACGCCGAGAGTCTGAATTTGAACCCAAACAACAACAAAAAAAATGGTACCGAACAGAACCTCGGGAAAGCTCCAGCAGGTCCAACGGTGACGGACTTCCAAGCGCCACTCGGCGTATGACGTGTTACGCACGACGTGTGACGTATGACGCTGTGACGCAGGGACGTAAACAGCGGAAGGAGCTCTCACTCTGAGCTTATTTCCAGGTATCGAAACCATAACCAGGGCGACACGGTGGAGCAGTGGGTAGCACTGTTGCCTCACAGCAAGAAGGTCGCAGGTTCAAGACCGCTTTGGGGCCTGGGTCTGGGACCTTTCTGTGTGGAGTTTGCATGTTCTCCCCGTGTCTGCGTGGGTTTTCACCGGGTACTCCGGCTTCCTCCCACAATACAAAACATGCTCAGGTTAATTGGCAAATCTAAATTGCCCATAGGTGTGAGTGTGTGTGTGAATGGTGTGTGTGCCCCACGATTGGCTGGCGACCATCTGGGGTGTATCCCCCTGCCTCTCGCCATAAATGCGCTGGGATAGGCTCCAGCCTATCCCAGCGCAGACCCCTGCGACCCCGAAAGGGAATGAGCGGGATAGAAAATGGATGGATGAAACCATAACCAGTAGTGAAAAGTCGACTATTATGACTAAAAACGTTTTAGTAACGTGTAGTTTACTTGTGCACTTATATTTTATGCTAATTAAATAAGTATATATATATATACTACTTTGTACTACACGTTTCATTGACGTTTCATTGACTTTTCAGATCAATATTTAACATGTGCAATTGAATGGATGGATAGATAGATGGATTTTATTTGTCCCGACGAGTAATTAGGTTGTGAAGACAATTTTAATTTTTATAGCCCAAAGTCGAAAATCACACATTCACCGAACTAAAAAAAAAAAGAGGAAGAAACCTCAGGAAGAATAACAGTAGGGGAATCTCTCTTCCAGGATAGACAGGCGTGCAATAGATGAGTGTGTGCACAGAATGGAAACATTACATTTAAACAGAAAAGGGTGTATATGACGCTAAATAGTATAACAGAAATATATTGAATCGAGGTGTATGTAACACAGCTTCGAGGTGATCCAGGACAGTAACAACCTTGCAGTGGTTGTACTGCAGCATGGTCTGTGGATGAGAAAACACAGGGTGGGACTCCAGGAACAGAACAGATTCTAAAAGTTCATCAGCCGGTCATGAGTGCTCTACAGATGGAAGAATGAAAGAGAAGTTCAGAGTATCTGATGAGCTCTCAGCAGTCTACACCTATTGAAGCATAGCAATATTCTAGACCGGCAAGGACCAGCATTAACTATGAGCTTCATCAAAAAAGAAAAGTTTTTAATCTGTTCTTAAATGTAGGAAGAATGTCTGTCCCCCGGGACCAAAACTAGAAGACATTTGCACAGGAGAGTATTAGATTAGATTAGATTAGATTAGATTAGATTAGATTAGATAGCTCCTTTATTGTCCCACAGTGGGGAAATTCACAGTGCTACAGCAGCATTGAAAGAAGTTACAAACAAATTAAATTAAAATAAAAACAATAAAAAGTAAACACAAACAGTGAGCCGACTGAGTGTGACTGATATAGATATATACAGTATATTTACAGTCTATACAGTATATGTAAATATAAATATAAGTGTATTGCACTGTTTGGCTATATACACAATGGCTATATACAGAGGTCTATGTACACAATGTCCGTTTTTTCCTGTTAGGGGGGGGATATACTGAGAGCTGTTCTTGTTGTACAGTCTGACAGCTGCAGGAAGGAAGGACTTCCGATATCGCTCCCTCAGACACTTTGGATGGATTAGTCTGTTGCTGAGGGAGCTCGTCAGTCCAGACAGTGTGTCCTGCATGGGGTGGAGGTAGTTGAAGGCTCTGCCTCCCATTTTAATTGTCATAACAACAGTCCAGTACATTTACATACAATAAAAATAAAGGCATAAAATACAGAGGTAGAAAAAATAGGGATAAAATGGAAAGGAACAAGGTCACTTAAAAAAACAAGTTGGTAGGTAAACTGCAGCAGCAAGATGATCGTAATAATACTGGTGGTAAAAGTATAGTAATTATAAAGTATTATAGTTAAATAACAGAATAGTAATAGCATAGAAAAAGCAGTGTAACATGTGTAAATATGTGGTATGTTTTGCTTTTATTGATAATCAATTAAGATCTTTCTCATCTTGACACTAAACCAGCTTTTTCTCTTCTTCTGTCATACAGTCTTTAATCTTGCAAGACACAGAATAAACTCAAACTGTCAATGCAGTCACGATTCCTTTTAAATCTCCAAAAAGCTATGCTTAAGCAGCGATCAGTGATATATGCATTTTGACAAAAAGAAAGACAAAAACAACTCTTTTAACTCTCTTTATTTCAAAGCCTTTCCTTTCACAAAGCCAAGATTACTTATTGTAACGGTGCTTTGTTAATGTTAAGAACAGGAGAAGACACCTTTCAGTTGATTCTCCCAAAACAGAAGAAGAAGAAGCAATAAATCACAGAGCCATAATGACATCGTACAATAGAGCACATGCAGAGATAAAACAAAAAAAAGTTGTTTTGAGGTAGCCACACATCTGACTGGACAGCATCAGTATATATCTTTGAACTGACCCACTGGGCATTTTAAGGCCTTTTCATGAAACACATAAACAACAGCAAGGCACAGGAGACAGTCCAGGTTAGAGGTCCCCTCATATGTAAACCAGACATGTATGGAGGCTTTCACATTTGTTAGCAGACAATTTAGGGGTGGCCCCTTCACAGCCCCAGTCAGTCACAATGCAACACACAGAACCTGCAAACTCTAAGCTAACACCTGCCACCAATCATTAATTTATACGAAAACCTTCAATCACAGAACCAGGATGTAAGATAAAGGCTAGAGGTTTAGGTCTGGGAAGGAGTACAATTCTATTCTGACCAGGATGCTATTTTGTGGTTAAAACTATGATACTGAACAGCAATTAAAACACACACACAGATAAAAATAGAGGATCATTTGTCCAAACTCACACACACACAAACTTGAAAAAACAAAACAAAACATGCAATTTAACAAGGAAAGGTTCCTGCTGCCGAGCTACACAGTGTTCAGTTGGTTTCCTAAGACTAGCTAATCATCCAGATCCAAGCATGGTCTGTCCTCTTGACTTAACAGTCGAAGAAACGCTGGTCTACATAGTGAAACAAAAGAAAAACAGCTTAAAAAAAGAGTCAGAAAACAGAGCCTTTACACCCGGCAGTGGCACCTTTAGATGCAGTTAGTTTAACAATCAGAACATGGGATAGCTCAGAAATATAAAGCATAAATCACCTATAAAGTACGTTTCACATACAGAATTACAATTATTAGTGAGGGAAAAAAAGATTAAAGTAGATGACAGTATATTTGCAAAGTCATTTGTGTAACTTAATGCAAATAAAAAATACTAAATGTGAGAATTCACATTGTTAAAAATGCTGTCCAAATCCCAGATTAAGAAAAAAACAGGAAAGTGCTACAGAAATAAAAATGTTGGGCCCATATCTGACTGAAGTGTGTGTAACTTCACCAAATCAAATTCTCAGGGAAAATAAGCAGCTCTATCTGATTTGATGAAGTGACCAACAGAAAGCTTTAATCATGTAATAACGTTTAGGGCTGCACAATTTTTAAAGAGAAAAAAAAAAAAAACACTCAATCGAATCAAAACTCAGATCTTGCAATTATGTCTTAAACTTTTTCAAACTGTAAAGCAGAATAACTTCAGTTTATGTAGGTAAAGCTTTACTAAGCTTCTTCATACACATATGTATAAGCCTTAAACTTAATGTGGTCAATTATACAAAGAAAAGATCGGGCCTGTCTAAATCTGTCTCTTTGGTGTTTGGGAGAGTCTTGCCTAATGCAGCATTATTGCAGTTATTAAGTTCTTTAAAGACAATATGAATAGATATATAATACTACTGTACTATCTTTGTTTTTTTTCTTCAAATAGTTCCAAAAGAAGATCTTCTGTTCAATGCAATCTGAGAATTTCTGCACTTCAAAAAAATATATATATTTTTTTAAAATTGTGCAGCCACAATTATGACAAACCTATAACATGAATTACCTATATTAATGAATCTGGGATCTGTAAAATATCATTGCACAGCCTGGGGCCAGATCTCAGAGGGAGGGATTTATGGTTTTCTGTCAGAATTGGGCCAACAAACTGGGGAAATATGAGCTGGAACCAACCCGTTCCCTGATTTAAACAACCTTTGTAAAAGAAGGCAAATTCACAACTTCTTATAAAGAAAAAGGACTCAAGAAATAATTCAACATCAAATATGAAATGGCACAGTTACGCTATAGAACAGCTAGAAAACCCAATAGAAAACTGAAATTAGCATTAACAGTTTACTGCTAAAAAAAAGTTCTACAGTACATAAACCATGATGTATCATGTACATTACATTATTTATCGACATGCAGGCACAAACACCCCTAAAATGTGTTGACTGCAACATAATGTGACAAAAATGAATGTTACATCAACAAAAATAATAATCTTTGAGGTTTTATGAATAACTTTTGACTGTGAAGCTTGGTAAAAAAGAAAGTTAGGAATGAAACATCATGAAAGTCAAACAACTTTGAACACATTCAACAGTTTTCCCAAATGTGCCTTCTATGATTATGTCAGTAACCCTAACCCTATAAGGTGCAGTAATAGTAGTCACATTTGGGAATATATAGAGTATATAATAAGGATTTCATGTTAAAATTATATGATGAAGATGAGAAATTTCAGACCCTCTGCATTAACTGTATACGAACAAAAGAAGCAGCAATGTTGCTGCTGTGTTTTCTCAGTAATCCTTAATCCCGCTAAAACCCACTGAGTCTCCCAATTTATCTTCACAACACTGGGAGACATCAAAACCTAACTGAATTAGGCCTAGCAAAACAAGAAACACAGATCTAGAGAGACAAACACTGGAAATGTACTACACACTGAAGTTTTCATTATGACCACGTCAAGACAAAAATAAGAAAAAAAGAAGAGGAGGTTTGGCTACTTGTGGTTAAGTGCAAATTCTCTTGTGTGGTGAGGGCTGGAGAGGCTGGTTGGCATCTAGAGGTCACTTAGTGTAAGTGCTGCTGGCAGTGGATCTTCTCCTCAGCCTGATCCAGAAGCTCCAGCATCTCCTGGATGATGGCCTGCAGCGCGCGGCCCAGGTCTTGCCCGCTGTAAGGCTTCCCGAGAGGAGGCACGTGAACAAAGGCAGAGCGGCCACGACTCAGGTACAGCGACGTGTAATAGGTGAAATCACAGAGATACCTGTTGGGCAAAAGAGCACGGCAGCAAATGAAGTCAGAGATTGACAATATGCTATAAAGCTTTTCAATCCAAATAATAGTAGTTCTGTATCAGGAATGAATCTCAATTTTAACAACTGAAAAAACCTACAAACAAATCCTGTGAGGGGTCAAAATAAACGATTAAATCAATAGAGAGGTAATATAATAAAGCAGTTATATCATTTTAAATAAAATTAAAATTACCATATGATACACAGTTTATATAAAACCATTTTATCAGTAAGAATAACTAGTCTTAATGACTAAAAGCTGAAAATTAGTCATGAGATATATATAGTCAGTAAAGAAATCCTGATGTATTTGAGATACAGAGCGTTATTGACATCTGATTTTACAAAGAAATTTGCTATTTATTATGTTTGTTTTCTTTGTTTATATGTTGTTGGTTTGGTGTTTTAACTAAGTGTACAGTTTTATTGTGAAATTTATTTGTTTTATGTTTTTGTTTAAATCAATAAAAACATTAAAAACAAAAAGTCTACTTTGACTTCTCTGTTTAATCTAACTAGTATGTAAGATTGGCTTTGGTGCCCTCCAGTGGTGACATTGAATGAAGACACTTAAAGCTTCTGGCTTCTTCTTTCGAAATCTGCTTAATTCATCATATTGAATAAATTCTAATTAATTCCTGCTTTTATGCATTTTCATTTGTCTCTACCTGTCAATAATCAACTAGCATGCCATCCTCGGATGTGACGATCTGAGTTTAATTGAAAAAAGCAAAAAATATATATTTAATAATAATAATAATAATAATAATAGTTACCTGCCAGCATCTTTGGAGACAGACACAGTTACTCCCAGCCCGGAGGAGGTCACTCGCTTGCAGACTGACTCCATGTCAATAACCGAGTCGATACAGTCTGGGCCGCCCTCAATGCAACACTCAGAATCAGGACAGAAGCTGCGGTTGTCCAGGCCCTTGTAGCCATGATTTCTGCCACACTTCTCCAGCGTGACAGTAGTGGCCATACCTGAGACTCCAACGTGAACTACCAACTGGAAGACAAAGGAATCACAGAAATGTTGTACTGAATGACCTTAAACAGAACTTCAGCACTTTGAATTCCTCTACAGAAGCACAGTGGATGTTTCACTTTCAGATTTTTCTCATTAGGTTGAGTTAGTTGGTGTACGAGTCACAGCTCTTTCTGCTGAAGTTTCTCAGAAGAGGAAGGGATTTCCTTTAATCACAGCTGAAAAACAGCACTTCAACCTGAGAGCCACCAGTTCAGTGTAATTCAGATTACAGGCATAACCATACATTCTCATACTGAACTGAACAACCATCGAAAGCATCCTGACCGGCTGCATCACCGTGTGGGGCGGGAGCTGCACTGACTACAACAGGAAGGCTCTGCAACGCATCGTGAGAACAGCTGAAAGGATAAATGGTGTACCACTCCCCTCCCTGCAAGATCTTTACACCACCCGCCTCAGCCGCAAAGCGATCACAAATGCCACGGGTACAAGTCACCCTGCACACAGTCTGTTCAGCCTCCTGCCCTCTGGAAAGAGGTACAGGGGCCTCCGCTCCCGCACCACCAGACTCACGAACAGCTTCTTCCACCAGGCCGTGAGACTGCTGAACTCTCTCCCCTCCTCCCTCTCACCCCCAGCCCCAGCCAGAAGGAACACCAGGCTGGCAAACCAAGTCTAGGTCACTGGACTGTCTCCCCCACCCACCCACCTAAATTGACACTCTGCACATGCAAAAATTTGCACACACTTGCTGCTGGTATATTTATATATATTGTTATTGCATTAGCCATTACATTACAACAACTACCTCATAATGCACATAGCTGGGACAATCAGTACTGTCTTGTTTTGTCTGTTTTGTTTTGTTGAATTTGTCCTTCCACACCCTACTACTTATGTCATGCCTTCAGGTACTCATGTCTTGTCCTGTCATACGTGTTTGTTTCTAGTTTAGCTTAGTAAGACTAGGCAAAAGTAGCCTTAAGCTACTGCACTTTACCGTTGTAGTTTAGGATTGTCTCGTCTTGCGCACCTGCACTCTGATGTTGTTGTACATGTAAAACACATAGGATAGAGAGAAACAAAATTTCGATTCCTTTGTATGTCAAGTACATGTGAAGAAATTTGCAATAAAATTGACTTTGACTTTGAACATTTTTACAATACCAGCACACATCCAGAAAAGAGATCTGACAATCCTGAAAGTAAATTCATGAGCTGAACTCAGACCACAATCATTTACAAATTAGAGGATTAATCAAACAATTTACAGAGTGAGTATTTACATGACCAGAGTCATGTCTGGATGTGCCAAGAGGAGGGAGAGCGTCAACTGCTTTCTTTGGAGCAGTGAAACATGAAACAGAGGTATTTTCAGGTGACAGCCTCCACCTGCATCATCCTATTCATATTGTGGCGCAATAAAAACTCATTTCAATACAGCATCTCTGATCTCACATTTCTAAGCACACTGGTATAACATAATACCTTATTACTGCCTAAGCCTACTTGGCAATGTTTCAATTCCCATGCTCTCTTACCAGTGGGTGATACTGATTCCACAATGATGGAATCAAACTCTGGACTTTCTGGTACTCTACAGGAAACTCAGATACATGCAGGTCCACTTCACTACCCAGTCCAAGGTTTTTCAGCTCCTGTCAGGACAAACAACAACTTAAATGTTAAAATCTATTTTTTAATGTACATTTTTTTCTCTTTCATCTTACAGTGATGAAGGTGAGCTCTGTTTTATGATGTGGTCCCATGCATTCTATAAGATAGGTGGATTAATTAAGAGGTTTATACAAACATATTACAATCATGCTCAATAAGATATGGCATGTTTTTTGAGCAAATAGTAACAGAAAACAATTCATTAAAGTGAAATGTGAAAGAAGGCCCATTTCCCAAATAATCTAATGTTGAGTTAAAGACAAAAAGTTTCCAGACCAGTTTTAGAACAGTGTAAATGGAAGCCAAGATAGCTTCAAATAAAACCAGAATTGTTTATGTGTCTGGAACATGGAGCACAGAATAGAGCAAATAACTAATGTATACTTTTTTAGAATAATTTTTTTAGAATTTGGTATACTTTCACTACTTACAGGCTTTTTTCCTATTTCTTTGTCAATCACACTTGACTTGTTTTTAAAAAGTACCGTTTGACAAATCTATCATTTAATTCACTTTTTTGAGAAGAAATTCTCTGGTTCCAGGTCATCAAAGTAGTATACCTCTTGTTTATTTTTTCTTCTATAAACCAAATTTCTAATTAAATATTTATCGAGTCAATACAGAAAATAGACTATATGAAAATAATTGTTAGTAGCAGCCCTATGGTCATCAGCTTCATTACACCAATGCCGAAATTGTTCTATGTTAAAAACCAAGAATACTTCATATCCAAGATAAACTAATAATAGATAAATATAATAGTATTCCTAATTGGTGATGAGACAGACATCTCTCACCAGTGCTGTCGTTCTCAAATAACACAAATTTATGGTAAATTTGCGTTATTTGTACTATAGAAACTTAAAACAGCAAAACTTAACATTCTTTTGAAAAAGAAACAGCAGAAATAAAAGGATGAAACAAAAGACGCAATCACACACATTACAAGTAAGACAAATCTGCGTCAAATTCACAGCCAGTGGACCGACACCTCCCCCCATTTAGGACAAGTAGCCCCGGACACTGACCCCCACTTGTATTGAAAAGAGGCTTGTTTGGCCACGTCTGTGACCCCGGCACAAAGCAACCTTTTGTTTGCCTTTAATATCCTTATCAAGTTCGTCTAGACACCCTGACAACCACCCTCATCCCCCACACATGCAGTTTCTCCAGCGGGAGACGGAGGCCCTTCGGCACACTGCTGGTGTGAAGCAGGACGGCAGCTAGCGGGGCGCGTGTAGCCGTCATATAAACAGGTACAAAAAGACAAACCCGCTCCTATTTTATCATCATTACTAACAACTCAACATGACTAAAAACATGGCACATTTAACAATGCTAAAAACTATTTCAGAACAAATATTCAGCATTTTGGACAAGAATGGGAGGAATTGTTTGGCCATATTTTAGTGTAATAGCATTTAAATGTGAACGGTTCCAATATCAACGCCAAAAAAAACTCTGAACTGTCAACTATTCCATCAAAGAACTTGTTTGTACTTATTTTGTATCAAAATGTAGAGTTCGGGAATGTGCAATACAACAGCAAGACGTGGGTAAAACACACCTGTACTGCTACCCAGCTGGCGTTGACAGTGTGCTCCCCAAATGGCCCAAAACCTGCAAAACATGTAAGTTAGTAGTTAGTTCAGATGCTGTAATAATACTGTGCGAATCTCTCCAGGTTCTGTCACATTATACAGTATTTTAGCTTTGTTTGGTTTATATAATGACACAATTATTTAGTTTTTTATGAGGTTTGTAATGTAACGTGTAGATGAATTGGTAGATATTTTAATGTTTGATGTGACCGTAAGATAATGTCAAAGATTTTCTAAATGTGACATTTGGAACATGTATTAAAAGTGTATACCACTATACCTTTTAATAGTTTGGATTTTTCAACAAATATAAAAGAGAGGTTGGTGCTTTAGACTTTCTGGTTCTGCTCTGTAGTGCTCCATGATGTCACTTTCCTTGAATGAGCAAAATAAAATCAATCACTATCACTGAACATCCCTCCCTGTATCACTCCTCGATGACCTACAAAATCGCAGCAGCAGACAATGGATGTTCACACAGGCTTGTTTATATAGGGATCTGTAGCTGATCCCCCCCCCCCTCCGCCTCCACCTTCACCACCCTTCCTGGGGTCAGTGGGGTCCCTGGGGGTTGGGTGGAGGGAGGATCTGTCTGGCTGACAGGCTGCTGAAAAGGAGCAGAGTGAGGGGCCGGCAGCTGCCAGCCGGTCTGCTATTGTGAGAGTACCGTTCCCAGGCAGCCTGCATGTCTTCCATCAGCTGGGATCGCAAGCTTCTGCATGCCTTTTGTGTCTGAAAACACCAAGGCACTGTCTCTGTTACTTCTTTTCTGATCAAATGTGGAAAACTGTGCACTTGCACACCTTATTTATAATAATTGATACTGATGCAACACCATTTTTTTTTAGAATAAAAGCTGCAAAGCAGCTTCCAGGATTGATGGATCTGTCATAACATTATAGGCCCAAGACTTTCATATCATAATGCAATGACTTGTAATCAGTCAAGGAAATTTTCTGAATGACTTTCTATAAAGTATGGAAATATTTATAGTGAAACCCTGTTGGTTGGTTATACTATTTGTCCAGCTGAACAATGACTCTGTATGGAAAGTTGCCCAATGTTGAGGATTAGTCAAACTGTTTGACAGTGGATAGAACTTACAATACAAAGCCAGAAGGAAGAAAACCCTCCGATGGGCCTTTGTCAGTGTTTTTACTGGAGTGGGTGGTAATGCATAAGCTGTTTTTGTATAAATGTGAGAACCACCATTAGTATAGCTTATTGTTTCCTTTATGAATATTGTACCTAAAATATATGTGAGAAACAGGAATTAGCAGTAGCTTAGACATCTTTTTGTTTTGTGATAACTGTGTTTACAATAAGATACGGTATCTTGAATGAACGTAGGCCATATTTGTGAATTAGTTACACAAGTTGATGACATTAGTTACATACTGAAGCATAGACCTATTCAGTAACAAAACAAATCTCATAATTTATCCTTCATATGAAGAGATTCTGTCAATATTAAAGTTTATACAAGGACATCTGGTAAAAAAAAAAATATGTTCAAAAGACAATTTAAACACTTTTTTGAACTAACCATGTTTTATTTATTCCACTCACAATGACATGTATCATTTCTCTCTCACACACACAGACACACACACACACACACAGTTGTTTTTTTTTATTATTATTATTTTTTGTTTGTCCTTATTAGATTTTGTTTCGATTATGTTGTCATTCAATGTTAGGTAGTCATTCGTTAGTCGGTGTGTCGACTCTAATTACTTATTAAACTTCTGAATAAAACAGTGTGTAGTTACTCGGTTATAAGCTAATTTTTTACTTCCAACCTTCCACAGCCGCAGCTTGCTGCCTGACGCCATTAATGTTAACAGCTGTCAACATAACTTTTCAACCACTTCAAACCGCTGTTCAGTCCGCGAGAGACGACGACAGAAACAGGAAAAAAAAAGAAGAAGAACACCGACCTGTGACGACCACTGTCCGTTTACTGTTGTCCATCTCCCGTCCTGTTGAAGAGGCTCCGTCGCTTTTGTTTCGGGTCTTTTTTCTTTCTTTGTGCACCGGGACCGTGAAGCGAGTCCGACAACATCCGCCGCCGACGGCTCCTTCAGCAAAACACTGAGACCAGCAGCACCGGTCCTCCGGCTTCACTCCGGACTACGTACGCTGCGTGAGACATGATTGCGTCATTACGTCAGCGACGCGTCGCTACGTACGGAGGCCACGATGTCGGCTCAAGTTTGGGCTTAATAGATGTTCTACAATAGAACTAAAAAATGCAGTGTTATCGTTTTTTTTTTTTAGTTCATGGATAAGTGAATATGATGGCGGTGTGAGTTTTTTTTTTTTGCATCCATTCGTTATTGTTGTGTTTGTTTTATTATTATGAATACTATTAGTCATCATTATCCAGACTCCATACCGCTTGGTGGCGGTAATTCACCAAGTCGTTGCTTGCCAACTACACTTCAGAAGAAGAAGTAGCGGAGCCGTAGCTCTTGAAAAATTACGAAGAAGAACACAGAAGAGATACAATTGTGTGAGCGAAGGGCCGAGGAGGAAATCCAAAAGACATAATCAGAATGGTGAGTGTTTTAACTGCGATGTTCAGCTTAAAAATTCATTTTCCTCTTTTCGACAAACGTGTGTTCCGGTACCTACTCGGCTAAGTGAGTTAGCGGCAATAAGCAGCACGAGAGCGGCTCGCTAACGTTAGCTAAATTAAGTTAGCCGTGTTTTAATTCATGCAGACATCAAAAAAAGCTACAGAAAACCTACAGGGGCTGACGGTAACTATGTTAATGACAGAAACACTGTCTGAGCCTCAACATCTGAAATCCATGCAAAGCTGGAAATAATGTCTGCAAGCCTGCAGTCTCTATGCGTAATACAGTAGTGGCAGCTAAGTTACTATTATCGGAATACAACACTTCTGAGTTCTCATATTTTATGAAACTGTGAACCTGGAATCTCATAAAGGTCACTAAACAGGGTCTAACGTATGCATTGCTCTAGCTCTTATGAAAGATAATAAGTTGTTCGGGTACTTAATGTTAATGGTAGATGGATTTACACGTGTTACGTGTTTTCTTTTGGTTTACAGCTTCCCCTGTCGCTGCTGAAGACTGCCCAGAACCATCCCATGGTGAGGAGACACTGAGCTCCTTCAATTATGGCTTGTGCATCTGTTCATTGATTTATTTTTTTTCAACATTTAGTGTGAAAAATATATACTGCAGAATAACAACATGTTACATTCCAAGTGGTGCGATCTAAAAATTGTAAGTGCTTTGTGGGTTACAACAAGCCAAAACTAAAGCAAAGGTGTCGTGATATTCTTCTCGCCTCAGCTGGTGGAGCTGAAGAACGGAGAGACGTATAACGGCCATCTGGTCAGCTGTGACAACTGGATGAACATCAACCTAAGAGAAGTCATTTGCACCTCAAGGGTAAAGCTGAGCTCTGCTTTTACTCTTTTTCAGTCACTATTGAAGAACTATAATAAAAAGAATAGCAGAGTGCAACAACAGTTTTGTGGTTGTTTATTCATGTGAGTAGATATTTGGTTTACAAGGAGAATGATATATCACAAATGTTCTCTCCCTCTCGCAGGATGGAGATAAGTTCTGGAGGATGCCTGAGTGCTACATCCGTGGAAGCACCATCAAGTATCTGCGAATCCCGGATGAGATTATCGACATGGTGAAGGAGGAGGTGGTGTCGAAGGGTCGTGGGCGAGGAGGCGCCCAGCAGAACAAACAGCAGGGCAAAGGGAGAGGAGGAGCTGGCCGAGGTTTGTTTGTTACTGCTCTCTTGGCATGAATATTAGCATTGTAGTTTGATTGTTTCCAAGGGTTGTACGTAAACTAAAAAACAGGTTATTGTGCAAATGACACTTTTTCTTTACACCATTTAGTTATGTTATCAGACCTTTTTAAAAAAAAAAAAAAAACCCTGGGCTAGATCTGTTCTTTTGTGTTCTTTCTACAGGTTTGTTTGGTGGCCGCGGCAGAGGAATGACCGGTCCTGGTCGGGGCCAACAGCAGCAGCCGCAGCAGCCGCAGCAGCAGGATAAGAAACTAGGCAAACCACAGGGAATGAAGAACCAGCACTGACAGGAAACGTTACACCGTCATCAAAACAACTTGTTTAGAGTAATTGCTCCTTCAGTGAAGATACAATTCTGGTGTTTCCTTCTGCCGTGGTGTTTGTCAATGACTGGCCATTACAGAAATTACACTGGGAGACGTTGATAGAAATTGTGCATTTGCACTGGATTTTTGTTTTTTTTAGCATTGACTGTCAATAAGTTGGTAATACTCAGTTTAATACAACCATATACCAGTGTCAGAGCTGTCCGACCTCCTTTAGTCTCAGTTTGTGAAATGTGTTATTAGAACCTTGCAAGAACTTTTTGTATCAATCCTTGCATGATATTATCCAATCATAGTTCAGTGCATCAGTTGGTACACTGGAATAAGTTTTTATTTTAGTCATTTTCTTGGTGGTTATTTGGTTATCAACTTGTCTCCTCAAGTGCAGTTTTCATAGTCAAGGAACTTCCCTGCCCCAACTTTTGTTGCATGAATATTTTCTTTTAGTACCTGCTCTTTGTTTTTTGTGTTGTTATGTGGTTTGCAACGCTTTCATTGGGCTGCTGTGCTGTGCGGTGGAACCGTTGAACGGCAGCATGAAATTTAACTTTTGTTGAAGAATTTTTACGATGACGCCTAATTAGGATTTCCAGAAAAAAAAAGATGATTCTCATATTCTTAGGTCCAACATATGTTGGTTCGGTTTCGTTTTATTTTTGTAACAAAACGCAATGTAAATTATTTACATGAGAACATGAGAATAAAACAACTTTTGTTAAAGTGGTTGTTTTAATTTAATGCTGATTGTCTGTCTAAAGGTTCTAAACTATTGGGTGAGCATGTTTGTGTTAGTAAAAAAATTCTGGAATTTAAACAAACATTTTGTTTGATTAAATACCAATTGATCCAATTTCCTTTGGATAAAGGTAGGTTTTTAAAGGGTTAGCCCAGTTAATGTTTTTTTAAAACTCTGGAACTTAAAGCATTTCATGGATTTCAACATCTGGGTTCATCACCTTCTGCTGAGTTCCTTAAGACTGGGAATCAGTAATTGCTTTTAATTTAATAACCAAACAGTGTGACAACAACAATTGATGTTTTCGTTTACACTTAAAATGAATGGCATACATCTTATCTGATTTACGAATTGTCCACTTCTCATTTAACAGAATGACAGAAAGACATTACTGACACAATTAAAGATCTCCTCCTACATGCATTAAGTCATTTAAATTTCTTAGGCTACATTTCCGCAAGTAAAAATGTTAACACAAAGCTAAAAACCTAAATACATAAAGCCCACTATTTTTCATGACTGACGTGAGAGAAAAGCTCATATATTTTATTTAGATTAGATTAGATAGATTAAATAGCTCCTTTATTGTCCCACAGTGGGGGAATTCACAGTGCTACAGCAGCATTGAAAGAAGTTAAAAAAAAATTAAATTAAAAACAATATACAGTATTATTCAAAGCAAAAGTAAACACTTGCATTGCTACTGCCAACTGCAGGTCTCTTTTTAGAAGCACATATTTAAATGAATGAGTGGATGCAACATAAGAGGCTGCATCATCAATCAAAGTACAATTTCTTCCAGGACATGCAGTAAAGGTGAATATTTTAAGGTCTTGTTTAGTCAGGGTGAATTATTCATTAATATTAGGCTATGATTTGGATGCCTTGATGGATATAAGTAGTAAATAATGTGACTAAACATAGCATTAACATATTAGGTTACACATAGCCTAATTAAAATTTAGTATGACAGTATATTGGATACTATTTATAATATGTTGACCTTGATAGTTGTAAAATGCTGGCTATAGCCTACATCTTATAATTGCATTCCAGAAATATACTATTTGGCTTTTTTCTCAGTTATTCTAAGAGCATCACGGAGTTCCTTATAAGCTTGTGTGTTTTTATCTTCATGTTTTCCTTTTTTCACCCACTCCATCAGTTTATCTGTCTGATTCTGATCGATGAGTCCTTCCCGGCTGTACACTGTCACAAGGTTGAGGTATCCAGCTTTGTAGTAGCCCCTAGTTCCTTCCTCTGACATCTCATTATGATGTTGTTGGATCTCTTTACCTAGAAAGAGAATGATGCATGCAACATATTGGAGGTAAGTATTGCATGGTTGTTGTTGTTGTTGTTATGCAAATCTAATCTATTGAGTGTAGTCTCCAAAATACCCTATTTTATTCAGTAAGATTTGAGTCTGAGTAGCTTGTAGAAATTATAGCATAACAATGCTATTGTATGACTATCAGTGTCCAAAACTAGCACTTAGTCAGTCAGTTATTTTCTATACCTGCATATTCCTCATTTAGGTCACTAGGGTCACTCCTATTGCATTTTAAGCAAGAGGCAGGGATACACTCCAGACAGGTGGCCTGCCTATAGTGGGCACACACACCCATACCGATGGGCAATTTAGAATCTCCAAACAACCTAGGTGTGATTGACAGAACGGTCCCAGGTAACCGCCTTGATCTTCTTGCTGTAAGGCACGACCCACTGTCTTGCCCCAAAACTAGCAATCATTGCTAATTAATAATCATATGTAATTTATTATATAATCATTGTATATATAATAGTAAGGTGTATTTGTACACACATGTATATATAAATATGTATTTCTCATAAAGCATAGATTAGACAATAAATATTTAAATCATGTTATTTGATAATTGATCAAGGATATTATTTTCACTTTACATAATGAATTCAGATGCCCATAGGACTTTAGTAACATAACAGAATCAAAAGTTAAAAAATAAATATGAAACTATATTTTTGAAGTTTCTGTTCTTAAGGAAGCTGGATTTGAATTTAATAATATATCATATCCATAAACTCCTTGCTTCTTCTCATCAATTTTCAAATATGTTTGACAAATTATCACGTATCATGCCCTCTGTCCATAAGGGTTATGAATATTATCAGTGACAGCCCTGGTGAGGTCCAATTCCCACTAACGGGAAAAGTCCAACTTACTTCTGACCAAGACCACCTTGGTCTGCCAGTTTGGAGATACTACCCCTGATGTCCATGCAATGTTGCAGAGTTGAGTTAATCAAGACAGCCTCCCCAACATCCAAAGCTTTGAGGAACTCCGGGCGGATCTCATTCACCCCTGGGGCCTTGCCATTTAAGGAGCTTTTTCACTAGATCGGCAATCTCAGACTCAGAGAGGGATGCACTAACTACTGGATCCCCAAACTCTGCTTCTGCAGATGTGCTGCTCAAATTAAGAATGTCTTTAAAGTATTCCCCACACTGACCTAGAATGCTCCAAGTCAAAGTCAGCAGCACCAAGCCCCCACTGAACATAGCAGGTAACAGGCTTCCCCTTCTGGATGGTGGCCGAGATCCTCCTCAAAGCCATTTGGAAGTTGTTATCTAGTTTTTTTTGCCCCCACAACCACAGAGGTCGCGTTCTGTTGAGAGGTCAATGACCACCAGCTGCTTTGGGAGTCAAGCCAGTCAAGCCTTACCTGTTAAATCAGAAATAAGTTTTTTCGAGGTCATAGGGTGAGCCGCAATCATAGATTTTTTCAGCATTTTCGTCACATCTCCCTTGACCAGGGTTTCTGCTATCACCTCCCTGTGATGTCAGGGGAACAGTAAAACAACATCCACAGGTCACGTACAAGATCACAGGATTAATTTGGCTGAATTTACAGAAATATTCAAGTGTTTACCTGCACTTCTTGGCATAGTTGCTTGCCCCTGTGGTCAAAGCACGTCTGTGATCTACAGCCAACACCTCCATGGCAATAAGATTCTGTCCATTATTGTCATCTTTTATGCCCACTATCATATTGTGAAGCTTTGGGTTATTCTGTAAATTCTTCTGTAGCTCAGTATTGTTTTTTATCTTATCCCAAGCTTTGCGAATGGAATCCTTGGGTGGAATGTGGTCTGCATTCAGTGTATTGTTGTTGTTATTATCAGATTTTCGAGTATTTTTCAAACTGGTAAGAAAGTAAAAGTACATAAGTGTTTCATCCATGGCCTATAGGTGTTAAGCTCTTTTTTTAAATTTAACTTCATGAACATCTGGTAATATGTGGATAAAAGTTATACTTTGAACAATCAAACATTATTTGTATTCAAATATTGTTCAATGAAAACAAGTTACTTACCAACTATAGTGTTCAACCGATCCAAGCTTATAGCTTCTGATAATGTCACGGTCATAATCATTGATTGATTCGGTATTCTTCAAATATTCCGCTTTGCTAAGAAGTTCATTATTGTGTTTTGTCATTCCCCCAGTAATGACATATTTTCCAGGGTTTTCATTGGAGTCGTCATAGCCTCTTTGAAGCTGAACAATCCGTGCATATGAAGGAAGGTTTTTCTGAACCTTATCAAAAAGTAATTTAATATATTAATATACTCACATTGACACATTTGCAGCATTTGCCCATAAATTTATTTGCAGCATTTGCCCATAAATTCATAGTGGTCTGACTAATCAGTTAAACAGGAAAAAAATAGCCTGCACATTTATTGTACTTCATTACTTAAGATTTAAGGAATCTAATCAGCAGGACGGATACACACAGCTGACTATGTCCTGTGCTGTTGCACTCACGTTGTATTGAAGTTGTCACCTTTAAGATGAATACTCACTTCATTTTTCACTTTATTGCGAAGCTCCACAGCATCTCTGGTAAGATTGCTTAGGTCACTGCCTGTTGTTTGTGCAATTGCATGATAGAGGCAATTCTGCTTTTTTGAGTTCACCTTGACCACTGTGCCATCATCTTGAACAATGTCAAAATGGCCGCTATACGATTGTAGCTGATTTGAACCCATCATTCTTTTAAACCATGACACCTTGCTTTTCCTGTAAAAGAACAAATTAAATATCTAAGTGTCTAAGTGTAATGTTGTCTTACAAATATCAATATAATAGAGAAAAATAGTTTGAAATACTTAATCTGGACTACTTTGACATTATCAATGTGACTTTTCATTGAACTCACCCCGGTTGCTGCAGTTCTTTTTCTCGTTTTGTCAGCTGTAGTGTGATGTTGCCAGCAGACTCATCTGTTCCTTTGTAATATTCCTCTGAGAGTCGGTTTCCGTGCTCATCGACGACATTTAGGCGAATCCCTCTACCGTCTAGTAAGCCACTTTTTGTGAGCACAATGATGTCAACTGCTGTGGCAGGGTGGTCTACATCGGTTATTTGTTCAATATAATGGGTTAAGTCCATCTGTTCCTCCTCTGTGAGTGTCTTCACTTTGCTATGACTGGCTGATTTCATGTTGTGGTTATGTCTCTGGTCATCAAAAAAACTTTGAGTTTTATGTCTGCCCAGTATGTTGCCAACAGCTTTACCAGTAGCATCGTTCAAGTCACTCTTAAATGTTGCTGTCATAATGGAGGATATATGTCCAGAGCAAGCCATGATAAATGATTGAGAAACACTCTCTGCAATGTTGCAAAGAATCGTCTCTTCAAGTCGTTGTACTTCTTGTAAATTTTGTCGTCCATCTTGGTCATATTTCTCCAGCTGAAGCTCCTTAATGTGTCCCAGCAACTTAGGGACAACGGCTTTATCAATGACACTTTTTGTTGGAACAGAATTCAATAATTCAATAAAATGGGTAGTGCAATCTGCAACTTTTAAAGCTAACTTGGCAGTCTCAGTAATGCCAGTAAGTTTTGCTTTGTTCATAAGATCTGTTGCTCCATTGCAAACCTCAGTGAGTCTGCTGATAACTTCATGCACTTTTGTGCAGTCCTTTGTGATGTAAGGGATGACTTCTTTAGTTAGTACAGCAATCGTGTCAGTCATTGCTTTCTCATCCAATTTGCTAATCTTGAAGTTATCTTTCTGCAAAGCTGCTTTTGGGATGTGTGAGCAGATAAACTCAGTGAGACCTTCTTTCAGATCATTGTTCTGCTTTACTGCAGTAGTGACAACATTTTTAAAAGCCGAATCCAAAATCTTTTCAAAGATCGCCTTCAGGCCTGCATCAATTGCATAGTTCATACCAGCGATCACACCATGCTTCCCCACTTCCTGTACAGCATATTTGGCAGCATGTTTAAAGTTCTGCTTGAAAGCTGTTGAAGTTGCCATCTTTTTCATTGAACTCCCAAAGCTTTGTTTACCAATGGAGGAAATGGTTGACTTAGCAGTTCCTTTGATGGATGAAAACACATGTTTTCCTGACTTGATGATATCTTTGGCAACAGATGAGAAAGACTTGGTTCCAGTAAGCAGAGATTTTGATACATTGTAAACTGATTTGACGACTTTCTTGATGGCACTGAATCCAGCAGAGAGCAAAGACAAACCAATGCTGATACTCTTGGATATTGCCCATTCTACCCAGCTAAATGTACCTGTTATCATGCCTTGAATTCCACTAATCATGTCTGATACTCCCTCACTTATCAGGCCAAGTCCAAACTGGGTTGCGCTGCCAAATGATAAGGCACAAACAAGAACCCCAGCCATCACCTGGAGTACCCCAAGGAAGAAACAAATAAGAGCATCAAAGCAAAACTTAGGCTTCTTTTTTACCTCAAAGACAATACCAAGGCCAATGTCATAGAGTGCCATTAGCTCATTTGAGGTGATGAAATCCTTTTCCTCTAACAACATGTAGACCGAACAGGCCTCTGTTATTGCATCACTGTTGTCTTTTTCCAGCTCTTCAAGTTTTCTCAATGCATTGTCAATGTATGTCCTCCATGACTTGAAGATGTTCATTCTCGCTTCTATTTGACTCAGAAAGTTGTTGCTAGTGTTGCTTTGCTGTTTTAGTTTGTCAGTAACAGACATCTGACAAGACACCATTGTGTTTGATATTTCTGAGATATGAACATCTATGGACGTTTTAGCCTGCTCCAACAGTCCTATTGCTTCTTTTTTATAGCCTTTCTTGGCGAGGTTGATGGTGATATATGCCTGGTTATAGAGTGCAACAGCTTTGTACAATGGATCAGCATCTGCTACCTTTTGCCAATAGGTTTTAGCTCCATAGTCACAATTGGATTTGTTTCTGCAGTGTAGGTCAGTTCTGAGAATGGCCTGCTTAATGTGATCATAGAAATTATCACTCATCCCCTGCAGAAGCTTTTCTTTAGTTTCTTTCATTGTCTTGGTGAGGTCTGTTTGAAGGTCATGGATATCATCATGTCTGTTGATATGTTCCTCATGAAGAGTCAGCCACAATGCCCAGGCTTCTTTCAAAGCATTCAGGGCTGGCTGATAATCAAACTTAGCCTGATAGCTTCTGAGATGACGCGGTATATTGTCAAGCTCTTTCTTTTCTTCCACTGTGTAATTCTGGTCGAAATCCATTAGAGATTGACAAAATGTGGAAAAAAGTTTTTCCTTCATGTCTATTTCTACCATTTCATCACTTTCCATTTCAAGTATACGCTTCATTTCGTACTCTTCTCTGAGCTGTCGCATTATCTCAAGAGACTGACCTTGGTATGCTGGTGCAAGATGATCACAGTTCAGTACCATCTGGACAATGCCAGGGTTTCCTTTCCGAGCAGTGCGACCAAAGATTTGTTTCTCAACTCGCCGATTGCGTGGGAAGTGTGTGAGAAGCACAAAGAGTCCACCACATTCATTTACTTTTTCCTCAACCTTTATGTCTGTTCCTCTCCCTCCCAGGTTTGTAGCAATGATAACACTCCCTCCAGAAAATTTTGCTTTCTCAATGTTGTGTCTCTCACTAATTGTGTACATTGTGATCTGGTGTGGCTTAAATCTCTCTTGATCTTGCATTTTCACATGTAGCTCATTTGCTGTCTTGACATCTTCACATATCACCAGGACAACTTGTCCATTTTTCAGTGCTTTCCAGGTAGTCTCACAAACAGTCTGAAGCCATTGTAAACTGCCCCCATTCACCTGCATGGCTGGCAACTCAACCAGTTTTTTATGACGATGAGCTGGAATAGTATAGCTCTTTGTTTTGTAATGCCTTTCCAGAAAGTCTTTGTCTGCATCACCACCCAATGTGCCAGAAACACCAAATATGCCATTTCCATTGACATACCTTTTAAAGTAATGGAAGTTGGACATGTAGTTGGTCACACTGGATAAAGGTGAAACTGCAAGTTGATGCTTCATTTCCAAAAACTGTTGGAGTCCATTACCCCACTTCTTGTTTTTCTCCAACACCCCACTGGCATTGAAGTCCACTGGAATTATGGCATCATACTGGTGCTGGTCATGATCACTGGCAGCTCCTTTCTCTGCAGATGGTGAAATGTCTATCATGTACTCTCTTCCCTGAGTCATCTCAATGGCCTTTAAAGCATTCTCAACAAACACTGGTAACTGACTTTCAACATATTCCCTTAAGAAGTGAGGGATCATGATAGAGACGCTGTGTTCTTGAGAATCAGAACATTTGTCAGAGTACATAATGCAGGACTTCAATGCACTCACAGTTGCTTCAACGAGAGACGTTTCTGACATGATTTCACATGCTAATCCATTATCAAGAAGTAACATTTTGACTTCCAAGTCAGCATGTCTTCCCTGTGCCCCATAATGCTTGGCTTTGTTTTTCTCTTCTGAATAGCAATCAAAAGACACACTGTTCTCCATTACTTCCTGAAATATATTTAGAAGGTCATACTGTTGTGAAACTCCCAATTTCTTCATGACTCGTTCAGTTGCTGTCATGCTGGCTGACTGAAAGTCATCAGATGTTTCTGTTTGTGTCACAGTCACAGCTTCCCTCAGTATCTCAATATCCTCTAGTGAATAGAATCCTAAATCCACACCTGGCAGCAAAATGTCAAATGGTGAGAAGCTGTCTGATGCTTCTGATCCTATAACAGCAGATGTTGCTGCCTTGTGGAAGTGTTGGATCCTTGTTGCCCATTTTATCTCACCTGTATCGAACATTTCTATTGGTTGACAAGTAGAGATCATTGCCCAAATGTTGGCAAGAATTTGCTCCATATGCCTCAAACCACTGGCTTCATGAGACAGAAAGGTCACTTGAACTCCATTATCCAAAGTCATGTAGTCCACTTCATCTACTATCACTAGATCAAACCCTCTAGCTCCTCGCGTAGTTCTTCTCTCAAACTCTTGTTTTAATGTGTCTGCTGCAAAAGTACCAACAGTGCCATACACCACTTGCTGTTGATAGGCATCTTGTAAAACCTTATCTTGGTCCACAGGGCCATTTGCTGTTGACCGTTTTGGGGGTACTACCGATGATGTGACACCAAACATTTTAAACAATTTCTGCCACTCCTCCTGGTCTCGTCGTGCAAGAACTGGAGAGCTTGTCACAATGTCCACCTTTATTCCACGAATAGCCTGGATTGTAGCAAATATTGCCAAGATGGAAGATTTCCCTTCACCTGTGCCGATCTCTAGGAGACAGCCTTTATTTGCAGTTAGCTGTGACAATAGGAGCAGAAGTAATGATGACAACTGAGTCAGTCTTGGAAAATAGCCTAGAATGAGGGTTCCATCTTTCCCAGTGAATGTTGAGACGTCTTGTACAGCTATAGACATTGTAATCAACACTTCCTTCAGAGTATTGATATCTGGGTTTGCAAAGTCAAGAGACTTAATCTTCATCTTGCCTTCCTCTATCTCCTTCACAGTAAGTTCTTTACCATGACATTTTGGAAGTTCTGTCTCCATATGTTTGAGCATGTCCTCTATCACTGTTAGAACATTCTCTGGGCACTGGGATTCAGAGAGTTCTTTTACAATTATGTCAACATCTTTTTCTTTGTTTATGTGTTCTTGTAGAAACGTAAGTGGCTCTGGCTTCTTCAGAGCAGAGAGTGTGAGGAGGCATCCCAGCCTATAGGTCAGTACCATGCGGAGGACTTGAGGAATTTGATTGTTGTCTATCGATGACACTTTGCGAATGAAGAGCATTATTTCTGTTGGTGTCCAGATGTTGTTGAACAGTATTTGACCAAGTGTTTCCCTAGTTTTTGGTAGAAGCTCTGAAATTGCATCAAGAATCTTTAAGAAAACGTTTTTAGCCAGGGTTGAATTTGTGACGTAAAGTTCCTCAACCAAAAAGAAAAGGAACTCATACTTCTTCTCCCACTTAAGTGATATAACATTTTCAGTTTCGCTTTCAGTGATGCCCTGGAGAGTTACCTTCAGAATTGCATCAAGAATGGTAAGTTTCTCAGTCAAGGAAAGATCCTCATATCCCACAACATGGTCAAATGTAAACTGAGACCACACTGAAAGATTGTTTTCTCTGCAATACTTAGCTGTCAGTTCATTATGCAGCGTTTTAAGTCTGTCCTCAAGTTCATAGTCCTCCAAGTCTTCACTTTCTTTGATTTTGTATTTTGAGAGAAGTTCTTTAAATTTCTTCTCTACATCTTCAACCTACATTGGAAATAGAAGAAACAACACAGAAGAGTAAATGCTTCTGAATTTACAAAGGGCAGAAGTGTATATTATTTTGACCTTTTTATATCAATTTTTACTCAGTTGCATAGATAAAAGGGCCAGGAAGGTTAGGTTTAAAGTCAAGGTGTTAGTCCTAAGAAACATCCACAGGCATTAATTTGAATGCCTTATGTAAAATATGTTATCAATAGACTTTATGTAACTTGAGTTACGGATAGTCTGTTTAGAGATTACAGCTCATCAATGTGATTAAGCAATAATTAGGTAGAAATCATCAGCAATAAAATGATCATCATAATTCAATTTAGCTGAATGTACACCATTGTTTGAATTTGTGGATAACAATGAAGAAGTTAAACTTTGATACAATGCAATTTAGTCAGTCTACAGTTTATCTAACAGTGTTAATGTATTGGTCTCTCAAATAACCTAATATATAGCAATGTCTTAACCCGACAATAAAAACGAATACACTGCTGAGAGTTAATGTCCAAATTGACCACAGTTAGTCATTTCCCCTCCCTAGTGTCATGTGACTCGTTAGTGTTCCAAGGTATCAGGTGTAAATAGGGGTGGTGAATTAAATTTGGTATTACAGTTTAACAAGGTACCTCATGGTAAAAAGGTACCTCTGAAGTTCTAAAAAAAAAAGAATCACTGCTCTACATTAAGATGGTCTAGGGCATTGGGGAGCTACAGTTCTTTGAGGGCACCATGAATTCCAACATGTACTATGACACCCTGAAGAAGAGTATGATTCACTTCCTCTGGAAACTGGACCGCGAGGCAATATTCCAACATGATAATGACCACAAACACATCTCCAAGAGGACCACTGCCTTGCTAAAGAGATTGAGGGTAAACTGTGATATAAGCTGTACCCTGACAACTTTTCATTGTGTCAAAGCATCATTTCTTAAGTGATGTCCCATGATTTTTTTTCTACAGAAATGTGAGATACTGTATGTTCCTGTGGTCTTAGATAATAATCCTCATGGCTAGTTGGCAGACAGAACATGATGGTGTACACAGTAGCATTAATCCTTTGCAAATGTTATTGGCTCAGTAAAATATTTTATTCATTTTAGGATTGGAGGTTTTTGGTTGTGGTCAGTTTGACTTTCCGTATGTGTAGAAAATCAGCAAGAAATGAGTCAGCATTTGAGCTTTAATGGTTCTCTTCTTTTGAAGTTAGTGGGTTTTTTGGTTATACACATACAAAAAAGATCTGTGGTTAAAACACGCTTAAGTGATGTTCATGTTTTGTTCTCGGTTATAAAATGTCAGTAAATAACTATTGAAAAATGCACCATTAATATAATACCTCATTCCTCTCGACTGCAGCTGCATCATCATCTATTTGCTGGTGGAGAACTTGTGTGCGCTCATGAAGGTGCACGTGACCTTTGAGGTTCAGTTCCTCACGAAGCTTCCCCCTCGCCTGAGACAGTTTCTCTCTGGAGATCTCACTCTCCCTGTCTATCTGCTCTTGAATCCTCTGCTCCTGTTCCAGACGCTCCTGTTGTCTTCTCTCCTCCTGCTCTCTTTGCTGCTGTTCTTGATGTCGCTGGTCATCCTCCTGTTTTCCTGTTGAGATTCATGTGTAAAGTTTTTGTAAAATTATTTGTCCACTCAGAGGATATACTCTATTTTATGAATGTGT
The DNA here is from genome assembly GCA_036785175.1 of Eupleurogrammus muticus. Taxonomy (NCBI): domain Eukaryota; kingdom Metazoa; phylum Chordata; class Actinopteri; order Scombriformes; family Trichiuridae; genus Eupleurogrammus; species Eupleurogrammus muticus. The sequence goes on from JAYKQN010000006.1 coordinate 2,270,307, forward strand.
GAAAACGCAACACAGATTTGGGTGTTTAACCTTTGTTGACCTTTCTGGAATGCTCAAAGTGAATTATCATAGGGATTTGAATTAGAACAGTATTTCAACTAACTAACTTGTAACCCAACAAATAGACACCCTCTGGCACCAAGGAAAAATCTCAACCAACCATATTTTTTTTGATTTTCATGGTTAAGCTATAGCTGAAATAGACGAGTAATTAACATTAATAAAATATTTTGAAAACTCACCGTAATTGGGACACTGTAAAACACCACTTTCTGTGCTGCAGTCCAGCTGAAAGTGTTGGCGGTCAAAGCTCTCCCTTATGGTAAAAGTGGGGCTGCCTTTGTGAGTGTTGAATATATAAGTAAACGCATTGCGATCATGGTTGTTGAATCTCAGATAAATATAGCGATAAATTAACAGATACTCTCTGTAGGCACCAGTCCTGCCGCTCTCTACACGTTGAAATCCCTAAGAGGCAAAAAAAAAGAGATAATTTTTTTTAAATGGACAAAGGAATTGTAGGGCTACACTCATTAACATTAATGAGAGTGTTGTTAACATTTGGTCAACATTTCTTACTGTACATTTTATATCAAAATTACAATGCAAATAAAACTCACATATTATTATTTCCTGGCCTTGCTGTAATTCCTATAGCAACAAACTTAATGTTATGGTAGACCATTAGAGCCCAAGGTTACCTGGACATTTCAATATATAATAACACAAACGCCCTCTACAAGTTCACTCGATGCTTGCCTCATTAATGCTGAGAGCTTCATTTTTTCTTTTTTGGGGTAGACAGCACAAAAGAAAAAAAGTGGAAAAAGATATAATGGGGATTAGGCCAAAGGCATGAACAATTTGTTCATACATGATCGTTATATTAGTAATATCATCAATCAATAAACCAATCAATTACTTCTAATTCATGAGAAAATTAAATCATGTGATAGTTTAACACAGCAAACTTGTTGGTCTTTAGTATCGAGAGTGAAACAATGACGTGATGGAAATTATATTGAAGTCAATCTGCTAAACTTGCAGATTCAGATAAGATGCTAGAAGGCTTTTACTATGTTGAGATGTTCTAAACGTCTAAAGTAAGTGACTCACCTCTGACTCTGATCTGGAGAAGTACCATGTGTAAGGAGTCTCATTCCGTACTGAGACTGTAGCACCCATGGTTCAAGAGTCTGTTGAAGAAACGTGCTTTTAAATCATGTGGGATTGATCAGTATTTAATCTGTCTATACTGTGTTTAAGTTACGTAATTATCAAACGTCACAGGAGCAGTTACTCAGACACAGACTAATCCTACACATGACTAGATGTAGAACTTCTTAAAATCGCTGTTTATGATCATGTTGACCTGGATTTGGTGGAAGTGGACATTTTTTTCTTGTGAGAAGCTCCCAGAAGTCGGATTGTAGCCTGCAGTTGTGACACTATAACCACAGAAATATAAAGAATCCTGTGAATCCTACACAATGATAGAGGAACTCAGTGTCTTGATGGATTGTCTTTCATTCTCAATATATGGTAGGGACATTTAATGCATCTGGTTTTGATGTCAAAATCATAATAGTAACAGATTTTAATCACAAGACTTTTTTCCACAAGCTGCAAATATTAATGATGAGAGGAACTCATCAGTTTCACAGCAAAACAAATAGCAAAGACAACTGGATTTTTTTTTACCCAGTCATAACTCGATGATTTTGTGTGAGTCAGAGAAAGCTGCTGCACTACTGCGCTCAGTCCACTAGATGATGACATGAGGCTGCGGTGAAAGGAAGACACGATGCACAGATACATGAATCATCACTTTTTTCAGGTGTGGACTATATGCATATTTACTGTTGAGACCGAAACACAGTTGGATTCTCAAATGCACAAATGGACAAATTTTGGCAAAATAACAACGGAGGAAACATCACTGCAATGATAAAATCTGTGAATAAATACACAAAGATGACAATGCATATATGTATTGTGTTACTGTGTTTTTGTAAAGTATTCAGTGGAATGGTCAGTGGTCAGTGGAATGGTCAAAAAGATTGTAGGTCCATAAAGAAGAAAAAAAAACTCCTTGTATGATTTCCTGTTCTCCACCCTGCTCTTTTTTTCCTCCAACACAGATAAGGTTATTTGAGTCTTCTTTATGCTCTGACACATTCTTAACAGTAATTAGGCCCTTTATAAAACTGCAAGAGGTTTTCTTTCCTTATGTTTTATTTGTACATAAAGGGCTATATTAAAATATTAAGAGCAATAAAAGATAAATGTTGTTATTTCCTCTTTAATTATCTGTAATATTGTAGTGAGCATTATTATAATAATAATAAATAATAATATTATTATGCATTATTATTAGCTGATCAATAACATAGAAGATAGAAAACGGTTCAAATCTCTCACCTTGTTAGTTCTGCATTCCCACCAATAGTCTGATATTCTGAGCCTATGACTCATGTTATATAGCTCCTGCATTTACTTTCAGTTTCATCTTGAGTAGTGTGATGAAGGAAGTGTCTGATAATAGATCCATTAACATAAAAGGCATAGTTACTGGTCCTAAACACAATGTAGTGTCTACACTAAGTTCATTTTAAACCATATAATACTGTGCTAGGCATTCCCACACCGTTTTTCCATTTAGTTCAGTAATATATTTTGGTCAATCATGTGGAATTTGGTGCTGACATTCAATAAAACTAATACTAGAAGAAGAACAAAAGCCTTTTTCAGTAGAACAAATGTATCTACCTTAGTTTTATTTAAGCTTGCAAGCAGATTATTATGTTTTCAAAAGAAGCAATCAAAGAGAAAAATCAAGATGAACTCTTCCTAAACCTTAAAAAAAATCTATAAAATCTACTCATCTCTGCAGTTACATTACTCTTTATCAACCTATGACTGAGGGAGGTCTTCTCAATTGATCCTATCAACATATACAACACACAAATGATTATGTTAATGCAAAAAATCGTATTGGTGAACAGTCAGATCATGATATAAAATAAATTATTATATAATGATGTGTCAAAATAGGATCTGCATTATGCCGTAAACACAAGTTGTACATGACGCTGCTAACCATAAACGATCACCTACATGGAGAACTACTATCCTACATTTTTTCACAAATCGTCCTACTCCAACTCAACAGATTCTCATTATTAACAAGCCCTTGGCAAGCTTTAGCTACTTGATTGTGAGCTGATGATTAGATCATGTGTGTTGGAGTAGGGAGATAAAAATAAGAAAACAAGGTCACGTACAAGATCACAGGAAAACATGTAGGATAGTAGCTCTCCAGGAGCGGGATTGGACAGCCCTGGTCTGCAGGGTACACAGGACATGAGATGCAATTTTTGATTTCTAAAAAAGAATATCATAAACTTTTTTTTTTTAAACACACATAATCAAAGCATTACTATGAAAAATGAACACTAAGTAAGATAAAAACCATATTGCCAAAAAAGCATTTTAACTTTTACATAGTTCCACAAACACTTCTATATAATATACTGCAATCTACTGCCTGTGAATGCAATATTTCAAAACCTGGTGCATGTTCTCTACCGTTTTATACACACAGCCCAGCCATACACTAGCCATATACTAGGTTTTCCGCATTTATTTAAGGGTTTCAAGGAATTCCTGGTACTCAGGAGTGTTTTTGTCTTCATGTTTGCCTTGTATCACCCACTCCATCAGCTCTTCTTTCTGATTCTGATCGATGAGTCCCTGCCGGCTGTACACTGTCACAAGGTTGGTGTATCCTGCTTTGTAGTAGCCCCTTGTGCCTTCCTCTGACATCTCATTATGAGGTTCTTTCCTGTTTTCACCTGAAAAGAGAAATATGCATGCAATGAAGAGTAAGAAATGTTTAACTTTGCATGGTTATGCATTCCAAATACACTCTAGTAGATGCAGTCTCCAAAATACCCTGTTTTATTAGTTTAGTGACACTTTACTTCAGTAGGATTCAAGGGTCTGAATAGTTTGGACAGCTTATAAAAGCATGAACAACTCAATCTAAGATTGACGTGAGTAGTCGTTATGAAAGTAATGAGGATATGTTTTCCTCTTTTCTACTCACTAATACATGCCACACAGATCTTACCTGATAAATGAGTCAAGACTTCCTGTGAGGTCACAGGGTGAGCTGCAATCATAGACTGTTTAAGCATTTTCACCACATCTCCACTGACAAGGGATTCTGCCAGTAGCTTCCTGTGAGAAAAAAACAAAACAATGGTCTGATATTCTGAGCCTATAACTCATGTTACATAGCTCCTGCATTTACTTTTGGTTTCATTTTGAGTAGTGTGATGAAGGAAAACATGGAAAAGGGTATTATTATATAAGTTCAAACTGCATTGGTCAGGATCTAGAAACCAAATGCTGAGTTAAGCTGCAGCAGGTCCTGATGTGTCAAAATAGGATTTGCATTATGCTGTAAACACGAGTTGCACATGAAGCTGCTAACCATAAACGATCATCTACAGCCGGACTGCCCAATCCTGCTCATGGAGAACTACTATCCTACAATTTTCACAAATCGTCCTACTCCAACACAACAGATTCTAATTATCTAACATCAGAAAACAAGGTCACGTACAAGATCACAGGATTCATTTGGTTGAACTTACAGAAATCATCTAGTGTTTACCTGCACTTCTTGGAATTGTTGCTTGACCCTGTGGTCAAAGCACTTCTGTGATCCACAGCCAACACCTCCATGGCAATAAGATTCTGTCCATCATTGTCATCCATTATGCTCTCTACCATTTTGTACAGCTTTGGATTTCTGCTTTGGAGCTGCTCCTGTAGCCCAGGATTGTTATTTGTACTCTCCCAAGCTTTGAGAATGGAATCCTTGGGTGGAATGTGGTCTGCATTCAGTATTCTGTTGTCATTGTCAGATCTTCGAGCATCTTTCAAACTGTTGAAAAAATAAAAAAAATACACAGCTCTTTCATCAATGGTCTATATTTGTTTTGCTCTTGTTGGAACTTGACTTGATGAACAATTAATAACTGAATATGCATAAGTTATACAGTACTTGGAATAGATAAATGCTTGATTATGTGACCAGCTCAGAACACATTAAATACTGAAGTCACTTACCATTTGTATGTACCAACAGAAGCAAGCTTATAGCTTCTGATAATGTCACGCTCACCAATATCGATTGAGCTGGTACTTCCCAAATATTCCTCTCTAGTTAGGAGTTTGGAATGATCTTCTTGGTTAATTTCTCTCGTGATGGCATATTTCCCAGGGTTTTCATGGGAGGAGTCATAGCCTCTCTGAAGCTTGAGAATCGGTGCATACGAAGGAAGGTTGTTCTGGACCTAATCAAAAAAAGTGTTTCAATATAGTAATGTGATCTAATATTGAAAGATCATTGGAATCTTTAACTGTTTTGACCCAAGCATTTAGTTTCTTTTTACACCACACCTGCAGTAAAGTCTCTCTGAAGAAGACCTGATACACTCTCAGCACTCTTCCTCATGTGGTGTTACACTCACATTATGTAAAAACAAGTCACCTCTGAGACGAATACTCACTTCATTTTTAACTTTCTCCCGAAGCTCCGCGGCATCACTGTTAAGATTGCTTGAGTCACTGCCAGTTGCTTGAGAAATTGCATGATAGAGGCAATTCTGGTTCGCTGAGTTCACCTTGACCACTGTGCCATCATCTTGAACAATGTCAAAATGGCCGCTATACAATTGAGGCGCCAGCTTGCCTTTGAGCAACAATAAAGAACTGCTTTTCCTGAAAAATAACAAATTAAATATTTGATTAAGAACCTATCAGATTATTTACCTGCAATATGCATATAACTACATTATATCAGTGTGATTTTTCATTTAACTCACCCTGGTTGCTGCAGTTCTTTTTCTCCTTTTGTCAGCTGTAGTGTGATGTTGCCAGCAGACTCATCTGTTCCTTTGTAATATTCCTCTGAGAGTCGGTTTCCGTGCTCATCGACGACATTCAGGCGAACCCCTCTACCGTCTAGTAAGCCACTTTTTGTGAGCACGATGATGTCAACTGCTGTGGCAGGGTGGTCTACATTGCTTATTTGTTCGATATAATGGGTTAAGTCCATCTGTTCCTCCTCTGTGAGTGTCTTCACTTTGCTATGACTGGCTGACCTCTTGTTGTGCTTATGTCTCTGGTCATCAAAAAAACTTTGAGTTTTATGTCTGCCCAGTATTTTGCCAACAGCTTTACCAGTAGCATCGTTCAAGTCACTCTTATATGTTGCTGTCATAATGGAGGTTATATGTCCAGAGCAAGCATGGATAAATGATTGAGAAACACTCTCTGCAATGTTGCACAGAATTGTCTCTTCAAGTCGTTGTACTTCTTGTAAATTGTGTCGTCCATCTTGGTCATATTTCTCCACATCCTGCTGAAGTTCCTCAATTTCTCTCAGTAATATGGGAACAAAAGATTCATCAATGACCATTTTTGTTGGAACAGAATTCAAAATTTCAATAAAACGGGTAGTGCAATCTGCAACTTTCAAAGCTAACTTGGCAGCTTCAGTAATGCCAGAAAGTCTTCCTTTGTTCATAATGTCTGTTGCTCCATCGCAAACCTTAGTGAGTGCGTCGATAACCTCGTGCACTTTTGTGCAGTCCATCATAAGGTAAGGAATTACATCCTTGGTTATTACAGCAATTGTGTCAGTCATTGCTTTCTCATCCAATTTGCTAATCTTGAAGTTATCTTTCTGCAAAGCTGCTTTTGGGATGTGTGAGCAGATAAACTCAGTGAGACCTTCTTTGAGATCATTGTTCTGCTTCACTGCAGTAGTTACAACATTTTTAAAAGAAGAATCCAAAATCTTTTCAAAGATTGCCTTCAGGCCTGCATCAATTGCATAGTTCATACCAGCGATCACACCTTGCTTCCCCACTTCCTGTACAGCATATTTGGCAGCATGTTTAAAGTTCTGCTTGAAAGCTGTTGAAGTTGCCATCTTTTTCATTGAACTTCGAATGCTTTGTTTACCAATGGAGGAAATGGTTGACTTAGCAGTTCCTTTGATGGATGAAAACACATGTTTTCCTGACTTGATGATATCTTTGGCAACAGATGAGAAAGACTTGGTTCCAGTAAGCAGAGATTTTGCCACCTTGCATACTGCAGTGACAGCTTTCTTGATGGCACTGAATCCAGCAGAAAGCAATGCCATACCAATGCTGATACTCTTGGATATTGCCCATTCTACCCAGTCAAATGCCCCTTTTATCATGCCTTCAATTCCACTGATCATGTCTGATACTCCCTCACTTATCAGGCCAAGTCCAAACTGGCTTGCGCTGCCAAATGATAAGGCACAAACAAGAATCCCAGCCACCACCTGGAGTACCCCAAGGAAGAAACAAATAAGAGCATCAAAGCAAAACTTAGGCTTCTTTTTTACCTCAAAGACAATACCAAGGCCATGCTCATAGAGTGCCATTAGCTCATTTGAGGTGATGAAATCCTTTTCCTCTAACAACATGTAGACCGAACAGGCCTCTGTTATTGCATCACTGTTGTCTTTTTCCAGCTCTTCAAGTTTTCTCAATGCATTGTCAATGTATGTCCTCCATGACTTGAAGATGTTCATTCTTGCCTCCATTTGACTCTGAAAGTTGTTGCTAGTTTTGCTTTGCTGTTTTAGTTTGTCAGTAACAGACATCTGACAAGAGACCATTGTGTTTGATATTTCTGAGATATGAACATCTATGGACTTTTTAGCCTGCTCCAACAGTCTTCTTGCCTCTGCTTTATAGTCCCCCTCGGCCGTGTTAATAGTGATATATGCCTGGTTATAGAGTGCCACAGCTTTGTACAATGGATCAGCATCTGCTACCTTTTGCCAATAGGTTTTAGCTCCATAGTCACAATTGGATTTGTTTCTGCAGTGTAGGTCAGTTCTGAGAATGGCCTGCTTAATGTGATCATAGAAATTATCACTCATCCCCTGCAGAAGCTTTTCTTTAGTTTCTTTCATTGTCTTGGTGAGGTCTGTTTGAAGGTCATGGATATCATCATGTCTGTTGATATGTTCCTCATGAAGAGTCAGCCACAATGCCCAGGCTTCTTTCAAAGCATTCAGGGCTGGCTGATAATCAAACTTAGCCTGATAATATCTGAAATGATCAGGTATATCATCAAGCTCTTGTCTTTCTTCCACTGTGTAATTCTGGTCAAAATCCATTAGAGATTGACAAAATGTGGTAAAAAGTTTTTCCTTCATGTCTATTTCTACCATTTCATCACTTTCCATTTCAAGTATACGCTTCATTTCATACTCTTCTCTGAGCTGTCGCATTATCTCAAGAGACTGACCTTGGTATGCTGGTGCAAGATGATCACAGTTCAGTACCATCTGGACAATGCCAGGGTTTCCTTTCCGAGCAGTGCGACCAAAGATTTGTTTCTCAACTCGTCGATTGCGTGGGAAGTGTGTGAGAAGCACAAAGAGTCCACCACATTCATTTACTTTTTCCTCAACCTTTATGTCTGTTCCTCTCCCTCCCAGGTTTGTAGCAATGATAACACTCCCTCCAGAAAATTTTGCTTTCTCAATGTTGTGTCTCTCACTAATTGTGTACATTGTGATCTGGTGTGGCTTAAATCTCTCTTGATCTTGCATTTTCACATGTAGCTCATTTGCTGTCTTGACATCTTCACATATCACCAGGACAACTTGTCCATTTTTCAGTGCTTTCCAGGTAGTCTCACAAACAGTCTGAAGCCATTGTAAACTGCCCCCATTCACCTGCATGGCTGGCAACTCAACCAGTTTTTTATGACGATGAGCTGGAATGTTATAGCTCTTTGTTTTGTAATGCCTTTCCAGAAAGTCTTTGTCTGCATCACCACCCAATGTGCCAGAAACACCAAATATGCCATTTCTATCGACATACCTTTTAAAGTAATGGAAGTTGGACATGTAGTTTGTAACACTGGATAAAGGTGAAACTGCAAGTTGATGCTTCATTTCCAAAAACTGTTGGAGTCCATTACCCCACTTCTTGTTTTTCTCCAACACCCCACTGGCTTTGAAGTCCACTGGAATTATGGCATCATACTGGTGCTTGTCAGGATCACTGGCAGCTCCTTTCTCTGCAGATGGTGAAATGTCTATCATGTACTCTCTTCCCTGAGTCATCTCAATGGCCTTTAAAGCATTCTCAACAAACACTGGTAACTGACTTTCAACATATTCCCTTAAGAAGTGAGGGATCATGATAGAAATGCTGTGTTCTTGAGAATCAGAACATTTGTCTGAGTACATAATGCAGGACTTCAATGCACTCACAGTTGCTTCAACGAGAGATGTTTCTGACATGATTTCACATGCTAATCCATTATCAAGAAGTAGCATTTTGACTTCCAAGTCAGCATGTCTTCCCTGTGCCCCATAATGCTTGGCTTTGTTGTTCTCTTCTGAATAGCAATCAAAAGACACACTGTTCTCCATTACTTCCTGAAATATACTTAGAAGGTCATACTGTTGTGAAACTCCCATTTTCTTCATGACCCCTTCCATTGCCGTCATGCTGGTGTCCTGAAAGTCATCAGCTGTTTCTGTTTCTCTCTCACTCTCAGCTTGCCTCAATCTCTCAATATCCTCTGGTGAATAGAATCCTAAATCCACACCTGGCAGCAAAATGTCAAATGGTGAGAAGCTGTCTGATGCTTCTGATCCTATAACAGCAGATGTTGCTGCCTTGTGGAAGTGTTGGATCCTTGTTGCCCATTTTATCTCACCTGTATCGAACATTTCTATTGGTTGACAAGTAGAGATCATTGCCCAAATGTTGGCAAGAATTTGCTCCATATGCCTCAAACCACTGGCTTCATGAGACAGAAAGGTCACTTGAACTCCATTATCCAAAGTCATGTAGTCCACTTCATCTACTATCACTAGATCAAACCCTCTGGTTCCTCGCGTAGTTCTTCTCTCAAACTCTTGTTTTAGTGTGTCTGCTGCAAAAGTACCAACAGTGCCATACACCACTTGCTGTTGATATGCATTTTGTAAAACCTTATCTTGGTCCACAGGGCCATTCGCCGTTGAGCGTCGTGGGGGTACTACCGATGATGTGACACCAAACATTTTAAACAATTTCTGCCACTCCTCCTGGTCTCGTCGTGCAAGAACTGGAGAGCTTGTCACAATGTCCACCTTTATTCCACGAATAGCCTGGATTGTAGCAAATATTGCCAAGATGGAAGATTTCCCTTCACCTGTGCCGATCTCTAGGAGACAGCCTTTATTTGCAGTTAGCTGTGACAATAGGAGCAGAAGTAATGATGACAACTGAGTCAGTCTTGGGAAATAGCCTAGAATGAGGGTTCCATCTTTCCCAGTGAATGTTGAGACGTCTTGTACAGCTATAGACATTGTAATCAACACTTCCTTCAGAGTATTGATATCTGGGTTTGCAAAGTCAAGAGACTTAATCTTCATCTTGCCTTCCTCTATGTCCTCCTCAGTAAGGTCTTTATCACGATATTTTGGAAGTTCTGTTTCCATATGTTTGAGCACATCCTTGATCACTGTCAGAACATTCTCTGGGCACTGGGATTCAGAGAGTTCTTTTAGAATTGTGTCAGCATCTTTGTCCTTGTCTTTTTTTACATGTTCTTGTAGAAACCTAAGTGGCTCTGGCTTCTTCAGAGCAGAGAGTGTGAGGAGGCATCCCAGCCTGTAGGTCTGTACTATGTGGAGGACTTGAGGAATTTGATTGTCGTCTATCGATGACACTTTGCGAATGAAGAGCATTATTTCTGTTGGTGTCCAGATGTTGTTGAACAGTATTTGACCAAGTGTTTCCCTAGTTTTTGGTAGAAGCTCTGAAATTGCATCAAGAATCTTTAAGAAAACGTTTTCAGCCAGGGTTGAATTTGTGACGTAAAGTTCCTCAACCAAATAGAAAAGGAACTCATACTTCTTCTCCCAGTTAAGAGATAAAACATTTTCAGTTTCGCTTTTAGTGATGCCTTGAAGCGATACCTTCAGAATTGCATCAAGAATGGTAAGTTTCTCAGTCAAGGAAAGATCCTCATATCCCACAACATGGTCAAATGTAAACTGAGACCACACTGAAAGATTGTTTTCTCTGCAATACTTAGCTGTCAGTTCATTATGCAGCGTTTTAATCCTGTCCTCAAGTCCATAGTCCTCGAAGTTTTCACCTTCTGTGATTTTGTATTTTGAGAGAAGGTCTTTGAATTTTTGCTCTACATCTGCAAGCTACATTGGGAATGAACAGAAAAAGAAGAGTGAAGGCACCTGAATTGAAAACATGCAGTACTAATTTTGTGGTTTTTAAATGCTTCATTTGCAAAAGGATTTTTTTCTGACTAAACCAAGGGGCAGGAAGGTTTGGTAGGTAAGAGGTGCTATGTGTTAAGTAACATCTACAGGCATGAATTTGGACACTCCCAAAAAATTAGATTGTCAAAAGGATTTTTTATTTTGGGAATGTTAGGGTCAGATTATTTTGGCAAAACGTTTAACATCATTTATGTAGGAAGGAAGGAACAATCAAAATATAATGTTAAATGAAACTCAGCGATGGTCAGTTGGCAGGCTTTACAGAATAGTTAACCATCAGATTTGTAAATGTCTTTGGCTTTGTAAAATAATATTGTATGAGCAGAGAATACACCGTTAGCGTGATAACAGTCTGCTTTAAGCATTTCCTGTTTCCTCCTCCCAAAGTAAATTCATTTTTGGACTGATGAAGACACAGGTTGGTAAATTGCTAGCAATTTCTTGTGGTCAGTGACATAAATGTCCAGTATGAGCAAGCTGCATAGTACCATCGGTTGGAGCAGAGGCTGCAGGATTTCATCAATAAATTGATGATAAATTTGACGACATGGTGGTACAGTGGGTGGCACTGTTGCCTAAATTGCCTGTAGGTGTGAGTGTGTGAGTGAACGTTGTGTGCTTCATGATGGGCTGAAAACTTGTGTGTCAGTCTGGTGTGTATCCCTGCCTGTAATGCACTAGGATTGGGAGACAGACCTCCGTGACCCTAGTGAGGAATGGTGAACTGCTGCCAGAAACCCAACGTTTTTCACCTAATAAAATGCCTCACCAAGCAAAGCATGTAGAGGCAAATACTATGAGAAGTGTAAATGATTGATTTGATGATTAGTTAACCCAGAGGCAAACCTTGCATAAAGTAAATGTTGCATTTGGAACAATTAATATTGGTATGTGATTAAGTGCACTTATTTAGTCACAAAACCTGTTCTTCACTAGTTTATTTATTTATTTTTTTTAATCAAGGCCGACCCCTAGTAAAAACCTTCCTGACCCCTGATGTAGACACAGATTTTTAAAAGTGCCCCATTAATATAATACCTCGTTTCTCTCGATTGCAGCTGCATCGTCCTCTATTTGCTGGTGGAGAACCTGTGTGCGCTGGTGATGGTGTTCCTGACCCCTGAAGCTCAGTTTCTGGCGAAGCTTCTCCCTGGACCGAGACAGCTTATTTCTGGAGATCTCACTCTCCCTGTCTATCTGCTCTTGAATCCTCTGCTCCTGTTCCAGACGCTCCTGTCGTCTTCTCTCCTCCTGCTGTCTTCGCTGCTCTTCTTGTTGTCGCTGGTCTTCCTCCTGTTTTCCTGTTGAGTGAGTTGAGATTTTGTTTTTATTTGTTCCATCAGAGGATTTATTTAATTTTAATGATGTGTAAAATATGGAAAATTTAATATAATGTGTTTGTACTTGCACAGTGTTTGTGGGATGAAAATTATTTTGTTTTATCTTACAGTGTCCCTTGTTTTATACTTGTAATGTTGACTAATACTGAGATGTGCAAGATTAAGTTTAGCTGTACAACAAAACTTAAACAGAAATCCACTCAAATGTACATCAAACTTACACCCTAACTGACTAAACAACCACAATATGTTTGTCTTGACCTCATTGATATATACTCACCATAATTTGGACATTGTCCAACACCACTTTCTGTGCTGCAGTGCAGCTGAAAGTGTTGGCGGTCATAGGTCTCTCTTATGGTAAAGGTGGGATTGCCTTTGTGACTATTATATTCAGTCCCAAAAGAATTCCAACTATGGTCTTTGAACCTCAGGTAAATGTAACACCAGATTGACAGCTTCTCATCATAGTATCCAGTACTGCCACTCGGTAGGGAACGGAATCCCTAAAAAGCCAAAGACAAAGATAAGAATTGGATTAAACAGAGTTAGGAAATGTTCCATCACTGCATAGCTAAAAACGGAAACTACATTTATATAGAGTGGTATATATATATATATATATATATATATATATATATATATATATATATATATATATATATATATATATATATATATATATATGTATACCACCTATTTGACATTTAAGACACAGGTATGAACCTGTATATATGAAAATTAAGTTAGAGTTCCATCTCTATAGTTCTGACACATTAGCAACTACACTATTGGTTAAACCAAGGATCTATAAGCTCTGAATCGTAGGAATATAAATAATGGAAATTCAAATAGTTGAAAAGCATCAAACTTGTTGGTCTTTAGCATCCAGATTAAAACAATGGCATGATGGGAATTAATGAAATTATTTGTCTATCTAATAAACTTGCAGATCCAGACAAGATACTAGAAGGCGTCTACTATGTTAATATGTAATGAAGTGAGGGGACTCCTGATCAAGTGTGTGAGTTATTCAAGAGAATGCAAAAATCCAAATCACAAAAAAATTAATTAGGGAAAAAATGGGAAAAGTTTGGGAACAAAAAACAGACTCTACACCACAGAATCATTCACTGTCCTCGGTCCCTGATAGTCCACCTCCCAACTTTACTTGAAACAGGTACGTAACACCTATGATACATATACAAAGGTGCAGGGATGCAATCAGGCAAAAAAGGACAGAAAACCAACTAGTTCCTGTAAACCACAAACTTATTCGTACACACTTACCCCCGAGGGTGAATTAGAGTAGTACCAGGTGTAAGGAGTCTCATTCCTTACTGAAACCTTAGCACCCATGGTTCAGGATCTGTTGAAGAAACATAGATGCGCAGTAATGAATCTGTTTGTACTGTGCTGTGCCTTTTTGAGTTTCCCTGTGTTTTCCCTGTTTTCGATCTGCCCCTCCCTTCCCTGTGATTTCAGCTGACAACAGCTGTATACATACAGGTATACAGGTATGGTAGGTATGTCTGAAGCTAGTTTTTATGTTGGCCATATTTTTGAGGAATTTTAAAGCACTACTCAGATCTAAGGCTATTATTGAGACTATTTCTCATTGTACAAGAAATTGTTTATGCATATCACAGGTTAAGGGTAATGTCAGTTTAGGGTGCAAACAAAAACATTTTCACACCAGCACTATATATATATATATATATATATATATATATATATATATATATATATATATATATAGAAAGAAAGAGAGAGAGAGAGTGTGAGAGAGAGAGAGAGAGAATATATAAAAAAGATTCATCCCAACAAAATTTCCACTCACCCAACTTGCTTCATGAATGTCAACTCGCTCTTTAGCTCTCTGCCATCTGGACCAGCTCTGTCTAGAACCACACCAGACCTTCACCTTAAACCTGGACTCACATTTATTTAAGCCAGTCTGAACCTCCAACTCAGATCTCAAAGTTCAGTTATTGCAGGAATATAAACTTATATATTACCTAAAATCACTTAATTGCTAAACCCCCTGATAACAGAACCCCGCTGATAACAGACAACAATATAACAGTTCTTTAGAATATGTGAAATTATATTGCAAAGAATAAAATGTAGATTAGATGAGGCGCTCTGTAATCAATTCTTCTATTAACAATCTACTTTTACTGAACTACTATATCAAGTCAGATCAGGAAGTGGCCATATTCAAAGTAAATCAGGTTAATGATCTACTAATAGACTCCTTTATGAATGCAACATTTCAAGCAACATTTCATGAGTGCTCCTGTTGTCTTCTCTCCTCTTCTTGTAAAAATGCAATTTTTCTTTGCCTTTACAAACTTAATCAAAATGAAATATTATAGACTATAGACTTATAGACTAAATTATCAGGTCTGACCATAAAAGTCTCAACTTTTTACAGTTTGCTCAACAGTTTCTACTCCTGCTAATAAAAGAGAAATGCGTCTCTGGAGCCAAAGTCATAATTCATAAAAGCAGCAATATTCATAACTTTTTGTGTTACTCAACTTTTCACATTTTGCTCAACAGCTACCACGCCTGCTGATCAACGAGAAACGTGTCTCTAGACTTTAAGTGTTTTTCACCCAAATTCTGCTTTGCAAATTGATAAGCTTTTAGAAAGCAGTAATAGATGGTTAGTCATTTCTTAGACCTGCTTATTCATCATGAGGGATATAAAATTGTTTGATTTTTTTGTTCCCTATGTGGTTAAAGTTTACCACAAAGATAAACATAACTACACAATTACACAAGACCTCTGTGAATAATTTTCTTTTCTACCTGCACCCACAAGTTTACAAGTTTGCACCAGCTTGATCCCAGCAGGAGGCACTTTATCTGAGGACAATTATTTTTTTTAATGCAATTACCAAGCTAACCTGAATGACATTAACCTTCAGCTTCACCGTGTCACAGGCTACAGAATCTCAGCTGAGTGGCAGAGATTTGCACACAAATCCATAAACAATAAAGAATATTTTTATTCATTAATGTTTCATTTGAGAGTACGTTAACTGCAATATGAGACAAATATAAAACCAAAAATATGCAGTATCATATTTTTCTTTACATAATTATGTGGTTTGTAGGTTAAATAACTTCTTGAAAAATGTACAAATAATCCTGGAACATGAAAAAAATTGACAATTTCATTCATTTTGTTTTCCTGAATACATACCCGAATATGTTTTTTTGCTTTTTTTTATAGGCAACACAGATTCAGTTTAATCATCTTGATAGGTGTGAGTGTGTTTAAGAAGCATTTTTATGCATATTATCACAGAAAAATAAAAAATAGAAAACATGAAAAAGTCAAGAATATACGCTTCAGAAATCATGTTTAGCAATGATGGCACATTTCCAGGTTTCTACGATCTGGCAGAGCGACAGAGTTCCAGGGAACTGTTCTTCCACGTAAGGCACCTCCTTCTCTTTACGGTCCAGGTGGGCAAACAGGTTGTCTTTCACACTGAGGAGAAGGAAACAACATACCTTGGGTGATTCTATCAGATATGAATCATCTCCCAACTCCAAAAAATGTTTAGATTTCTCATATAAATGTATATATATGTTTTAAAAGACTTTAGCAGTGCATGCAGTCATTGAAAACTTCAGGATCTGCCGTTGACTTGAGAAACATGTCCTGTGGGTTTGAAAAACACTTGGCTGCACAGCAGGAGTCTGTAATTCATAATGCGGTTGATCTCTCACATCTCTTTTCATAAGAAATCTGTGTGTAACATATTTGAGATAAAAAAAAAAGATTGCTGAAGCGGTTCAGACTTGTAGCCGATCACATGCTGCCCTGTTATCTCTGCCACACTCATCCTGTAGCTGCTGCAGCGGTGGAACGTTAGGAGACAGAACATAACTTAACAATAAACTTTTACTGTTCAAAAGTTGTTGCTGAGTAAAGCCAACGATCTTTGTTTTGGATCAAACACTTTGCGGCTGTTCATGATGAAAAGAATATTTAACATTTTTATATTTTCTCTCTCGTTTGAAAAATATTCATTATTGCACTTCTGACTTGAATGCTTCAACAGTGACACATGTACGGCAGGAGAGAAAAGTTCAGATTGCGTGAAATGGTGAAAGAAGAGAGAAGAGCAGACAACCTGCAGCTGTCTGCCTTATCTATCCCACATCCTCCCAGATTCCTTCCTTCCTCCATCTTAAATGACAGGGTTGTTGTTAGTAAAAACAAACTTTATGCCAACATATCAAAGATGGGGAGTTGTGGTAGTGCTAAATGGTGCAACAGAGTTTTTTTCTCCAGTTGATGTTGGCTATGGTGGATGATTAGACATTGGTGGGGTGACTTTCATTTGGCTCATCATCAGGAACATACTGTACTGGAGCTGTTTTCTGTACAAATACAGTGGGGAAAATAAGTATTTGAACTGCTATTTTGCTATTTCTCCCACTTAGAAATCATGGAGGGGTCTGAAATTTTCATCGTAGGTGCATGTCCACTGTGAGAAAGATAAACTAAAAAGAAAAATCCAGAAATCACAACGCATGATTTTTTAATGATTTATTTGTGTGATATAGCGGCAAATAAGTATTTGAACACCTGTGTGTCATCTAGAATTCTGACCCTGAAGGACCTGTTAGTCCGCCCATTAGAAGTCCACCTGCACTCCATGTATCCTCCTTAAACAGATGCACCTGTTTGAAGTCGTTAGCTGCATAAAGACACCTGTCCACCCCATACAATCAGCAAGACTTTAACTTGTAACATGGCGAAGACCAAAGAGCTGTCCAACGACACAAGAGAGAAAATTGTACACCTCCACAAGGCTGGAAAGGGCTACGGAGCAATTGCCAAGCAGCCTGGTATAAAAGGTCCACTGTTGGAGCAATCATTAGAAAAGATGCAACATTCAAAGATGCAACAGAACCAAAATATCATTCCATTGACTCACCAGTCCACATAGAGGTCAGAGGTCAGAGGAAGTCAAGGAGTGCAGCTCGCAGAGCTGCTGGAGATTCATTGATGGTCAATCTCAATCGGAGTGGAGCCCCATGCAAGATATCACCTCGTGGGGTCTCAATGATTCTAAGAAAGGTGAGGAATCACCTTTCCCATGATTTCTAAGTGGGAGAAATAGCAAAATAGCAGGGTGTTCAAATACTTATTTTCCCCACTGTATCTGACTGCACCTCCGTTGTTCTGTCAGTTTAATACTGGGAGGTGTAGGTGAGGTTGCTGACGTGGAAACACACAGATTTAATCTGCAGGCACTTTGTTACTACAACAGCACATATACAAGAGATCTCTTCCTCATTGCAACGCTCCGTGACTTTGGCTATAGA
Source organism: Eupleurogrammus muticus (assembly GCA_036785175.1). Taxonomy (NCBI): domain Eukaryota; kingdom Metazoa; phylum Chordata; class Actinopteri; order Scombriformes; family Trichiuridae; genus Eupleurogrammus; species Eupleurogrammus muticus. The sequence continues at coordinate 2,288,373 of JAYKQN010000006.1, forward strand.
GGTTATGGCTTAGAGTTCTGCATAGAATATTGGATTCCAAAGCTCACGAATAAATGATGATTGACAAATAAATAAAAGAAACCCAGGTGATAGATGAATTTAGTATTGTCCAGAGTAAAATTCATTAAAAACACTAAAATGTGTATCATTACAAGGAGATGGTGTTGAAGGGACTGAATGCAAGACTAACATGTGGATTTGCATATGACTGTAAATCTCTCAGATTTCTTTTACTTGATATGATATTGTTCTAGCGTTAAACTGTTAAAGTGTTAAACTAATTTTAATATCTTGGGACACACATATGATTTAATGTGATCTCCAACAGCTTTCAGACTGTCTTTTCTTTTCTTTTTCTTTTTTTTTTTTTTTTTTACAGACGCCACCATTCCCCACATGTCCAGCAGATGTCACTAAAGAGCTTTTCTGTTTCATCCACGACAAACATCTTCCTGATGTGCACAGCTTCTCTGTATGTTTCTTGGCTTAGCCCAGTGATATTTTATAGTTAAAGGATTGGAAAAAAAAAACAAAAACACTCTTAGGTCTATGCACAATAATGTGCGCATACACGCACGCACGCACACACACACACACACACACACACACACACCTCATCTTGTAACACACATTCCTGTTGAGGTTTTAGAGACACAATGTCTTTTCCTGTTTGTTTTTTCTCAAAATATATTTTTCTCGTAACACCTCTTCATAGCCTCCTCTGATTTGCACACATACTGTAACTGCATTTACTGTGCACCAGACTATGAATCCTATGACTATGAATATGCAGATGTTAATGGAGTACTACAGCCCCAGCTGTGCTGCTGACATGCTGCTTTTTCTACTTTGCTTATGCCATCTTACTTATAAATCACTAAATACTGGCCTCATATTTGCAATTTTATATTTAGCAGATGAAATAACTTTATTTTTTCTTCTTTTTTGTTCTACTGTATAACTACTATTGTAAAAGAAGACTGGGAAAGACTCCTGGAAAAAGGAGTGCAGCGAAGAAGAAGACTAGAGCGCAGACTAACCTTTGAAATGTAATTAAATTCATCATCGAGGCTTTGCCAAAGCAGCTGAATTGCCAAAAGGGCGTCTTTAATGGCACTAAAATCAAACCGCGGTATAGGCTGAGTTCATGTGGGGGTAATGTGAGAAATATTTCTCTCTCAAAACGCATGCATGCATAATATCCAAGATGGCATTTGCGAGGGAGGAAAATAACACTGTTTTCCTCTGCCTCTGAAGTTAGTGCTCGAGGAGCATGCTAAATCACATCTTCTCATTGCTAGACTGAATTGTTGACCGTGCTAACAGGCTTGGCTTGGCCTGTGTGTGTGTGTGTGTGTGTGTGTGTGTGTGTGTGTGTGTTGTGGTGTGTGGGGGCTAATCTTAATGCTGGGCTACCGAGTCCTCCTCCTCCTCTTCTTTGCCACCCACAAACATACACACACACACACACACACACCACTGCAGCAGCCGGCCAATCACGTCGCTGCTTCCATTCTATCGCTCTTACCTGCGTCACTCTGTTTGTGTTGCTATGGTGATCATTGATGCTCCCCCCACACTTCGTCTCTCTGCCTGTTCCAGCATGAGGACGGGGCCGGCTTGCGGCTGCTGATGCAGGCAGGCTGCAGACGTCATCGCTTCCCTCGGGAACGAGGCCTATTTTTACCACTGGGCACAAAATATACCGATCTGCCCAACATATTTTTGGAACTGCATTTAATCCCAGCTTGCCAGGAAAATGCGTCTGCCCACGCTCTGCATCTCTCCCTCTCCCTCACACGCTCTCTCTCACACGCTCTCTTCCTCCATTCAGTAGCAGAAATGCTATTTCTTCCATGCCATATTTTTATCTCTTGAATTGAGATGATGGAGCTTGTGAATAATCTTGTTTAGTAGTATCTGTGGTTGTTTTATCTGTGATATTGCTTTCATTATTCAAAAGAAAAATAGAAGACAATTGATATGCAACACAATGAGGGATATTTGGCCTGTAAATTAACTTGTTGAAGTTATTACACAAATAAACTCTCATTTTAGAGTTCAAAACAAATACAAATTTAAACAGAAACCATTCAAAGATTAAACAGAACCAAAGAATCATTCCATTGACTCACCAGTCAGGTCAGAGGTCAGAGGGAGTCAAGGAGTGCAGCTCGCAGAGCTGCTGGAGATTCATTGTTTTATGCTTGAGGGCTGACAATAAAGGAAGTTAGCATGACATCAGCCAGGGGGTCATTCTGAAACCAAGAGAGAAAACGTTTGTTGCTGGAGCTGTATTGTAATTTTTTGAGACTGGAATGCCAGAGTGAGGTTATGAAAAGGGCCAGTGCCAAGGCAGGTTAACAGCAATTTCCTAACCTACTACAAATAGAGAAAGTACCGGAACTAGAGGTGCATCTGATGATCATTTCTGTTATATTTGATCTGATTATTATTCTTCTTATTGATAATTGTTCCCAGAATGCAAAGCAATAACTAATCCTACACTGTGTCAACAATATACTTGCCCATTTCTAAGGGGTTTAGTAGCTTCTCCTAAGGTATTTGTAATTGTTCCGTTTGTGACAAGTTGAAGGTGAGTTAAATCCAGGAGATCAGAAGATCTGTAAAAACATGAAGGACACATTAGTAACAGGTATATGAGCAAATTTAAACATTCAAATCTCCATACTTTAGAATGTAGGGGTACAAGGGTGCTCAGAGAAGACCAACACAGATATAGGAAGAACAGAAGCAGTCCATCACACAAAGGATCAGAATTACTTCCTATTATCAACCACTGAGAGGAACTGTACCACCAAGCAGCTGCATAGTATCTGGTTGATCAAACTGTTCCTCTCCTTTATTGAAAGATCAGGTTTCAATGACATTCTAATCAGTGTTAGGAGTAATGCATTACAAAAGTAATGGATTACTGTAATGCATTACAGAAAAAAGGTAATATTTTACTTGGTACAAATCGTGATACAATGCCTTTTTTAACATGGATTGAAGTGGTGTTTTTTTTGTTTTTCTTCATACAAATTCACTAAAATTACAGCGAGATCAGCAGCAGTCAAACGTCAAAATGTTTCACTCATCACTGATGAGCCAAAATATAAAATATTAAAAAATGTAATATAATATTATAAATATTACCTTTTTTCTGTAATTCATTACAGTAATCCATTACTTTTGTAATGCTTTACTCCCAACACTGATTCTAATACACTAAAGACATAAATGGCTGAAACTGTGGCTAAAATCATGGCTTAGTAGTTTGTGTTTGCGGAAACATTCAGCCACAATGGTGAGAATAATATTGAATTTAAATTTTTATAGGTATTAGTATATAAAACTCCAACACATTAGTTGGAGTTTAATTTACTTTTAAACCTCTGTCAGGAAAAAGACAGAATTTTAAACAGACAAGGAAACAGATTGAAGCTTATAGATAGCTGAAGAATAAAATAGTGAGCAAACAAAAATTATTCTGTTTGAATTTGAGGATTCACCTGTAATTAGGTTATTATGGGGTAACATTATAGTGTGTTTTCTTTCTTTATCAGAAATACATGCACAACTTTAACAAATGCTCTGGAAGACGATACTTACCAAATATCAGATATCAGCCCTTTTTGTCTAGTGAGGAGTGCCAACACGAATGGTTTTCTGACTCGCTGCTCTTTAACTGGAGAGAGTAGTTGCCCATCCAGAAATGGAGAAATGGAAGTCATCCAGACATTTGGTGGCCTGGGATAGTGCCAGGTCTTTGTCAATACGTTTGATGAGCAGAGTAGTAGGAAACAATGTTAATGGCTCAGGAGTTGTTTGTAAAGTAGAAAGAACAGGAGGCCAATGATAGATCCCTGGGGAACACCGGAGTGAACACTTGTGATGCTGAATGTGAGGTTTCCAAGGACAATATATACATGTTTTCCTGTTAGGTGGGAATAGAAAATATGAAGAGCAGTGCCCGTGATTCCCACCTCCTGGAAGAAATGACACAGAACTGTGCCAAAGGCAACACTAAGGTCAGGAGGTTATTTACTACCCTATGCAGAGCAGTGCCAGTACTGTGGGATAGCAAACTGGAAGGTGGAGATGGTCATGTAGCTGGAAGGCTACAGCCTTGTTGCAGGACCTTTGCTACAAAGGGCAGGTTTGGGACAATAACTGGGCAGGACCTCAGGATCCAGGTGTCTGAAAGATACGCTTTCAGTAGTGTTGTGGGGATGGGATCCAAGGATGAGTGTGATGAGTTTTAGAATGATGTTAGAAAGCTCAGCTTGTGTGACATCAGAATCCAGGGTTAGGCCATCTCAGCAAGATGTGGAGACTGTTTAAAGTCTTTAAGCTAAGCTAGGCTAACCAGCTGCTTCATATTGATCAGACAGATTAGGAGAGTTTCTCAAAATGTCACACTATTTCCTTTTAAACCTGATGTTCTTAAATATATATTTAGTGATTTATAATGACTAAGTAGTAGAGTAGCAACGTCTTCATCAAGATAACAGAGCCCGAGATACAGATGGAACATATTATTGTGAACCCAGCGTGATTATACAGTAGATAAGTGCTGTGTAATAGAGCAAGATCTGTGATAAAGTTTTCTTTGATATCTGTTCTATTTTTAAGTATGCATGCCCACACAAAGTCACATACCTGGAATTTAGGCAATCAGGCACTCTTTCATTGACGGCCAGAATCAAAACCTGACATTCAGCCCGAAAGTACTTTGATAGAATGCTTTGTGAGGTTATAAAAGATCAAATTATGTTCACGTCCGCTTGCCAACCAGTTGCCAGTGAAACAACCTTAACCTGAACTTGTGTGTTGGGCTTCATTATTCGGCTCACAGTGGAATCTCAAAGATTCAGTGCAAGTGAAGTTATGCAAACTTTAAAAGTATTTAGCTGACAATTTCCAAGAATCCTTTGAAAGGATTTACTCTATTCTTCCACAATGACTCAAAATGAAAGCCTAGGTACATATCCATTCACAAGTTGCTCAACACATTCCTGATTTCAGCATATTTTACATGTCTGAGACAAAAGAAAACACTAACTAGTAAGATACTATGAATGTAGACATGTTATTTATAATGGTCATAACTGTTCATTCAGTAAAATATCTCTATTTGCTTTGGGCTCTGTTTGGATTCTGGGTTTCGTAATCTTCTCACTTCAGAAGTCCAGTTTGCAAACATATTTTTTAGGTTAGTCTACTTTAGTCTAGTTTGTCTACAAATATGACAAATGTCATACACGCACAGTGTTTTCTGATGCCTCAACTCTATTCTTTTGGATATGGAAACTCAAAATGTTTCTGATTTTTAACAGGAATCCTTTTTTGGTTCTTTGGAGCTGTCTTAAAATGAGTCTTAAATCCTTCAGCCCATAACTGGTGCAGTGCATTTTTAGTGCATGTATTAAGTATCTTCATACATTTTAGGATAAATACCATACATTAACTAATTTTCAGAGAACAGATTTTCTCAGTTATGATGAAAGTATTATGAATTATCAATAAAAATAATCTTTATGACTATATGTGTAATTCAACAATTACCATCCAATGCTTCATTCAGGATTAACAACTTAATCATCGAATTACCTTCAATTAATAAAATTAGCTGGATGAGAATTTATAGGATTAATTTAGCTTGATCACAGCATAGTAGCCTGAATTCTTCACATCACACTTAAACAGGTCCTCGGTAGGTGCTGATGGTCTTGAATCATTGTAAATTTGATTCCAAAACAAGATATGTAACAGAAAGGTTGTTAACACAGAACTGTCAGCATGCAGAACTTATGTTTTTTACCTTGGTGCTGCATAAGGATAATATACCACTAAAATGACAATTACAACATGTTAGGAGAAAATACATTCGAAATGAATCCATGTATGTATGTGAAAGATATAAGAGGGAGTCACATTTAAGTGTCCAAAAGTTAAGAACTTGTCATTATTAACACTATCATAATGTATTTTGCTCCATTTTTGTAGTGGGCTGTTATAATTCAAGGGAAAGGGAAACGAAAGAATGTGTCTGTGTGATACATCCTTTTCCAGCTACTGCTTTGCCTTTTTTTTCCTTTTTCTCAGCACCCCCTACTCTCTGCACACTGATGCTCAGCTTCAGACAAAAATATCTTTCCTCTGTTGATTTCCCCCGCCACCACCACCACCTCCACGCTACCACCCCTTATTTCCGCCACAGCTATAAGAGATCTGATATCACAGCCTTCGTCATGTGATCCGCCCGCACAATGCTTTGCTGTGATGGATGAGGCCTACCTGTGACGCACATATCTTCTCTGTGTAACTCTTCACAAGCCAGAGGGCTCTTAATTAAATATATAATAAAAAATGTCTTAAATACTCTTGGCTGTAAGATGATTCTTGATATTTTGATCGTTAAATTGAATTAAAGGAAAAAAAATAATCTTTAATGTCTAGTACTGTGAAATGAGCTTGAAACAAAAAAATAAATAAATATAAGAAATAAAGGAATATGGCTAGATGCCTCCTGACATTTTCGCTGGGTCACTAGATGCTCTTTTATTGTTTAAAAAAACATGAGAAAAGAAAATATACCACCAGATGTTTAAACTAATGCCAATTTGACAGAGAATTAAAAAAAATGGAAGATAAAATTGGAAAACATAAAATGAAATTGAAACTATTTAAATTGGGAATTCATATCGCAACTATTATTATTTCAACAGATGGGTGTGTTAAGTACCAGATCCAACTCAAAAACATCTTGAGACTGGAGAGTGACCAGAGGAAGTGTTGAAATCAGTGAGATTCAACTTCTCCAAATTCTCAAGTGCAGGGCAACAAGACGGCATAAAACAGAAGTTAGCTGCATTTTCTGAGGAAACTACAGAAGTGCTCAACCACACACACACACTCTGCCACCCAGCCACCCACAAACACACGGTACATATTTAATTTATTAGTATGACAATGGAAACCAAACCTTATTATTCACCATGACATCAAACCACAATGTGCTGCTGTGCGTGCTGCCTCTCCATGGCAATAGAACGGGTACCGAAGATCATCTATTGAGAATAAAATTTCAAAGGATATTGTCAATATAATTGAAGTTCATATCACGTATTCCACATCACAATGTGTCATGTTTAAGTTTACCTTGACCTGCTAAAGATTATTATGACATGTTGTTTTACAAAGTAAACATGTGGAAAGATATACATTTTTGGTGCATTACTATATATGTCTCAAGTAGTGAGAAAGAATTGCATAATTTTGCTATACAATTTTAGAAAAAAAAATAAAGGAAAACCCAAGGATTAAAAACATAGTGGTGAACCCAGACTTTTTTTTTTTAGGAAGACTATGACTTCCTTAAAAAATAAATCCCACATCCCCATTGTCTTTCCTGGATGTGTGCAAACCCTCATTTATAACATCTTCCTCATCCTGTTAACTTTGTGCAACCGCTCACATGCACATTTAGCATTTTTATTAGTTCACAAAGTTCAGTGACCCAATTGCCAGCATTTATTCAACAAGAGCAGAGTGCGAAGTGAGAATATCGGTGCAGGTGCACTGGAACCTTTAAAGCAGACACACAGCTTATGTACCAGGTATGTGTTTGCATTTAGTTGTTTTTACATTTATTTGAATGTAATTTTACTATATATTTATTTTTTACTGAGTTTGTTTAGTGCATCTCAAGTGCAGTATATAGACAGAGTATATTCCCAGGTTGCAGAAGAGAGATGCATTTTAACATACCTATTGAAAATGTTGCCTTGTGATTTCTATTCTATTATAAAGTATATAATGCAAGCAGGAAGTAAAAGGAAAGAAAGTAAGAAAGAATAATGGTCACCACAAACAATCTCAATGTTGATGGCTCCATTTCTTAGTAATGAGTGCTCTTGACAATAAAAAAGTGCAAATACCTTCGCCAAGCACATTTTGACTCTGACCCAACACTGTTGTCCTCAGTGTACTCAAAGTCCTATCTTAGTGTCTGGCATTATGTTTCGAGAAAACAAACAATGCAGATTCAAGATATCACACCTGGTGACCCCAAATTCTGTTTGCATATGAAGCCATTGTCTATTTACTGCAATGTTACCAAACAACAAAAAATCAAAGTTATCCAGAAACCAGGATTTCTTCTAGATTATTATGAAAATGTAATCGTCTATTCATAATACCATTGCCAGCATTTGTTGAAAATGTTTACGAAAATCCAGCAAAAAAGCTTTAAGTATTTTGCTGTCTAATAAACAGACAGATAATTGCCAGCTAAAACATAACCTCATTGGTCATTAGGATTAGGTTACATGGTTGCAGTTCTTAGATAAAATAACAATATATAGATCATGCATCATTCTTAGCATCTGCTAATATCAATTGTAACACCCTACCCCTTTACCCCCCACCTACACACACACACACACACACACACACACACACACACACACACACACACACACACACACACATTACCACCCGTTTCTTAGGGCTGTATCACGGAGAGTGTGACAGAGTGAGACCTCTTCCCCCCTCTACTCTCTTTGTCGAAAACGTCACCCCTGCCCCGTGCGCGCGTTCGCGTGTGACGTCACGGCGCGCGGCGAGCATAGAAAAGCGCGAGGGAGCGAGCGCGTGCCCTAAACCATCAGATCCTGCGCGAGAGCACAAGGAGGCTGTAACCGTCACAGTGAATCTGTTTAAACACCAAAAAAACGTTTCTGTGAGTTATGGGCAGCGCGTTATAGAGCAGCACGTGTCGTTTTGAGCCGGAAATAATGATGAAGAAGGAAATTAACTTCGACTCAGACCTCAAGCCTCATCTCCGCGACGCCGAGAGCATCCTCAGCTCGCCGGACCTGGGGCTCCTGAAGCTGGCCTCCCCGGAGCTGGAGAGGCTGATCATCCAGACCAACGGCATGGTCACCACGACCCCGACCAGTCCCCAGTTCCTGTACCCGAAGACGGTGACGGACGAGCAGGAGTTCGCGGAGGGTTTCGTGAAGGCGCTGGAGGACCTACACAAGCAGAACCAGCTGACCGGAGCCGAGCAGACCGGCGCCGGCCTGGAGCTGACCGCCAACATCGCCCCGGTGACCGTGCCGCCGCCGGACCTACCGGTTTACACAAACCTCAACAGCTACGGGGGCGGGCCTCTGGGAACCACGGTGAACTACAGCACGGACACGGTCCCTTTCCCGCCTCCGCCGTCGCTGCATTTCGGGGCAGCCCCGCCGCAGCCGGAGCTCTCCCGGGTCCAACCGCCGAAGGAGGAGCCTCAGACGGTCCCCGACGTGCAGAGCTTCGGGGACAGCCCGCCGCTGTCCCCCGTCGACATGGACTCGCAGGAGCGCATCAAAGCCGAGAGGAAGAGGCTCCGGAACCGGATAGCGGCTTCCAAGTGTCGGATGCGCAAGCTGGAGCGGATCTCCAGGCTGGAGGACAAGGTCAAAACGCTGAAGAACCACAACACGGATCTGGCCTCCACGGCGAACCTGCTGCGGGAACAAGTGGCCCAGCTGAAGCAGAAAGTCCTCACGCACGTGAGCAGCGGCTGCCAGCTGCTGCCGCACGAGGTCCAGGTCCACTGACAGACCGGGTCCCGGACGTGTTCTGTGGACTGAACGCCGGGCCCCGCAGGCCCGACTGTACATTAATAATCGACTGTTTACTGTGGCTGTTAACGTGTAGAACATGATTTATTTATTTGCTATAAACTTTTTTTATTATTATTATTTCTGGCCAGAATACAAGCAAGAGTCAAATATTTCTAATTAAACCTGTCACGATAACTGCTTTTACCTGACGATATATTGACCCAGAAGTAATGTCGATAAACGATATTATTGTGATTTTTAAGAACATCTTATACCACTGGTATAATGATATGAGAGCGAAAGAATCTCCAAGAGCAGCGGATTACATTAAAAATCAATGCAAAAAAGTTTAAGAAAAAAAACTAACATATTGTCTGCACTGGAAAAAAATGATTCTGACCCCTAGTAAATGTGACATGTTTTTATCTTGTTTATACAATAGTATAAAACTTGTTTATATAATTTATTTCATTCAAAAACTGTACTGCCTTTCCTTAGAAAACAGTATGTTATCATCAACATGAAATGTTGATATTTGGTTCATTTTCTGAATTTTAAATATATCGAAGTTTATAATACAGAAAAAATAAATGAAAGTTTTAATTAGGTTGGATTTAACTTTAATATTAAGAGTTAAATTGACTGAAAAAGTAAAGTGAATTTTTCTCAAAATAATTATTCTGCAAGTACTAAAAAATATCAGTACAATTAACCTAAAAATTTATATCTAGACTTTCATGCAACTTGACTTAGTAATTTCAGCAAATCATTTTTTCCAGTGTACAACTATTATTGTGACAGGCTTAGTAATCTCAGAATTTTAAAGAAACAAAAACATGGGTTTATTACAGCTATGCTGAAGTTAAGAGCGTTTGCCTTCAATTGGTGTAATTTATTAAAATATTTATGTGTTTACCGTTGAGCAAGGCAGCAGAAAACTACCAGATTTCTCAATGGATTTTGGCAACAGCCACATGAGATAACAAAGCACTTACTGGGAGAAGATGCTCAACATCCTAAAACATATCTAATGTTGTTTTTTCTCCTTTAAAAATGTTTACAGACTGACTGGACCAAACAGATTTTTAATATTTCTACAGTATTATGCACATATATCCATAGTATGAGTGTTTGGTTGTAATGGACATGCATATACACAGATTTGATAAGACATAATCTACATATTATAGCCTATCTTACATTATATTTCTGTTGGAAACAGTTTGCATGTTGTCGACAAACTGGAATGTTGCCCCACAGCGGGTGTCAGTGTTCATTATGTTTACCCTTTACAAACACACACATTTTTTTTTTTATTCTACTGTGTCCCTATTTCAATATGTTCTTGTTTTTAATGTGAAGAGGCGTTTTTGTTGCACTGACTGTTGCTGTCACCTCTAGCCTGCAGTTATTTGGCTATAAGATATGCCGCTGTGTTCTGAATTAAAATGCTGCTCGGCAATAAACGCTGGTGCTGGTGTAACGCTCATATTTTATGCACACGTTGAGAGAAACAAGTCACTTTGAAGGGTAGTAAGCGTGGAGGGGGGCCTGCTAACATTAATATCATAAGGAAAGGAGATAAGGAGCACTTACTTAACATTGATATTGCAGAGAATCAACAGAATTTAGACTTCTGACTCAAGATTAACATACAGCAGGATTATTCTTTTAGCGGTTAATTTAAATAATCTCATTAAGATTAAATGTGTTGCAGCTCCTCTGATGGAGGCGTTTCAGTGTTGCGTAATAGCAGGATTTCTGTTATCTGTAGTGTGTGCAGACTTCATCTATGTCACAGCGTCCCTCTGCTGGCTGGATGAGAATTTGCACAAATGTGTTCCTGGACATTTTGATGAATATGTTTGGACAGTTTCTAATTGCCCAAAATGCAGTACAGGGCCCCCCTCAGGTTCAGGGTCAGGCAATATGAGGAATTAACTGATTTAACTTGTCATTTATTACCCAGAACTTTTTGAGGAGGAGAGAAGACTGATTTAGCCTGAGCAGAATAAAATCTGATTAAACAGGGTTCCTCAAAGCATAAATTATGTCATCAACGATTAAAAATATTGATTATTTGAAGTGAGCAGGAGTTTCCTGTCTGAACACAGCTGACTATGTTAAAGTGTTTTTATAAAGAACATTAACTTCAGTAGTAGCAGGTTACAGTATAGATTAGGCAGGATTTTGTGAAATGGTCTTATTGATATGTTGTTATTTTTTGGCATACAACCTTTTTTGGAGTTTTGAAGGGTGCAGACCTCAAATCATCTGTATGCCAGGCTCCTAAATTTCCCATTATGCCTTGAAATGGGGACATTTAATAGGCCGCCAGGTCAAAATAAAATCAATCACTTATCTTCTTGACTGTAGAAAGTATGAATCTTAATGTAACATGCTGTGTTATGTTTTAACACATAGGGGATTCATTAGCATATACAGTCAGATTTAAAATCAAGACTATTCAAATGAATGTACATGGTAAAAATCATTGTCTTGGATTATGAATTTTATAAACTAAAAAAGGACCATGAAGCATTGTGAAATGTTTAGAATCATAGTAGTCACTGTCATACAGAAGATTTAAATGCAGCACCCTTCAAAACGTATCCCAAAAATGAACATGAAAAGCCTTCTGGGTTCATCTTTTGTGAAAACTGACAGTAATACTCAAAAGAATTTATAGTAATAATACTAAGAATACTAAAAGTCCACTGATTGTTAGCAACGTTTTTATTGTTTTACCACAAAGTACAGATAAAAACATCCACAGCATATTCTCTCACCGTAATGGTCCAAACTGAGGAGGATTTGAGGAGGCAGTGATACAAGACCAAATAATAAAACACATGTCGATACGTGCTAGTAGAAGATCTAAAGTCGGCAACCTCTACCAAGCTTGATGGCATTTCTTTTTGTGTAGATACTGTAGTGTGTATTGCTTCGTAACTGAGTGACACATTCATTCACAAGCAGGCCTAAAAGATGAATGCAGATACAGTACAACATGGCTCTTTTGGGGCTGGGGGGAGGTTCGGATTTTTTACTTGTTTTTTTTCATTGCTTTTTGTTTGTTTGTTTGTTTTTTTTGTTGTTTCATTTGTATTTTTGTTGCAAGCCTGAGTCGATACAACACAATCCACACATATGACTCAAAGGTACAGTATTTACAACTGGTCTCATTCTGGCATCCTTAAGCAAAAACTGTTTCTGCTTTTACAGCAATCTTTGGTGATACGAACGTCTAGCAAACCAGTTTAAATCATGGAAACTGTTCCGAAAAAAAAAAAAAAAAAGGAAAAGAAAAGAAAGAACACACACCTGTAGAGGGGTAATGCATGCCCTGAAACCACCGGGAACAGCGACGTGGTGTGGCAACACGGTGACGTTGGAAACACGAGAACAGCATATTTGATTCCTGCATCGACTCAAAATGAGTGTTAAAACTAAGCAGCTACCTGGTCTGTGAACGAGAAAGAAAATAGACTGACCCCTGCAGAGTCGACCCTTTCTGCCTGCTAACCCCTGCCAAGTTCTGGTGTTTGGAGGTCGGCGGGTTAAAACTAATTAGATAGACGTGATAACTGCATTAAGTCTGGAGACAAAATGTCTTCCTTTCTTTCTTTAGATCAAATGTGAATGTATGCCACCTGAATTTTGCCCATTCCTCCCTTAAGACCCCAACTACTCCAATCTAGATTCGGCCTCTGACGTCACAGATGAACGTCTCAGATTGTCGTCTGTGCACCTGATACTTTCATTTGCAGCTTTACAGCTGAATTTAAGATGACTTTAGAAATGAAAATAGACCCACATATATTGTATATTCCGTGTAGATCAGCCTGTGTTGCACGTTGCATGTTCAAAACACTGTTTAAGGCTCTGTGTAGTCTGAGACTTCTATCAGTTGAATATGCAGTTTGAATGAGATTTTAACCAGTTAAATCTGGTTATAAAAAATCTAGAGTAGTGTATTTGGGGCCTAAGTGTGAACCTTTATTTCCTTTGTGATTTCTTTGATCTTATGATATATACGGTACAGATTCACCACCATTCGGGGGTCAGCTTTCTGTCAGATCACGCTGTAAGGTCCACCGTGCTCCGTAGATCACTGAGAATAAATTCACTACCGTACAGCAAACATAGACTGGATGTTGTCTTCAACAACTTATCAGCTACTGAATGCTCGTTTGACTTGAAACAGTGCTGTCCACAGGTCACCTGAAGGCTGAGCATCAGAGACGAAACTACACAGAAGCCGAGCTCACCAGCCTCCAATAGAGCTGCTGTGTAGAAGAGAGAGGTTGTTACTGTGAGCGGTGGTTGTGGATAAGCAATGAAACCTGTAGTTTGACACATTTTCTCCTATGCCGCACAGCACATGAATGACATGCACACTGCCACACACAGAACCACGAATCGGAATCCAACCGACTCTCACTTTGTCATCCGAGACTAAAATGCGCGGCGCATGCTACAGTACGTCAAATGCTTCACACCGTCTGCGCTCCTGCTGTCCTGCACTTTACGCCAGGATGAGCTTCGCTTCTTCACAAGTGTCATCAGGAGCAGGACAACGTCATGCACAGTTACTGTAAAATCATTCTGCTTCTGATTTTCTTGCCCTCGTTGCAGTAGTTTCACAACTAAACCAGCAGATCCCAGCGACCTAGTGGTTTAAGATTTGTAACATGTAACATGTGCTTGTTGTGGTTCTGAATCCGCGTCACACTAGTGTCAAACTATCTGATAAATGCAAAATTCCATTAGAAATATCTACTAAAAAATGTATCACCCATCATGTTCTGGAGAATATGATTATTGTGATAATGACTATTAATTTTACATGAAATGTTGATATTGAAAAACTAATAAAAGATGTGGTGCATTCAAGGCAGATGTTCTTTTAGTGGTAAAACTCAGAAATAATGGCAGATACCTATATATATATACATATATATATATATTTATACGTAGATTTTTTTTTTCAAATTATTGTCTATGGTGACAACATCTTGAGGCTGGTGCATCTGAACATTTGCTGAAAATCACACCTCCTGGCTTCAAACAGCAGTTACGATGCAGCACAAAGTTGCATTTGCTTTCTTCTAACCCATTATAACGTTACCCTTTATTAGCTGTGTGGATTTAAAGGATGGTAAACTTAGGTTTCAGACTCAAAAAACGGCCATTCTTCTGTATTTTTCTTCGCGGCGAGTTGAATTTCTGACTTTGCAGCCTCTTTGTTGAAAGCAGCATGAGACCAAACCAACGGGGAACTGAGGTGAGGAGTTGCCACGGGTGCGAACAATTCCACACATCATCGAAAATAAAACAAAACAAAAAAAAAACTACAACACAGACCTCATATATTTGATACTATCCTCATAGAATTTCATACCTTTTAAAGTTCATTTCCAGAAATGCATACCTGTAGATATTATATATTGCACAACATTTATATATACATCTGAAATAAATATAATTAAATAAAACATGTCTCTTCATTTTTTGCTTTTTTTTTAAACCTAGATATATTTTGTTCATATTGTCCCCACCTAGTGTTTCATGTAAGAAATAAATGGGGGGGTATCAGAATATTAAAAAAAAAAAGGCCAAACAAAAAGGCTCAGATTAATAATGAAAAAACAAAACACTTGCTAATACCTGAAATATCAATATATAGATACCAGGTGAGACAACAAATGAAAGATTTGTGGATTTTTTGGGATCTGTATGTATAAGAAACAGAACACATCGATATGAACATATTCCAGCTGGATCATCCCTCTGCAACAGGACAACACATAACGTTACCGTCGACTTGTTGGTCACCAAATCCAAGGCTGACATCTTTTTCAAGACTGACATAAAAACAAAGAGCTGTAAACATCGGAAGGATTTAAATGGCACTGAGGACGGACGCCGTCAAATCCTTCTTGTAAAACCACACAGAGGAGAGGAGGAAACCACAGAAAACGTTGGTTGGGACCTTTCTAGAACCTGCGCCCAGTCTGGAACCCTCTGGTTCACTACAAAAACTGAAATCTCAACAGGTGAAAATGACTTGCTTTTGGTACAATTACTCCAATAATAAGTAGAATTATCTTATTCCACTAGCGGATAATTGATTTGGGTCAATTTGGTCTTGTCTTGAGAAAGTAAGACCTGCATTTTCTTAAAAAAAAGATAATATTGACTATAATAAGATAAACTATCCGCCAGTTGAATTATATAACTCTACTCAATATTTATATTCATAATATATATTATGTTATATTTTCCCCTGATAAGATGATCAGTTTTTTGCAGTATTTGACTAAACTTGCTTCATCAGACACCTCATACAGCCCCTTCGTAGAGAGGAACCGGAGACGAAGCATATACCTCAGGCTACGGTTTAACGTCTCAGAGCATTTCAGACACTTTTTCAAACCCGGTTCTGGTGATCAGCAGCCAACGATCCTCACTGGGTCACAGAACGAAGAAAGGAAAGTGAGTGAGAAGGGGGGATGGAGGGGTCCCACCGGAGAGAGGAGGAGGAGGATGTAGGAGAGGAGGGGGAGGAAGGAGAGGGGTAGTCAGCTTTAACATGCACAGTCCTGGTGAGGCGGGGCGGGCTGATCTGTCAGCTGGGGGCCCTGTTTGGCCCCCGTGACGGCGGGGTCTCCGGCATCCAGGCTCTCCGACATCTTTTCGCAGATGATGTCCACCAGGCGCTCGAAGGTCTGCTTCACGTTGATGTTGTCTTTGGCGCTGGCCTCGAAGAACTCAAAACCTGGGGCGTGGGACAGGGTCAGAAATGTTTAACGGGGACGCCCCCACCCCTCACTGTAGTTTTAGATCGTGCCATAGAGAGAAAATCTGGCAAAAGACAATGCTTTACTGTCCAGAAGCAGCTTGGCAAATGCTTGAGTCCAAAGGGAAACACTTAACTCAACAACTACTGGATTGATTGCCACAAAATATTATACAATCATGGTCCCTGTGATCCCCTCTGACCCACATACAATACCTCTAAAACCTATGACCCAATTCCTGTAGGCCTCATCTGAGATTGGAGCTTATTGTTTTGCGGTGACTACGAGGCTACAGCAGCAGCTGACGTGTGAATTCACCCAAATTCGCAATATCAACTGAAATGTGAGCCGCATGCATCCAAGGATAATAACTTCCACTTAATTTGTGCGACAGTCGAATCCTAAAACATGGAAGACACTAGTGTTCTAAAAGCCGGTTGCTGCCAGGTTGGCTTGAATAGATCCAACAAATATTGAAACCTCCCCAAAAATTCCTAAAATCTACCTGTTCTGACGGTTGTCACGTAGCCAGAGATTGGATATGAATCAGAGATGTATATATACAGATAATAACAGATTGGCTTTGGGTCAAGCAAAATAAAAAGAGATATGTGAAGGTATCTTAATACATTCCTGTGGTTAAAGGGTAATTACACTGATATTACACATCAAAGTGTGTTCACAAGACTGAAGGAGAACAAGAGCACCTGGTAAATGTTATATTGTTATACAAGGGTGTGAACCGAATGAGCTTAGTTCTGTTAGCTTTCGTTGGTGTAAAAGCATCAATCAGACTTAGGTTAGCACTAAATCAAGCACACAGACACCTCCTGACTCTGAAAAGACAAACAGACACTATGTTTATCCTAAATGACCTCATTCACCCATAAAAATAGTAAATACAGAGGATGTAATATGCAAAGATAGGACCAAGTAGCATTAGGAGAACTTGTTGATCCATGATGGACATTAATGAAATGTCCATCAGACCAATTTTGGTTCATTTGCAGGTGTGAAAAGTGTACCACGCTGTAGTTAGTAAACATTTTATTGCCTATTGCAGACCTAAGAATATAACTAGTGGTGTGAAAACGCCCTTAAGTTACATAAAGCATGTTGTCGCTTTAAGAAAGTTAAATATAGACGTTTTGTTGCACCACTAACATTCAGAATAGTAATAATAATATTTAAGATCCTCTAGCAAACTGAACAGTGCCCACAAGTGTATGCCATTGCTATTTTCTGTGTGTGTGTGTGTGTGTGTGTGCGCGCTCACCGAGGTGTTCGGACAGCTGCCGGCCTCTCTCTCCGCTCACCACTCGCTCGTCCTCCATGTCGCACTTGTTCCCCACCAGCAGCACCTGGGCGTTGTCCCACGAGTACGTCTTGATCTGGGTCGACCTGGGGACCAGCACGTTCCGTTAGTCAGCGAGACGGGAAGCTGAAAACGCAGCGTCCGATTCACGCCCCGCACCAAAAAAGCTGCAGAGTGACGACTTTTAAAAGCCAGATTTCGATCCCATTGATCGGAACTGCAAAACCCGACACTGAGTCATGAAGCTTTTTAATTTGGAAGCTAAAAGGGGAATTTGAAAGCAAGTAAATGTCAGATAAATGATAAAATACCGAGGTTTGTGGCACTTATTGTTGATCATGAAGAAGGCCTGAGGGCTGAAAGGTCATCTTAATTAAAGAGAACAGCATATAAAGCCACAGTGTGTGACATCTTCTAGTGATCAGCGTCTCACTATAAACCTTCATTTATTTTTTCTTTATTATATGTTGTGTTAGAAGTGAATGTCAAATAAAAGATAGAGTCAGAGAAACGGACAGCATAAAGCTTCAGTTCAGTAGGAAGTGGAAGTATCAGACGCCTTGATGACAGAATGGATATGGCAGATAAAGCTCATTAATGTCATATTGTTTTATGCAATGCGGGTGTTCCAAAGTGAAAAATTATATGTCAAAAAAAAGAGACTGCTTTGTGAGTCACTCTTCTACTCTTGAACTAGATTTCATTTAATAGTAATTATCTTTATTTAAGACATTTTTAGTCCATTTTATTATTAAAACATCCGAGAAACAACCTAATACAACTACAAGACAAGTGTAAAAGTCGGAGGTTGTCATTTTAAGGTCCGCTGTAGTTAAATGAAATGGCAAATGACAAACAACGTGATCACAAGAAGCAGAAGGACAGGAGAGCAAAAAAAAGAATAAAAGACGTGACAAATGATCCCTGCAGCGTCCAGTGCAGACACAGGAAACGCGATACGTACAGAAACTCGAACCGCATCATCTGCCCCGTTCAACCTGCCCGCTCACATCTGTGAATTAATCCCCCCCCCGACTTCCAGACTAACGACCTTGATACCCCCCCCTCCCCGTCGCTGGCGTCTAATCACGTACCAGTCCTGGACGGCGTTGAAGGACTCGTCGTTGGTGATGTCGTACATGAGGATGAAGCCCATGGCTCCTCGGTAGTAAGCCGTGGTGATGGTGCGGTAACGCTCCTGGCCGGCCGTGTCCTGGAAAAGAAAAAACACCTTCAGACTAAAAAAATAAATAAAATGTGCATCAGCACACATTAGACCACACAGTGCTTCACATGGTTTTGATAATGTGTTGGTTAATTAAACAGTGTAAGAAATAGCTGCTCATTGACTATGAACAATAATTTTGAGTCTGATATATCTATCTATATGTATATATATCTATATATATGTATGTATGATGTGTGTGTGTGTGTGTATATATACACACACACACACACACACATCATACACCCTATTACATTTGTTTTGAGCTTTTTAACCCTCATAAAGGACAAAAATGCCTTCAGTCTTTATAACAACCAAATATTCATGAATGATAACCTTTTAAATAGCAGTGTGCTTACAATTAGATTTACTCTACTTTTTATCAGAGCAGATCTAGAGCTGGTTGTAGAACTCTAAGAAACTTAATACCTGCAAAACCTTAACTAACATTTTGGGGATTAGCAAGTAGTGACAGCTGATTACAGAACTCCGGCTGCAGTTGGACGCAAAGACACAAAGGTTCCGACTGGCAAATTGCTCCTCTGTGTTACATGAATGGCCTCCGGTGGTGGGGCTTTGCTCCTGTGTGTTACTGTAAATCTGCCAGAAGGTGACACTTCAGCCAAACAAGCGATCCGGCGTCCTCGTCCCTCAGGCCCGCCGCTGTCCGGCCGCTGGTCTACGCGAGGTTGGATTTCAGCGCTGAGCCCTGATGAATGCTCAGGGAATAAAGTCCTCCTGCGCCTGATACCCAACACCCAGCTTCACTCGGCTGTCAGCAGGACAAAAACACTGAGACTGACATCTACTGCTCAGTCTGGGCAGACAGAACCGATTAACGACCAGAGACTTTTTTCCCCATTAATACCTCATATTCAGCATGTATGACTATTTTTTATATCATGTATGATCGGTAAAAGTGGAGGGAAAATGTCTCTAAATCTTATTGTGTAAAAAGTATAAATCTATTCGCTATTTGATAATTTTAATGACACAAATCACATGCAACGTTGACATTTTCGTCCCCTTCCAAAATCCAACTACTACTTTCAATTTAAGTAACATACATATATATACATATATACATATATATATATATACATATATACATATATATACACATATATACACACACACATTTGTGTATATACACATATATAAATAATGGAAATTAGTTTAAATCATCAAAAATTAGATAATAAGAAGATCAAAAATAATGTAATAAATAGAAGTACAACTACACATATATATACATATATACATATATACATATATATATACATATATATATACACACACGTGTATATTTGTGTATATACACATATATAAATAATGGAAATTAGTACAACTATACACACATACACACACATATACACACACACACACACACACATCTATAGACAGACATCTCCAAAGAACCATCGCACACACACACACTTTTCTCGTCCTTTGTTTTCTTCTCTTTGACTCCTCTACGTATCCACTCACATGAACGTTATACGACAATAATTGTGTGTATTTTTAGATCCCCGTACTGTAGCCCTGACCTTTCTGCTGCAGTGCTGGTTATAATGTTCTGTAACAGCAGTTCGTTTCCTGCAGTGTTCACTCCATGTGCTGCAGGCCGCTACGTGGAGGAGCATCATTGCTATACCTGAAATGTCAATGTAGGCAACACTGCTGGTTATATAACAATACTTTACTTTTCCTACGTTTTGTTTAACATCTGATGTTTTCAGCTTATTGTGAAAATTGAATAAATTGCCATCATTTTGTCCAGTTCCTGTTTTATTTTGTAAAGTTTCCCTATGGCTTATGTCTGTAATACATGTTCTGTGAATTGTAAATTCCTCCACTACATTATTATAACGGCAAATCTGAAAGTCTATTAGAGATTTTCAGATTTGCCGTTAAGCTTAGTAAAAATTCAGCTCCTTTATTCTAGTATTCATTCACTCATACACTATATTTTACGCTGCTGCCACTTTTCTTGGGGGAAAAAAAGACTAAATCCTATTTGCTTCAGCCAACAATTTTAAAGGGGCATAAATTCACATAAAGACTATATCCAAGCTGTGATATAGTTTAGAGAACATAGACCATAAAGCTGCAGAACCTGCCACCGTGGTAACAGCTGTATTTTCAAACTCCATGGGCACAGATGTGCTGACATCCCATAGCAGCTTCATTGCCAGTAAAAGCTCAGACTGAGCAGCAATAAATTATTGGCTCAGGAACACTGACTTTAGCTAGAAACTGTTTTGCAAAGCATACTATGCTTTAAACTAATCACATTTCACTGTCACACATTTGGAAAAAGGCCCCAGATAGGTGTGTGTGTGTGTGTGTGTCCTGCAACTTTGGGAAGAAAGCAATACCATAGAAAAAGGACATGTGTGACGTTTTGAGGTATCATCACGTGTCTGCTGATGAACTAGAGAGTGAATCAAGAGTATATAAGAATAATTGAGAGCGGCACAGCTGTGTCAGTCTGTCGATATTGTCCTAACACTGTCCCATTTTAACGTTTTTATGATTATTATTATTTTTTTTTATTGCAACCTCTTCTAGTCCAAGAGTCCATTTTAAAAATAATAATACAGTGGATTCATAAAGCACTTATCCAGTTGCACAAATATGCTTTACAAGGAGATGCTAAGACTATCAGATACATAAAGATCTTAATAAAAGCTATTTTCAGAACACTATTAGTTTACTTTACATCATAATATAGACAAAAGATGAGCTTCTGTAATAGCTACAGCTTTCACTTTTAAACATATTGCACACGCTGGGTTAATAAAAGCCACAAATGCCGCCGTTTGAAGTGAACGAATATATGCGACACGCTCGACGAGAACGCGACACATCACACGTCTGCATGAATCTACGAAATGGGATTAACTGCACGCTGTAAAACAAATAGTGCACGTTGACTTCAGAGCTGCATGACTCAAACCGTTCGCGTTTTCACTCGGCTCCATTCTCAGCTGAGAGGAGGGGGGATGGTTTTTTTGCGTGTGTGTGCGTGTGTGTGTGTGTGAGTGTGTGTGTGTGTGATGGGGGGGGGGGGGGGGGGGGGGTGTAGTAATGGGGGAGGGGAGAGCATCACCCATCTGTTTCTCGTGTTCTGATTGGCTGAGTGTCCTCCTTACCAGAGGCAAGACCTGGTAAAGGCTGACCACAGAGAAAGACACACACACACACATACACACACACACACTTATGCAGTAGTAGCAGTAGTACACGGAACACACAGTGAAGGTGGAAATGATGTGATGTTTTACAGCGTGACACTGAAACACCCGTTTCCTGCGGCTCTGCTCACCTCAACCTGTTCGTCTTTACTTCACTCTGTGTTGCTACGACCGTGTTCACCGTTAAACTCTCATGAAATACTGTTTTTTTTTCCTTTTTACATATACATTTACTATTTTTATATTGTGTTTTTCTGTGTAAATACACACAGGAAATATAGATTGTCTCCTGCTTGGAAGGTAATTGATAAGACCCCAAATTGAAATTGAGAGAAAGATTTATGTGAATTTATTCTGTTTCATTCTGTTTGTGTGTGTGTGTGTGTGTGTGTGTGTGTGTGTGTGGTCGGTTCACCTCATGCAGCTGCACCACAGGGCAGTGTTTCGCGGTGCAGAGCACATTCCTGTTCAACCCGGTGTGAAATACACTATGAAATGTTATTTGCTGTATTATTAGCACTCGTTAAGTTGCACGACTTAACCATCTTCCTTTGGAAACTTCCCTCAGACGCAGAGCTGGGTGAGTGAAGTGACCCCGGGCGTCACTCTGCACTTTGACGTCTGCAGCAAAGTTCCCATCCGATCCATCATAGTGAATGATGAGGAACAAATGCAGGGAACAACCCCAAACGTGGCCAAAATGCTGCACGTGACGGTGATTATGGGCCACTTGCAGGCGTCGTGTTGGGAATGTGAAGAAAGAGGCAGAAAAGCTGACGGGACAAGTTTCCAGCGGCGTGTTTAAATCTCACACAGAAACTAATAACACGATCCTGAGAGCGAGGAGATTAACTACACACTCACCGTGCTGTGGTTCATGTCTCATTAAGCATTATATTCAAACAGTTTGACAGTGAAGTTAATTGAGATTTTAAGTGCATCGATTCAAACTCGTTTCCAAAGCACTTCTCAGCAAATATTGGGCAGGAACCACTAAGTAGTACTAGTACTGAAACTGCCATGTTTAAAACTAAATGACTCAGTACACGGTTAATTTGCCAATAAATGCCAACTTTTAAATTTCACCTTTAATTAATTCTCTAATTAATGTGTGTATTTTTTGTCCTATTTATTAGATTTTCATTTTTGTTCATGACTTTATTCATGTTAAAAGGGTTAGTGTTCATTCCCCTTATTTATGCAATTAGAAATCAAATAAATCCATGTGCAAAAGATATATAGGATATAATATAAATATAATATGTTACATTAGGCAAAGTAATGTATTTATTTTTGATTATGGCAGTTTGAGTATGGCAGATTCTGTCATTGTGGATAAATGGATAAATTCTTAGAATAAAGTCTTAGAAATTTACATAAAATCTTGAATATAAAACTAAAGCCCTGCTCACAATCATACAAGGATAATTCAAAATCCTTACTCAAAAAAGTCTAAAGTACCAAATTAGCAGTCCAGTTCTTTATTCATGAAACTGACTGACTGCACAGGTGTTGAATAATTATAAAATAATGGTGAAAATAAATGATTTCCTTGTTTTCTGGGGATCTCCTGCGGTCTTACCCAGATCTGGAGCTTGATCCTCTTGTCGTTCCTGTAGATGGTCTTCACCTTGAAGTCGATGCCCACCGTGCTGACGAAGGCCGGCGTGAACGAGTCGTCGGCGTAACGGAACAGGAAGGAGGTTTTGCCCACGCTGCTGTTGCCGATGATGAGGATCTTGAACATGTAGTCAAAGTTCTGGTCCGAGGACTCCTTCTGCCCGTAGGTCGCTGTAGCCGAGGCCATCTGAGGACGGAGGAAACTTTAATCCAGTGACTGTCATGAACGGCTGTGTGTGGTTGTAACAGAAGACTTTGACCTTTTCTGAAAGTACAAATGTTTATTTCCCGTTTGATTCAACCCTTTTTAGAGATCAAGGACCAGAAAGTCAATGAGATCCCATGCAGGCTGAAATGAATGTAAAATATTCGCATAACTAATGGAGAGAGTATTGAGAAGCGGATCAAGATGCACTGTAAGCATACCAGGAACAGGAGGCCGCTCTGGTACATCTTGTCCTGAAATACTCAAAGTCAGATGTCCTGATGAAGATTAAGTGAAGAAACTGTTTTATTACTGTAAAAGCTTTTATTTAGCCTGAGTACATTGGTTGAAACGCCGACCTTGCAGAGCCGTAAAACAGGGTGAAAATAATGGAAAAACTAGAAAAGCACTTAGAGCAAAGGCCTCTGCCAAGAATAGTGTCACCGTTCTGTACTGTGGCAGAGCCAGGTCACGAGTGGTCCAAAAACCAGGATTTCATCCCGATCACTATAAAAAAGTACTCATCTCTTCATAATTCCCTTCCCATCATTCACTGAATATTTGATGAAAATCCAGCCAAAACTTTATTTTTTACACTTATTTTTCTAACATCACCTCCTCGTTGGAGGTGATAAACCAACAAGTAAAAACTACGATTGCATCTTCTAATTTTTTTTATGGTGCGTTCACCCTGCCAACAAACCCACCATCATATTATAGACATTCTACGATGTGTGACTATGTGTCAGTGACGATTCAAGAGTTTAAAACCACGCTTTGCTGCTCCATATAGAATAAACTACTGATTATTGTTTGAGTGAATGAGCCTCGTGAGGAAACGCAGGTGACAGGTGAGTCATGCGATTCTCATTCATGAGTCAGTGAAAACTGACACTGTCCCAATTCAATATACTAATTGGTTATATGATATACTACTGTTCTGATCTTCCTGAACTGTATTGCACACAGGTTTTATTTTTCCGGATATCAACATACTTAGAAATGATGGAATATGATGCCACGGCCAGTTTGTTTATTGTGGATAATATACGTAAAGTCTCCTTACACTACAGCAATGATTTTCTTATTTGACCTAGAGAAGCTTTTTCTGTTAAACGTGGAACATTTTCATCCATCAAAAGCCAGATTTTTAAGGGGTGGGTCTATGGTCTTGATCCACTATTCAAGCTTATGAAGAAAATACCCTGAGAGTTGACTTCACGATTAAATTAAATATATTTGCATATTTATAGACACTGGAATTTTGTTAATGTGGGACAAGAAGTAGTCTTAAGGTTTTTAATCATACAATGAATTGCTGAATAATAGTTTTAATTAACCACCAGTTCCTCTTTAAACACCCGGGGCAGGTGTATATTTTGATAAATAACCACCAGTTCCAAATAAATGCCGAGTGTAATTTATTTAAATAAAAAAAATAATAATAAAAAAATCAAGGAAGAAGATATGACACATCACTGTTCTAATGAGAACAGAGAATATTAATATAATATTAATTGTTGATCATCGTGGCTCCGGTGCAGCAAAAAAATAAAATAAAAGAATGCCACTAAATGCAAACTTTGTGTGGTAAAATATGCAGGAAAAACTCTGCAGAATCAGCTTATAAGATGTGTAAGTTATACAGTAGTCATACTGGTTTAATGATTTATTTTTAAAGTCAATTGCTATATTTTTCAGTTTTGCTGAGCAAGTTTTTTTTTTTTTTTTTTTTTTTTTTAATCAGGAAGGAATTAATCTCCTGTCAGAAATTGCCGCCTGGTCTCAATAAACACCGGATCTGTTAAGTGGTTGAAACAAACACCCTGACCATTATGTTGTATTTTATGATAAAGTAAGTTGTAATACATTCCAGCAGCCTGAACCTCCACTCACAGGCGTTATTTTCCTCCTTGCATTCCCTGAACATTCAGACCTGTGTTCAGTATGTATCTGGGGCACAGTTCGAGTTTGGAAGCAGGAGATTGAGGACTCTTTCTGACAGTTTGACATGTCCTGTGCAAATTAAGAGTGCGGATGATGTACTGTAGATTTCACCCCCTTTCCAGTGGTGGAGGGACCCTCACACCCAGTTGTAAGCTTGTAGAATTTGACCTTGCGTTGGGACGTAATGAGACATGCAGTCCTGATTTATGGCAGCAGAGAACCACCGGCGTCTGATGGAGGCCTGGACAGATTTTCTAGACTTGTTTACAGCAATAACGACCCCCCCCCACTCCTCTGAGTTCATAATCACATCCTCTAAAGTCCCCAAATAAAACTCTTTATTCTCAACGTGCCGCTTCACACACCCAAGGAAAATCTGTTTGCCGAAGCATAACGGACGACAGTGATTAACTGGTCAAGCCGAAACGTTGCACAATCGTTTCACGGCAATTAATCAAAGCTGCGCTTTGGGGCGGAAAACAGAAAACTCATCGGAGTTGTCTCCTCTGGAAAAACGTCCCATCAGTCACCATCAGCTCAGGAATGAATTCGCCGCGTGTAGTGAAACAGAGGCGGCTGCAGGTCGAGCACAGAGCCCAAAATCTGCAGCTAAAATAGCCGGATTTTTATTTCTTTTTCCATTATAAGGAAGGTCTAGATGTTATATAAATATTGTTGCATGATTCACGCTTTCCCACCTGTATTCAGAAACCTATAAATTATACTGTGATGATTTTTGGAGCTGTTAGGAATGTGAAAATATTAAACACCACCCCTGGAAAAGTGTGAAATGATGGATGAACTCTGAGGAAGGACATGGGTAGAACAGATTGAGATTCATCTGGACACACTTTAGATAACAGCAGGTAAGTGGCTGCTGCAGTTTGGTTAAGTTACACAACTTTTCAAGAGACTATCAGGATTATTGTGTGTAAGTGTACTTAATGAATGCATTTCAGCAAAACATTTTTTTTCAATGTAGTTGCCATTTGAACTTATACTGTTTTTTTTTATGTAGGTAAGGTTATATCAAATAGATTTTCGTCTAATTGCTTTTTAAGGATTTTCCACAATTTTGTTAAAATATGTTTAACCTCAAAACAGTGACAGCTTGAGACTTTTGGGACAGTAGCATCCGAACCTGAGAGCAACATTTGCTGCCAACAGGACAAAAAATCTAGATGATTCACAGGGAGATTTTAATTTTCAATAATGAATCTTGATCTCAACTTAACTGTCTTTGTAAAACCCTTTTTTATAAAGAACATTAACTTCTTTATTTTTTAAGGATTGTTTCCGGTGTACCTGCTGCACTAGAATTCCCTCAGAGCTCAGTTTACACGAAGGAGTCAAGCTCCTTAAATAATGGAGAGACAAGAGCCACGACACACTGATGGGTCCAAAGCATTACTGTAGACATTCACAGTAGTCAAAGTATTACTGTAGACATTCACAGTAGTCAAAGTATTACGGTAGAAGTTCACAGTAGTCAAAGTATTACTGTAGACATTCACAGTAGTCAAAGTATTACTGTAGACATTCACAGTAGTCAAAGTATTACGGTAGACATTCACAGTAGTCAAAGTATTACTGTAGACATTCACAGTAGTCAAAGTATTACTGTAGACATTCACAGTAGTCAAAGTATTACTGTAGACATTCACAGTAGTCAAAGTATTACTGTAGACATTCACAGTAGCCAAAGTATTACTGTAGACATTCACAGTAGACAAAGTATTACTGTAGACATTCACAGTAGTCAAAGTATTACGGTAAAAATTCACAGTAGTCAAAGTATTACTGTAGACATTCACAGTAGTCAAAGTATTACTGTAGACATTCACAGTAGTCAAAGTATTACTGTAGACATTCACAGTAGCCAAAGTATTACTGTAGACATTCACAGTAGACAAAGTATTACTGTAGACATTCACAGTAGTCAAAGTATTACGGTAAAAATTCACAGTAGTCAAAGTATTACTGTAGAAGTTCACAGTAGTCAAAGTATTACGGTAGACATTCACAGTAGTCAAAGTATTACGGTAAAAATTCACAGTAGTCAAAGTATTACTGTAGAAATTCACAGTAATCAAATAGTTACTGTATTATAATATCATATAATAATCACCCAATTCTATAATTACTACTGAACTCATAGTTTTTAATTGATTTTTATTGTACAATTAATGCCCAAATACTGTAAATGAAACTGAAACCACAGTAATTAATTGATTTTGTTTACAATAGAACACACTAATCTTTGAGAATGATATTCAATGTATTATGCATCGTTCTGGCAATACAATTAAAGCAAGATTTGATCTTTTCAAATTGACGATTTTCACATCAGAAATTAATTTCCTCTAAGAGTCCGATGGGCTTGAACCAGCCGCCAGCAGTGTTTGTGTTTCAATATAATCAGTCAAATTACTGGTGAAATACACACAGCACAATAGATCTGATGTCTGAACACAAATCAATGCTGACTTTGGCAGCTTTCACCTCTCAGCAACACGTGGATTGTTAAGTTTACCTACAAGAGAGAGAAAGTAACATCATACAGTCTTTTTTTTTACCTAACCTTTCTTCTGTGATGCATAAGTGTATGAAAATATGTCCTAAATAAATCTAAAGACTAAATTAAATATCTTCATTTAATATGGGCCCGAAAACCCAAATAGTCAGTTCAGCACTTTCGCCTCAGTCATTGATTCATTTCCATTTAAACGCACCACGAGTACAAAATAAAGAGCTTTAATGATACTGTGAGCTGCGAGCTTTTTTATTTAAACCCTGCATCGGCCTCTCGGTTAAATTATGGCTGAGGATGTGATGCCAGTCGTCTAACAGAGAGCTGCAGCGTGACTCACCGAGGCCCAGAACGTAACCCACAGCCACGACGCAGACGTTCACAGCGTGCAGAAAAAACGCTGCGTCGCCCAAAACAACCTTCTGAAAAGACTTATCAAACAACCCGAGAAGTGAAAAGTGCTCCTAAGGCACTTCCTGCCAGCTATAAAGAAAGAAAAAATACACAGCATTTACAAAAGAAGTACCTGACCTTCAGACAACAGCGTCTTCTTTTTGACTCTTTGGTCATTTTATCTGTTAATATTACATATCGCTACCCTATTAAAACAATGGTCTAGGTCATTTTTTCCCCAAGATTTTATCAAATGCAGAAAAAATATATTGTATATTGTATATAGAACATTAAATAAAGTGAAAAGAATAAAAGTGACTCAAGCCATTAACATTCTAGTGTAACCAGGCAACTTTAAACCTGGATTAAACTGTCATTTTTCACTCCATATTATAAACTCAAAACTAAATTAAACACATGTTGAGTAAATCAAAGTACTAGTTCCCTTTCCCAAGTCTTCTTCTCATGTTTTTCATTGAACATAAACCATCTGCAACAAACAGTTTTTATGTCTTTTTCAAACCTGCTGCAAATTTTCAACATTGTGATGACACATTTTTCTTGCACTAATGATCCTGGAACTTCCTTTCTTTATTTTTAATTGGCTATGTATTAATTGAATTTATTGATATGCACTGCACTTTATATTAAAACATGATTGAAGTATAAGTTGTGAAGTTGGACTAAAACCTTTATCACTTTATCAGAAACTGCTTCAAGAATCATGTCAGGGTAGACGATAGGGTGACAATCTGTATGTGTCTGTTGTCTTTGGTGCAACCTGTAAACATTTGAGCCAAAATATGTGAAAAACATATTTGCCACGATGCTTGTTAATTGAATTATTTTTTTGAAACGCCTGAACCACATCTCTCACGAGTGTTCTAATGATGACTGTAAAGCTAAAACCTCCCATAAGTATTTTAGCTGAGTTGCCATCTGGTGCCTGTGTGGGGCGTCATTTTCATACCCGTAATATATTTAATGATTTTTATGGACGCGTACGTTATGTTTCTCCACTTTTTTTATGCTCAGGCTTTTCCGTTGCTGCGTTCTGTCCCTGTGCACCAACAACAATCCGAAAGCTGCGACCGTGACGGTCTCTGTGCCTCGGACTGAAAGAAGACCTCATGGATGCCAGATCACACTTGATCACAGCCAGGGTTCGGTGTTCGATTCCCTGCGGAGGCCAGCCGCATTAAAAATGGATATACTCATGTTACTGTAGCAGCGAAGTGTCCACTCAGCTCGGCAGATATCTCAGCATCAGATGTGCTTTTTCATCTGCAGGCCGAGTCAGCGATGTTACAGAGATGGCACATTAGGCTGAAAACCAAGCAACACACTTAGCAAAATATGAATTCTATCGTTTCCCACTTCCCTCCCAAACACAGTTCTCTCTAAAAGTTGATAACCACAGCAGTTGTGGAGGAGGTGGGAGAGGGTAGTCGCCCTCCTCGTGGCCGTATTATTGAAAAACACATGCTAAAGTGCCCTCTAGGAGCCAAAACATGTACTAAAGTGCCTTCCTGGGAGCTAAAATGTGCTAAATTGTCCCCTGGGAGCCAAAAAGCCTAAAGCTAAAACTTGTGCTTTAGCCTAAGAGCCAAAACTTGTGCTAAAGTTCCCTGTAGGAGTCAACAAGAGTGCTTAAATGCCCTGTTGGGAGCTAAAATGTGTTAAAGCACCTCTAGGAGCTAAAATGCATGCTAAAGTGTCTTTTTAGGAACTAAAACTTGTACTAAAGTGCCCTCTAGCAGCCAAAACATGTACTAAAGTGCCTTCTTGGGGGCTAAAACATGTGCTAAATTGTCCTCTGGGAGCTAAAATGCTTGCTAAAGTGCCTTTTTAGGAACTAAAACTTGTACTAAAGTGCCCTCTAATAGCCAACATGTGTGCTTAAGTGCCCTGATGGAAGCTAAAATGTGTTAAAGCACCCTCTAGAAGCTTGCTAAAGTGCCCTCTAGCAGCAAAACGTGTATTAAAGTACCTTCTTGGGGGCTAAAACATGTGCTAAAGTGCCCTTTAGGTGCCAAAACATGTACCTAAGGGCTTTCTTGGGACCTAAAACATGCTGATTTTGTCCTCTGCGAGCCAAAAAGACTGCTTAAGTGCCCTTTTGGGAACTAAAGCCTGTGCTAAAGTGTCCTGTTGGAGCCAACATGTGTATTTAAGTGCCCCCCTGGAAGCTAAAATGGGTTAAAGCACCCTCTAGAAGCCAAAAAGCCTGCTAAAGTGCCCCTTTGGGAACTAAAACCTGTGCTAAAGTGCCCTTCAGCAGCCAGGCCACGCTAGATGGGCCTTTTTCCCTGTTTTTGCCCCTTGCTTTTCAAAAGGTCAGCTCACGCCACTCCACCACAGTATTTTCTTAAAAAATCAGAAACCGGAAACATGTGTAAGCGTTGCTTTACTTCCTAAAAAAAAAAAAAAAAGTGTCAGCATGCGACAGTTATTAATAGCAGTGATTAGAGGAGGTTAAAAACGAGCAGCGACCCCGTAATGTCTGGCTCTCGTCAAACGCTATCAGCTCCCGTTGGCTTTCAGAAGAGGCTGCTCGGCGTCTGCCGCACGACGGCGAGGGCGAGATTACTGCGTCTCCGAGATGAGGCGCGGAGAAGAGAGTCGGTTTAACCTTCGCTCAACACTAATTTGATACAGGAGCCTACAGACGGGGGCCAACGTGCTTAATCTCAAAGTAATTACCAAATTCTCATTATGCAAATGCCATGCAGGCCGCAGGACGCTGCTGCATGGTGGAACAAAGCGGCGGATCAGGCGTGCCGAGCCGCCACGGCGCCCGGAACACGTGAGTTTGGTGCAATTTATGATCGGAGAGAGGAATCTTCATGAGCAGAAATAGACCATATTTAATTTCTTCTTTTGAGGAGAAGTGTTGAGTGTCCTGCTCAAGGACACAAGACGTGAAAACTCTGATCTGAAAACGCAACCCAAGGTATAAAAAAAAAAAAACGACCATTTCAATACAGGAAGTATTGGTTAGAAATTCTAATACATCATGACTCAGATCAATAAAGTCTCATCTTCTTCTACTTAATTATCATCACCATCAGTCTCAGCATCAGCCTTCATCTAATTCTGATTAACAAAGTGATTAAACACAACACAGTTTGCCTCGAGTGTGACACTGTGTGTGATTTTAAACAAACAGACAAATGTTGATCAGAGGGCATGATTATTTTCATCATACTTTTTTTTTTAAATCAAACAAATTAACTAAAAATTTGGTACAATTAGTCCAATATTGAGTAGAATTATTTCGCCCCAAAGGCAGATAATTTAACCCATTTCAAGTTTTTTTACTTGTAATATTTGGAGAAATTTATTAATCTTGTTTTCTTAAAAGAAGACGCATTGATCTGCCAGTGGAATAAGATAATTCTACTCAATATTGGACTGATTGTACCTTTTTTTTCTTCACCTTTTTGCAGTGCATATGGAAAAGAAAAACTGTCACATATGACATATGGATGCAAATAAAAATAGAACAATACATTTATTACCAGAATAGTTTCAATAGGGAACCGAACAACCAGTTAATCAGCTAATCTTCATCTGCTGTGATTGATTCTTATTTCTGCATGCACCAATCATCTACATCCCTAAACTGAATATTTGTGTATTTCCGTGACTACAGTAAAACGTCTTCCACAGTCTGAGAGCCAAAACGAGGTGAAGTCAGAAGGTCAAAACCTAACCCTGCTCATCACCCAGTTGGACTTGATGATAAGCATTTTTGAAACTGACTTGACAGATGATGGTTAGCATCGAAATCATAAAAAAGGAGAAACAACGTTTTTTCTGCTTTTACAGATGCTGCAGAAACACGTCTGTCACGTTCTGCTTTTCATTTTCAAACCGACCTCACTATCCACAGAAGGGGGGGGGGTTCATGACTAAGAGTTGGAGGTTCTGCGCTGGACGATGACATCATCAAGCTCGCCCCTAAACCTGTCGCCTTAAGAAGATTGACGTTGGACGGCAGCAGAATTGATCCAGGGCTAAGTGCTGCGGCGGCCGGCGAGTCGGGCTCATTTAATCAGACTTGGCC
This sequence comes from Eupleurogrammus muticus, assembly GCA_036785175.1. Taxonomy (NCBI): domain Eukaryota; kingdom Metazoa; phylum Chordata; class Actinopteri; order Scombriformes; family Trichiuridae; genus Eupleurogrammus; species Eupleurogrammus muticus. The sequence goes on from JAYKQN010000006.1 coordinate 2,321,300, forward strand.
GGCTTCCTGCAGACTTACAGCTAATCTGCAGCTGATCCCGGATCACCCAAACCACCTTCAGGTCTAAACCTGCTGAGACACAGCCCGACGTGACCGGAGGAAGACTGGATGTGTGTTACTGGTACCTGTAACTCCGCTTTTTCCTCGTCAAAAACAGCATTTCAGAAATCCACATCTATATTCTCACTATCCACAATTGTCAGTTGTAGTATGGGGGTTCCTCATTACAGATATGTCCAATTCACTTCCAGATATCCACTATCTAATCTATGCATGGATCTTATGGATCTGTAACTGAATTAGGAATAGTAGTATTTGATTTTGAATTGTCATATTTCCAGTTCAAGATATCTTTTATTCACCACAATTAAAGACATCTGCACGTCCCTTTTCAGATATCTGAAAATTAGGTTTCGACTAGGTGACATGATGTAATAGATTCTATGTCTGGACTTATGAGTCAAAATAAATATAAATTTCTTATGCAATAAATGTATTTGGTCTTGGTTGTCTAAGTTCTTTTTGGGGGAGTTTAATTTCATTCGTAGAGCTTCTTTAACCTGTTTTAATGTCTCTCGTAAATTTGTTAAGCACCTTTATGTATGAAAGGTGCTTAACTATAATAAAGGAACCTCCTACGGGTTTCTTTATTATAGTTCATATTCAGCATGGTCAATGAGGAATGTCATGAATGAATATGATCTATATGAATGAATAAATCAAGATGAATTTAAACTCTGAGTAAATATGTGAGGATGTCCATCTACTAATTATATTGTGACCAGCGGGGTTATTGCTGTTGTTTTCTTATGAGGTCAGCAGCCATTTGACCTCTGACCCTTCTGGTAGAATGCTGTTGCCGGCATCTTTTTTTCATCATCTGCCGTTTCTCCCCTAAATAAAATAAATCAATATTAAGTGTCACTGATTTTTTCTTCTCCAAAAGAAAAAAAAAGGCATTTAAGTGGAAAACACTGAAACAAACCACAAGTTTAGCAGGTTCAGCAGCTAATTAATAAAAACCAGAGTCTCACAGGTAAAAGATTTAACCCGACGTGTTGTTTCCTGTGAGAAGATGTCGGTGCCGCTCTGCAGCGGCTGTCCTGCTCCCAGGTTGCCTGAGATGGCATTTTCCCCCTTTTCCTCCAATCACGTGCCTCTTTTTCTAGGAAGCGTGGGGATGCAGATGAGAGGAGGGGAAGCTAAAAATAGCGTGGCTTTATCTTTCTTCTTTTTTTTTCCTCTCCACAGCAAACAGAGCAGCAGAGCATGCAGCCAGGATGTGGGAGCTGTTTTTTGTGGTGAGGGAGGCTCCAGTCTGCAGGTGAATCCAGGACATTTTGAATTAAGTCTGAGTGTAAACCTCATTATACTCCTCTTAAAGACTTGCCTTTTCCCCCGCTGCTTTTATATGCCTGTGAGCTTTTATATGAACATTTCTCTCTACAGATTCTCTGTGTATTTTAGGTGTGTTTTGTTCGTATGCAACAGAATACAAACATATGTCATATTCATACAAATTGTTCATATTTGTCCTTGACAATGTGAAGCACTAATTCATTAGGCTGATATCTGTATCAGCTTTTAATATTAATATTTGAGTATTTCTATGGCTCATGGAGAGGGGACTTTTCTCTCGAGTAAAAAGCACTGGAGCAGCTTGAAACTATCACAGGACAATAAAAGTCATCACTGAATCCAGACTGAGTAAAAATATGTAAGTGCCAGCAGGTGCTGATTTAGAGGAAGATATCACCACTTTCAGTCTGACTAATATTAGAAATGTAATAAAACACCTCGACCTTAAAAGTCTTAAGTCACATCCTGGTTGTCACAGAATTGTGGATCAGAAACAGCAGACGCGTCAGTCGTGCACGTTCACATCTGACTGCCAGTAACTTTACTGTCAGCAGACTGACGGCTCCTTCTCAGACACAACGAAGCATTTCATTAGAAATACCGGTTTCAGCCCTATAGCAGCCCATATGGAAGCACTTACACATAAAGGCTGTAGAATATTTCTCAAAAACCTGCAAACATTGTTTCATCACATGCAGCAAAATCCATAATCTGCACCATATCTATATTGTTTAATCTCATATATATATATATATATATATATATATATATATATATATATATATATATATATATATATATATATATACACACACACATATACTCATGCATATATACATACATACATACATATATATTTATAAACAAAAGTAATACATATACAAATATTACAAGGGGCACTCCCATTATAAATATGTATATGCTTAATTAACACACACACGTTCATATTCGTATTCATATAAAGGCAGAATCCGAGATGTGATTGGTTTAGGTCCAAAATGTTTTAGCATGTCACATGGAAAACAACCATGCACCATATGTTTTTTACCCGCATTTTGCTGCCATTTATTAGATTCCCATAATAATCCAATTATCACCAGAATACTCTGATTAACAGTCTGAGGGATTCACTCGTGAATTTATCTTAATTCATCTTATTAATCATTCAAATATCCTGATAATTGCTGGAAAAAAATATATATAGGCTACATCTTTGGTTAGAATCGTCCAGTTTTACCATATGAGTGGAATTCATTTGCTGTATTTTATTCTATTGTTCATCCTCGGATCCACTTGGACCTATTTTGCCGATTTAAACCCTCGGACGGTGCGAAACGCCTTTTCCTGCAGGACGGGCCTCATCAGTCAGACCTGATCCTCCAAACCTCAACATCCATCCGAACAAATACACAATTTACAGCTCGCATTAATCACGGTTTTGTGGTTTTCACAATGAAACAGCTGCTCTAAAGCCGGCATCTTATGTGCAGGGTTTTATTCTTTTAATCTGAAATCCTTTACTGGACATATATAAATTTTTTAAATAAAATCGATCGTTATTAAACAATACAAACATTCTACTGTGCATTCAGATGAAGGAAAATGGGATTATTATGACAATGCAATAGATTAATAAAGACTGAAATCCCACCTTTATAGATTTCTATCCGGCAGCTATCCACCTCGTCCAGCACCAGCAGAAACACCACCGCTGTCAAGTCACAAAGAGTATATCACGCAACATCCGGTTGAGACTTTCAAAATAAAACTTAATACATATCACGTTTAAATTAAAAATGTGGTAAAACCTTTTTAATGAGAAAATCACGAAGCATGTTTCAAACGTGTATATATATAAATATATATACCACGTTTATATATTTTGACTTTAGTAGAAAAGTAGTATTGTCAAAAACTACCTAAAGTGTCAGAAATAGTATTTAAGATAAGATAAGATAAGATAAAACTTTATTGATCCCACAACGGGGAAATGTGTCTGTTACTGCAGCGTTACAGATGAAGAGAAGAAAATAAAGCTGAAGAAGATAAAAAACTATAAAAAAAAATAAATAAAATTAAAAATAAAAAAAACACACAACACAATGTACAAATTCTCAGAATTTGTTGATCCGCATACACAGTATGCATTATGGACATAGAATGGAGAGAAAATGCTAATAAATAGTAAGAAAAGAGTATGCATAAGCAAAGCATATATACATACATACATGCACGTACATACCTACATACACACACATACACACATAATTGCATATATATATATGGACATACATATCCACGCACATACCCACATGTACACATACATAGCTAATGCACACTTAAGGTGCAGGGTGTGTGTGAAGAGAAAAAGTGACCAGTGAAAAAGTGACAGAGTGACTACAGTGAGTCTTATTGCTGTCGGGATGAATGATCTGTGAAAGCGCTCCTTCTTGCAGCGAGGGTGTTTGAGTCATATATATATAAATAAATATTAGAAATATTAAAAATAAATTTATTTAGAAATAAATATATATATATAATATATATTTATATATACAAAATGTTATATTATAGCATAGGATATATTATATTCCTTTTAATGCTAAAAACACATAAGTGCATTTTAATATTGTGGTTTATCAATGTGGAGACATGTTAAACATTATAGGTAGATTATTAGTGAAAAATAAAAATCAGAAAATGCAAAAAATACTGCATCATATTATTATGTATTTCAAATCTCTTCAATTAGCCTACACTTTATATAGGCTGTTGCATACTTTAAATAACAAAAATCTGAAATAAAAATGCAAAAAGCAACAATTTAAACAGTAACAGTATTCATTCTTTCTATTATTTCAAGTTAAATGTTCATCTGAAAAGTAACTAAAGCTGCCAAAAACACTGAATGTGGTGGAGTTGAAAGTACGATATCTCCCACTGAAATGTAGTAGAGTTAAACTTAAAGTACAGGTACCGAAAAATTGTACTTGAGTAAATGTTCTCTGTTATTTTCCACCACTGACCATTTTCTTACAAAGAATAGACCGGAGTTCCGGTCAGTCTTTAACTCCGCCATCTTTACGCAGCTACATGAATGGTGGGTGGGCGGGTCTTAACGGCTGCGCGGATGATTGACAGCCTGTTTGACGAATCAGGATCAACTGCCCTGAACTATTCCCCCTCCAATACTCAACCTGATATTTATTATTGATGAGCGCTGCCGGAGAAACTGAATTATTGATAAGGAGGTCAGAAGTAACCACTGATGACACGTCCAGCCAATAACAGACGAATGTCTCGTGATACACACACACACACACACACACACACACATACACACCAGGACACTAGAGATATACACATTTAACACATGCGATAAATTCAGGATTGATTTAGTAATTATGGCAAACATTTTAACATGTGATTATTATCATTTATTTTTTTTGCTAAGCCCCCAGCATAAAATTTGTCCCCTGAAGACGACTAGAGTTTTCACTTTCTTAGTTTATATTAACACTTTTATTTATAAAATAATAAAGTCTTAGTAGAGACCAAATCTACTTCCACAGTCAAGACTGCATTTCATCAACCTATTCAAATATTTTTTTTCCATCATCTCTTGATGATGCTGCCACATCTGGTGAAATCACTTTAATCCTGAGTTGAAAGGATCATACTCTTTATGCCCTATAGAAAAATGGACACTTTTTTTTTTTGCCCAAGTCAGGATAAAATTACAATTTAACAAGCTCTCTTACTGGCAGCTGCTTCACGAAGCAAAAAGAAGCTTTAATACATGATTCTTTAATCAATTTCTACTGGTAAGTAGCAATCTTCAGGCTATAATGTTTTATAGTACTTTAGTAAAAATGTCACGTGTAAAGTGCTGTGCATATCAAATCATCATTTTCTATATCCACTTATTCCTCACGAGGGTCAGCGTATTACAGGTAAAGGCAGGGATTCCCACACACAGGCCTGAAGTTTAATATGTAATATGTAGGCAAAGATAAAAGGAAAGTAAAATGTTCCAGGATCTGCAGTTTATTAAACACGTGTCATCACTTTATAGAACATTTGATTTCAGATTTCAAAAAGTCATCAAAACTAGATGTTGGAGATGAGTTCTGTTCAATTAAAACAGGTACAGAAACCTGGGAAATTGATAAAATAAGGGACCTGACAGTTTAATTTAACTTCAGGTAATGTAAGTCTTGAGTTTTCACTATGGAATGACGGGACCGTTCCAGGTTTAAAGTCACACTAGAAGCTTAAAAACATGTCGCTTTATTCTTTAATGTCACATAATTGACATACAAGGTTCTATGTATGCCCACAGTCATCCACTGTCATTGTGTGTTTGAAATACTGCACTAATGTGAGCAAACATTTCTACAGTAACAATCAACTTGTCCACAATAGTCAATTTAGATAAACAACCTGATTCTTCCTAGCAGTTATAATGTCACTTTTGACATTCATGTGTACTGAGCTTTCACTTTCAGATATCCACAGTTAGACGTCACCTCAGTGACCACATCCCTCATACTGGTAAAAAAATGAGGATTAAATGAGGATTTCTATCATTTTCTGTAATTTATATGCTTGTGACTCTTTGCTGATTTTATATAATAAAGTATTTCTTGATGTATTTACTAGGGATTTTGTATTTGTGACCTGCTGAGCTTGTGGACTTTGTCGCCCCCTTCTGTCCAGATGTGGAAGTGGCTTCCTGTGTAAATCCTGGTTAATGCTGGGATTTTCAACACCTGATACCACTACCAGCTGGTTTCTATAACCAGCTATCGCCCTAACATTCAGGTTTCACTCCGTAATGAAGGCTTCCAGCTGAAATGCCGTTTTTAGACTTTTTTTTTTAGTGGTGTTTAATCAGCATTTACAGAGGAAGACACTTCCACATTTGAACAGTAGAGGGCGACAAACTCCACAAGGTCAGCAGGTCACAAATAGAAAATCCCTAGCAAATACATCACAAAATACTATACTATACACAATTAAACAGTCACTAGCATTTTAAATGAAATAATTACAAAAATCTAAGAATTATTCGATGCAAACAGACAGCTCTTTTTTCCTCTCATTTTCTCTTTCTCACTTATTAGTATAGTAAATTGATCCATTAGAAAGAAGTTTATAAAATTACAACTGATGTGCACAAATGTCTCATTTGGAATAATTTACTTGCTGAACAGTATACCAATGTGATATAAACACAATGCTTTGTACAATGATTAGAAAACTGGAGATCTGTTTAAACAATGTCTAAATTCCACCTACAGGATTCTTACAGCAGAGGGAGCCACAGATCCACGTTTTGTCCCATTCAACAACCAAACAGACTGATTTTTATTTAGCAGACTAAATGTAAAAACCTGTTTCTACTGCACAAGTGAAATACTGCAGCTTAAAGGTACACTTTACTTACTTTGTCGTATACAATGTATTTGAAGTTTTGATATCAAAGATACATTTGTTTGTTTGAGCAGAGTGTCTGTCCCATTTCATAAAGAGCTTCTCTGCTGATTGGCTGATTAGCTGATTAGAGTAGCTGTACATTAGGGATGGGTGGTCACTGTATAGTTGTGACATCGCAACTGACAATGGACGTGCAGTTTCTGAATAATGGCTGCACATTACTTTGTGGAATGAGCAAATAGAACAAGACAGTCTTTAACACCTCAACCTCCTATAATCAAAAAGCCATTTAAATATACTTTCTACCATATGGGACATTTAAGTTCTTACTCATTTTCCACTGAGGTATGTTAAAATAATATTTTTAAAAAATCTCAAATTTGTGAAGTGAATCTTTACAGCAAAACAAATAAATCTCACAGGAAATAGATTGATGAAGCGGCAGAATCCAAAACACTGAGCAGGAGTCGGGGTTTGGGAGTGCTGATAGCAAAGGTTAAATATGTTAATTAGGCCTTTTCTTACGGATTCATTAATGTAGACTGTGTGTGTGTGTGTGTGTGTGTGTGTGTGTGTGTGTGTCATGAACAAGAGAGTGAGAGAAAGAGAAAAATGTAAAAACTTGAATGTAGTTTTTGCGATGTGTTCTTTCTGTCACGCCTTATTCAGTTTGTTTTTTGACTACATTCACCTTCTTGCCTGAGACAGTCAACCATCATTAAAACAAGGTTTATTCTTATTAATTTATTTCCTCTCATGTGTGGCCTGATGCCTTTTTCCTGTCTCACCCTGTCCTCTATAATGTGCAATATTTTACTACTTTAGTAAAAATTCTCTCCTACAGGGTTTGATTTTTAATACATATGACAATATGTCTGCCTTATGCAGTGTTTTTTTTTAATTAATATTGTTTTTAAATTTAAACATTTAATTTATTATAATTAGATTTTTCTTTTTTGGGGTTTTTAAAACATCCTGTACTGCTGTGAGTCTGAGTTTTATGTCAGTACTTTGCTTCCTCCTGGCATGAGTGAAAAATGTCTCCATTACACCACAAATGGAAGTGGATGTTTGCTCTGGGGGAAATGACACCCAGTGGACAGCACACAAACCAAAATTAAATGCATGTGTTTGTGTCTGTTTCTTGATCAAAGAAGACCAACATCCTGCATGCAGAGACTCCAAAAGTGTTGAGTTAGTAAATATTTCATCACATTCTAAACTGCAGCCGGGTGTGATGCAGTTGGCCTTTGTTACGTTCTCTCCTGTGATGTTGCGTCACAAAGCGGTTCTCATCTCCACATAGAGATGAAGCAATTGCAGATTTGGGACTTGGCGATGGACTTTTTTGAAATCATCCACTCCAATATCGCTTTTGCTTTTGTAGAGTCAAATAAAAGTTTGGCAGCTAAAATGGTTCCGAACATTAAGATAAATATGTTTTATATGAAAAATATGTCCATTATTCCACTTGTCCTCTCCACCATAACAACCACAGAAAACATCCCATAGTAAGGTTCCTGCTATAACACTGTATCATATATTAAGGTGGAAGCTTTGGCAAATGTTTATTCTCCTAATTCATCTTTCTATTCATATTCTGACACCATCACAATTGTCCAATATATAAGTATTTAAAGTATCCGATATTCAAGTGCACAAACTCTGAGGATGGGATAAAGTTTTTTATTTATGGTTTCTAATGAGTAAAATCATATAAATGCTGTTTTAAGTATTTTTAATGTGGAAGCACGATATCACACACATTATTGTTCCAAGCGAAGTATTTTTTATACCAGTCTGGAGGGGATCTTTAATCACTGTAATCATCATCTTTCTATGTCACTAAAATGATGCTATAAACCAATAGTTATTGAGGTTACAGATATAGAAGTTACAGTTCTACATTCTAAATTATCAGTTTCTAGAAACAAACATTTGTGTTGTCATGTGAGGCAGATTTGGCTCAGAAAAAAACCCAAAATGACGTGAACTGTCGGCTTCAAACTTCCTACACCACCAGCTGCAAAACATTCCTTCCAAATAACAATTGCATTCTCTAGAAAAATTAATCAGATTAGCGATTCATGTTGCATTCATTTTATATTTAATTTTGTTCCCTCCTTTAGCAGTTTGAGTCTTTCATATCATACATTTTGCTAAAGGCAATTTAATATAAATTCACCTGAGCCTCAGAGGTTTAAAACATATTTACTTGTTAATACCAACAAGAAGTGACATCAACAGCTTACAGTAGTTGTATCTAGGAAAATAACTGTGACTTTGCCACAAGGAAGATTAGAAAGATTAGTTGGAGCTGCTGCTGACTGTGTGTGTGTGTGTGTGTGTGTGTGTGTGTGGTTCCCTGCTGTGGTAGCTATCTGGGTGTAAATGGTTTTTAGGAGTTTTTGCCACAAGGGCTGACAATTACATACAATGAGATAGGGAGCAGAGACACCTTTAACCATGCGGCATGCATGGTTTGCATTAAATCTCACCTTACTAATAATATTATACAGATGTTGTGTTGAGAAAATAGCATCAAACTCAATACGACATTCCTTCTCTGATCATTTCTATTATCCCACGGGTCTATCATGTGCAAACGTGGTCAGAAACAGAGCCACACTTTCAGACACAGAGAAGAACCCTGCAAGTCCTGAAGAGCTAGTTGTGTATGAAGGAGGCCATAAGACGAGGAGGAGCCCATTACAGGCAAACAAAGACGTTTCAACTGGAAAACGCAGGAGGATTTTCACCTGGGACGGTACAGCGGATTACCTGGGAAACGACCAGCAGATTTATTATAAAGAATACGTGGAACAATAGAGATGTGGCTCACTGATTCACCTCATGCACCTCATGTTGTGTCTTGGTACTTTCTTGCTTTATCAAGTTAGAAAAGTTTTTTTGTGTAGGCTCCTCAGTTTTTTGGCAGCATACACATCTTAAAAGCACAATCTGTCGGGGTCTCGATCAAAAACAATATCACAAGATAAAGTCATGTAGCGTGGGATCATGGAAGCTGCTGTTTTCATTGTTCTGAAAATAAAGTTAATATTAGACAGTTACAGCTGACAGACTGTCCCTTAATTAGATTGTGAATTCCACTAGATTTGAAACCTTTGGGATAATAAAAGTACACAATATTTACCCATAATTTACCTGTTTATTACTCTGATTATTGTTATTATATAAAGTGTGTGATTGACAATTTGCCTTCTCCTGCTCATTTCATGGTTGGCCATCGATTCTTTTTTTTACAGCTGCAGTATAGGGAATGCATGAATCGACAAAAAGGATTAATTAGCTGGTAAAAAGAGAGAGAATATAACGCCTAGCAAGCTGTTTTGATTTTTTTTCTCTACGTTACAGACCTGGGATAGAATTGAAATGAAAGTGAATATTGGACTCACGCTTGAAAGGCTGCGATGAGAACGCTGCGTGATACTGTCACACTACTGGGACATTGTCTCCTGTGGGCACATTGGTATTATAACACTATAAAAGTTACAAAAAGCCATGGAATAGAGAGGAAATATTGGATGTTTTGTAATGTCCCCTCTGTTATTCTCTGCATCTATAGGTTGTACGTGTCTGTGGAGGATTAAATGACACTTTTATGCCTATAATACTGCTGTAGTCCCCCAAAACGCAATCAGTGCAAACATCTTGTGATCAGTGGACTCAGAAACATGCTGATGGTCCACCTGCTTCCTGCTGACGTCAACACACACACACACACACACACACACACACACAGATCCCAACATGCACAGAAAAACAATGAATTTGGATTTCCTACTTTCGGATAAACTCCTTTGGGCCAATAATGATAAACATCTCCCCTGTAGGTAACCGGTGGGGGACCCCCGCAGGCTCGCTAGAACACGGAGAGCCTGGAACAAAGCCAGAACCAAGCCATCGTGAGGTCCATCAGATATTTTACATTACGGCCTCACAGGGTTTCCCTTGTAAGGGCGACACCTGCACACAAAGAGGTTCAGCTGCTAACACCAGGATGCTGCACATACAAGACGTACTCCACACAGAACGACATACAATACACATTTAAACCCCAAAAAAACCCTTAACACACACGTTAATTGAATTGAATTCACTTTAATCTGTACTTAACATCTAACAACCGTTTCCCTGAATGCATTCCTGATCCTGAACTTGACACAATCATAAAACATCATTTTAGGTAAAGGCACATGTTGCAGAGCAGCTTCCTTCACCTTACATACATACACACACACACACACACACACACACACACACACACACACACACACACACCACCTGAGGAGTCTACAGAAGTGCACCAGCTGAGTCCAATCTCTGCCTGGCAGCTGCAGCCCCCCCCAGGCAGGCTGCAGCAACACCTTCTCTCGCTGCTAAAAGTGGAATCTGTCAGGTACTGAAACTTGTCTCAGTGGCATAATGGACAAAGAGAATAGTGTTTAGAGAAATTTGTAATTAGGCATTTGCATGAAATGATAAAGCTGAGGTAATGTCTACAAACGGTGTAGCTGCTCAGGGAAAACTGGTTTGTTTGATTGGTGTATAGAATATTTAGTGATACAGTAGATACTGTATAGTAATGAAAGACTTCACACACATATACCTATACACACACACACACACACACACACACACACACACACACACATACATATACCTATATATACATACACACACACACATATACATACACACACACACACACACACATATATATACACATGCACACATACATACACCCGTAATTTACCCATTTATTATTCAGATTACTGTTATTATATAAATTGTGTGAATGACAATTTGCCATTTATATATATATATATATATATATATATATATATATATATATATATATATATATATATACATACATATATACACGTATATATACATATATACATACATATATACACATATATATACATATACATACATATATCTATACATGTATATAAATGTGGACATGGGAGTGCTGCAAATTTGACCCATTTGGGAATTATTTTTTAAAAATAGGTGCTAAATATTCCTAAATATTTATGACTAATAGGATATTTATGACTCTTGATGATTGTTGCGTGTACAGGTATGTCTAAACTGATTAAAATCAGAAGGCAGGAGAGCGCAGCCTGATTGTGTGTGTGTGTGTGTGTGTGTGTGTGTGTGTGTGTGTGTGTGTGTGTGTGTGTGTGTTTAACAAAGAATGAGCAGAGGGAGATGCTGAGGCTCTGCTGCAGATACATAAGGATGGTTCACAACTGCTAGAACTGTGTGTGGTTACATTTACAACTTAAAATATATATTCATTATTAAAATATTCCATAGTTTCACCATTTACAACATTAGTCAGCATCAGTAACCAGAGTGTAGGACAACCGTAGTCAGAAAAAAATTATAAAAAATGAGAAAAATGTTGAAGCCTGAGCTGATGTGAAGATGAATCTGGGATGAAGCTTTGAATAATGACGCCAATGGCACAGCTGCCAAAACAAGGAGACATAATGGCTTCAAATAATGACTTGTCAGGATTCGTACAATATGAGGAAATTGGACAGAAATAGCTGTAACGTGTCCATTTTTACCCCGTTCCCCCCTCTTTTGTCTATTTCAGTGCAGAATGGCTCTCGCTGGCGGCCTGGCTCAGGCCTCATCCATCTGCACCAGGGTGTCTCCAGTATCTCAGGAACAACTTTGAGAAGGACACGGACGTCTTTCATCAAGACGTGGACGACAGCTGGATTCACACGTTCAGATTACATCACTGTGAAAGCCGCATTCATTTGGTCAATTACAAGTCTGGTCGAATACATTTTCAGATACTTCGGGACCAAAATGGTGTCACGTAACACATTAATGATTAACTATAATATTAGTTACACTAAATAAATATCACTGAAACTGAAGTTGTTGTGGATCTAATGGTAGCAAACTTTTGGTATAGGTCCTTTTGATTTTTGAGTTACATATTTGAGTCACAATAGTAGTTTTAGTAATAAGTCATAGATTTTACAGTGATTCACTCGGAAACTTCAAACTCTAATAGATATCCTAAAACCTGAAACCATGGATTCTAAGGCAATCTGGCAAATTCAGCTGCCTCAGAGTGTGATGCAGGGAGATCATTAGTTATTCTCCACATGGAGAAAGTCACGAACACTGAAGAGATATTTTTCTCATGAGTTAGTGGCGAGAAAAACAGCTGAAACATCAGTGAATATTGGATTTGGAAGAAAATAGACAAGTGTTTAGGCCTAGTTTATTTATAAGCTGGATATGCGGGGTGCTTCTTTTCCTTGTTATTATTTGTGTGTCATTTTATTCAAGAACAGTTCTGGGCAACTTATCTATGGAATATGATAAGTAAACTACTGGAACTTTTTAAAAGTCTGTTAAAAAAATGCAAAAATCGTAACAATCCAATTCAGAGTCGCCTGCAGCACATCTTGTCCTGTTGATCCTTATAGATGCACCGTGGAAGCAGTTGAAAGAACCATCACTGCACACAACATTTTACATTCTGTCAGAAAAGCAATGTCTCTCTACCTGCAGACGCTCCCGATGGGATTTCAGCCCAACGTCTAACCCGTTTTTTCACCCCGATGACCATCCAGGCAGATCATTGGACAAACAGCCAGAGCAGATACACCTACGCCACATAAACCTTACACGTGCTCCCTCACATGTACACACAAAAGCCAGGAGTCTTACGCACATACTTGAGCACACACTTTTGCACACAATAAGCAAATAAAACTGGCCAGGAGGCTTTTTCAAGCGATCAGAAGCTGCATATTTTTAGACAAGAGTACCACCATTCTGTCAAATTAGCCCTAAACATCATGAGCAAACAATCGCACAACAAAGTCTCATCAACTGAGGTGGCTTAGATACTGTCAGCTGATTATATCACACTATCACACACACACACACACACACACACACTCTGCATAGAGTTTGCATCACTGTAGAAAAACTGGGCTCTTGTAGCTCCCTCTAATGGCTGATATCTAGTCATATTATCACCAATTTGCATTACATGCTCTCCACTTCTTTACCAAACTAATGTAAAAATATACTCTAATTCAGCATGTCTCCTTTGTTATTATAAAGGTACTATTAGATCAGTAATCGAAGTCAGTTAACCTTTTAGAATAGCACAGAAAAAATACTTCAAACCTCCAGCTAATTGAAGCTCAGGTGTCTTTTTGCAGCGCTTTATCACATCTGTGCAGAGCTCAGCTGGAGTCGGGTTTGTCAAACACCAACTAGGTAACAGGAATTTGAAGAATCATTGACCCGATGAACTCATGGCACCGCAGCCGTCAACTGGACCCGGCGCAACCTGACAGGAACAGGCATCTGTGGATAGCCAGTATCCGTCTCTGTCTACTGTCCAATATCACATTTTTTTTTGCCTCAAGGGGTTTTACAATTTGTGGAGAATACAACACCCTCTATTTTTAGACCCTCACTTCCCCCCCCCACCACCATGAAAAGCTACAAAAAAAGGAAGAATGAGTCCAGGGACCAGGGTTTCAACAATGCAAACACACAAAACAGACACAAACACTCGGAAACGGCCAGAGCAAACAGTGCTGCATTTCTCACACGTGCAAACAATCCCATGCATTGAGACATCCTGTGTGTATGTGTGTGTGTGTGTGTGTGTGTGTGTGTGTGTGTGTGTGTGTGTGTGTGTGTGTGTGTGTGGTTTAACAGCGGCCTTCAGTCATTTTGAAGCGATGCTGCAGGGCGAGCTGGAACAGCAGGTGACGTGGTGCACAGCGTGCGGCCATCATCAGACAGATTCACAGTTTGGACACTAACAGATTTGTCTCTGTGCAGCGTCGGCTCGATTCTGCCAACCTTCATGGTAACTCACAACAGTCCGAAGACGGTCAGGTGTCGTATGATGACCTATAGATATAAAACTTCTTTACAACTGCACATACGTAACATGCCCAATGTGGTATTGACTCACTTCTTGCATTCCTGAATTCTCAGCTCTCTAATGTGTCTTTATCCAGGATTACATTACACAATGCAAACACAAGTGCATTCTATATTAGTTCTGGTGGAATTGATAAACCACACCTGCCGACATTCTTAGCAAAACGCGTCAAATTGCATTGACTTCTATAGGATTTGAAGTTTTCTGTCCCTCCAAAAGGGGCACGACTATGATGTTCTGCAAAAGGACATTTACAGCATGTGCAGCTTTGGACTATGGGGAAGGACTTGTACTCTATTTAGAGAGTAATATTAATCATATCCCAGAATTCATATATTCAGCTGAGAAGAATGGTGATATGAATAATCCACACTTTACAGCAAAAAAGGCACATTAAAATAAAAAAATAAAAAAATCTGTGATATTTAACCGCTTTAAAAATGTGACGAGCCATTTAATCACACACACACACACACACACACACACACACACACACACACACACACACACACACACACAGTGTCAGCTGAGGAGTCGTCTCGTTACATGTCAGCAGTGTTGAACCCACAGAAGGGTCTGTCTGCCGTGTCATGGTCTGGTTCAGGTCAGCCCACAATGGGCCACATTAAGTGGCAATATAAATGGAAATTAGACCCTCCAACACGGAGGAGACAGAGTGCAAAGAAACAATATATGTTTCCAGATAAGCAACAATGATGTAGATGCCAGGGAAATGACCGGCGGGATTATTTCCCTGTTGTTGAGGACACAGCCTCTTTCCTGGAATGGGCAGTCACTTTTTTTGATTCATGTATTTAACAGATTCAAGGTAACCATAAAAAAATGATGTTGGTGCCCACTTTCGATAAAACGGCAGAATTTGCCAGATGTGGAAAGGGGAAAAGCTTTTCTCAGGAGATAATAAAACACATGGAGATACAGATACTTCTCTAACCCTAGAATGAACGTTCAGTAATGTCCTTTAAACTGTGAATGCAGCTGAAGATGAAGTCGAGTAACTGTTTTATTTCCCTCCAGGCACAAAGACAATGTAAAGGTGAAAACAGAGAACGGATGGATCAGTCCAGGTTTTTTTTTCTTTTCTCCAATTCTCTCTTAACACAACGCTGACATGTGTTACAGTCATATCTGTCAGAGGCCTGTCAGTTGTGGTTTTCCTCAAGTTGGAACGTCTGTGGGCGGCAGCTTGTTGGAGAACACGGCACTAAGCTGAGAGGACGCTGTGCATTTCTAATGACTACGATGACTCTTTATCTATGAACAGAAACCCTGCAGGATGTTTCATAGCCTGTATGTCAGCTGGAGCTTCCTGGACTTGGACTTTAAGCGTGTCATCTGGGGTCCAGGAAAGTTCTGCTTTATGTTTTGCCTTTATAGAGATGAAAGCAGAAGTGATCAGAAATGGCGTCGGATGCTGACGGAACAAAGGAAGCTGCAAGAAAATCCTTCCACCAACATCCTGCACCCTGTAAAAATAGCATCAGAACCATTATGAGATGACAACGTATAGACAGTGGTGGAAAGTAACTAAAGCTGCTTTCTCACCAACAGCACCAAATGGGTCCATTGGAACCAAAGATGCTTTAAATCATCAGAGAAAACCCCCAAAACAGAGGTGGTGTTGCTCCACTTGACTCTTCACAAAATGCACAAACTCTGATTGGTCCCTCTGGGGAGAACTCGGGTTCAAACGAACCATTCGCGATGCATCATGGGAGGGGACACTAATTATTTCACCTCCTGTTCGTTCGAAGATAAACGTCGATGATTCGTCAATCTGACTAATTTTAGCTCGTTTGTGGGTGTGAAAGCGAACCACAAATTAAAAAGAAATACTTGTACTTCTGTTATCTATATTTTGCATCTGCTGTACAATTCCTGTGAAAGAATCTTTCAATTCTTTCACATTTATTTAGTGTGTTATATCATAATATACTGCAATAACATAATGGTCTGCACAGTGAGTGAGTACATTTTGCTGATAATATTTCGGTACTTTTCATATCATGATATTTACTCACATTATTTCTACTTTTACTAAAGTTTAGGTCTGACTGCCTCATCACTGCCTGTAGATGACCCATGAGATAACCCAGCTGCTGTATTTGAGATGCACCGTAGCAGAGGTCAACCTGCGTGACATTTTGTCAACATGAAACACACATTCATTAGCATCGATAAACTCCGCCAGAATCATAGAATAAAGGATTTATGATAATGAGTGACCTTACGTTGCCTCTAGGTGTGAATTTTGGTTCATCTTGCGGGACAGTGGAGCCGTGAAGGTTGCAACCCGCCTCGCAGTGTGTGTGCTGGGATAAGCTCTCGCCCTCGTGACCCTGCACAGGGGTGCAAGCAAAAAAAAAAATGGACAGATGGATATATGCTGTTGTTTTTGTCAACCACTGGGAGTGAGACCAGCAGGTTAGAGGGGAACAGTCTGTTTTCTCAGCACTCTCAAACACGGCATAACAACACCACATCTCAGCTCACCTGAACCTGCCACATTTCATTTCATGTCTGGTTATCAGACTGGGGACGTTAATCCTCCTTCTCCTCCTCCATCAAAATGATAGACTTTTTTTTTTTCTTTTGCTCTCAAGACAGAAGTACTAGAATGATAGTTTCAGTGAAATGTTGTCAGAGAAACAAAGGGATTCATGCATATGCCTTTTTTGCAGAATTATGCAAATCATTCATCAGAAAGACACTGAGGAACAAAGCGAGAAGAAAAATATGTGTACAGGGAAGAAAGTGGGCACTGCATGGATTCAGAACAATTCGCAGTGGAGTGGATGGATTTATACTATTATGAGTGGGTACCAAATATAAACCCTCAAATCCTCATAAATATAAAAAAAATATATAAAAACAATAGTGTTTTCTACTCTCCATCATGTCTGAAGGGAGGAAATGCGTGACTAACAAGATTATATATTCATTACAAAATAAAATAATTAAATTAATACTAAAAGTGATCGACATTTCCTTCTGCAGGAACATGACAAAGAAGTCTGAGGGCTGATTGTATTCATTTTTAGTTTAAACACCTCAAATATTAAAACTCCATGTCAATCATCATCCTTTCTGCGGATTATCATTCATGTAGAATTTATAACATTTGACACAACAAATTGTCTTGCATAAACTTATTTGCATTTCCATGCAAATTTCCATGAAGAAGACGTAGTGCTATTTGGAAATACCGCATTGATATTCGTGTGCCTGGTCGAAACAACGGAGAGGCCACAAAAGGAAGATGTCTGTCTGTGTAGAATTGTTCTACGTGGATGTTGTGGCTCACACAGGAGATTTGTTCAAAATGAGGAGAGAAGGACTGTGAACTCCCTCTGAGGCCTGCAACGCTATGGAAGGCGGCGATTGCTCTTTTTCTTTTTAAAGACGCCGGCACCTCTGCTGCTTTCCAAACTCCTGCCTCACACTTTCCTTACATTGGCAAACTGCAACTATTGCATGATAGTTAGTATTTAATCATTCTCTGAAAAACGTCCAACATCATGCAAATAGCTATTTCATGCATCTTCTTACCCAAGATAAGGTTTAGGTAAAAAATATTACTTAAACTGAGAAATTCACATAGCCTGGACTTAGAAACTCTGCCCTCCTGAATGTGTCATGTCATGCAAAAGAAAATCTCTCCACCAGTAGAGGTTTCCAGCATTATAATGTTCAACTAAAAAAACATTTGCCTCAAGACTTGTCCAATATTTGATATCCTAAAGCTAAGAGCGCTCCACCATGCCTGCTGGCCGTGCTGCTGCTCCAACATTTTATCCAGTCGCACGCAGCCGGTACAGTGTGTGCCGGCCTCAGACATTAGCTGAGCTATATTGGCTGTTAGTTTGCCCACTTTTGTGTGTAATGGTCTGAATAATTGAATTAGTTTCAAGCCTGTCATCGTTTCTTGCAGGTGAAACTGCTAGACCAGATTTTAAATGGACCCTTCCCCCCCCCACAGAAGCCATTTTGACATGAAATAGTGGGTAAACACAGGTGTTCCCACTGACACCAATTAAGGTTCTGTTCCATTAATGTAGCAGAGTCTTTCCAATGAGCCGCAGATGCAAATCTGAGCAGCCTGGCTCTGTTTGACCTGAATGAAACACAAAACCTAATAAGATTCATTGGTAACACCTGTTTATCTATGTCCATTATTTTATGTTCATATAGCTGCTGTGAAAAACTCTATTCACTGTCATGCCATCAGTAGTATATAAAATATTCATTAAAATGGATATTCTTCAGTTAACATCTTCATATTCATGTCCTGACCTCTACAGGTCTAAATCGTGCAATGCAAAGTTTGAAGCAGTGGTTCTCAAATAGTGAGGTTCCGTCAAGGGGGGGCGCTTTTGATCGTGGGGAGCATGCTTTTTTATTTTATTTGTATTTTTTACTGTCCTAGAATAAAGTGCAATTGCACCTCCACTACATTAGGGGGCAGCAGAGTGTGTGCAGGGAGCATACAGCACAGAGTATGAGTATGAAGTGTAGACACCAAGTGACACCATGGAAACATATTTAACAGCGATGAGAA
Organism: Eupleurogrammus muticus; assembly: GCA_036785175.1. NCBI lineage: Eukaryota > Metazoa > Chordata > Actinopteri > Scombriformes > Trichiuridae > Eupleurogrammus > Eupleurogrammus muticus. The sequence continues at coordinate 2,340,652 of JAYKQN010000006.1, forward strand.
GACAGGCGGAGAGAGACGGAGATAAAGAGACAAACGAAAGTCTCCCAAAGCTAAGACGAGGAATTATGACGAAGCGTCTGTAGCGCTTGGTTCACTGTGAAAGACCGGTGTGTTACTGAGTCTGAAATGTTGGAGACAAAGAAACTAAAGACATTACACCACAATCACTGATAAGACCATTTATGTAGTTTTATTTTTCAGTATCATATGGTTTGACATAGTCAGTCAAAAAATGTTCATAGTTTAATTAAAGATGACATTTTTTAGAATTGCACTTTAAATCTTTTCTGTTACAGTTAGTAAAGCTATTCTTTACTGTAACTTGGTCCATATTTCTTTGTTTATTCTCTTATACGCTAATAAGGATACAGTGTGTAAGGTGTACTTATAACAATTTTATAGACAAATGATTCTATTTATAGTCACGTGTTGGGGGTGAGAGGTTTTTTCTTTCATGGGGGGGCATGCCAGAATACAAGCACTGATGTACAGTAAGATTTATTTTCCTTTTTTCCTGTAGCTTTGCCTGACTGTTACACAACAAAGTCATTTTAAGCCAAAGAAGGAAAAACATGTTCATCATAATTTGTTTCTCTAAAAAAAAAAACTGTACAAATGTAGGAGGGGAAAAAGGGACAAACAACAACCATCATCCATCATCCGTTTGATTCTCTACACTGACTGAGCACAACAATAGCTGTAAGCTATTAAATTGAGCAGTGGCTTCAGAGGATGTAATTTACAAAGCAGAAAGTCGTTTTTTTCATGTGAAATAAGTGATTTTAGTCATTGAAGCTGCACAAGGACAGAGGATGGAGTAATTCAACTTTAAGAGCTGTGTGCAATCTCCTAAATCCTCTCTTCATTACATGAGGCAAAGGGCCACCTCTTTATACCACAGATCCTGCAGAGGTCACATGAGGTCACTGTTAATGAGTCATGGAGGAAGTGGGTGTTTTAAAACCCATTGGAAACACAGCTAATCATCCTTTAACCTGCATATTAGCATAAAATGGCAGACAACACAATGCACAGACCCAAACTTGTTGACTTGAATATTGACATCTATATTAAAACATCTTACATTTTTCATCTTGTTTTTGCCAGTCTGTCTTAAAGTATTGAAAGTAATAAACATCCGAACTGACCATAATTATTTCTACTCTTTATGTTGAACAATTAGAAGTTCCCTTCATAATGAATTTACATTGTAAATAAAGAGCAAAAGCCACATAAACTCTTCCCATGATGCATATAGAATTTCATCTGACGCTAAAATGCAGCTTAAGTCGTCCAAAATAGTCAAATGAAGTACTTTGAAGTTTTTTTTAATCCTTTAAGGAAAGTGTGAGACTTCACATGAGTGTGTTTTTGAGTCAGTGAAGAAGAAGAAAATAAAAAAGAGTAAACATGATCACGAAGGAGTGGCAGGAAACAAAACCTGTCCCCGTCCCTGTAGACTGGCACCATGTTTCTTAAAAACCGTCTGTTTTTCCATCTGCTCGCCTGTCACGACGCTGACAACAGTGGACAGAGGGAAAGTCTTTGTGTCTAGTGAATACGCTCATGTCAAATCACAGACAGTTTTCTCTTTTAAATACTGTAAAATAGCAAATAACAGTTTTGAATAATTGGGGTGTTCCCTTTTAATGGTGCAGATGTATATTTTGATGAATAACTATTTTTCACATTTATGCTGCTGAATCTAGAAAGATACTCAGAGTTCATTGAGAATCCTATTTTGACCTGTGGGCACGATTAGTGACATCACAAGTAGTTTTGAAGCCAATACTTGTCCGATATTCAACTCATGCAAGTGTTATTCTGAGTGCTTATACACTCAGAATGGCCTCCACATTCAAGTGGAAAGACGTCAATTACGATCGGTTGTTGAATTTCTATAGAGTTGGAGTAGAAGCCATTTTGAGGATCCTTTTCAGACAGATGCCATTGTTCGAGGCAGAGTATTTTAATGTTTTAATACGTGTCTGAGGGGGAGGGGGTATCTTTCAAAGTTCACCATAAACCCGAGTCGGCCTACAGAGCAGCCCAACCTGCTAGAAGTGCAGGAATCCTTCCCGCTACTGGCACAGCATCTGTTGAGATGCCATATGGTGACACGATTTACACCAGCTTACACATGTTGGAGCCCCTAGTGTCACGTTGTCAGAACTGCACCCAGCTGTTCCCAGCCGGGTCGGCCACAACTGGATCGTCTGGGCTCGGTACGACAACCACACAGCTGCCGAGGGCAGAAAGTACGACACAGTGGAGATAAGGTTTCTGACTGCAGCGTCAAGACGCACCTCTGACGCTTCAGCACATCTGCTCTGGTATTCGTACTGTATTCATTCATTCATCAATCACTGTGGACCGGTGAGGTGCACGGGTGGGCGTGAGTGTGTGTAACGGCCATGCAAGAGAAGCACACACTGATTCAACCCGCTGTCATAACACGGGGCAGGTTACTGCAAGCAGAGAATCAGCAGGACAACAGAGCGAATACACATGATGCAGTGTTGCTGCTAAGTCATTGATGAGATAAAACTAAAATAAATTGAGTATACACTGTCATAAAAACAGAGCTAGCCCTTTCAGGTTTACAGCAATAGATAAAATGATGAATATTGTGCTACAACAGTCATATTAGTGCTGCATAATAATAATAATTCAGTCTTTCCAATTCCAAGTTCCCAACTCACACATCTCATATTTGCACCTTATCCGTCTTTCTCTCTATGTTTGGCCTTGACTGACTTTCTATCAAATTACGCTTATCTAGTGTGCATATTGTATGAAATGTCCTGGCTTTTATATGGAATCAAGATGGAAATTGAATATTGTAACCTGACTAATTGGTGCGTGTGTCTTTAATAATGGCTGATAATGATCAGCTCCTATAGGAGGTGTATGCTACTACTCACTGTGTGTGGTGTTGCTGGAGTTGGAACTCAGCCTTCATTGTCTTCGCACCATTAGTCCTGTCAACAAACACTTGTTCCCTCAGTCTAATATTGACAAATGATGAGAACTGCAGTTTTTTTGTTTTTTTTTAATAAACAGACTTTGCTTCAGGGGCGACACGGTGGTGCGGTGGGTAGCACTGTTGCCTCACAGCAAGAAGGTCGCAGGTTCAAGACCGCCTTGGGCCTGGGTCTGGGGCCTTTCTGTGTGGAGTTTGCATGTTCTCCCCGTGTCTGCGTGGGTTTTCACCGGGTACTCCGGTTTCCTCCCACAATACAAAAAACATGCTCAGGTTAATTGGTAAACTCTAAATTGCCCATAGGTGTGAGTGTGAGAGTGGATGGTGTGTGAATGGTGTGTGTGCCCCACGATTGGCTGGCGACCATCTGGGGTGTATCCCTGCCTCTCGCCTTAACGCGCTGGGATAGGCTCCAGCAGACCCCTGCGACCCCGAAAGGGAATAAGCGGGATAGACAATGGATGGATGGACTTTGCTTCATTGACAGGATGCTACGCATGAGAAACGACGGCTGAAGACACAATGATTTAAAGAGCAAAGAGTCTCCATAACACTGCCCTCTCCGTTTGATTGACAGGTGACCTTTGAGTGCAGTGCAGCGAAAAAAAAAAAAAAAACAAGAACCACCCAGGACTGAACACCGAAGCGTAGCGGGAGGGAAGTGCTAATGTTTGTCAGGGTTTTTTTTTTTTTTTTTTTTTTAATCCATAGCTTCCCTTGTCGTTTCCATAAAAACCGAAAATTCAATCTGTGTGGAAATATGGTATTAAAACTGTACAATGACATGAGAGACACACACATGACGGAGGGAGACGAGGACTATTAATTAAACTTTGACCACGCTTTAATCCACACACATCTCACCAATGTAATCCTCCTACAGCAGTCATTTCCATTGATTGAGGAGGACAAGAATAGTCTTTAATAATCCAACGAGCGAGACAGAGTAGAGAGGCCTGGGCCTATTTTTGGCTTGTGTGTGTGTGTGTGTGTGTGAGAACACGCGAGTGAGGACAAATGATTGAAGCTAATTATGGTTTAACAAGAGCCTTCTTCTGTTTGGTCTGTAAATTTGACGCATCATCATACTAGGTTTTATTAGGGTGCTTAAAACACAACTCACATCCTCTGACAGGATGAAAACAGGTGAAACAATTACCTGAAATGCAGCAGTTTGTTCTCAACAAACCAGATAAATCGTTCACACATATTGGCAGGTGGGGAGAAGCCCAAAATTACAGATAAGATTTAAAAAGACCTAAAAGATGCTCGTGTGGTCATTTCTGAAGCCATTTCTTCCTATATCCTGACCAGAACGTGTCATTGTGCGAGCCGCTGACTGTCCAGGACAATCACAGTCTCCTGTTGGGGGGTCACTGAGCAGCAGTCGCTTCAATTTGTGCTTTAATCGATTTTCTCAAGGACACCTCGGTACTTTGGGAACTCTTAAAGGGTGGCTCTGCTTTCTCTGAAACTCTTCTGGAAACAGGTTTGATGCCATCAATCTTTGCTTTTTTGTTGTTTGATCATCGTTCGGACAGGTTCGACCATCAATGGAACGGATTGTGTGCACCGTTATATAAAGTGACTTTCAGGAGTGAAATCAATCATTCTTTTTTTTATTTTAAACATGGGAAAGATCTTCAAGCCGTAGAAAAAATAAAGTAAAATACCACTTTAAATAGACAAGAAAAGCCTAGTCTTCACCTAGCATATTGCAATTCCCACAAAAAATAGTTATTGAATACACACTATTGTGAAATTGAAAGCATCAAAGTATAGAAAGCCTTTTATGCACAGTCCAAATCATCTCTGAGTGTCACCCTGTTAGTGTGCAAAGAAAACAAGCTATGCAGGCATCAGATATCACCACCAGGTGACCCCCAAACCGTAGCGTCTGAAGATCCATTTACAGCAATGTTAACAAAAAACTAAAAATTCACTGAAAATAGGATGAAAATCCAGCCACAACTTTCCTGGCTGAGGTTAAAAAAAATGAATTTTCAGTGCAACTTAATGTTTGTGCGACCCAACCTATGTAGAGTTACGTTAAGGTGTCTTACTTGCACTTAGAATTTCTCTTTTAGTATTTGCTGTTTAGTATTTATTTTGCATGCACCTCATTTGGACGAACTTTAGAAGTTCTGCACATCAGAACTGAATCACTCCTGTAGTTGTTCTTTTATATGTTCCTCAAAACCAAACCAAAAACACCAGAACAGCCACTCAAGGGACATTGAGGGGGGTTTGCTTTGTCTTCACTACACAAATACAGCATGAATGTAGTATTTTATTTTAATGGTAATGAGCAATCTCTTATGCGTGTTTAGTCTGGATTGTACATAAAAACATACATCCCTTATGTATAAAATAAAAGTTAAATCATGAAATCATCTGTGTCAGTACAGTGTTTATACATCCAATGTATGTCTTAATATGTGGAAATTCTGTAGCTTGTTTTGTAGATACCACCTCCTCCTGCACCATGTCTCCGCAGCTAAGTCTCTAAATCAATATAATTGGCCTATTTAGAATTATATAGGTCTAAACGATTCAGGAGTGTGTGAGATCGTGCGGATTCTCCCAGTCGAATAAACTACAAGACAAATGATCTGATTTCCACTCTTTGACAATCCTTTCTCTACCCAGTCTGATTCCTTTATGAACCCAGCTAGCCAACCGTATCCAGGATCAGCGTTTCCCCCTGAGTTTGCATATATTTTGCATGTGTTTAACTTCATCTGACAGTGTTTTAACTTCTCAGGAGGCTGTTAGCGTGAACGGCCACCATGCAAAACGCTCAGAGAGCGCTCAGCATCCGGCGATTGGCTCCCTCTGACAAGTTTAACCGACATCACAAGGCTTTCTCCTCGCGACGTTTTGCCCGACGTCACAGACGCGCTATTGGCCGACGCCGAAGGGGCGATCACGCCACGTCTGTGTCAGTCTGGAGGCGCGAATACACGGTTCAGAGTCAAAACTCCCATCAGGCAGGCGGCCAACTCTCCTTTTGAGCCAAACATAATCAATGATGTTTAATTTGGGAAGAACTTTAGCTTAGCTAACATTAGCTCTGATTTACATGGAGATCAAAACACAAACGTTATTACGTCTTATACAATATGGTCAGAATAATTCACTTTAAAATGAAGTGACTGTGGTTTTAATCCTTCTCAGATTCACACAAGCCTCTGTGCATTGTAATGTTTAATTCACAGTGCAAAAAGTTGGTTGTGTAGGTTTGGTGCTAAATATAATACAAAACTGTACTGTCATGCACCTTGAAAATATTTCAGTTTTCATCTACTTTATAACCTTACAGCAGGGCTGCATGAAACACGTTTATTTTAGTCTGCAATGCAACAATTCCTGAGCTCTTGGAAGGACTATTTTTCCCATTATAGTTTATATCTTATCTATCTTATCTGGACCACTGGACCATCGACTCTTCTTTCAGCGATGAAACATTTATTGATTTTCTTTTCAAACTTTCCTCACAAAAAGTCCTGCTTGTATTTGCCAAGTTTCCCCTCCCAATGTAGGACAAATATTAGCAGGATTTACAGAAAACAAGAGTCGGGCACATCAAGATAAATATTTGAAATCTCTGGATCTCCAGTCCAGAGTCTTTAAACCATGGCTGCAGCAGAGAGCACAGCAAGATAACACGAGCACACAGGATGGAAAACCTGTGAGATGCATTCATGTATTCATCTGTCCACCCAGATCAGCAAGTGAAATCTTGAGTAGCATCTGTTGCACTTTGTCTTTTCTTTTTTCCTATGATCAATATTTCATGGTTTTTTGAAATGCAAAATAAAAAAAAAGCTGGATTGAAATTGCTATAAAATTCCCACTGGGTTATTTCAATCTAAAACCTATTCCTGACATTCAGATTTTTTGTAAAGGTTATGACAATAAGTATGATTTCTGAAATGTCAGCATTCTGTTGTTCTAGCTTCACTCATGGTGTCTGCAGCAGCTCTATGCAACATTATCAGACTCTTTCCATTCTCTCCACTTGTCAAGTTTATATCAGTCAAACAGACAAAGGCAACATGCCGCCTTACAATCTACGGCGATAATGAACCACCCTCAGGCTACGATCAATCGCTCCATCTGTCTCCCATCTCATCTCATCATATCTCCATCCCTTTTGTTCTGAGGGTGTCCGGTTTCTGTTCGACAGAGTGAGCGAGCAAACAAGACCGAGTGCGATCAGGTGACCGACCGCTCGGCCTGAATCGCGGCGTCAAACTTTTGCATGAGAACTTGTTCAACGTGCACGTTTTCTGGTTCTTGTACAGGATTTATGGTGGATCACGTTGTGCAAAAGTGTGCCAATATTTTTGCTGCACAAAACTTTTTGGTTTGAGACATTTCTTCTATTTGTTTCTATATTTCTTGTGTAAATTTTGATGCATATAATGTGTGTATAATGATGCAATGACGTGCACAGAATCATTTGATAATCGTAAAGTAATTTTGGAAGACGCATCTTTCTTTAGGACCCGTGGTGCTCAAAATGTGTGCAAGAGTTTGTCCATGAAGCCTTAGCAGCTCCTGATTTGTCCTGGGCAGAAGGTGCACACAGTATGAAAAATTGCATTCTTGGTGCATTTCATGTTTAAATACTTTCAATGTTTTATGAATGCCACATGGACATTTTCGGATTGTAAAGGATATTGACCTAAGATATTTCATTGGTTGAGAAGAGAATTTAATATAATATTATTTATGTATTTTCAGTTTTTCGCATTGTACAGCTGCAGCTACATGTTGGATATGGGTAAAGTATGAAGACAAAGATTTACATAAGGGTTGGTTTTATTCACCTACTGACTGATACATCAAGCAGGATCATCCATCTATGGTGCAATTTGATCTGAAACTCTAGTTGTATTACAGTGGCTAATGTCAGGAGTGAAAACACAGATCCATCAACCAGCCCTGGTAGGTTCTGATGAGAAAAGACCACTGGGATCCAGCAGGAGGTCGCTGCTTAAAAATTGTCTTTTTCAATCACAGTACAAAGCACTTACTACTATCTATGTAGTTGCCCTGTAGTCCAAATTGGCCACAGCGCTGCATGGTCTGCTGATTGTGTTTCCTGATGAATGGAGCTCACCTTTGGCATTAGCTAAAGAGGATCCATGATAAAATACAAAAAAGAACCTATTGGTTCAGTAATTGACCTTGCCTCAAATAATAAAGTGCTGAGATAAAAGATGGCACCGAAGGGTCAACGTTGTTTGAAGGCATTCACCGCTGGGCCCGGCCCGTGAATGCAACCTGCTTCAGACCAGCCAGCTCTATTTGCATCCTAAACAGCCTAATAATCAGCAGGTAGTGATATCAAAGTGATACAAAACCCCTTGATCTACTTCTGTATTCATCAGGAAAATCCTGCATTTACTGATTAATATGAATACTTCTGTTTATGAATATTCCTAGTTTGGCTAATCTGGAGCAGTTCAGCACATGTGTGTGTGTGTGTGTGTGTGTGTGTGTGTGTGTGTGTGCATAGTAGATGAATGGGATTTCTGTGTCTGCCTCTACTCATCTGAGGGAATATTTGAAGAACATGAATTATGTATCCCATGCTGTGCACAGATAACCGCAGTAATGAAGCCAGCAGAACAACTGCATAGGCTACATATTTAAAGATGCCACTTCCTTTGTGGACATGTCATCTGGGCATTAAAAATTCAGGCGTCGCGATAGCCCAACAGTGGAGAGGACTGTGGGTCCAGTGGGTTGGAGATTATCTGGCCAGCATTGTGTTGGATGATGAAGGAAACACAGCTGCGAGGGCAAAGCCGACAACACGGCCTGCAATCTTTAATGTGAAGTGTACATAATACCTTCACACACACACTTGAAAATGTGCTAATTTGTTACTGTTGTACATCTGGGATGCTAATAATATTGAAAAGCTTCCGTAAATTGTGCATGTTTGACATCATAAAGTGCTACAGAAGACCACATGTATGTATGTAGAGGGATTATTCACCACTTTTAACTTCACAACATGATACCAGGCAACGTCTTCAAGTACATTAAAAACATGCAACCAGGGCCCAAGTGGAATTGAAGCCGTGCAAATACACAAATCTTTAATTAAACCTGTTATCCACACTCCAGCTGCAGGTCACTGTAGACACAGATACAGAAACTGTATCAGGCTGAAAGCTCCTGACTGTCAATAACGCGTTAAAGGCTATGTCAGTGTTTGCTGACTGTAGATCCACTTACGGCCGGTGTCAGGATGACTGTAACAACACCTCCACCTCAGAGTTGTACTGACATGACCAGGACCTGTAAATAAGTGGAGAGATAAATGGTGTAGAGCGTAAACCTAATGTTAAATAATCAATGGTTCAAGGGTGCTGCTAAATGTGTGTGTGTGTGTGTGTGTCCAGGTGCCACAGCTAATTGGTTTCCACCTATGTGCATCAATCATACAACACATTGGCTGCCTCAGATTTTGAATCAGCCAATCATCATCCAGAGCAGAATTTATTCCTTTTAGCCTGGTGTTACACCATCAGATAGGCCTGTTGAATAATAATAATAAAAAGGAAAAAGTGTTGATACAGCTGCAAAATACATTCGTAAAAATGCATGTATGTCCTGTTTGACTGTACTACTGGCAATAACTTAGTATGGTCTGAACATTAACATGGACATCATGAAACTGTAACACCTCACTGTATGACTCCCATGATTCCACTGAACTACATGTGCAGTCTGAGAAACTGAAAACCGGTCCAACAGGTCGCTGCATTCGGTAACCCAAGGCCCAGCGGAGGATTAGAGGGAGTCATGTTTGCCGGAGTGTAAAGTGGTACAAAGTGTCTGTCACAGCAGGTCATTTGACATCATTTGTTTGCTCTATTAACTTTGAGTCATTCCCCTCCACTAATGACTTGTCCTCCAGACAGCAGATAAGGTGTGGTGGTTACACACCATGTGATGTCAGAATGCACCTTTTTATTTTGCTTGGGATGAGCTGATGGAGCATGCAACTTCCATATTAAGTACACAAAAGTCACATTTCTTTTTTGTTGACCAACCACAAACCAGAGATTGCTCCTGCTGATTATCCCTATGAATAGTCCAGAGGTCTCTATGGCTACCGGACAAACAATAAAACGCTCATCTCCTCGGCCCTAACCGGTTTGTTTGTGAGGCCGCATGCTTTCAGATTACCAGGTGACACCGACTGGAGGCCAGGTCCGTCCAGGCAAACAAAGCTCAGCCATGACGTCAGTGAGCTTTTCTTTTTCTGCACCACAGCACCAAACAGATAATGCCCCGGACTGACAAATATCCAGGGACATAAAACAGCCATTTTTCATTCAATCAGGAATCCTAGTGTTGTGTGGCTGGGTAGAATTCACCTGTGTTCTTATGAGGACAATGTGTGCACTACATGCTCATATTTGTGTGTAATACAACGTGAAGTGCAGTAACCACCTGGCAGCAGAGTCTTGACTTTTGATGATGTACCTTTTAGCCATGGGATGATGGATGGGGTAAAAATGGAGATTTAAATTTTTAATAGCACAATTTGTCAGGTGACTGTTGGGCGTAGGCCTGCTAATAATGGACTCGCCATACAGTATGCGCCAGCTGAATCTATTTCTGTCCTTTTGATAATTGGGAATTCATTCATAATATTCGGGCACTACAGTTGGAATACTGTGTCACTATGTGGGTCAATGTATTCAGTCATGTTTCTGACATTTATTGATATCTGTACTGTTATTCAATAACATCATATTCAGCAAGGTAGAGTGAATATGATGTTATGATGCGATGTCATGAGCATTATAATGAAAATCAGGTATGAGCCGGTCATGAAAGTAAATTAAATGTCTTCATTCACACAATTCACACATGCTTTTTTCTGGTCTGTTGGAAGAAAACTTGCAGATTTAGTGATTTAAATGTTTTCGGACAAGTTGATTTGTCTCCAGCGTTGACATGCAACTGAGTGGCTGAGAATAGCAGGTGTGGTGTGTGCGAAATTGCAATTTTTTGATGAGGTTTTGCTTGTTGTTATGCATTAGATTAATTTCACACACACACACACACACATGTCAGCTTATTAGAACCTGCTCTTTCTTCAGGGCAAACATATTTAAATCTTTACTTTAAACAACCTGAAGATGTTGCGCCCACGTGGCATAATTTTCACATTTGACCACTGACTCCAATTCTGATTCTTTTCACTTGCCAGTAATTACAGCAGCCGCCGCGTTTATAGAATTCAGCGGCTTGACTCTCTCAGGTGGCGCTTTTTGGTAGCAGATAACATTTCAATTTGACTAAAATAATTTGTCTGTCAGGATGCGCGGGCTGTCTGCTCCCTTGTCTGGAGAAATAATTCCCCTAATCTTAACATTAATTATGTTCTCCTCGCATCTGTCAACACAATGTATGGCTGGGAGAGGAAAAAAAAAAAAAAAAACAGAACCGCGGTCCGATGAAATCTAGAAATAGACTCAGAGGCCAGCACATGTCACGTCTGTCATCTTGTATCGTCTGAGCATGAATGTGTGGAACCATTATTCGCTGATAAAATATGTGAGAGGAGAAATATGAAATAAAAAAGCATCTATTGATAGCACAGCAGATTTACTTGTGTGTGTGTGTGTGGCGAGAAGTATACGCTGAAACACAGGACCTAATAATAACGCTGATTTTCATGTCTGGGGGATGCATTTGTTTTCATCTGATGATGTGATGGAAAATTTCACAGTGGATGGAGAGAGTGGTGGCGTTTCTCAGGTTTGGGTTGTTTCTGCACAGAAACAGGGTGGCAGTCTGCTAGTTATCACTGCGTGTGCTCCAAACACCATTCCGTTTGGAAGACTGAAGGCAAATTGAAGATGGATTAAAGGATAGAGTCACAATTTTCTGGTATAACCTAATCCATTAAAGCCCAGAAGTTTTCATGCAGATAATCATATCAATTGAGTCACTCTCATTCATGTTATGAATGCATTTTCTTTTTCATTTTCTACTCTGCTTGGAAGGAAATAGCATTTTAATGACTGGCAGCTATAGTTGTTTCTTGCAAAAAATGCTCAGAAACAAAAAAAATATTTCTATTTCTCCCAGGTAAATTGTTATTCTAGAGACTTGAATGAATAAACGTATACATGTCAAAGTTAAAAATCACGATAATTGAAATAAAATGGATGATGGGAAGGATGTTGATGACATGACAGGAAGCATTTTTTTGCCTGAAATCTTTGCCTAAGTTGTTTATTATCATGTAATTGAAAAAAAATATGTATGAGTAATATGCAGATTTTTTTATTTGTAGTATAAACTGACAGTCATGGACTTTGGCAACTATATTTGCTGGTGGGCTTAAATGGGTTAAAATAATCTCCAGGTCCCCAGCGGCTGCAGCTTATCCCAGCATGCAGTTCTCCTGGTCTGCCTGTGTTCAGATGTGGGACGAAAACTGTCTGGATGTGAAACATTTACATTCGATTATGTAAGATGTAAATGTTATGGTCACCATGAGGCAGTGGAGGATAAATCCAACTAATGTTTGAAAAGGGGCTAATGTGGCCCATATTGTATGAATATGGGGTAATGTATGTTCTAATTCTCATTTGTTATGACATAGAAACTATACGACTTGCAGAGTTTTGATTATATCATTGTTTCCTCCTCTAATTGGACAACTGGGAGCAACAGATAATTTGCTCATCTCATGCAGATATCACAGTTTCATATAATATGCGCTGAGCACTGTATGCTTTTAGCATGTAATTAGGAAATTGCCTTGTACATAACAAAATGTAATTGTTTTTTTTTGTTCCTAGGAAGTTAGAATAATTGCATATCAAAAAAGTCTCCAATCACAAGGTCCACTGTTGGAGCAACCATTAGAAAATGGAAGAAGCTAAACATGACGGTCAATCTCAATCGGAGTGGAGCCCCATGCAAGATATCACCTCGTGGGGTCTCAATGATTCTAAGAAAGGTGAGGAATCAGCCCGGAACTACACGACAGGAGTTGGTCAATGACCTGAAAAGAACTGGGACCAACGTTTCCAAGGTTACTGTAGGTAATACACTAAGACGTCATGATTTGAAATCATGCATGGCACGAAAGGTTCCCCTGCTTAAATCAGCACATGTCAAGGCCCGGCTTAAGTTTGCATATGACCATTTGGATGATACAGAGGAGTCATGGGAGAAAGTTTTGTGGTCAGATGAGACCAAAATAGAACTTTTTGGTCATAATTCCACTAAGCGTGTTTGGAGGAAGAAGAATGAAGAGTACAATCCGAAGAACACCATCCCTACTGTGAAGCATGGGGGTGGTAGCATCATGCTTTGGGGGTGTTTTTCTGCACATGGGACAGGACGAGTGCACTGCATTAAAGAGAGGATGACTGGGGCCGTGTATTGTGAGATTTTGGGGAACAACCTCCTTCCCTCAGTCAGAGCATTGAAGATGGGTCGTGGCTGGGTCTTCCAACACGACAACGACCCAAAGCACACAGCCAGGAAAACCAAGGACTGGCTCCGTAAGAAGCATATCAAGGTTCTAGCATGGCCCAGCCAGTCTCCAGACCTGAACCCAATCGAAAATCTTTGGAGGGAGCTCAAACTCCGTGTTTCTCAGCGACAGCCCAGAAACCTGACTGATCTAGAGAAGATCTGTGTGGAGGAGTGGGCCAGGATCCCTCCTGCAGTATGTGCAAACCTGGTGAAAAACTACAGGAAACATTTGACCTCTGTAATAGCAAACAAAGGCAACTGTACCAAATATTAACATTCATTTTCTCAGGTGTTCAAATACTTATTTGCCGCTATATCACACAAAGAAATCATTAAAAAATCATGCATTGTGATTTCTGGATTTTTCTTTTTAGTTTATCTCTCTCACAGTGGACATGCACCTACGATGACAATTTCAGACCCCTCCATGATTTCTAAGTGGGAGAAATAGCAAAATAGCAGGGTGTTCAAATACTTATTTTCCCCACTGTAGGTACAAAGATGAGCGATGTGACTACAAGGATATAAAGGAATACAAATGTTACTGGACATTTTCCCATTAGAAATAGTACATTTTAAAATATCACTGTGAACCTGACAAAAATAAAGTTTGAAGGGAACAATAACCATTTACAAAAGTGAGCGATTGTAAAAGGTTTATTTAAACAAATTTAAATTAATTTGAATTTAATTCAAATAAACTTGAAGTAAATGGCACTATAAATAGGCTTTTTTTCTGTTTTTCATTAAAAATAATAATAATTTAAAAAAATGAATATCATTATTTAGTCAAATGTCCTCGTGTGCCTCCTTGTGGAGCCAGGCAGCACTGGAGGAGGCTCCAGAGGGCTGGGTCACACGGAGTAGTTGGCAAACACGAGAGAGGAGAGGAGAGGAGAGGAGAGGAGAGGAGAGGAGAGGAGAGGAGAGGAGAGGAGCGGAGCGGAGCGCACTATAAGAGGAGGATGAAGCCGGAGGAGCGTCAAAACAGTCCAGAGAACAGCCAGGATGAAGACCTAAACACGCTGGGATTGGGTTTCTTCTGAGAAACACAGAGGACTGCAGGTGTGCTTTACATAACCCGAAGACGGCACTTCTCCACATCCAGCATCAGCATCACTGTGAGGAATCCGCCAGATTAAAGAGAGAGAGAGAGAGAGAGAAAAGTGCGCTCTGCGCGCCTCGGTGCGTCAGCGCAAAGTGAGGAGAGAAGGACAGCTCCAGTCCGAAGAGACACGAACCGCAAACAGCAGCTTTCACCACTTCCACTTAAACTCATCAGCCTCGCGACTCCTTGAGAAGTGGGAAGACCTCTCTGCCGGAGAGATCCGCGACGGACGGCGCCGCTCAATATGTACCAGGGGCATTTACAGGTAAGAGCCAGTGCCAGGATTCACCTCATGTGGAGATCGCGATGCACTTTTTATTTTAAACGCAGCATGTCAAGGACATCGTCTCACACAGCAGTCAGGATCATGTTTAGTTCGAGAAGAGAGATGTTCAGAACACACACACACACACACACACGCACATGCTGGCAGGATGAGGTGCGTCTTATTTAACTGGGAGACGACACAGCAAAGCGTTTACATCCTGCAAAATGGTTCAAATGGGTGGAAATGGGGATGTAATGAATTCAGCCTGTGCAGGAGTGGACTTGATGATCGGAGATGTAGCTGGAATTATTATTTTTTTAATATTCACTTGGAAAGTGTTTTGCCGGTGCAGGTGCATGTCAGAGGCAAACAGCCTGCAAGGGTCCACAACAACTCATCAGTTCCTTAACGTGCACGCTTATGCACACGTTAAATTGACGTCATGCAATTTAACGTCAATTTCCGTCCAATTAATACACGTTACATCAGGAAGGGACAGAATGGACTCAGGCAGCAGGAGAAAATGGGACAGAAAGGTGCAAAAATGTTCAAAAAGACATCACAAGATGACTTAAATCTTGCCTTAGATGACTTTAAAAATCAACGTAACTCCTAGTAAAGCTTTGAACAGCATGTGTCACGCACAAATAATCAGACATTATCATTTTTGAATACAGTAATCTCACAGTGCAAACAATAATCCTCCCTGAGCAGTTAATCTTAGCGTCTTCTCCATATCTGATGATTGAAATTAGTACAGTTGGCAGCTCCCAGGCTTGATTATGTAACAAAAGACCGTTCCTGACTAAGTACTCTGGAGCATTAAAGACCAACAATTAATATTTGATGATATATTGCCCAAGCAGCAGTAGCCATTGAAAATGCATGACGAGGCGCGCGGCAGTTCCCGTCTGGATCAGCCCGGCTGAGTTCGGTAAGGGTCAACGAAGAAGGGGAGTGCGTGATGGGACATGTAGTCAAAGATTAAGCACGTTCCCCTGTTCAATCACAACTATCCATGTTTCACTCCATGATGTTTAATTATCTGACTTTTTTTTTTTTTTCCCCTGTTTTCTTTCATGTTTCCCCATCACGTGCATGCGAGTCTGTGCCTCCTTGTTGTTTTGGATCCTCACTGAAATGTGATGCTGCTCTTTCTGTGCCATCACACTTGTACGGGGGCTTCTCCGGCAGCAGAACCCAGTGAATGCAGAGCAGCTACTGTATCTGTCCGTAACGGATCCGACGCTCGCTCGTGAAACCGATGCATTAAGCTTGATAACATTTTCTCCTTGAATTGTGCATATGAAACGAGAACCACCTGAGTAACGCAGCCAGACGTTGGTCGTGATGTATTGCTTGTGTGGGTGGGGTTTGCTGTAACGTCGTAGTGTATCTGGACAGTGGAATTTGCTTACTACGGACAAACATGTGAAACTGGTCCTCTGGTCATGAATCTCAAATCCTCAAGAAATCTACTTCATGATCATTTTCTCTTGATGCTTTTGCAACAGTTTTGGGGGAGTTTAGGTGCAGATGCATGGTATGAGAACATGAGCATGAGGATTCTAGAAATGTTGTATATCTTGGGTTGCAGACATTGATTGGATTGATTTAGTAGCATTTAGCAGAATATTAATAAAAAAAGACTCGGGGTCCCTGATGAAGCTGCCATGTTGCACCCCTGTGTTACTACAGTAGCCCACAAAGGACAAACGTCACTCTTCATCCATGCTACTAGATGCCCAGCCCGAAGACTTGAATGCCAACTCCTTTGCCCCCTGTGCATGTTGCTTTAAAACAGTAAAACATTACATGGATGTTGAGGATGTGTCGATGTGACCTCTGAACTGAGGCTTGGTGCACAAGTCGCTGAGTGTTATGCATCTGTTGTCTGTAATAGGGAGTCTTAAATGGAGCTCGAGCCATTCACGTTCTTTGATGCCACAGTGGCACAGAATCAGAGAGAGCCAACAGAAACCCTAACACAGCAGATGCGCTCGTACGTCCTTATTTATTACACTTTTTGTCAGAGAGATTTGTCAGCGTACGGCGTTGCAGATCAGTAAGCAGTTGGTGGGGAGAACAGAGATCACACATCACATCTATCCTGCCCTTTTTGCATGGTATTTTTCCATTTTCTTCTAATATCTCCAGTGTCTGGTTTAAGTGCTGGTTATTGAGTGTGAACACAGTAGCATTTTTTGCACAATTGCTGTGCACAATGATGAAATATTGTGCGGATCAAATGGCCTGGCATGTGTTTGGGTTCAACGAATGGCCGCCAAAATCTTGTCCTCATGGCTGGCTGCTCTGCATGGGTAATATCACAGCTTGGCACAACCAGAGCGGCTTGGCCCGGAAAACACAGATCACGCTTTTTGGTCTTGAAAAAGTATCACAAACAAACCGTGAATAAGGGCATTATAGTAGAGTAGTTAGTAATTCGTGTCGCGAGCGTCAACGCCAACGTGCGTGGGCCGAGTTTTTTGTGAGCGAAGGGATCGCCTTACTGTATCAAGTGTTGCTAAGGATTGATGCAGTTGAAAAGCAATTTGGAGGTGTGGATGTCAGCCTCATTGCTCTTTCTGTAAAGGTGCAACTGAAGACGCTGCGAGCCGAGCTGATTCAGCACGGCTGCTCATCTTTTATCAAATGAAAAGCCAGAAGAGATATTGTTTCAGCCAATGTATCGTATATTCTTCCTTCTGATGTTTATATACTATATTAAGAAATGCACTGACCTTGCGTCCTCCCCCATTTTCCAATAACATTTTGACATCTTAGAGTAATTCCTTTATCCTACTAGTATTAATGTTTACAGTGAATCTAATTACAGGGGCTTGTACTGTGTGTATAAATGACATCGTTGCTTAATGGAGGAGACGCTCCAAGGCCTTTGGATATTTGCTCTGTTAAGCACAACATGATTACATAATTTGATTAGCATATTCTGAATCCCCCCGGGGTAAAATCTTGGACGGATGCTATCGTTGATCAGAAGCAGATCGAGTCTCTTTAAGACCCCAGCTATTCACGCCGTCTTGTCATTAAGGGGTTTGGTTTGTCGGCTTGTTTACCGGTTATCCTCCAGTGCTCCGCTAGAGAAGATAAGCCACTGATATATTAAAAAAAAAAAATTAATAAATAATCAGTAAGCTGTTCAGCATCGTATTGTGTGGGTGTTTGCAGCAACTCTGTGCGTTCCTTTGTGTTTTTTGGTTCTTTATCATTCCGATAAGTCTCCCAGTTGCACACACAGGCTAGACAACAACACACTGACACTCTGTTGGGACGAAAAGCAAAATATACAAGTCAAAGTGTTGTTTTTAAAAAATCTTGCAATCAGTGCTCAAAGCAAAATTAAATATTTAATGGAAATATGCAACTCGGCGAACGCCCACGGTAAAAGAACAGAGAGGAGGAATCAATAAGTAGACGAACAGGGCGCCGGGGCATCACAACAGCAGCAGGAGTTCATGCAAACAGCACAGCAACACCAACAATCATAGATCGGAGATGTCGGCCTCCAGTGGAGCACGACCACAGCTCCTATTTTTTTACCCAGAAGGCTTCTCCCACACATGTGGTGGTCAGCTCCAGGCGTGATGGAGCGTTCGCCACAAAGAGCTTTTTTTTTTTTTTAATTCCCCGTTTGGTTTAATGAACCTTGGTCTCGATTAAAAGTGATTTAACGGCTATTTCAGGAGCCGGGATAATGAGTGAAATCAGGTGGTATCCGGACGGAACAAACCGCTCTCCTTGTTGGAGACGGTTGCAGAAAACGAAGCACCTTCACCCGCAGGAGGGAATAAAGCGAGGGCCACGGCTTATGAATAATTAATGTTGGAGTCTTTAAGGAAATTGTGTGAAATGAGCACAGTGTAAATCACACAACGCAATCTCTACAGCTGTGATGGCAGAGGAAGATGTTTTCCAGCAGCCTAAACTTTTTTTTTTGGTGAAATTTGTTGAATAGCATGTCCACTTCTGTCGCTTAATCCTCTGATGCTAATTAAATAATACCGTTTGTGCTCATTTCACACGATTTTGTAAAACTGAATATTTATTGGAGGATGCATGTCGAATTAAAAGTGAGCACATTTACTACTGTGTTTTTTTTAATTTTCTTTTTAGTGAATCACTTTGAATATTTGACTTTTGTGATTTTTTGTGACTCATTTATTTCTCTCCTTGCTCAGGGATTAAAAAAACATGTTGAAATACACAGTGAAGGTTTTTTTTGAAGAGCTCAGATAAGCAAACCTGAACTTAAATTGTCTTTGTGTTAGGAATTATGGGATTTGCTCCTTCTCCCTGCTTGTGTAGTTTAGTCTCTACAGTTCAGTAGACTGACTACAGGGAGACAGAGAGGAATTCACTTATACACCAGCAGCAGATTTCCTATAAACCTGCATGAGGAGGAAAAAGATTCTTCTTATGCACAGTGTGTGGGATTTTGGTCTTTTTTTTCCCCTCCTCTATTCAAGTCAAGGGCTGGAGGATGTTCACATTTCTAAAAAGTTAATTTCCCACTCTACAGGTCGTCCGTAGCAATCTCAAACGTCAGTCTGCCGATATATCGGGCACGAGCCACAGCTTACCTACCGCGCATGTATGTGTGTGAGACCTCATGTCATCCACTTGTCCCTGTTTGAGGGTTTAATCCGTGGTTAATATCCGGATTTAGCTCCTGAGCTGTGATGGGATTGAGATAAATTTATGCTTCCTGTGTATTTGTGTCCTGTACTCCTCAATAGGCAGATTGTGAACTTACTGTGCATTTACATAATACTTAAGCACAAGTTTGATATCGCTTGAGTCCTGCAAGCTTCCACAATCTCAGCAGCAGAAAAGCAGGAGTTGTTTTACCTACTTGATACGGCAGCTACGCCCATAATTGATTCATATTTTATGAGTAAGCTTATAGATTTTCTCTGCCGTCACTGAATAACTTTACTGACAAACAGAACAAAGGAGCCCATTTGCTACTGTAAACAACACCACAGAGATTGTGGCTCCATCCGTGTTTGCCCCCACGGTCACATCCACTTTTTTAGTCTTAGCCGTTAAAAATCAGCCAATCAGACAAGAGGCTCATGAATATTTATGACAGAAAACGACCTGTGGTCTCTGGAACTCCAGCGAGGCGCCTAAAATAACACCTTAAAAAACACATCGAGTTGACTTTTTGTGCTTGAAATGGCAAATATATTCTATTAGGAGCATCAAATCTCATTTAAACCCCCAGAAAAGTGCTTGATATGGGACCTTTAGTGGTTAGATGTGTTCCTGTGTGTGAGGAAGGTGCTGGAAACACAATGTCAGGGGGGAGTTGATCTGAGCAGAACTGAGGCGCCAAAAGTGGAAATAGACCACAACCAGAGCTATTAAAAACCTCTGGCAAAACACTGCTGATGATCGTGTTAATTGGTCTAAAGGTCCAATATTATAAAGTTGTGCTATCCCTAACAAGTTATATTGTTGTTTTTTCCCAACCAAAAATGATCTCAATATATTTTACATATATTCTTTCAAGTCTCTCTAGAGCTCTAGAAAGACCATTGTCTCATTAATAATAACGAGCCTCTCCTCTAATTGACTGTAAATGAGGGGGAGGGGTAGTGTCTGTACAGTTGTGACATCATATCTTCACAGAAGTCCGACAGCTCATTTTAAGGCACACTTTCTAAATAGAAGCTGTGTGCATTTCTCAGTGGTTTGAGTGTTTTGCAGCATGGGACAGTATTTATATATGTAAATCAAAGTGTGTGTGTGTGTGTGTGTGTGTGTGTGTGTGTGTGTGTGTGTGTGTGTGTGTGTGTATGTGTGTAACTTGCATATCTCTGTCAGATCAACCTCACCTTTTGGATATAGCTTGCACATGCAACGATTGTGTGTGTATCATTTTTGGTGATTTTTTCCTTTTCCTAAATATTCAGCACATTATCATCATTAAACGTTAAAATCCCGTAGACTTGCATATCACAGCTCTATCCTGCAGCAGCACTTTTGCTATGAGTCAAAGCTCTGTGTTCCTGTTACTGCACTAATCGCACGGTCAATATGGAAGTATTTTGTTTTTCTTTCTTTCAAACGAGAACCACACTAGCTGAGGCGCTTACTCCAAGACATGTTCACAGACCCTCAGGAAATCCCAGCTCCCTCACCTAACATATACATGTCCAGGTTGTTACACCATAAAAGGAAGAGATAAGATAAGATAAAACTTTATTGATCCCACAACGGGGAAATTTGTCTGTTACTGCAGCGTTACAGATAAAGAAAGAAAATAAAAACTAAAGAAGATAAAAGCTATAAAAAATAAAAATACACAACACTATGCACAAATTCATAGAATTTGTTGATGATCAGCATACACAGTATGTGTAAGCAAAGCATATATGCATACATACATACACATACACACATATTTACATATTTGCATACATATACGCACATACACACATGTGCACATACATAGCTAATGCATACTTAAGGTGCAGGATGTGTGTGTAGAGTAAAGGAGTGGAGGAAAAGTGACTACAGTAGATTCATGTTTATGTTATGTTATAAATTCTTATTGCTGTCGGGATGAATGATCTGAGGAAGCGCTCCTTCTTGCAGCGAGGGTGTTTGAGTCTCTGGCTGAAGGAGCTGCTCAGCGCACCCACTACCCCATGCAGAGGGTGATGGGGGTTGTCCATGATGGATGTCAGCTTTGCCGACATCCTCCTCTCTCCCACCACCACCACCGACTCCAGAGGACATCCCAGTTTGTCAATTGTTATTTATCCAGTCCACCAAACATGAAAAATCTACTTAGGCTTTCACTTTTCTATAGAAATTCAGACTTTTCCAGTTTTTTTTAGGATGTTTTTATATGGACTGTGAAATTTTGAATAACTGGCTTTCACTTTTAATGTGAAAATGTAACCACCAGTCTTATAAAAACATTTTACAAAGTGACTTTTCTCCATTTTCATCTACATCTAAACTATGCTGACATTTTAGAAGTGCAGAGCCTTCACCAGGTAGATGGCTATAGAGATGGACTGTGGTACACAAGCACAGATCTCTACTCTAGAATGCTACTAGACAGTGATTCTTTAAAGATAAATAGCAATCACGCTCACAGACACAAACATTGTCAACTCGGAATGAGCCGTATTTGTGGATATGTGCAGTCTATAGCGTGACAGAATAGGCGTTAACAGAGCTTACGTAACATCATGAGTCTCAGACTGAATGTCATAGGACTGTCTCGGCCTGAACTGCAGACTCACACACACACACACACACACCCCCCTGCAAACACCAAATGTCAGCGTGGCGTGCTCTCCTCCAAACAAGGAGCCTGTATCTGTGAAGGGATGCAATCAGAGTGAAGAACCCAAATTCACAGCTCTACACCATTCTCCCCGTTGGTGCGTTTCCTCTGGGCTTCGTTCTGCTTCGAGTCTGTTAACACAGCAGCCTTCACAATCGCACACGGAGAGTCCCCTGAGCTACTGTACAAAGCCACATTTTATCTCTCAAAGAAGTAGGACAAGCCGCGGCATCTGTGTAACCGGGAGCGCAGGGTTGTGCAGAAGAATGGGCCGCGCTGATCCATCTCTCTCACCCAACCCATTCATAACAGCCGTCCGGCACCCGGGAATTCGTTTGCTCCAGAAACCAGGCGTCTCACTGCCGGGGCCACATGCATAAACGATGTGTCAGGGTTTTCCACAGCAGCGGGTACGCATGTGCGCAATGAAAAAGGAGACGTGCACACACACACTTTCTTAAATGAATTATTAAATCACATTAAGTTACAGCTATCCATACTGAGGTGGTCCGCTATCAACGTCAATGTGGAAACAGGAACACTGTCATTTTGGTGATAAAAAGTCTGATTGGTCTTTGGAAATTCATTATTATGACTATTAATTCACTCAATTGAAAGGACTTATTTTCATTATTTATTTTTCATTATTAATGAATTCATCATGTTTTTGTTTTTCATACATTTTAAATGTTTCTTCATACATTATTGATTCACTGATATTATATAAGTTCATTACAAATACGCACACTCCATAAAACGCACGTTTGACCATTTTTCCCCAAAGTGAAAGTTGACCCAACTGGAGTCACTTACCAGAGTTAATCTGAATGCATCAGTCTTGTACAGAGTCACTCACAACACTAACCACTCGTGAACTGCAGATTGATTCTATTCAGGAACCCGGCCAGCTGTCTTCTGCACAGCACAATGCCGACAGAAACACTTCTGAGAGAGAAAGAGAGCGCGAGAGAGGCAAGCAATGTGCTGCCCGCAGCTGTATCATTAAACAAGATTTTACCCATTTTGAATAATTAGGAAAAAATGTGAAAATCAATATGTGGCGCTCAACGTTGATGTTGCGGCAGGTTGCCACAAATAAATTGGTTTAGGGGGAAACACTGCTGCGTACACACACAAATAAAACATGCTTGCACCATTTCCTGCACATAAGCTGGTAATAATAAATACAGAATGTAATATGTACACGCCTCATTATTCTTTAGACCAGGTGCAGACGTGATCTGAGGCTGATTAAGGATGAGACTCAAGGTGAGAGCGTGAATCTTTTAGTAGAGGAGCAGTGCACCAAATTACATTCATAAAATTGTCTAATTTGAACCCCTGCCATATCTTAACATTCGTTTTTCAAAGCTCACACACTTACGGATACAAAAGCCACAATAACGTGAGAACCGATAGCGAGGTCAGCTCCCCACGTTGAGGTATAGCCAAGAGGCCGCTGCCACACGGGGCGAAAACGAAGCGCTGCTTCTCATCACCGCTTCGCCGCAGAATCCGTTTTCGTGCCTCGAGCGCGATACTCATCCTTGATTTGCTGACTGTCGACATCCTGCCTCTGAATTTGGACCGAGCAGCTCCTATCAGCGCAAGAACTCTTCCCATTGGAGCTGCTGGTCTTGTCAGATAATTACAGGAGAACATACTGCCAAAAAAAAAAAAACATGGTATGCATATCATCACGGCAATTAGTATGTAGCCACACATACCAATTACATCCTTCTCATGATCACCACTAATGAGGATTTCAGCGCTCTCCAGGCCTGTCCTACCCCACATTATACAGCAAGCTGTTTGCTGAGATGTCAAAATAATGAAACCTAAACTGAAGCATGCTCTAGTTTCACTTGAATTAATTTCAGGAGCTTTTTGCCATATGAACCAATAATTATTCTCTAGAAAAGCTCTCTTGTGGAACACCGGAGTGGGAATATGAATCTTTGATGATATTTGTAAACATTGGAGGATGAAGTGTGCAGCATAATGACTCTGTAGCGCAAAGACGCGTCAATTGCACTTTCGTGTCGCCAACACAGACAGAACATGTGTTGGTTTGCAGTCTGTCTAGAGATCTGTGGTGGTTGGAGTCAAATCTGAAAAGGAACACACAATCATCATGTTCTTCAATTAGCATGATCTCTTCATGATCTCTGATGTCCACTAAACATCCACAAATCAACATGGAAAAAAATGGCCAAAATTTGAAAGAGGATTTTGCGTTTGTTTCCTTCAGGATTAGAATATTCCAGTTGTATGTATAACACATACAGGACATGCTATTAGATAATCTAATATGCCTTTATTAATATGCTAAAATATAAAGAATTATCCGTCTGTGAAGAGCCCCTAAAAGCATCATGGGAGTTGTAATTCCAAAAGGTGAAAGCATCCTTATCTCTTAAATAGAAACAACTAAAAAGCATATTAAAAGGTTCCCTCCAGGCATTTAAAATGACTACTTGAATAATAAATTGAGCGTGCTCTGGTTTTTCCACCTTTAACTCAGGAAACAATCTTAACAGCACATTTGTGCTGCTTTAAAAACATGCAGGAACTATTAATATTTAACCATCGCTTGTTTTAAAAGTTAAACTGAAGCTATAAATGTGCACATCACACTTCATGAAATTGGACCTGCAGGTTTTCTGAGTGGAACGCCTTGCAATTCTACAAATACCTGAGAGACGCGCAATTAATGAATTCCCCGGCAGGAGCGGAGGGGGCCGGGCTGCAGAGCGGAGAGGCATGTGTGTGTACAGATGGGACGTGTGCAGAGTTCAAGGGTAAACCAGCTGAGAGGTCCAGAGACAGGACGGTTTCCCGGCTCCTCACCTGGAGCAGCCCCAGAGGCCGTGACCCCAGTCCGACTGCGTCTCTGAGCAGGAGCAAGCCTTCAGCCTCCGTTTGGCCGAAACGCACGTACAGTCCACGCGTGGCGTCGTGCGTGCATCTGTGAGCACGCAGGCGTGTTCACACAAGTGTAGATAATGAGGTGAGGCATGTGGGGGGAGGAGGGGGGGGGGGGGGGAGTGATTTATATTTCTCCACACAACAGAGGAGGTAGCGATGTCCCAGCCGAGAGGTCGGAGGCTCCCCTCCCCTGGCTTCCCTCCATACATTCCAGAAAATGAACAATTCTGCTTTGCGGCCGAGTGAACAACGTCACATATGTGTTCGTGTGATGATATATCACATCCTGCGTGGGTCATCCCCTGAGGTCAATTACCGCCTGAATTCTCCTACGCAGCCAATATGAAATTGATATATGGTCTCTTACATGGCTTTGACATAGTTGATTTATATATATATATATATTTTTTTACCAATAGCAGAATCTGGTTTTGCACACATATTGCTTGAAACAAATTCTACCTCGCGGAATACAGAAAAGGTCAATGTATGGCAATGTGACATGACGTCACAGAAATACTCCGTGGGGACGGGATTTGAGAAATATGAACTCACCTAAAGATCAATTTAAAAGGCTGATTCAGTCTCTGAGCAGCCAGAAGGACCAAGAACTGTTTGTGTGCAAGAAGATTTGTTCAGCATAGCTGATTAATTTAAGGCAAAACAAGTGAAAATATCTCCCTATTTCTATTTGATTTAAAAAAATAAATAGATAAACTGATACCAATTGACACCTATAGCACTGTAGGTCACAGTGGGTTAAGAAGGTACCTCTTCATTTCCTTGAGAGGTTGAGTGGCTGTGTGAATGTTTAGTTCAATGTAGATAGCGTTTGTTGCTATTCCAGGCTGTTAAATTCATTAAGGTCTTGTTAACTTCCTGTTAGAGATTGTCTGCTTTCGGTAGAGAATGGCGTGACACTGGGATTTTAATTTTAAAATCCTGAGTATATTCTAGTCAGTGACACAATTTATGATGTTGCAACAACCAAAACTTTTGGAAGACGTTCTGAGTCGACCTTCAGTAACAAATCAACATTCAATCAAATCGATCAAGCACCTCAAAAACAGCACAGATGGCCTAAGAAAATAATATAAAGGGAGGATTAAAAACAGGCAGCGAGTTAGGCCACTGATGAACATCATGCCTGTTTCTAACCTTTAATTCAAAGTAAACATTATAAGTGCTATTGATAAAAGGGTCATTTTTATTTAAAGGCCATCCAATTGTTCCATATCCACATGTTGAGGACACGGCATGGTATGAACCTGTAGATGAGTTTCCCTGATTTTTAGATATTCTGCAGCATTTTGACAGTAAAAGGTTTACCACAAATGATCTTCACACTATGCAACCAATGCAAACTCAATACATGTCACTGAGAGAGAGAGAAAGAGAAAGAAAAACAGGCTTCAAATGAATCATAGGTAACAGGAATTGTGATGCATGATGAAAATAAATCTTCAGCGGCTAATACGCTTATATGCAAGTACGTATGTAATTTATTCAATTATGTTGTCTGCTCCTATATGATAATATATGGAGCCCTACTCAGCCATGTGTGTGAATGAATATGAGCTCTCCCTTTAAAGTACAATGTGTGAGTGTGTGTGTGTGATTTTTCATAAGCTACTTGAAAATTTCAGATTGTTGACTGGGGGTGGTTCGTCCAATCGAAGTCAGTCATTTTTCTGACATCAGGGACCACGCTGGAAATCGCGTGCATGAGCATGAAAAAATGCATTAGCATGAAAAAGCTTAAAAGAATTGGAAAAGAACCATTTTACATGAATCTGCAGATTTTGTGGAGAACTTTTCCCAAAAAGAAGAAGCCTCCTGCTCCAGCGCTCATCAATATATCCTGCAATGCATGATTGTGATACGTCATGGTTCCCTACAGTTAACACACGTTTTGAGTCATATCAGTGGATGATTATCTTTAATAATCAGATAAAATATAGTCGTTAACAAACTGTATCACTACATTATTATTCGTGTTGAATGTATTTTTGAATTTAACATAGAAAATCGAATGTATAAATAAAATTGAGTTCATGCAGAGTTGAGACCTTACGAAAAACGGAATTATGTGATCCGTCTTGTGTGTAATAAGTGATACGTTGAGATGTCTCGTGTCTGTGGTACTTACAGGCAGCCGGGCGCGGTGCCGCCGTTATGTTTCTGGCTCGAAAGAAATTCAAGCTTGAACGAAATCTATAAAGTCTGATGAAAAGGTCATAGAAAAGACTTGGGCTCAATTGGGTGCAGTCAGGCAGTGAAACATGTCTTGACTCAAGAAATTGTAAATTACTTCCTTAAACCGACTGTACAACTAGTCCAATGTGGTCTTTAAGCTCCGATTCATCTCGGCGGGATTGCGTTACATCACTTTAAAGTAAAAAACAATGATCACATCATGCCGCTGACAAAACACAGGGGAATACAGCCGCTCCTATCGCATCATTGCCATCCAAACTCATGAAGAGGCGTCTTCAACCTTGAGCAAAAACCTCTCAAGAGCGTAACCTTTCTACTTTTTAACATTTCTCTCTACCCACTCGTCTCCCTCACCTCGGCCCTTCTCAAGAATGCTATCGAGTCAATTAAAGCTTATCCTCCATCTATATACCCGGGGCTAGTTTGACAGGCTGCCACAGAAAAGGTCAGTCATAGCTTTAACAATGGTGCAGAGGGAAATAAAGACAGATAGAAGACACCGGTACAGGGAATGATGGGCAGATCAGACGCAGCACAACACTGGGTCAGACTTTTACCCATTTACCATTTTACAGTTTGGGAAACATGGTTTTGTCTATAGGATTAAGCTCAAGCACAAATAGGTACTAACTATTTTCTAACAGCATTAACAACTTGTCTTCTTATGGATGTGAGTAAAGTTTAATATGTTGGTCTGGGTTCACATTACAGATTAGGGAATGACATGCAGCCATGTTTCAATTGGGCTTAATTCTACATCACAACGTTAAGTTTTACTCACCCAAGGTTTTATTTTCACATTTGTTGATCTGCTGAAGATATCACGAAACAGCCTCCTATGGACAGTGATGCAGACCAGAACATAGGATGTTCATCATTTATTGATTATGTTGCAGTAGCACTAATAACTTGTAGGTGTGTTTGATGCTTTGTTCAGTTTTTTTTATTTTTTATTATTAATTTTAGCTGCTATCTTTGCAAGGAAGATGGCTGCCATCACATCAGGTTCTCCTCTTATCAAATGGAAGAAGGTGTTATCCAGGTGTTGAACCAGCTAAGGTAACTAGACAATCAATGGAGCTGTCAATTAACACTTACTACAATTAATAAAAAACACAAAAAACTGAACAAAACACGATGCACACCTACAATTTATTAGTGCTACTGTACCATTATCAATAAATAATAAACTATGTTCTGGTCTGCATCACTTTGTCCATAGGAAGCTGTTTCATGAAATCTTCAAAACACAAAACTTATATTATTAAATATGGATTTAGTCTTCCAAATTTGAACAACATAATATGTTATAGATCATTATTGATTTTTGACACCACTATGAGTAAAATCTGTTAAGGTTCAGAAACACGTTAGTCTGGGATCACATTACAAATCCTTATTAATGACATGCGGCCATGTTTAAATGAGAACAGTCAGTCAGAAATGGGAACTCCGTCCGTCCAGCATCAGTCCAGACGTTGTTGCTCCGTAACAAGCTCCCACCACCCACCGCTTACTCCGCCCCCCAGGGAGCTCTGTCACTTAAACCTCAACATAATTTGTTGTCGCGCTCGTAGTTGTTGGGATGACGGATGCTCTTGTTTTCATGGGAGGCCGTCGTTTCACATTCAGATAAAAGCAGCGATAGCTCAAGGTTACATTGCCGCGCGACAAGTATAAATTACACATTCAAAGTTTCAATGGAGTAGATGCGCAGTACCATTAGTTGTAAATTATTGTACCGGTGTCAAAAAAGTACGAGTATAACCCCTGTCAGCGTGATATGTTGTTATGGCTTATGAAAGTAAAGCAAGTTTGAACTTCTTTAGTTTTATTTGAAACAATAAACCATACGTCTGATGTTCCTTTAAATAAAAACCACTGATCCTAAACACAGCTCACCAATAAAGTATGGACTAAAAATGCAATACTTTCTCCTGGAAATGTAGTTAAATAGATGTAGGGAGCAGCACTTACAGATATTTACTTTCTACCACTGTCTTCTTTCAAATTAACCTATTAATTGCGGCCTGGGGAATGTCAGGTATTCTTAGGTAAATTGCTTATTAAGCCAGTAAAGATGCTGCTTTTTAGTCAAACTATGCAATTATAGACTGTTAATTCAATATATTGTCTCGGTCTCCTGAATCAGAAGTACCTAAAAGACGCGTATACTTCCAGTTCCACTAATGCCGTTAAAGCAGTGTTACAATAAACCATCATCTCTTTCCTTTTCAGTAAATGTAAATCAGCCTATTGTGCGCAACAGAGGAAACGTTCGTGCTTTGAAGAGCCGGATAATGCCTGGTATTTTCACCGCGCTGTTGGCAGCCTCTTCTTTATTGCCGGCAGCTTCAAATCCAATAACGGCCGAGTGTACGAGAAAAATCATATATTGGAAACCATGAGAGACGTGACGGTCGCCTCATTATTATGGTTTGTTCCTCCGCGTTCACCCGCGACACAAACTTTTCAAGAGACGGAAGCTCTCCTCTCTCCGACCGAGGGTACGAGATGGTAATAACAAACTAAGCAGTGTGACATGATTATGTTTGCCCCACAGACCCTTGTGTAATCAGCGGCGCTGCCCCCCCCCCCCCCACACACACACACACACACCACCATCGTCCTTTCTACATGACCAGTAAAGATATTGTCCTTTGAGGATGAACTCCTCATCTTGATGATTTATGCAGGAAGTCTGACAGTTACATGATGAACGCCGCGGTAACATCTGTCCCTCATCAGAAAAAGGACCTCTCATGTCTGCTCGAGTGATCGAGTGCACATGAAAAAATAAAAAAACATCATCATTCTAAATCATCCATATTGATGAGAGGTCCTCTTTAGACTGATTGGTTTGATAAGACGGTTAAAGCTGATGTATACAAGTGCAAAAGCATAACAAGGAAGTCTTTGGACTGGAGATGGCACCAACAAGTCATTGATCAATTATTAAAAAAAAAAAAGAAAAGCTGCAAAAATAGCCGCTTCAGTCTTCAGCTCTAAGAACAGGAAGCTAAATTGGTCCCGATCCTGGAAACTATTGTGAAATGTGAAATCCCAATCGATGCTCGGCACAAAGCCAGCTCCTGCTCCCAATTTGCGGATGTTATGCCGAGGAATCCCTGCCCTCTGTGGAGATCAGTTTCCATTCAGAAAACAGGCTTCCGGCTGCGACATGATTCATCCTAACACCTAATGGTTAGAGATTACAAAGCGTTTGGGTAAAAGGGAAACTGGTTAAAGTTAACACTATTGCTTCTTCTGGTAAAGTTCCTCAAAATAATATCCTTGGCCAAACTATCCACTGGGTTTATTATGAAGTATTCCAGTTCATACTGGGGCTGTTATTTAGGCTAAAATACCGGGGTATATCTAATAACCCGATATATGTTAACATAGACCAGATTATTGCACAAAATAGTTTCAGAGACGCTGCCTGTATGTTGTTATCTATTAAATTTTAATATATTATTACCAGGTGTACATAAGTACTATTCCCTAAGACTCACCAGAAACAATTACAGGTTCATAAAAGCAATGCATATAAATGCATATACAGTGTATAATGAAAAAGAAAATTTTAATTTCTATGGAGATTGCATGGCGTTTCTTACCATTACCACTAGCATCACTTGCACTTTTTTGCCACGACTGCAAACACTAGCCTTTGCTTTATCAGCCATGACAAATAAAAGGTCACCTGGGATTATGGGAAATGTGCGTACGAAGCGGCGCCGCTAGGCGGAACGAGACTGTGTTGCGTGGGTTTTAAAATACGAACTTGCAAATGCAACGCAGCGTTTTACAAGCATTTACGGACATTAGTCGGCTGTTGGTCACATCTACAAATGTTTGGATTTCAGATGTTCATATCTTGGGAAACTGCCAGAATTGCAGCATTACTGTAACAATGCTCTAATTGCTATATAAATCTATTGTTGGAGGTGGGTCTGGCCTGTCACACGGGCATAATCTGGCATGGAACGGACATTTATTGAAATGGGACTGTACGTGCGTTTACCAGAGGGTGAGATTACAGTAGATTAGCCTAATTACATGTGATGCTAATGAGCTGCTTTGCACATATTCATTGTTTGATGATGAATGGCACGGCGGTGCTATCTTGGCTTGGTGGTGTGAGTAGCTGCTGCTCCTTCTTAAAAGGGCCTCGGTGTCAAAGCGATAGGCCCCGAGGTAAAAAAGACAAAAAAAAAGAAAGCCCCCACTGTGTTCAAATCTGCTTGAGAGCTATCAGGACAACAGCGAATGCAACCCGGCGAGCCAGTGTGCAGAGAATTATGGGAACAACTGGCGATAAAAGCTGCCGTCAGTATCTCACCTCACAGCTGCTCTGCATGAATGGCCACGGCCTCCCAAAAAAGATCTGCTTTTTTACGATGGCCCGGCTTAGCGCTATCTGCTGATAAAACAGGGCTCAAGGAGGAAAATCCAGCTTGTCGTGAGTCCTAGTGGAACGCTGGTTAGCGCCTTGTTTGCCTTAAATTAACGGTCACATCGACCCTTGATTTGAGTTTGATTTGCTGTCACGTTTGTAAGAAGGATCACTCGTGGAGAAACTCCATCCTGACGCGTCGCCTCCCGTGTTCTGGCCAAACTTCCTGACAAGAGCAATATTTGTGGCCATGTGTTGCCCCTCGCATTAGTCAGCGGTGCTTTGCCGTGTTGAGTTAGATGGCATCTCGCCTCCATTGAGATCAATGGGAGTGAAGAAAGCATTTATCTTCTGACGAATTCCTTGTGATTGTGGGGGAAAGGTAATGAGGTGCCCGGGGGCGTCTCTCTTTCTTTCCATCTTTGTCACAATTTTCGCATTATCTCTCACACACACACACACACACACACACAACAGCACACACACATATTGAAAGAGATCTTCCTATTGTAAGTCTAGTGGTTTCATTGCAGATTTCAACCATGTACCGAGATATGTTGCACAAACTATTGTGGCCATGTAAAGCATTAAATTACTATAGAAACATGGTGATGTTTAGGGGAATCTAAGGTAATTCTCGTTCCTATGCAAAGTCTGTTTCACTAGATGCTGCTAAATCTCACAATCTCTATCTTCTACTTCATGGTATCAGCTAACTGTCTACTGTACATTAAACATGCAATATTTTCCACTTTTAACCAGCTGCTCAATAGTGCAGCTTCACTTCCCAAATGTTGAGAATGTGCAGGATGTCCTGTGTCATCTGATGATTCTTGTGATAATCTTTACACGTGGAAAGTTAAAGAGTGAGGTTGTACCATGCAGTGGGTGAAGTGACATATGGGTCGTGCTGATATATTCGTACTATTACAATGTGATGATCACAGTGGAGCCATTAGATGCTTGACTGCACCCTTTCTCAAAAAGAAATGACTTTGCCTTGCAGGTACAGTGTCATTCCAAAGGAAAAAAAAAGGCCATAAATTCATTCATTTCATTGTGTCCGGAGAAACAAGCTCGACGTGACAAAAGTCCTGAGAACGTTCAACTTGAAGACTATGTGAGGTCATCCTCTCTGCTGAATAACTCACCAACTGCATCCAATGAACTATTCCAGTAAAAGCTTTTAAAACGTCAGCGACCACAAATGATTTTCTAAGTGCATGATTTAATGGTCTCCCTGGATGGAACTTTACATTAAGTTTGCGTAACGTTCTTGGAGCACGAGTTTTTATAACTCCTCAAACTTCCAGCAGGAAAGATAGACTGCTGTAAAAAGAATCCCCCCATAAAGGAACCGAGCATGTTAATGTAAATGTCCTTCTCTCTTTATTCTAGTCATTTCCAGCACACATAACTAATTCTGATGTTCAGACATAAAACCCAAAACTATTGTCATATAGGAGCTTTCCAAACTGTATTTTATTATCTTATTCAAGTTGAAAAGGCTTTTTTCTTCTATGGAAATTATCGCTCTATACATATGATATATGAACTGTGTATTAAAAAAAACTGCAGAGAGAGAGGGGGGAGAAACAAAACACGGAAGACAGAAAATGGAAAAGTCTGAGGTGTAATTCAGCCTTGTGTTTCTGTGGTTCGCCAAATTGCTTTCCTAAAATGTTTGCTTAATCACTCGGATCTGTCTGTTGCACTGGAAATCCAAAAAAGCTTCCTGGCTCCGTTGCACTGATAACGGTATCAGCCGAAATAGGCGGCAGCGCAGATAAAGAGGAACAAACTGTCAGCTCATCTTAGAAAGCACCGTTTTCTTCGAAATTCACGGAAACGTAGCGGGCTCTGATCTTCTTTATAAAAATGGAAATCGATGCATCAACGGAGGATTCATTTCCTCCCGCAGCATGGGCGAGCCTCCTCAAACAATAAGGCGTTACTGGCAGCCTATCTTGTTTGCACAGCAGGACATTAATCCAGTCCAGTGAAGGACCGGTGAACGGGAGGCAGCACGGGTGACAGCACGGAGGTGAGGCCGGCAGATTTTAATAAGTGACGCCGTGCTAATCAGTGTGGGGGGTTGGCATGTGTAACTTCATTTCAGGAGACCTACACATGACCTAGCCATTCGAGGTCAGGAGTAAGTTTAGGAGCCAACAAAATGCATCTATTGGAGCTTTGGAGATTGATCGTCTGTTGGCTTGTCAGGACACATATCCCATCAAACACCAGTTACCCAACTGTGTAACTGTGTGATGGAAATAAATCAATGAGATTTAGTTTGTTAGAAAATGTCTTTAAAAAGGAGGATTGAGTTAGAGATCGGTCGTGATCAGCAGGTCTGCAGTTTGCTGTGGTGCTGACGCTAGCACGTAATGACCCGTCCTTCCCTCCTCCTCTCAACCAGTCTCTTTTCCTATGGCTGCTGTTTTCAAAGTCTTTAATTGGCCAAAGTCACACAAGGTAACAAGGGCCTCATGGGCCTGTGTCTGGGCAACCTGATTAGTGTGTGTGTGTGTGTGTGTGTGTGCAGGTACCACAACAGGGGCACTGGAATCAACTTGATTGACATGTTTTGCTTACTCACCACAGGAGTTCTGGTAAAGAAAAACTCCCTCTGGGTAAAATCCTGTTCGAAATACATATGAACAGAAGTGAATTTTTTGGGGAATAGATGTCCATCTCTGAAAAAATGTATCCTGACAGTGACATCTTGACTACTGGATGTCTATGAGGTCATTTTTTCTCCCGTCTCTCCCTCTATTCTTTCTCTCTCTCTCTCTTCCTCTTCCATAAATAGCTCAAAGTCTATTTCAGTACAGATACTTGAGACACAGAACAGACAAATGAGAGGGCCTGGATTGAATTGCAGGTATGATAAAAGGCAATTTTCTGGTTTAAGTCAACTTATTAGAAGGTTGCCTCGTGAATAGCTCACGGCTTTGAAGTTGCATAATACAGTCAGGGTTTTTTTTTTTTTGTCCTTGCATCCACTTGTCAGCTGTAATTCCCAGTGGTGTACTGTGCTTAATGTCTTCGTCATGTAATTGAAAGGCAGCTGGACCTGCAACCTTTAGTGCAGGCGGATGACTCAATCAAAAACGCGTCTTGATGGACCTTGATAATAACGCACGGGGGATACAAATAAAAAAAAAGCTGTGTTTTGTAATCAAAGCGCCCAGATGCAGACGGCAGCCCAGTGTGTGTGTGTGTGTGCACGCCGGTTCCAGCAGCAGAATCATCCGGATCTAGGACAGCGGGAGGCTGGAAGTGAGAGACGGGTCTGCGGCGAGAATGTAATGCCATTTTCCAGGCAGCCGCTAGTAATCAGGTTACTGTACCCTCCTGCTCAATGCACAGAGGGGATCCTCCTCCTTTTACTGCCATCCCTCATCATTAGCAGCTGCAGGCCGAAGCTGCAAGTAGCGACACGGCTATAGTGTAAGTAATCACTTGTGCTGGCTCTGCAAGATGAGGTTCAGTGTCCTCTTTCTCCATAGTTTTTCCTTTTCCTTTTTTTTTCCCCCTTTCTTAATGGTCACGTAATGGGGAAAGAGGAAATTGGCCACTGGGGGCTGGGGAAGGCTTTTTGTTCTGCCAGGATATGAGGAGTTATCAAAGGAGAGGCGACGGGAGAGTTCAGCCTGAGGGTGAGTGCGACCGCCCAGCCGCCATTACTCGCTTTTATCCCTCAATCCCGGTCTCTCCCTCTCTCCACGGCGGCCGCCCCTATTAGCGCCCAAAGTCACTTTCAGATATGTAGACCCGATATCTGAAGGAAAGGGAGACAAACATGCTCCCTTGCTTTGAGCTGCTGCTGCTGCACAGTGGTTTACGTGCTGATCAGAACTAAAACTTATAGACACACATAGGCCTGTGACAAATTCGCAACACAATGTTTCGCCCCAGGAGGCAGTGCATGCTGCAATGCTGTGACCAGTAGGTGTGGGTGGACCCTGAACGTGGATGTGGTGGATTTCCAGCTCTGTCAGGCAGGCCAGATGCAGCAGACACTTCATGTGGACTCTACCTATAGTATAGGATAGAATTTATTTAATAAAACATACATTGCTTTACAGTTTTTTTTTTAGCAGCACAAGTTTTGCAGGTGATTCCTTTATAGTTGAGTATTGATGCATTTGAGTGTTAATGATGTGTAACATAATCTGACTGCAAAAAGGATTTTAAATCCATGAGACTCAGTAAAAATCGTTGATGCCCCTGGGACAGTGCTCAATTTATTTTACACTAACTCGACAAATACAAACATTGTTTTTAAGACAAATTGTTAGGAAAGTGAAGGCAGCTTTTTTTTTTTTTTGTGATTTCCCTCTGACATTTTCTCCTGAGGGGAACACACCACGGAATGGTTTCAGTTCCACTGTGCGTAACTAAGCTGTCACTTGCCAGTAATTTGGTGCAGCCCCCTCCCCTCTTAAGCCTCGTGTCCCCTTTGGATATATGTCTGGCGCAGACACTGTTGCAGTGTAAAGAGGTGAAATTATGCACATTCCCCATGTCTTATGTGCTGGGTCGCTGCGGGAATATATTTGCATAGTTTACAGTTCGAGAAACTCCTTGTTTGTCTTACATTAACCCTTCATGCAGAGTTCCCACAATTATCATTTTTAATGGATTTTTAATGAACGTAGCTGCTAAACGGAGAAATGTTAATTCTGATTGCAGTTGCAGAGCGTTTTTCCCTGCTATGTTCACTTATAGTGATGCAAAATCCACTTACAGAAACCAAAGTGTAAATAACAATTTTATGGTTACAAAGCAGTTATTTGTTTACCTAAACTTAACCACAATGGTATAGAATGCAAACCTGGATGTCTGCTGCATGTTCAGCACCAAACACAAGTTTACAGCTTTCATAGTACAAAAACAAAACTCTGAACTGTGCAAACATCAGCTATCTCACACCTCGTCCTCTGTTACTCTTCCTGAGGTTTATTCTGTATTTTCTCCCCAATAAAGTTTTTTAATGGAGGTGACAAGGGACAAGTGGTGTTTTTGGAAAAAACTGTAAAGCCCATTGGTTTGGGGCAAATCTGTGATCTGTACAAATAATATTGACTTGAATTAAACTGTGGAATAAACCACTAAACACAATCCAGGCAGCAGGTATAGGTAAGAAACTGCTGAGGTGTATAAAGAGTATTGTTGACCCAGCTTTATATATATATATATATATAGCAGAATATATAGTAGAATATGTACAATATGTAACCAAGTGCATTTTTTAAGCATATTACAATCTACAAATCTTTTCTTCAAGAACGTATTATATTAATGGTCAAAAATACAATAGAAGGCCCTGAAATATTTCCCAAAACAATTCCTTAGCGCCCATGAAAACACATGAAAACAACACTCCCAGTTAAAATGAAACAGGCCCGCGCCGCATATCATTAGTCTCAGCTGACAGAATGCACCGAGGTGCAAATTCACATGAGGAATTGCTGAATTTGCTGGTATTTCACAAGCTCGCCACTTTCCTCCGGGAGCTCGCAGATGGCTTCGGTATGTCGGTAGCTACTGTACAAAGAATGATTAAAGAGAGAACTGATTCACTGTTATTTGTTTCACGGCGTAAATAGAGACAGTGCTTCACTTTCTGTTACGTCAAGCGCTGCTGCCAGGTCATTTGCACTTGTGGGAAATGAATAATAAACTCGATGCAATAACACTGAGCTCGTGCGCCCCACAGTATACACAGCTTTCATTTAGCATTGATGTTATGTAGGGGAGGAAATAAGCTCTTTATAAAATAAACCAAAGTCGGTTTTTGCTCCCTTGTGGGTGTTCTTTTGCCATTTTCCAGTAAAAATGTACTTAAGATAATAAAATAAAATTCCTTTGCATTCTAGAATAGCAAAAATTAAGTGAAACTGGCAGCAGAGGAGCATTTAGTCTCTATTTTAATAAGCACATCTAATTCCAGTTGATTGTTACCTTTCCCCAGATTGGAGATGTAGGTCACTACTTATTCTGACATTTAGTGTTGTCTTAGAAAATTCAATTACGTTAAAATGGCATGTTTCTTGTCCTCCTCCTTCCAATTCGGACCCTTTGCATGGGCTTTTACAAACCAGGCAGTCAGGGCGTCTTTGGCCTTGACCACGAGAATGAACATATTGACGGCGGAATGTGCGCTGCATGAGGCTGCAGCATTATTGGCTGAGTAAGGTCAGGTTAGCCCGAGGGGAGCAAAGGAGGGGATAAATTAGCCGTGTTGAACCTGTGCAGTTAATGTTGCACAGCTGTTTGAGTCACGCCAGCAACGAGGAAGAAGTCTTCGAGGCGGCCGAGGTAAATGAAAGGGCACCGTTTCCCCTTAAGACTATAGGAACCGAATGTGTTTCCTGGATATTAAAATGTCGGCTCCTTTCATTACATGCTCAATGTTGTCATTTTCTCAAGTCCAGATTAATGAACCTGTCCATCAAAAGAGGCAGCTGTCCACATTTCTAAAGCCTATAATCATTTGCTGCTGTTCAAATTCTCAAAGGCTGCGTTCAGTCTTTAGCCCACATGTGTCAAACTCAGGTCCTGCAGGGCCGTGTGGGTGCAGGATTTTGTTCCAACCAGGCAGTAACACACCTGATTCTACTAATTAACCATCAGAGCTCTTGCTAAGGACCTTCATTAGTAGAATCAGGTGTGTTACGGCCGGGTTGGAACAAAATCCTGCACCCACACGGCCCTCCAGGACCTGACTTTGACACCCCTGCTTTAGCCTGAAGTAACCCAAATCTGAAAATCTGATTTTTTTTCACCCCTTTGCAACCTGTATCTGTTTTTTTTCCAGGACAGCCTGAACAAAAGAGATCAGATTTTCTCTCAAATGGACTCGCAGCCACTTGGATGTTTCCTAACACCAATATATATCATATATTTCGACACAGGACTTCAGTCTAAAAAGCCAGGTCATACGCATCTAACAAACGTCACCATTCTGTGCTGACAACCATACCTTAAAACAAACGTCATCCATGTCCTGGCTCCAGTAGGACAGCAACTTTAAAATTTACCAGGAACTCACCACTAGCATCGACATTTACTTCAGTAAACACTGAGCATGTTCACTGCATGGAAAAATATACATACATATACATGATCCGTGCATCTATGTGACAGGCATTTAAGGTTCACACTGGACATCAAATAAAAGTTGCATTTATTTAGCAAAGTGAAAAAATCGTTTGATATCCAGTTGGTAAAGGCGGGTGTTTTATGTTTGTAACTCCAATGGGAAAAAAGATTTTGAGCAGCAAAAGATAATGACGAGCCTGTGGGTCTCGTTGTGTTGCAGGATGCCGTCGGGCTCAGTCGGACCATCTGCTCTATTGCTTTTTGCAAGATTTGCGTTGCTGCATTGGAACAAAGACTCCAGCTGCACAAGTGGATGATGGAACAGTATTTCATCCAAATGACATTAAATTCATTAAAGTATACAATTGTCCTATTTGTCTCAGAGAAGTTTTTTTTTACGAATACTGTAGTTAATAGAAAAAGCCAGATGAACTAATGTCAACACGATCCGCACAATTATCACTTAAACCACTTATTGAAATACAAGATTTTAAAGCTTCTCCAACTCTAATGAGTAAAGTGTCAGTAGAAGCAGAAGTTACAGCGTCTTCAGCTCCTGTACTGGGATGCATTTCTGTGTGAAACTGAATATTTGAGCAATATTTAGTTACAAAAAGGGTTTAAATTAAATCGTTCGCATCTAAATGGACAAGACGTTGAAAATTGATTGATGGGTGGATGCCATGATATTACGTACACGCGCGTCATATTTTGTGTTACAGGAATAGAATGTGATTAGTTTTTGATATAAAACTACAGAGATAATGAATTTTCTGGATATGCTTTGGTTATATATTGTTAAGTAGATGCACAATATAACTGGGGCTCATTTTTCATCTGATCATTAACAGGACACTGGCCATTAGTCAGAACCATATGGAACAATCATGAAAAAAAAGGGATGATCGGGTGGATTTCACTCTCAAAGCATCAGAATTCAATCTCCCTCCTCTGCCTGCAGTCGAGAGGAGTCGTGTAGAGACGGAATCGATCTGTTCCTGCTGAGACGTGGGGAAGTCAAAACAAAGCCTATTATTTGGTGCTATGGTACGTTTATAGTGGAGCCGTCTCCAGAGGCTCCATTACAGCTATAGGGGGCGACGGGGAAAAAAGAGCAGGTTGAAAGAAGAGTAAACACAGCGTATAGTAGAACCCAGAGAGGCTGCAGGTACGTGTTGATGCAGGCTTACAAAGTGTGAATAGCATGACACCTATTCAAGTGATGCAATTAGTAGATGGAGTCAAACAGAAATGCACCTGAAGCACAGCGGAGTCACATGGAATAAAAAAGCGCTGCCGTCCAAAAGCGTTTTTGACAATTTACACGAGATGCGAATTGTTTGCTCCTGAAAAAGTGACATCAAAAGTGGAAAAAAATGCACATTTGACAGTTTAATTAGTTTTGAATCCCATTATCGCTTCCTATACACGTTGTACACCTCCAGCCGGCATGCAGCTACGCTATAATGAGAAACGGGAATGCATTATCCACTACTCAGCGTGCTTAACCAAGCACGCAACAAATCTGGGCTGAATCTTTGTGTTTTTTCCTTAGCAAATCGAATTCTCATTAATGAAACGTTCATTCGCCAAAGAAAAAAAAAAACATCTCATGTGTGTAATTCAACAGGGAGGGGCTCGCGGTCGTCTATAATGAACGCCACGGGACAACTTTTACACAGATGTAGACATTTCCGAAGCTTTTCTCTGTTCTGAGTTTTTATCTGAGGGATGCGGCGTCCACCGTGCATCCATATTAACGAGTAAAACATTCATCCTCCGGTGTTGGATGCCGGGCGTCCCGAGGGTCGGGTCTTTGTGCGGTTGGAATTGACATGCTTTTTACATGCTCTGTGATCCAGTATTAATGTTTAATGAGGGGCGCCGTGTTCATGTTACGGCACGGGCCGACACTGTCCACAGAGATTATGCGCACATCTTTTCCATCCAGGTTGTTGGAGTTGAGTATGAATATCATGTTCCTCCCCCAACATCCGCCTGACCCTCTGACCTTTGACCCAACATATCAGGCAAAGCCCAAAGGGTACTGTGTCCTTGAAACTGCAACCCCTAAAGGCTCACTCAGAGGTCGACCATGTTTCCACAATCAATTTTCCATCCATCATGGGCTAAAAGTCAAAGATCTTCTGCTAATGTAGACCTCAGGTTTTGAAAAATGAAAAAAGTGAGACAATATTGACAGATAAATTTGTTTCCAATTCAAAGCTTCCACTAAGGATTATTTTCATTATCACTTGATCGTTTAATTATGTTCTTAATGAACTGATTAGTTGTTTGATCTATAAAATGAGACAAATGCTAATCACTTGCTTCCTTTGACTAAGTGAATACGTGTTTGCGGTTGTGCTCTGAGACTCAGTGTGTGTGTGTGTGTGTGTGTGTGTGTGTGTGTCGTGACTCTAGCTAACACCCTTTTTTGTACAATCACCGGATGCCGAGACATGATCCGGTTACACAGTGAATATATGAATCATATTTGCCTCTTTTGGTCTCATTACACAGCCTATAGTGTTCAACTAAATTATTTGCAAAACCAGATTAAAAATGTTGAATGCTGTAATTGATGTGGCTAATCAATGCAGGCTAATTCATGAAGGAAAGTGGATAAAGTGATTGATGGGACCGGCTATTGTAGACAAACTGTGGTGGTATTTGAAGTCTTTATTTTGTTCCAGGGTCTTGCGATCAGGGAGTGATCCTTGAAGCAGTGCGTTCATTTGTCATGTTAAACGCGGCGGCTCGGCAATCAGTCGGACACTTCTCGGGACCTGAATATGTCCGGAATCATTAGTTCCCATTACGGCACATGCTGTTGAATTTCCCAGAAGACTTAGCGTGAAATTCAATTTGAACTGAAAAAGAAAAGTCTGAAATAAAATCTGATGGTTGACTTATGGTATTTATTAAAGCGCGTTATTGTTAATTCGTGTAATTCGTTTTAATCCCGCTAATCGAGTCGTGTGAAAGTGGCGATGGCAGATACCAGGTGTGTGTGTGCAGAACGAGCTGTACTCCTCTATGTGAGCTCAGGCCTCCTCTGAAACACTCATTTGTTTTTTTTCTTCTTAAATCTGCTTTTTAAAAGCTTCTGTGCAAGTGACATCTCTGTTTTGCTTTGCACATCAGCTGAATGTTTTAGTTCTGCTACTATAAAAAGTACTTAAAAATACATAATTACAAATAATGGTAGTTGACACACAGTGACCACAACATGTAACTCATGCACCAAACCAACTACTCCTGTTCTAAGAACACGTTTTCCCCCAAAACACTACACACAATTCTCTGCACTTGGCACAGTTTCATGTTCATTTTCACAAGGAAACAAACTCTTATATAAAAATTCTAATTGACTCGTATTACTACACAGCTCATCCCAGGGGAAAACGCATATCACACAGTTTTACCCTGTATTCTCCATTCCTTAATTTCTGCCTGGAGACAGAAAGGGTTTGTTTGAAATCCACAAACGTGTAGAACCCCTTCTCCCAGCTATGGGAGATGCATGTGGAGATATACCGTAGCTGTTCATGCTTTTTTAATGGCTGGATTCACCACGCTATGCAACACGCCCCCCGCTGCATGCACTGACAAAACATGGCTTGTGTGATATTTTGTTGGGTTGGGATATATATGCAGTGTACATTATTTGTATAGGGGAAAGAATCATTTGTGTGTTTTGAGGATAAAAAACAGTATTTTGAAACACACGTGCACAGTCCACAGTGTTTTACTTTTCTTCATATAAAAGTCTATTCATATGAAGTTTTGTGTTTGCAGTTTGAGAACAAAATATAATTTTGAGAAGAAATAACAGTTTTGAATGTTTATTTATACAGGAGAACTGAAGGGTTTTGCCCATTATGTGTGTGTGTGTGTGTGTGTGTGTGTGTGTGTGTGTGTGTGTGTGTGTGTGTGTGTGTGTGTGTGTGTGTGTGTTTTGATTTGTGGGTAGGAAATTGAAAGTATGAAAATATGACCCATTCAGAAAATGTGT
This sequence comes from Eupleurogrammus muticus, assembly GCA_036785175.1. NCBI lineage: Eukaryota > Metazoa > Chordata > Actinopteri > Scombriformes > Trichiuridae > Eupleurogrammus > Eupleurogrammus muticus. Next base: position 2,383,549 of record JAYKQN010000006.1, read on the forward strand.
GTAAATCCAAGAATAAATAAATAAATAAACTAACACAGGGCTGCCTCCTGGTTTTATGAATGTACCAACCCCAACACGCCTGATTCTAATTATTAACAAGCTTTAGCTTCTCGATGGTGAGTTAATAATTAGTTATTAATCAGGTGTGTTGAGCAGGTAGAATAAAACGTGTAGTAAACAACAAAACAACCCCGGCTACTTTGTAGGAAGTGAAGAATCATGTAGGAAGGACATTTGCTTCTGTGTGTGTGTGTGTGTGTGTGTGTGTGTGTGTGTGTGTGTGTGTGTGTGTGTCTTAAGGCTGTGAAGCGGGATCTCAGTAAAGTAGTGATTGAGTGGACTCTAGCTACTGTTTAATACTATAATAGTAGAATATAAGCGTCGGTCAACGGTTTATTTGACAGAGGTTCGGTGAACCGAGTTGAACATGAATCAATATATTTACCGGTAATATTGGGAAAGCTTTGCCAGACTTTCCTAAATCCGACATCAGAGCTGCTCAACAATCGAGTGATTTCAGAGACGAGTTGGATTACATCTTTTAAAACTGAAAACTGTTTTTGGAATGGTTATGGCTCATTATCGCAATCAGGAAAAAAAAAGCACCAAGTTTAAGTGATATTAAGTGAAGTTAAATGTGTGAGAAGCTCGCTCACTGTATTCTGGCTTTAATTCACCACCTCACTCCCCTGCTGGGCCCAAAATGTCTGTGCACATGAGCCAGATTCTCTGTGCAGGTGCATGAATTCCCCAGGCAACTTTGTTGTTACAGATCACGACTTTTGCATGGGAAGTCGGGCTTTTTCAGGCCCTGTTTTTTACGTACTCAGGTTATAAATCAGACTGCCTCGCTCTGAACGCAGGCCGGAGTCGGCCTCAGTATCCCACATCATCTCTGCAGATAAGCGAATAGGGATATAGGATGTATAGGGGATGGATGTGAGAGGAAAGCCGGTTCTGCAGTATGAACGGCGTCAGCTAGCGACCAGCAGGCGGCCTCTGATGCGTTTGTAGGTTCAAGTCCTATGTAATATATAAGGCAACGCCGTCCTCCACCTTTCCCGGACTGTCACTTCATTTACGTGAAAGCTGCGCCATGACACATCCTCCCCATAATGAAGTATATTTGGTTGTGTTGAGCTGAAATTAGGTTTACAGGAAATCAGTGGGATGATTTTTTTTCCCACCTGTGTATGTAAATTTTAGTATGGGAGGGGATGATTCTCTTAGTTTGGAGTGGGTGGAAAATTCTTACACAGTCTCTTTAAACTGTTTAAAATCAACGTGCATCCATTCATACAATAATACTGAATGTACAGAACTGTACATAGAAGTATCTTATGTAAATGCCGAAACTACTCAAACATTTAGTTTAAGTTCGTTAGTTTTATGAGACTTTTCCATCACAAAGAAATATATTCAGGAGAGAAACTAATTATCACACTTAGAGTTAATGGCACAGATTTAACAAAATGTAAACAGATATGTTATAAATAGACTAATTAACATTGCAGTAAGCATAAGATCAGTGAGCAGCATGTGACACCAAGGACAATGAGGCCAATCAAAAGAAGCGTGAACAACAGAAGTTTCTTTATGTGATGTCGGCTCAATAATGACGACAGTAAGTCATAAGGGAAAAACAGCTGAGGGCTCAATCCACTTCCCATTACCCCCTCGTAATCGTCTCTGCAGTTCTGAACTCGTGCTACAAAGCTAATCTCACCTGTGTGACACCTGACTAAGCTAATGCAAACTGAAAAAAAACCTCCAGTAATGCTGCAGGTGCAGAAACACGGCCACAGCAAACGGCCTGAAAGCTGGTTGGTTGACGCAGGGATTTAAAGCTTCAAAGCTGAAACACATATAGACTTTGGTGTCTGGGTGATGTGAGACGCCCCGCTGGCAGACAAACACCTGTACACAGATCACCGTTTAAAACAACATGTGGGTGAATATCGCTGTAGGGAGGATTCGGCCAAATACGTATGTAATTTGGTTTTACTTCGTTTTTCACTCGAACCAAATTAGAATCCTCATTCTATAATCTCAGTACTGAATCCATCTGCTGTTTAATGCATTTTTAAAGTGGTGATTATTTGATGATTTTCTCATTAAGGTTGCTAAAGCATAGCTACATGTCATATACTTTGATATTTACACTAATGCAGCTGCAAAACTAAGGAACTGAGGTGAATGATCATATATAAACATGCTTCATTTGATTGTTTCTACATAACAATCCTGATGAAAATATTCCCTAACAGTGCATTAGATGACAATACATGCACACAAGAGTGATTAAAAAGGATTATTTTTTTGTATTTTCTGCAGCCTTGGAATCCTCTAATTAGTTCTGTGGCCTGGATTGAATATTTGTTATGAAGGAAATAAGGTAACCAAGGGAATTAAAGAAATTGGTTAAATAGTTGTTTGTCCTGAGCTGAAATTATGTTTTCAATAATTTTTCCCTGCATGTAATTCTAATAGTAACAGCCAGAGCTTGTGTGTTGCATTTTATTATAATTATAGTTATTTGGAATTAGGGGGATGTGTATGGAGATAAACTTTGTTATGTCAGCCATATGCTGACATGTCGGTGGGTTTAGATAATATTTTGCCATCTATTTATCACAGTAAGCATCATTCTGTCATTAAAGTAATCACTAAGACTTGTTTTAAAGGACAGATTCACAATTTCTCAAGTTTTTACTGGCTATTCTCTTCTAATGTGCTTTTAATGTAAGTGTGTACAGTTTTTTTGTGTAAAAATTTAATCAGATTCATAGTTAAAAGTCAATGTGCTTATAAAAGGCTTCAGGAGTTAATCACATCAAATGGATATTTGACACATTTACAGGTTTTCAGCATCGAAATGTCTTGTGCCGAGCTGTAGAGGAAATAAGGTAAAAACAAGAGACTGAAGCTTCATATTCACTTCAGATAAACAGAGAATCACAGAAACACATTAGTGATGCAACGCTGTCTTTCAGGGCTATAGTTGCTGTATGGTCGCATTAGAATAATTGCAATTATATAAGATCATTTTTGCCACGAGCACAAAAGGAACATTGCTTCACAAACCAGAGGCGTGAACGGGCGTAAAGAGAGTTACATCGCGTTGAAGACTCCTGTTTAATTAGGCTGGCGATGGCTGTCACGTCAATGTCACATATTTCAAGTCTTTAAAAACCACCCCGGGAATACGAGTGGGTACTAAATATATCCTCAGGAGACAGGGCTGGATGTAGAGGGCAGTTATTTGTGCTGGAACGTAAACTCCTCAGCAGCGGGCTGTAACTCTGCGTGTGATTGGTGTTAGCCATCATCGGGGAAGACATCCCGTCTTCATCCCGACTCGGCTGCAAACGCCACCACAGCACAGGCCAACAAGTGATGTACGAGCGGCTCCCTGCGCATTAAATTCTTCAAATTGTTCTTCAGGACCACATCACGGTGCAGTTTTCAGTGACATATTACGCGCGCCGCCGTTCATTATAAGAAGCAATCCCCGTAAAGCTTACAAAAGCCAATAAACAGTGGCGGGAAATGTCACACTTATAGGAAAGAAAAAAAAAAAAAACTCTTCACAAGCAGCTTCAGTTGAAATGGCAGCAGTAAAAATTGAAGACTCACGGTAGCCAGCACAGGAAATTAACTTTACACCTCGTGAAATATGTTTTTGGAGACATTTTGGATCTTTTCCAGGGTATTTAACTACGATTGGTGAGTTGAAATATCTTAGTTGCATGACAGGCCTATATCCTATGACTCATTAATAATAAGTGAAGGGAGCAGCTGAACCTATATTGTAGGAATATTAATGCTTAGACAAATACATAGAGTTCTAAACGAATATTTAATGCAGACTTTTTTCCCTAAAGTATAGTTTCAGTTCAACAACTCACTGATAGTTTTGCTTCTTATCTACAGCATTAGTTAAATAACATGGGGTGGGACATTCACATGTTCGCTATGATTAATTAATTAATTAGAGAGAATAATGCATTAAAAATAATGAAGCATTTTATTGAAGTTTTGAAAGATCTGCTGAAAAAAAAAACACCAATGTTAGAAACAGTGGCTTTTTTTTTTCAACTTATGCAAAAAAAAAGTTCAGAACTGTAGGCCACTATAAAATGTATCATTGCATATGTTTATTAATAAATGAATGTTTTAATTAAATAAATGTCAAGAGCCACCCCTAAAAAACAACATGCGCTATGACAGCTTTGGTAGGCACAGGGCAGACAATGATTTTTTTTTATATCCAACAAACTCTCCCTTCCTAAATGATTGTGACTGAGCTGACACTTCATGTCGCTGACATTAGCGTTAGCAGCTGCCGTGGCCGTGTCACATAAATTAGACAGATTCATTATCGAAGCTTTTTTCCCAACTCCTGCACCTTCCGGCCACCGAAATTAAAAAACATTTGTCTCCCCCTTTTAGTAGAAAGCCGGAGTGGAACAGCACAAAATAGACTCGCTATTATCAAATAAGTGCCTTATATAAATTCACACAAAGAAGGTGATCAAGATCATCTTTTACTTTTGACAGATAATAATTACAGTCATACAACCACTTACAGTTTTTCCATCTCCAGAGACATTTAGCAACAGACTTCATTCACCCGTGTGGAAGCAATGACACATGAAATTCAGTATAGATCATTTCAATCCTGTTCCGTGTGAACGCTGCAATATCGCAGGTCTGCATTAAAAATGTAATTTTACTCATCATTAGTCAGAGGACTCATGCCTCCATTTTAATACCTGGTATTATACAGAAGGGATTATTTTTAGCACAGATACACAAATCACAAGTTTGTTTAAACTGTTAATAGTAGGTGTCTCACTCATTCAGTTTAAAATATGCATCTCTATTGGCTTTTATCATGCTATTTTTGGCCATTTATACATATACTGTTATGGAATTGGATTTCCGTGTTATACAAAATGAGCCAGTGATTTGGAAGGTAGAGCCAGTTTTTCCCCACTGTTAGCTTGATAGCTGAAATATTTCTTTATATCTACTGTTTAATGGCAGCGAGAAGGAAAAATGAATCCAGCCACAGGTGACAGGCATTTGTGAAGCAGGGTTTGTTGCACGAAATGATTTTATAGCCCCCCCCATTATAAGTATAGGCATTTATGATGAAAAATTTGCAATGAAAGCTGCATGATGTGTGCTGCTAGACATGCACTGGAAAACATTAAAACAACAGAGTCATAGGCTCTACAGTATTAGCAGGAGGATGGACCAGACCTTTAAAACCAGGAAGGAGTGATCCAAGTGTTTAGGGGATGAAGAGCCACATTAAAAGCTTAAAGGTTTGTGCAACAAGTGAAAACTTGGATCTATTTATAGTGAACAGAAGGGGGTGGGGGGCAGGGCAGTGTCTCTACTTTTTATTCTTCGTGTATCTAATACCTGACAGTTTCTGACAATGTTGCCTGTCAGAAATATTGATTTTATGAATAATCTATGGCCAGACAAGTACATGTCGTGAGGGATGGCGTTCGTTTATAATGAGTGAGCGCGCAGGTGTCTTCTGGGACTTTATTAGGAGCGGTGTAGCGGGCTTCCCAGGGAACGCTCCTTGAAGGCCCAGCGCATGCATTTTTGTGACCCGATCAATTAAGGAAATCAGCGGGAGAAATGCCTAATTTATTTCTCTGGCAAACGTGAGAACCCCTAACGAGATGCGTCTGAAAAGGCTTCCAGAACGCGCCGTGTTCCCTCTGTACAGGCAGCCCCGAGCCGAGCGTGAGGAACAGCAGTTCTGTCGCTCCGTCAGCAGATTTAATTGCACGAGGACGAGCTCTTTCTGAGACGTAATGTGCCGTCTCCTGTGAAAATGGTAAATTCACAACATCTGTGCATCTCAAAATGATTAATAGCTCAAAATATGGTCTGTCCTCTGGCTGCTGGCAAAAATAAAGAAAAAGAAAAAGAAACATGAAGTGAAGGAAAGCTGGTGGTTTCCAGCCAAAGTCGAGGTAAAGAGGACGACAATGGGCGAAAAAATTCTATTTGATCCCTTATGTAATCGATTTTCACTGTTATGTAATGTGGCCTTGGCACACGGCTTTTCTTCTTACAAAGGAGGGTGTGTGTGTGTGTGTGTGTGTGCGTGTGCATGTGGTCGAAGGGCAAGTTCTGGTATAATTAAGGTCTCAATAAATAGGCCCTGAATACAAGCTGATGTGATCATATCACTACAGCTGAATAAAAGCTTGCATCTTTAACACGCTTTAGAAATCTAACACCAGTATCAGGTTCACTTACTCTTATTTTACTTTCATTTATTCATAAAGTCCTTGAGAGCAGGATTTTTCTTAACATTTGATCATTTGTATAAAACATCTTTCTTTGTGCCTGTCACAAAGAGACAGTCTTACAGCTTAATGCTTATATTACTACATATATATGTTGGAACAGCTGTTACCATATTCATAACATTTTACTATGAATTAAGATGGCAGCTAAATATTTTTCCAGAGAATAGGTATTATATCCATAGATTATATCAGTTTTTATCTATAAGTATAACAATGTGATTCAAGAAAACTACAAACATACTTGACCCAAAGCCCAAAGTCTTTAGCAGAAAAAAACGGCACATGTTCTATGCTTGGAAGTATTGATTACAAACATCATAGCATTCAGATTCCATCCTGAATGTTATTATTATATATCTATTATTAATATTTCTGAGCGCCACTCAGAAAAATGGACAAATAAGCTCTTTTTCCTCTTTTATCCTCCCATCATCTGGTATAAATAGATGCATAAAGCCTCCCAGATCAGCCATGTTTGACCTTCCAATTATCTCTCCAGCTGCCAAAATGCAGATTTACACTCAGCACAAACACACATGTGTTTCACAGCTGCCCGGCAGACATGCGCCTTCACCTGCTGTATACCAAACTCATGTTATAAGTCATTAAACTAGCGGGTCTGCTGCTCTCTGTGTGATATCCCGTCATCTTAGTGTGGATAAGCTGTGGATGACCATGCTCATCACCGTCTACATCGTGCAGTGACCCTCTCTTTTCATTGCCATAGTCTTGTGGATGTCGATGTTTTGTTACAGTAGACAGTGCCACGTAGAAATTCCATCATTCATAAAAAAAAAATAAAAGGTTAAGTTTTTTTTCTTAAATCTGTAAGATGCCCTGGAAGGGGGCAAAAAAAAAAAAAAAAAATCTGAGTTGTCCAACTGTCCTGACACAAGTCGTTGTTGATTTCACTGTTGTAGGGGAAAGACTCTAGGGCTGCAGATAAGACTGTTGCCATGGTCCTGAAGGAGATACCAAGTAAGGCGTCATCAGAAGGGAAGCCCCTCCTCACAGTGACTACCAAGGTGGGCAGATCCATTCCAGAACCCCCCCCCCCCCCCCCCCCCCCCCATGCCACCCCACCCCCCTCCCCTGCCTCCGAGTGGAACGTCCTCCTGTGCTGATCATACTAAGTAATAGCCAAGCTTTGAGTGTCGTGTACCTGAGCTCCACTGTCTACTAACTCCTTACTTTAAGACTGCTGTATCTAACACAGAGACAACACTGATGCATTTCCCAGCTGCTCTATGGGGTATAAAACCCGTCCACTGCATACACACCACCAGTCAAAAATCATTATTACGCATTTATATTTATGCACGTCAGGCAGCATCCCGTCTCGTGCTGGTAAATTTTGAGACTGAAATTGACGCAATTATCCATGTTACTGTTTATCTTTTCAAATTAGCCTCGGAGAGATCCAGCGTGCTCCTCCAGTTAGCATTTATATTGCATTTAGCATGTATCAGGGGGGATTAACCAGAAGGTCGACACAAATTCACACTCTCCCATTACTAATCAAGTCGGGAAACTTTCCTCAAGAACTTTTTTTTTTTTTTTTTTACACCTCATAAGCAGCTAATCCCACAAACAGAGTGTGAATTGTGCATCTCAGATGCAGTGCTACACGGCATGGCATATGATTGAGCTTCCTGTGTACAAAATACTGCAGCTAAATACTGCACCTGCTGCTGAGCTTTCCACTTCTCTCTTGCTTTAAGTGTTCGCTGAATTAAAGCAGCGCTTCAGTTGCCAATATGAATTTTCTTGCTCTGTGCTTGATTGCTTTTCTACACCGTGTGTGTGTGCGTGTGTGTGTGTGTCCTCTTCTATATCTGTTAGTGTTATTGATAAGCTGTAGCATGCTTTATACTCATTTGATTTGCAGTGTCTTCTTTGATAATGTGTCACATAACTAGGATAATGCTTCTGGTCAAGATAAGATTTGTGCTTTTTAAAAATATATAAAGTTCTGTGCGTTCAAGTGCATGAATCAGGATTTTTTTTTTATTTAAATGAAGAGAGAAGGAAAATCTGTGAGCAAAGTTTGTGAGAAACAACTTCCTTTTCCTTCTACAGTAACGTTAGTCATTTATTTCCCATTAAATGTCAGAAGAGCTGATTGCACTCAAAAGACAGAGTCTGTTCTTCTGTGCGACACATCTGCACCATTAAAAAGAGACAAGCAAAAACGATCTAATTTTAACGTTTTAAAGGAGTTATAGTAATAGGTTTCCACTAACAGATTGGAATACACACAAAGACCTGATCAGCAGTACCACAGTTACCATCGCTGAACAGCTCAAAGGAAGTCAAAACACAGCCCGATTAGCCTCATGAGAAACAGACTTCTGCAATAAGTTCCACCAAAAGCTGCTTTTATAACACACATTAACATTCATATTATGACCAATTATAGATTCACTTCCTGGCATTATGAATATTATGGTGCTCTATTTTTGATCTTATTTAAGACTATGAACCGATAACAGAATAAAACAAATAATTGTTCCAATTATCATGATATAATTTGATTCATCTTGATGTATGGTCACGTCACACAGTGTGTGTTTTACTCTACTTTGTATAAATGTATTCTACAAATGTTATGTTCCACAAACAAAGAAAAACTTTAAATTTCATACAAACTGATCATGTGTTTTCACTGCATCAAATACATTTCCTAAGGGTTTTATTAACTTAACTGCTCATGACTGCTGTACATAGCAACATGCTCAGTGTTTAGACTTGCTTGCAAACACACACACACACGCACACGCACAGTTCCACTGACATGCAAGCACACACACACACACACACACACACACACACACACAGAGTGAAAGTCAGCGTTATTTCCGATAAGAGCACATCGGTTAATAATTTATGCTTGAATCAAGCACAGCAAGAAAAGAAAAAACATAGACAAGGTTATTTGTAATTCTTCTTATGTTATGTTTGTCTATAAAAGGTTTTTTATTCAAGCTCTCTCTCTGGATTCGCAGGTCCCCAACTCACCTCTCACTTCACTTTGTATCAGTTAACGCAAGACCCCGTTTCAGGAAAAGCCGCACACGAAAAATCGAAATAACTGTGGTGCCAAATCAGCCACTTGATGTTATTTCCACATGGCCGGACACACCTTATGATTGCCGTGTTTTCCAGCGGCTGCGGCTGCGGTTCGAGAGGCATCGTGTCCCAGCTTGATGTCACTTAGGAAGTGACAGAGGCTAAGTGACTGCGGCGGTGGCTCCTCACGCCACACGTCAAGTCAGGTCTATTTTGTGGAGCCCAGTATGACATCATATCGAGTCTCAGCGGGCTTTCGGAGTCTGGGGTCTCAGCCCGACTCCTCTAACAAGACAGGAAGAACGTCCATGAGAGCATCAAATCTCCCAAATGTTTAGCACCGGATGAAACAGTTTGTGAATTCATCCTTAAATTTGCAGAACAGATTTCCTAAAAAAGATGAAATATGATGCCAAATGTGAAAGACAAAACTTAATTTGCAAAAAATAAATAAATAAATTAATCACACTTGACTGGAAATTTGAGGATTGAATTACTCTAGGTAACATTGATTTTCTGCTAAAAGCATAGGTCGAATGATATTCTATATGTTCTTGTCCACAAATTCCAATAAATGACCAGTTGACTTGACTCAACCTGCCATAGGCCCCCATTAAAATCAATAAGTACAAATATATGTGTACAGTCTACAGCAGAAGTGCTAAGCGTGTATTAACGGTAGATGTTCTGCTTTACTTCTGTTTAAGTAGCATTTGCTGAAACTATTTTTTTTTAATGACTAAACTCTATACTGTATTTGTGACCTGGATTTTGCCAAACGCCAAGACTAAAGTAACCTATATATTAACAATGCTGTTGGTGCGTATGAAGTGAAAATATTAACACACATTACATTCATTTATAAGGTTTAAAGTGCATGTGAATAACCATGTACAACAAATTAAAATGACATGAACACTTCTGTGCACGAATTCACACTAAATCTTAAAGTTTTGTTCTTATTTTACGAGTTGACAGCAAGACAAATAGAGTATAACACAAGCTTCCTTTTACAAAGTGAAACACAGAATACTATATATGTCTTGGCTATATTTTGTACTATTTTCTCTCAGCCAAAAGGACAAATCATGTTAAGCCATCTTCAGGAGTCATAAAATACTCAACTTATTGCACTGCGGCGTTCAGGCCTGTGGGAGCAGAGGGAACAGAACCTGCCTGCTACAACAGCAGCTTTAACACAGCCTGCTGACAGGTTTATAAGCAGCACAGCAAATCAGCAAATTTACCATTTAAGGAAAAAAAAAAACATATTCTGAGGACTGAGATTTGATACAACTCCCTGCATTCTTCACAAAATTCACATAGTGCAAGACCTTCGCTGTAATTCTCTTTTTTTTTTTCCTCCTCAGCACAAACATCCCCTCACATCGCCTCCAGGTTTTTAATCAAGAGTTCTGTTGAAAATTCTCCCACTTTGATAGTTTTTTTTTTATCCACTTTTCCCTCCATGTAATGTTTTCCATCCTCTCCTCCTCCTCCTCCTCCCTGCTGTCCTCCGTTTAACTGCCACGCAGTTCCCTTGACAGCAACATCTGAGAAATATCCTGGAGTCAAGCCCAAGTGGCACAATTAGTTCAAGATTTCCATTACCTCATATTTTTTTTAAGATTACCTCCTTATAAAGCCGCTGTAAACAAAATGCCAAAGTGCATTGGATGCATTTGGCATTGGAAAGGACCGAAAAAGCTTTGGAGGGAGCAAAGGATGTAAAATAATTAAATAAAAAAATAAATAGCACAGATGGTAATTGGTAACTTCCTTGTAGTGAGAGTAATAGGCAAACAGCTCAAATAGCTGCTCTCCTGGGTTAAGAGTGAACCTATAATTGGTGTTGCATGCTCTCTGCTACCGACGAGCCTGACACATCCCAGAAAAAAAAAATAAAAATAAAAAACTCATCGGCGGGCGGTCTCATCATTTTCAAAACCATTATTTGAAATCGCCCCCTGTGGCAATTATAGGAAGCGCTTTGAAGAAACATCCACGATGATCGTTCGTTTGGTATCTGACGCCGTGTCGTCCGTCAGGTCCCACGTCGCGTGACTCAACCAGACTGAGCTTTTAAAGGGCTTGTATCATGCAAACAGCCACTTTTATGTTCTTTATTTTAGTCCAGATAAAGGTTATTTTAAAGCCCCCCCATGCACCAAAAACTGAGAAATGCACACCGTCTGGATTTAGAGATTTTGGCGTTTTATGGCTGGTTTTTCCACTTCCTTGACTTTGTGATGTCATACAGTAGCATCCTCCACCTGTGGTTGTTCTCAGCATGACCCACCTACCCCCACCCCCACACGGAGGGAAAATCTACTATCAGGAATATTTATGGAACAGACCTGATAAACTACGTCGAGTTAAGTTGTTCTTTATAATGGCAAATATATCATGTTAAGGATATCACAACAGTTAAAAGTCAGAAGAGTACATGAGCTCAAAATATAAATCAGGCTGACAGGGTCATTATGAAATGTAATCAACAGCGATTGCAAATCACTCTTTGGGAAAAAGTTCTTAAAAAACCTGCTGTGGCTGGGGGGGGATTTTTGACGGATTGATTGCTTTTGTTTTTGCGTAATGCACATGAGTAAAATGACCAACCCACACACGTTTACAAGATATAAATCAACATATAAATAAAAAAAGGACATAAATGGAGGGCATTTTACTAAAAAAGTACATTCATCCTCATAGACAGGAAAGTAAAATGAAGTGAATCCCATTCATAGCTTCACAAAAACAAAGTCTATACATTAAATGTGCCAGGATTTTTGTTTAAATTCTACTTCACACAAGGTTCCACACATTTCTTTATGAGACAATATGTTAGTAATTTGTGTTTATACCATATATAAACATCATTTTTCCTCATCAGAAACACTTCTCACAATCTAGGCTGTTCCTGAAAGTTAAAGACAAATTGTTCAAGTAAAGTAAGGATTTCAACTCATTAGCCCAAGGGATGACTCTGCAAAATGTCCCAATTAAATCTTAAATTAATCAAATCTTTTTAATGAGTCTCTGATTAGACGTCTAATACCTCTATAAATCTGCAGCGAAGCTGAAGCATTTGACATTTATATCTGAGGTTTGGAGATTCCCATCACATGTCTCCACTAATGGCCAAAATTGAAGTAATTTTATGGACTGAATATCACTGGGATGCACGGTGCTGCAACTTATATACAAACCAAACACCAGATGTATATTCAAACACACATATTAATTATAAAACTGTCTATAAGTGTTGAATCCCAGATTACCACAGTGCTTACTTTGTACAGCACAGATCCCAGTGTTCTACCCACTGACTGCATGGCCATCTATTATAACCATCAGGGGATAAGATGTAGCTCAACTAACCTGAAAAAATATTAACGTAGTTAAAAAAAATAAGCATCAACATAAGCTGCTGCTGCAATGTTAAAAATGTGTTTGCATGCAAGTAGTTTTTTCCCAAAGCAGAGCTGTACTTCTATTGGTTGATTAACAGTTATTCTGTGATTTTCAGCAGTAATATCTGGACTAGTGTGATTTATTATATAAAATATATAATCTACTGTAGTAATCGTGCACAGCAACGTTAGCTTGTTCATCAGTTCTCAACTGCAGATTTCACAGCAACGTTTTACAGTGAATATAAACTTCCCAGTCGTGAAAACACACAAGCAAACCTACTGGGGAAAGTTAACCCCTAGACCTTTATAGGGTCGCCATTGTGTTCCTTTCAAACTTTTTTTAAGTTTTAAACAGACTTCCATTTTGCAGCTAATGTTAGCAGAAACCTATGAGACATATACAAGGGGCTTGAGAGATCACTAGAAAACTACATGGGGTTAAACCTTTATAGTTTAGATCATAAATCTGACATGTTCAGTGTATGAAATCCCCCTATTTCAACCAAATATAACAGTCTTAATGAAATTCCTGTCAAACTAAGCAGACTTTAAAGTTGTAAATATGCTTGTGATTGAAGAACAGTTCATTTCCAGGTCTTTTCTGTGTGGACTACGCATGTTCTCCCCATGTTTGTGGTGCTTTGCCATTACAGATCTACACTGTGACTGCCTTCATTTGGACAGTTAAAGCATCATATGATATTCACATGAACTTATACATAGATTTCTGCAGAGGAGGGTGACTGCATGTCCCCCCATCACTTACAGTGTCATTGTTCTACAATAGGACATTTAAATGAACAGGATGAATGATTACAGACCTAAAAAAAAAACTGAATAATTTAAATTTCATTTAGCAAGTTAAATACCATTTAGTTTTAAAATTGAAAATGACCACATTTGGAACCTGGCGCTCCTCTGATAGGGCTTCAGGAGTATATAAAAAAAAAGCTGACAATTAAGATTCATAATCATAATCCAGTTTGATTGTAAATCATTTGGTCAAGATGGTTGCAGTTTATCACAAAATTGTTCTTTCACAATTAAGCCCCATTTTCTGAGAATATATATAAATGCTGCCAAGTTAAGGCAGAAGATGACTTGGCAGGGCTATTACTGAAGTCATTAACCTGTCAACATCTCATTATTCCTTAAAAAAAAACACCTCAGAACTATTTTAAGAACTAAATGTATTCCTTGAAGATTTAAAAAGGTACACGGTAAGTGTCCTGCATGCAGCTTTTTTTAGCTTCAGTCAATCACCGCATTGAAAAGCTGCATGAAAAGCTTCAGCCAGCCAAAAAGAAAAAAGCATTTTTTATTGCTCCAAACCTAAAAAAGTGAGTTAAGGAATCCAAGGTCATTGGTAATTAGGGGGATGTTCACACAGACTGCAGGGATGCACTAAAACCGTGCAAGGGGCTTTTTAATGCAGACACTCACACTCAGATGTCCCCAGTAGACGCTTTGCGAGCATCACAGAAATTGTTATTCACTGACAGATGTTTCCTGGTTATCAGCCACTCAGCCACTGCCAGCATATGCATTTATGAATATTATTTACATTGTGAAGAGAATTTACTCTCCAGCCCTCGGGTCCCAAGTTTTTAAGGCGTACACTATATTTCTACAGCTTGTCTGGCATTTGTATTGAATAGATAAAGCTGATTTAATACAGGGGAATATCTTGCACACAATCAAATCCATTGCCTTTTTTAATCTATTATTTATGTTATTTCTATCATCTATATCATACTATTAAATACATTACTATATACTATTCATTACACATATGACTGGAGTGTGATTCACTATTGCAAAGCATAGCTAAATGTATTTTTTATAAAAACATGAACTCTCTGTAATACAGTGGTATTGCATTACTTTGCATGACAAACTAATGTAATATTAACATATTTCATATTGAGCCTGAGGCAGCGCCCAGGGTGACAAGAGCTGATTAGTCTTACAGCAACTCGCATCATCTGAGTAAGCATTTAGAACATGTAAAACGGATTAAAATGAATAAGGTATAAAACTGTAGGTATCACACGAGGATAATCTAACATTCATTTATTAATGTATATTTCCAGTGGATGTTCATATAAGCACATTACTGTTGCATCCACAGGCACTGATCATCCTCAATAATCAATTGTAAATGCAAATATTAGAAGCTATTTAGGCTTTTTTTGTCTATATGGTGGCAATTACCTCATCTTTAAAGCATTATTAATCTCGTGAGTTTTTTTTTAATTATTATTAAAGATAGCAGATTGAAGATAGAGTTCCAGCAACTTCTGACATCTAACATCTTTCCTTTTTTATTTTTTTTGGCAGCCGAACCCAATCATACATGGTATTCTATAAATAGAGCAGCAGCCAGACCACTGCGCTCCCTCCTACAAACACACAGGCAAAAAGGGAAAACCGTGTTTTGATGTGGTAAATAATGATGGGTGGGCGAATGCTGCGGTTTTCTTTGAATAACAAACAGAGCTTCTATCCCTCAAAAACACTATCAATTTAATATTTCATACTTCAGGATGCTTTTTTTGTGTTCGACCTAATCATGAAAATGGCTGTGGATGTGGGTAAAAGTCATCTAATTAGCGGAAGCTGCAATTATCCATTTTTCCCCCCATTAAAAGGTTGAGTGGTTATTATGACGGTTTTATGAAGTTTTTAATCACCGACTTCTTTCTTGGTTGTGGATAATATAAGGTATGAGGAGGAAGTTAGGCTTTATTATTAGGTTTATTATTTAGGTTTATTTAGTTCAGCTAAACTTGGTGTGATTTTAGCAAAGAAGTATTTATACTACATTTACAGCAACTAACATTCATAAGTGAGTCCGCAGTGGCTCAAACTTCAGTCAGATTCTAATAGTCATTTCCCCCCCAAAGCACAAACTGCAAGTCACTTAATGAATTACACCTTTAAAAAACAAGCTTACCTGACAGTATATACTACAATCTTGTGTTTTTTTCTTCGTCTTTTTGGTCATAAATTAGGAGGAAATGCATGAACAGGCAGCAGCGGAGGGTGAAATAGCAGTGATCCCCCTTAAGAACTAAAAGCTTTACTCTGACACCAGAACACCACAAACTAATTACTGATGCTGGCTCAGCGTTCCTGCTGCACAACACACTACAGAGTGAATAAACCGTTCTGTTATTGAAATATGCACAAAGCAAAGTTGCAACCCATAATATCCACCTCAACATGAATTAGAATTAGTTGCATCCTTGGAACTTAAAGAAATAATCTTAACATGGGTATATAGCCTTGACAAAAGACTTTTTTTCATGGCAGCCAAATTGACATGAAATAGTAGGTAGGTAAAAAGTACAGATTAAGGTGCTATTTAGTTTAGCAGAGCTTTTTTAGTAATCAAACATTGAAACAGCATCAACCAGATGGATGTTTAACATGAATGGAGCCTTGATTAGTATCAATTAAGGTAATTTACTAACTAATTAGCCTGAATTTTCCAAATTTAATGAGTTGCTTATGAAAATGATCTTGGCCTTATGTTGTCAGTTGGTCTGCTATATGTAACATATAGTTTATATCACTATAATAAAGTTTATTATAGCATAATAGTTTGTATGAAGCACCACCACTACAACATAATGTAAATATGATATAGTAGTTTGTCACTATTAAATTTGCAAGTTTAATGCAAACTGTAATGGTGACTCTTCCATTGGCCTGTAGCTAATTCAGGATATATACATGCCGTATGTAACATCTACAAAGAGAGGTTTTGCTATGGAAACCCATGGTTTGGGCGACCTCCTTACCAAGCATATGGCAGGTAGTGTGCAGACCATTTCCTGCCTGCTAATTAAACATTTAGGACCTTCATTAAAATTCTGTTTGCGAACGTAGCCCGGAGAGCAACAATAGCAAATGTCATGTTTCCTTTCTGCCAGCGTTATATGCACACAACGCAGGCGGAGAACAGTGGAGGCTCACCCCTTTTTCTATGAGACAAACTGGGTTTTCATTTCCAAATTGGCTGGCTAACGGGAGGCGGGCTGCACCTGGAGCACCGTGGCTTCGGGGGTATCAATAATGAATAGGATGTAACCTATTCTGCAGCAACAGTGGCGAGCCGACAAATTGGTGCATCCCAGGCAGGGTAATTATCATCCTCGTGGTTTTGGAAGGCTTTAATGGTCAAGCAATTATTGTTCCAGTGGTGTTTTCAGTGGTCCATCAGGTTTTTCTCAGCTCAGCTCATCTGAATCTCAATGGTCACTGGTGACGTTACTGTCGTTCATCTCATATTCCTGAAAACACTACAAATGCCATATTCCATCATATTGGCCTGCTTAGGCTTAGTAAAATGGAATTTTGCCATTAAATTTGACCCCAAAATTTGTATTCGAAAAACCCTATCAATAAACTGGTTCAATCTGGTTTCATTAAATTCGGAAATATTGCAAAAATCAGACCATAAATATCATCCTCAGACTCAGAATGCATCATTCATGGCTTCATTTTCTCCCTGGTTGATTATAGCAAAGCCAATTCCACCTGCTTCATTCAAGCTGCCCTTGCACGTCCTCAACCTCAATGAAAACTGCTGCAGCTTCACTGTGAACTGCGGCTGGTCTAAATAAACTCTAAACTCTAAACTCACACTTTATCCTCACTACATCGGCTGCCACGGAAGTTCAGCTTCGATTCTTAGATTCTCTTGGATACATTTCAATTTTGTGGCCGTTTCATGTTTCATTACTAGAAACCAATGGGGACTGTGCAGTTTTTTTGTGCACCCGAAGATTAAAAAAAAAAAGGGTAGTCCGTTGTTTGCAACCAACTGACTAACATAAGAACTACGCCACATTATGAATGTTATATTCCATTTCTAACACGTCTGCTCCACTAGACACTACAGTAAATCCCACTAAAACTTATACCAAAGCTTATAGGATGGCATCCAATACTGTAAATGGCTGTTTCCTTGCTGCTCTTCTTTCTGTATGTGAGCGATATCTACAGTACATTTATTTGAAATGTTGCTGTGCTGTATATTTATGTGGTTTATTCCAGTGTTAAAAAAAAGGTGCCATATGGTACAGAAAAGTTGTAATTACTTATTTAGGATTTCAGTCGTCATTCATTTCCATGAGGGATGGGATTAGATATATTACTTCAATCTGATTGAACTAATTTAACTATTTCACCATTTTCCAACAAATACATGTTGTTTATATCTTCAGATGAGATCACATAATGGACGCTCAGATGTTTTGACTCGTCATTTCAGCAAAAGTGCAGCTATAATTAATAACATTAACAGTGACTCAATCCCATCTGATTGTTAATAATTACACTTCTGCTTTTCCTGCTTTGACAAGTTGAATCGTCTACCATGAAACGAATCTTAGGGGTCTAATCAGCCGCTGCAACGGAGGCTCTGGATGTCAAAGGTCTTTATATCCACTGCTAAACTAAAATTACAGGAAATTATTCCCATGATTACAACTTGCAAGCTTCCATGTAATCTAAGGTTTTACAATGATTGATCAGTCAGCATCAGGTGCCTACACGGAACTGAAAATCCTGCAGGAACTCACTGACTGTGACAAGCATCTGCTGGTAAGTTGTTGATGTACATACCAGCAATATTTCTATTTATGCACATTACTACAAAATCATTGCAAAATACACTAGATTACAATACCAGCATGTGAGCACTCCAGTAAAATCTGTGTACCAATTACTGCAATATACAACAATAATGGAGAATTAGATGCAAAAAATATGAGCACTGGAGCCTGGGAAAAAAATATTTATATATTAAACGTGAAAATTCTGAATGAAGAGCATAGAATTGTAAGTACAAAACACTTTTTGAGCATTATGAGAGCCTTTACAGGGAATGCTCAACTATTTCCTAAACTTCAATCAACCTCTCACATATGTATTTAAGTTTTCTTTTTCTTCTGTTCTGTTAACCTGTTTATTTTGTGCACCTTTAGATGCAGTGAAGAGTGGGAAGTCCAGCACTACAGAACATGACATAAATGCGGGTAACGCCTCAAACTGCAGGATGTGATGGAGTGGTTCCTATTGAAGGAGGGAAAACACATTGTGATAGATCTGAAACAACAGCTTTTAAACCTAATATATTATATAGTTAAGAGTTGTCACATGACATTGTTTATGGCATTGTGTTTATTCTTTCCAATTGTACAGTCTATGTAATGCACAATAAAATATTCAGAATGTGAACTGTGCGTTAATGTCATGATTTCCCATTTTCAGAACTGTTTTTGAGCCATAAGTGATGTTGCAAAAGGAAATTCAAGATATGATCTCTTACCGTCTAAATGTAGCAACCACTGACAGATATAGGACAGACAGTAACTGCACTGTAGTTTCCACATTTATGAATATGGCCCATTGCATTGTGAGCCTGAAAATAAAGGAGCGTATGGTTTTATACCCTAAGCACTATGTTTTTTTATTATTATTACAAAGTGCAGAATATAACAGAATGAAATCCAACATCTTAAAATAAGTTTGATAAGTTGATTACCACTAACCACAGTTATATTTAAACATGAAAAACTCACTCACTTCCAGTTCAGCATCAGCCTAAAAGTTCTGATAAAACAGAAACTACTCTTCCTGCAGCAAGACACATGTCCGTTCTACTAGTTGGCTCAGAAGTATGGCATATGGTTGGGAAGATATCAAATAGCAGAACAACTGCATATAAAAAAGTGTTTTTTTACAGTAACCAGACCATTAACGTGCTCACATGTAAGATAAGATAAAACTTTATTGATCCCACAACGGGGAAATTTGTCTGTTACTGCAGCGTTACAGATAAAGAGAAGGAAAATAAAGCTGAAGAAGATAAAAAACTATAAAAAAAATAAATAAATAAAAATAAAAATAAAAAAACACACAACACAATGTACAAATTCGCAGAATTTGTTGATCCGCATACACAGTATGCATTATGGACATAGAATGGAGAGAAAATGCTAATAAATAGTAAGAAAAGAGTATGCATAAGCAAAGCATATATACATACATACATGCACGTACATACCTACATACATACACATACACACATATTTACATATATATATATATGGACATACATATCCACGCACATACACACATGTACACATACATAGCTAATGCACACTTAAGGTGCAGGGTGTGTGTGAAGAGAAAAAGTGACAGAGTGACTACAGTGAGGTTTATGTTTATGTTATGTTATAAAGTCTTATTGCTGTTGGGATGAATGGGGATGAAATGTACATTCTTCTAATTTCCTGCTTCAATTTATTTTCCCCCCATTTACAATGTGTGTATGTAAACCTATCAAGGTGTGATCACTTTGTCCACACATCAGCTGTGTCTTGATATCTGGAGGGAAAAAAGAACCTACTACACACAGAGCAATGCCTTGTAATGATGCAAGACAACATGATTTATTCACAATCTGTGTCAAGCTGTACTACTGTGAATAAATAATAGTGTTCTGAAAGTGTAGATTTTTCAGTCAGGACTGAACTAATTGAACATGCAAGTTTCCTTGTCTTTTTCCCCCCCATTTACAGCTGGTGGGTGAGCAACAAGAGAGCCGCCCGCTTCTGAGCCCGTCCATCGACGACTTCCTCTGCGAGACCAAGTGCGATGGCGTTTCCCGCCCAGTGACTTCCAACACGGCGGGTAACAGCTCTGATTTTCTTCAGCGGATACGTTTTCCCACTTGCCTTTTTGTTTAAGACTGATGTTAACCTTTTAACATCGGTGCCCCGCGTCAAGAGAATGATGATGATAATGGAGTATAATTGTACCATTACACTGCAGAACGTACAGGAAAAGCTCTCTGATACCACGCTGAGGCTGTTAACACAAGTGACACTCGAAAGCCTTTTTCCAATATTGAAAGCTGCTTCCTGTTTGTGTTTTTTGTGTTGTCATTAACTGGACCAGAGAGCTTGTTGTGTACTTTCATATTCATGTAATGTAAAGTGCACTTTTTTGTTCAGATAGTATTTTTAAAATGAAACGTAGCTACCCGTGTTTTACAAGAGCACGTCTTACATTTTTCATATGTCGAGTACATATTTAATAAAATATGTCCTGACATGCATGTGCTAAATTAAAAAAAAATAATAAAGGATTACCAATAGAAAATACGCAAAATAGCAGCTCCATTGGTGGAGCCTTCTGGCTTCCTCATTCATAGAACTCATTCAGCTTGTTTTAGCTTGTGTATGGACATGTGTGTGTGTGTGTGTGTGTGTGTGTGTGTGGTTGGGGGGGGGGGGGGGGGGGGGATACTAAGAGCAGAAGCAGAGAGATTAATGCATCAGGATTTGGTCCCATTTCAAGGCTTATCTCTGATTAGGATGCACATGTTTATTATTTCTTTGACTCCATGGAGAGGTTTTCACTTGACAAATGATAATGTTATATGTAAGCAAAGGCACTAAAATGTTGGAAAAAAGTGTTTGACTTGACATAGAGGTTATTATAGGTGAATGTACCATTTCTAATATTGCCTGCAAAGCAGTGTAAAAACATATTGTGGATAATAGCCTACTGAGCATTTATAAAAAATTATAATAGATAGATGATATAATAGGTAGATGCTTAGAATTTAAATATCAAGTGCCATCTTGGTTGCCACATGAGAAGGATTTTGTTCACTGAGCTGCAAATGTTCATTTAATCATTCACACACTGGTCTAAGGAAACCAAGAGAATCATAAAAAATGTTAGGTTCATCTTCTTTTCCTAATCTGATGGTAAAATCAAAGAAGGCCGCGTGCTTCCACGTTCACTCGGGTCTCCTCCAGCTGCTCCGATTTCCTCCCACACTCTGAAACCACGCAGGTGAAGTGGGTTATAATTGTTTGTCGATCCGTTTCCCCGCTGTGACGGGCCGGCGAAGTTTCCGAGTAACACTGAGCAGGGATTAGCCAGCAAAGAAAATCAATGATGAATGGCAATTACCAGCTCAAATATGCAGATCCACACAGGACCCGCGTCACGCTGGGCTCTCACGCAATTTTATCTCCATCTTATTTTAAGGTTGATCACTATTTTGTGTTTTTTTTTTTTTTTTAAATAAATCCCAAATTGCTTTTATTTTCGTCCGGGGTTTTGAAAAAGACAAATAAACGTCAATTTGAATGTTGGAATAACCACATAATGTGGTGAGCAGCAATAACGAAAAGAGGCAACGCTCCGAAGCAGAGCGCAGTCCTCTCCGCTCTGGTGAAGGTATCCATCACCACTCGTATCCCCACGTAGGCGGAAACTCATTTATTCCAAAGGAGCCTCTCATCATTCATTACACAAACACTGATGAATCTGGAGAGTCGTGGCATTTTATCGCCTTCCCTCTGCTTTCGGGAACACTGACGCAAAACGACTTACAGTTTGCTTATATGCAGGATAAAGCAACTTATCGTAGCTAATTAAATTATGTTGTGAGGTTTAAGTTAGTTCCTGTTAAATATTGGCATGTCCTATGTCTTCTACAGTATTTTTTTCCACTGATTTTAGCAGCTCTGTCCTGTTCTTCATTGGATTTGTTTGTTATAGATAATCGTCTTTCTTCTTTTCTCAACATTTCTCTCCTCGTTTGTTTTTGCAAGTATCCATACAGGTTTATGTCAGACACATATTAAAAAGAAACTTTCCTTTTTCCTCATAATATTGTAGTTTAATACAGCAATTACCCCCGAGGTCACAGAGGGGTCTAATATGCTATGTAGCTATCAAGTGCACATTTAGGTCCATGAGAGAGGGTTCTCACATTAAAACAAGTCAACCGGAGACAATCAACTGACTCACTGAACGTTAATTAGATGATAAAATCCGCTAGCCACGGTTGACATTTCACAGAGAGAAACAGCCGTTGAGGGCTAGAACTGAGACGCTTTTATTCGCCTCTCTGGGTCATCGCAGACATATTGTTTCAATAAAAGTGCTGTTTGACTGCGTATTTTCCATGCTAGAAATGCAAGAAGGGTTACGCAAACAATCAATGTCCAGGCTCGGTTTAATTCCTTCAGGATTTTTTTTTGAAGGGTTGAATCTCACAGGTTTGGATGTGACATTTGTGACACTTTTTTAGTACAGCATCTTATATCGATTAGATAAAAAAAATACACAAGAATGCAGTTTTAATATCCAGCTGATGAAGAAATCGTATTCCACTGAGCACGGCTCATCACTTCAAGCAGACTCAAGGGTGCAGAAAGAGTTTTGACATTATTGCTCTTTCATCAACCATTTAGGTTTCTTTTTCGACACTAAAAACTCTTCAGGCTCCTTCCCCCATGAGTTTCTCCCTTGATTTGTAATGGTACTCGTCATCTAAAAAAGAGTGCAAGTCATGGAAGACGAGCAAACTCCCTAATTAAGCAGAGATTTACATCGAGAATGCTCCCAGTTGGTTGCCGTGAAACAGCAGCACGCCAATTATGTAGTCAAGCATCTATACTTTTAAGCTCACATTGCACAAAAGAAACAGCGAGGGTCCTGGGAATTGAGGGAGAAAGTACGGTAGGTTCCTCAAATTTCCAACACATAAAAAAAAAGTCAGTTTTAACCAAGATTGTGTCTAAAACCTGAACATTCAGGCTTCAGGTCTCGTCCCTTGGGAAAACTAACATCATGACCATTATGGCATGTTAAAGCAATTCCAGTATCAGTATAATATGTACATTATGCTTTAATATAAAAATGATGGTAACACACACTCAGCAACAGGAAAATGCTGACTTGACTCAAATCCCACAGAATAAAACAGCTAACACAGGAAATAAAGAAATCTGGTAGATATATATCCTGAAACCATTGACCATTGTGGAAAAGAAAGTGCATGCTAGCACCGTAGGTCCCAACGCTCCCACAACAACAGGTCAAAGCAAACATCGTTTTCATACTTTTGAGAACAACCTCGACAATCCAAAATGGACGATAATACAATTTTACCAGTCTGAGACTGCAGCACAGACAGAAGCCGAGGCCTCGACAGAAAGCTCTTCCAACCTAAGATTAAATTACTTAATTGACCAAGCTGGAGCTCCTCGAAGGGCTGCCTCGCCCTCATCAGACTGCGCAGCCTGATATATATTTAGAGCCTCTGAAAAAAGAAGCAGCAATTTTTTTTTAGGTCTCCCCAGGGGCCGATACTGTGGAAGCTTAAGTACCCTTGACAGCTCGACTCGCCATAGCACGCGTGTAGATCAGAATCCAGGTTTAATGCGGTGCAACCTGTGATGTTATCTAGTTATAAAAGATAAGTGAATTCCTCCAAAAATATCTTGATACTTACTAGAATAAATGTGAAAGACCTGGCAGTTGAGGAAACAACCTTCTCATAATCACAATAAAAGCTGAACTGATATTTAAGAGAGTAAATCAGTATATTTTGTTGCATTAAAGGGCCCTCCAGGCATCGATTCATAAATGACCATATTGCAATTGCTGCAAATTTACTCAGTAATAAGTCATTGCAATGTTGGAAAATAGCTTGTTTGATGAGTCAAATTACATAGAACTAAACATTGTAGAAGTTAAGCCAACAATTAAGACTAACGAGGAAACAATGGTTTGAAATGATGAACAAGGCCGATAGCTAAACCAGTGTCATCTCCACCCCACGTAGTTCTGTCTTCAACACTGGACCTGCTGGACCTCAGTGAACCCGGCGAGAGGAGAAACAGCAAAGACAGGAAGAGTCCCCGCGGCAACGGCCAGAAGAACCACCCCAACAGGAAGAAGACGGACGAGACGGAGCTGATCCAGGTGGAGGTCGAACACACGGGAAGCAGCATGCGGACACCAGAGAGGGCGTCGCTGGACGCGGGTACTTTAACAAAATTCAACCTGGTGACACGAGTCCAGACACTGAAAATCGTCAACATTAGAATCTTGTCCAAATCCCCTAAATCCTAGAAAAAGTATAGAACATAACTTGAGCCTGTCAAAGAAGAATATCTCTCATCATTTGGGACATATATCAAAATATTCTATTGTAACCTCAGTGTCCTGCAGAGTAGATACACACATAACTAGAACCTGCTAAATAATGCATAGTGAATTCAAAGGTAACTTTTCCTACAGTACCATTGATAATAAAGCTTACAGTCTGAATCATTTCCAGAACTAGTACATAATTAACATATAGGTATTTATCTGATCCATTCATTTACATGTGCATGTATGCATCTATATCTGGTGCCATTTACCACATCACCCAGTCTCCCAAAAGCCTTGTATACCACCTATAATATAGCTCCTATACACTGTAACCTCCAAAGACTCCAACTCCCATCCTCCACCTGTGGAACTGACCTCAGACATCCTGAATAGGGATGAAGCCAATTTACTGTAATGATAGGTACAGGTACACCATCTACAGAGGAAGACATGGACAATTACTTCCTTATTTGCCCACGTTAAAGAATAAAGGCTTAAATGAGGAGTGGTTATGCACACTAATTCAAACTACAGTGTGGTGCATAATTCATGACTGATTTTAATCCTCGTGTCATTTACTTAGCTAAACATGTTCTGTTAGAATTGTGACCAGATGTTTAAAGTGGTTTAAGGCCAGAAGGGCTAAAGCCCGTATTATTTGAGCTGGATTATTATTTGTATTCCAATGAGAGTAAATGGTAGAGACGTGAGATTTAGCCCCAGCGTGACGGGGGCACTAAAGGTCAAAAACGCTTAACTTTGAAAAAGTCATTACTCCTACACGGAGAGTCTGATTTACATGAAACTTGGAGGCAGACCATCCATCTCGACTCCGATTCCACATTTGAGTCACACACTGGTTTTTCTAAAAGCTGAGAAAAAAAAAACACCATGTCCTCAGGGTAGCTGACATTTCACCAGTGAACTGTAGATGTGAGTCATTTATTGGGAGCTGCGGGTGTTTCATCATGCAAAAAGTTAACTTTATTTGCCAACTTGTGGTTTAACTGATGGTTATCACTGTCACTAGTTACCGTTGGTTCACCGTTGGATAAATGGGAAGAGCTGAACCCCAACCCCGAGAGAAACAGCAACAGGAAATGGAAGCTGGAGAAACGGCGTTCATCTAAAAACTCATCTAATGAATTTCTGTGGTAAGCATCCGCCTTGAAACCACCCCGTCTCCTACAAAATGGGTTTGTATACACACACACACAGACACGATTTAAAACAGCAAATATGTCTTTAAAGAAGCTTTTTACATTTCTTTTTAATTAACATAATGGGGGGGATTTTAATTAATGTACTGTATGTGGAAAAAGTTGCAAACCATTTATATTGGCTGCATCAGTAAAACTTATTTGTTTTAATTCTTTGGCACCAACTCTGGTAATTAATAGGAAATACTGTGGTCTGCTTGGCAAACTGACTTGATGGAAACTAGAATCTTTTATATGAAAGTCAGATAGAGAATATGCTCCTCTATCCTTTCTCCTGGTATTGAAATACCCACATACGTTGCCATACATGACATATATTGCAAATATTATCAAACACTGGCTTCAAATTTTCATTGAATGTAATTTGTGATTCAGCAGAATTTACAGAATATCCCCATTCTTGCCCAGCTATAGCGTTGCTTTGCATTGATGTTGCAACTCATGGAATTTGGGTCAAAAAATAGCTTTAAATCTCTGAAGTGCTAATGAAAGTTTTTGTTATGCTGCACTGACATGTCATGCTGGCAGCAGTTTGAAAGAAAATGAAAGATATGTTAATTATTGCACAGTTGTGATGGTGTATAATTTGTATTAATGATGCATCACGTTGAGGGGAACTAAGGTTCTTTAACATTTAACCCCCCCTTTTTTCCTTTTCTACTTTAGGTCCATAGACTGTAAAACCCAATCAGAGCCATTAAATAAGAACTCCATGGAAGCGAATACCAAAGTCGAGCCAGAGTCTGCTCTTGCATCTCAAGTAAGTCTCAGTATGACGGGAGCATCAGTAATCATCATTATTGTATGTGCTCTCTGCAATTGTAATCAACATCCTTTTAAAACTGGGAAAGTTCGCACATTTAAAACATTGATGTAATTGGTGCTTAAAGGGCCAGTGTGTGAGATTTAGTGGTCTGTAGCAGAACAGATTTTGCAGAAATTATAACCTTAAATGAATTACTTCACATTGAGCCATTTTTATCTACGTGGGGAGCAGTTCTCCCTCCATGAAGCCCGCCAGGTCGCACCGCCATTTTTCTACGGCAGCCTAGAATGGACAAACCACACAAAAGCTCTAGAAATGGCTTTGCATTTTTCCCCTTTTACCAGCTGGGGATATTCAGTTGGTTGCAACATGCAACCTTGCAACTCGATGCTGACAGAAACCACACACTGTACCTTTAATCCTTAACACGTATAGCATTTGTTAACTGCCTGTTAACGTAGCCTTGATATTAAAGCTTGTATCTAATAACACACCCTGTTGTGTGATTGTTTCCCCATCATTTTGTCCTAACACCTACAATTCTTCCATTTCAGCTCAACAGGCAGTATATTAGTGGAAGACATGTAAGCCTCCCTATGCATCCTTTCATACAATATCGAAAGACTTATACATTTGCACCGGAAAAACAGCATCACAGCATGTCATTCAATTTTAATCTCAAAAAAATAAATAAAACATTAAAAAAAAGGTATTTGCATTAAAAGCCAAAAGGCGCCTTTGGAGAAAACCCTGATATTCTGTTGGCCATGAGATTGTTCCTTTGTGGTGCTACGAGGTCCAAATGTCAAGTGCTTTCCCCCTGAGTTAATGTCTGTGTAGGTCTGCATTAAGGGTCTTGTTTCCAGATGCCATTATTAGATTAATAGTGGATGAATTATTTAGCGCCCATACTCTGAGCCCATTAGGGTTGAGCTCACCAAGCCAGATATACATCACGTTTTCGGTGCTCTAATTAATAATAGAATTGGTATTTAATAGATAGTCTGAGACAGAGGGAAGTTACTGGCAAACACACTGGCAGAGTTACTGTAAAGGGTAAGGTAGTCTGCTAATCTGCAGGTACTGTACACACACACAAAACAGGTGAAAATGCATGAAAAGACAGCAAATGTTTGTTGCATGAGAAGTACAGAACACACACAGACACTGAACTGACATGAGTAAACGGCTGAATAATGTCAAACTTCAAGGAAAAATCCACCCTGAAACTTCAGTGCAGTGTGTGATATCAATAGCTTTAAGTGCATAACACTGTCCAGGAGTGATGAAGTGCTGCATCCTTGACCTTGGGACCAGAACACGGTTGACTCGAGATTTGCTCATTAATTTTTTCTCAAAAGAATCTCATGGAAATGGAACGGTTACTTGTGTTATTTTTCCTAGCTTTGTACAAATTCAACAAGTGTTTCGGATTTCAGCCACAGAACAGCAGACACATGCTCGTATGAAGCCAGGCTGATTAATACTGGAACTATAAAGTATCCCCATACATATCCTCCACGGTCCGTTCATCCAGCATATTCGTCGGTGTGTTGCTGTGGACCCAAAGGAGTGCCGCATCGAGTGTGAGTCGACCCCGGATGAGGGGTTGTCACAAACACAGTGAGGGTCCCTTTCGGGGGGGGGGGAGCAATTAATTGTGGACACGTGCATGTTCCAAACGAACAAGCCCTCTGCTGCAAGCAGCTGTAATGAAGCAACCAAAAAGAACAGCATTAGTTATTAAAATTAGTTAGAGAACCCCTTTTACAGAAGTGTACAATTGGAAAAAGGTTTAGTCATTAATGCACAACAAGGCATTAGAGATGTGAGATGCAAGTTTCTCTCATTCTACTTTACAGTTTGATATTACCTGTATTTCTAACACTTGCATTCCACAAACCAAAGAGAACAAATTGTTAGTTAGAAATATTATATATAGATGATTTGAGTGCAAAATTTAAGTGAATGTTCATATTTTCCCCTAAATTATGGCATCTGAGTATTGCATGACCTGAAATCTCGATGTCAGTGGGGGAAGCAATACTTTTAGAGTTCTGGGTGGATTTTTCCTTTGAGAGCCTGAGTACAACATACTGCAATGGTGATAAGATTTTTTTTTTTTTTTTTTTAACAATACATGCATTTTATTCTTGTAAATAAAAAAAATCGACAATGGATGAGGCAATTTCTTCTGAGTCCATTAATACAGAGATTAAGACGCCTTAATTAATCGTGCATAATGGCAGTCTGCAGAGACGGGAGCTGTTGCAGGTTAATGGCCTCCACGCAGCCCTTTGCGGGGGAAGCCACTCACCCCGCACAGGAAGCAACTGACTTTTTTCCAGTTTCAGCAATGGATTTGTTAGCCGTGGGATACACAAATAGATCTTTCGCTATTTAAAGTAAATCTAGTGGCACATTGCGGCGGAGCGTGAAGGGATAATTCAGAATTACATCCCTCTTGCGGTTAACCTCGTTGGTCGTGGAATCATTCGAACCACTGTGCTAACGCGGAGCAGGATCGGGTGGTTTTTATTTTGGGAAACGGAGACAAGCTTTACCGTATATCCACGTCCGTAACAGAGGCTGTCGGCATGTTTCAGGGTTCGATACTGCATGTGCAGGTGCACGGAAGTGGGAGGGGGGGGGGTGAAACCGAGAGAGGCTGGATGAGTAGCATGGCGTTCAGATGAGGGGCGAGATGCTGACACCAGTGATTCTGCTGGCCTTCCTAAGCATGTCAGAGGCTTTGTCGAGGCAGGGATATTTACCCGTCCCTGAGAAAGCAGAGACGGCTGACCCTGCACACTCACCCTGCCTGTCTCCCTCCGGATGATCGTGTGTGTGTGTGTGTGTGTGTGTGTGTGTGAGAAAGAGAGAGAGATGAATGTGTGTGTGTGTGTGTGTGTGTGTGAGTGCTCGTGACGTGTGTGCATATATGTGTATATATACATATATCATTAAAAATGTGTGTTTGTGTCCGTGTGTGTGTGTCAGGCTCGTCTCAGTAAGGAGCAGCGGTGGGGCAGCGCCCTCCTGTCCAGACACCAGTCCCTGGAGGAGGAGTTTGAGCGAGCCAAGGCCGCCGTGGAGGTAAGCAGAGATCTACCTGGTACGCTTTACATTTGTCACCTGCCAGACAGCCATCTCAGACGCTTATTTAAAAAAAATATATATATATATATATATACGACTTTGAAAGAAAAGATAGGGTTGGTTTTAATATTTAATATACAAGCAGAACTTTTTTTCCTCCTCAGTCTTTATCAGGGTTGTGTTGTGCTTTTTGTTTTTGGATGGGACACAAATTGGATCAAATCCTCTCTTTGAAAGGTTCATTCTAACTTAGGTCATTGCTATTAGCTACGTTCACACCAACGCGTTTGCTGAGATCTATGAACGCAGATATGTAGCTAAAAATAAGCCCAAAGGGGCAACATGAGTTTGCACTTTATTTGGAGGATACAGTAGGTCAAGTTGAGCCACATGAAAAACATTTCCCTTGAGTGCTTGCAGAAAGATTAAATATTAATATATTTTGTGAGTTTTTAAATGCAAACTTTTTTTTCCCCCCATCATCACATTTTCATTGCCACTTTAATCTGATTATTGCTTTGTCACATGAATATCGACCTTACGCACCATGGAGCTGACTTTCTTATGACTCCTTCAAACCGTTTTTCCCTTTGGCAAATCACACTAGCGCGCTTCCCACAATGTATTTGCCCCTGTGGTGCTATCTGACAGCTTAATAATCCATGTCAGATCTGCACACTGAGGTGCACAGGGTGCTTGACACAGAAAAATAATTCTAAACTTGCAGCTAGCTTCCTATAGGAGGGTAAATAGGTCAGTCACTTTACGGACAGACATATCAGATACCACAGGGGATGGCAAAGTAACAGTAATTAGATATGGCTTAATTCATCTTGCAGTAGAAGTGTGGATCTTTCTACATGCTCGCATGTTATTTGTCCTGCAACGGCTTCGAAGAATACTTTAAAACATCCCTCATTCGGTCCACGTTTTCCCCTCTGGAACAGATTTGGACACTTTTATTGGCTCTCAGCTGAAGTTATGCATTGTGAAAGACGTGTCTACATCACGGTGGAGACACGAGTGTGTCAAAAAAAAAAAAAAAGCAATTTCCAAAATATACAGAAGTTCAGACATAGCCAGGGAAGTTGTGTTTTTCACCTGCAACAAAAACCACTCTAACACTCAATGGAAACTGCCCTTCCAGAAAATGGGAGTGAGCTCTGCTTTATTGAGTTACTTTAGCTTTACTTAGGGCTACGGCAGACTGTTGCTCGCTGAGATACTGGTCAATAAATAATAGAGCAGGGACAGGAAGATTGTGAGAAAGTGAGAGGAGGAGTGGACCGGCCTATTTGGGGATCCTTTCCAAAAAGATATTGATGATCGCATCTTGTACGAGCAGAAAGCTGCGTCCTCCCGAACCCAAATAACGCCGGGGGTTTCTGTAAAACCTGTCGGCCTGGAGGGGGCAGGTAAGTGATGAGATTCTGAGATGCTCTCGGACAAGTGTCTGAGTACGGAGCATCGATCGGTAACAGTATCTCACGGCTTCGATCGAGCGCCGGAGGAGCTCTGATGCGAGCGGTCAGCCATTTTGGCTTCGGCTGCCAATGTCAAAGTCCACAATCAGATAATGTCCATTTAGGTAGCTGTGCATACGCATGCTCTCTCATACTTAAAGAGACGTGGAGGTAGAGACGGCTCAAATGGCAAAGAGAACATCAAATCAACACGCCGCCTTCCTCACAGTTTATTCAATTAAGCTGCCAAATGTACGAAATTTAGGCCCCACAGAGGGAGACGAGGAATTAGACTCACAAACATCCACTTAACAAAGCTGACACTGATGAATTAATGTAGGCTTTGTGCTTTTACACTTAAAAAAAAATCCTTTTGAAGAGGGAGGATAAAACGTAAGAGGCCCATAAGGCGAGAAGGGGCTGATATATATATTATTGGATTTCCACGTAGCAGGAATACCATCCAACTCACACGAGGACACCGTCAATTATTCTGAGCAGACGACAAAGTAATACTTTAATTAAATAATGAAGCACAGGAACAGCTGCGGGATACATTTTTTTTGTCTTCGGAGAGCCGTGTTTTGGCCGAGGGGCACGAGGAAGCGCTCCCACGGCGCCGATAAAGACGAGATGAAGGTGACCGCGTGGCCTCCCGTTTGATTAGAACAAGCAGCGCGGCACTTCCACTTTTTATCCGGCGGAACATCGGTCGTGGTTGTGTGAGAGCTGGCGGCTCGTGGTTTTACATCCCTGCTCTACATGTGCATGAATCAGTGTCAAACACAGCGGTGTAAAAACCCGTTCTCATCCCAGGTCAGCTAAGGCCTCGACTTTGTGTCCATACAGCTGTAAAAGAGGACTCGGGGCATCAAAAAGTATTTGAAGAGCCGGGAATGAGAAATAACTGCACATCCTGCACACTGTTATTGGCTGGGGGGGGGCTAAACACACTCTAAAGGTTGAGGCCAAGAAATGCCCAGAAGACGACAGCTTAACAAGAAGAAAAGTCTGAAAATACAGAGAGGGCACTGCCACACACTTCCAGTGCGTCAGTGATGATTGAGGGCATAACCGGTTTCTGCTTTCAGGGAAAAAGCTGCATACTTTAGTGGTAATCTTGTTTTCTTTGGTCTGAACCAAGAATTACTGGTGTTAAAAATTATCCTTTATACTATATCTCAATGTGTCTCCACGCTGAATAAGACTACATGGAGAACCCTGCCTGTGTGTGTTATCACACACATCCATAGGGTGGGTAATCGCATTGTCTGCCAAAATGAATCCTCTGCACTTATACAATAAACACAATAAATGTTTTAATTCTTCTCGGAGTGACACTATCAGGACTCCAGGTTCCTATTTTTGCCTTGCTGAACCAAGGACTTGGCCTTTGTTTTTTTTTCCAGCGATTGTTCTGTGTCGCTGTTGAATAATGGGACTTTTTGTGATGTAGGCCCGCTGGGTAAAGTGGATAAGTAACCTCTATTCATGTGCTCGGCTTCCTGCGAGGGCGGCGTCCAAGTTAACACAACTCGGAGTAACGGTAACAGATAACAGGCTATTTAGGAAGAACACACGCGTAGAGAGGATGTTCAGCCTCACATCCTGGTCCTGACACATTCAATATTAAACAAATTACAAACTCAACATACTGTATTCGCCTCCAACCAAGCATCGATTAAAAGATATAAGTAATCTTTAATTAAAAATCTTACAATTTCAAACTCCAACAAAGCAGTTTAGACACAGAAAGTAGTTTTTAAGTTAGTCACTTTTTGCTAAACAGCTTCAAACCTGCCAGGCTAATGCAACTATACCATCATTCAGGCACAAAACAACTTCTACAGTTGACTGATAACTTGTATGAAACCAGAAATAAATGTAAAGCACCATCTAGGCTGCGTTTGTGCAGAAACCCAATCCAAAAAAGTTGGAAATTCAGGTTGCATGAAAAAAAAACAAATTGATACCCAACAATGAACCGGTACTTTGTTTGCTATTAATAATTAAGACTGTCAATTCTCATAGAACAGCAATTAATGTCTATTCTGAGCATTATATCACAGTAAGATTAAAGCAATGGGTACAACTGTTTGGTACAGGTTTATTGTGTCGTTACAATCACGGCACATTTTATTTTGTTTTATCACGCCTATAAAACAAAAAGTAGGAGGCAAATTGTACGCCATCGATGTTTCTGTGTTTTAGCTGACGAAGCATGGAGTATCAGCTTCTATAAATTACCTTTCTGGCGGGGACCGTTTATTTCCACTGGATATATTGCCAAACTTCAGCTGACTAAGAAACGATGATTAGATTCTAACTTTTCTGGAAGTGGGCGACACCAACAGCCCAACTAGTATTTCCTGAGGTTGTGTGTTTGTGTTCTGTAGGTGTTGTCATGATTATCCACGTCATGAATAATGGAGTGATAAATCGTCTAAACAGCGGTGATATGTTAAGTGAACGGAAACAGCCGGAGTCACATAAGGATTCATCCAATCTCCTGAAATTAGAGTCACAGCTAGAAGTTCACTCCACTGATAAAGGATATAAATTACCTCGCTGCCCTGCTCAACATAATTAAACTGCAAAAACACTGAAAGGGGGGTTTGTTTCCTAAACTACATTTGTTATTTAAAAAAAAAAAAAAAAACTTGTGGTGCAGGAAAAGTTACGCAGTAAATGGGATAACTTCCTATGAAACCCAATTAATGAGATGATTGAGTGGGTTCCAGTGTAAAAACAGAACCACGAAATGAGGAATCCATCTATAAAAGCAAGGACTCACATCTCTCTGACCGTCAGATCAACCACAGCTTGCAATAATATTTATAGAAATATCATCGTTATAAGTTAAAACCCCATAGATTTACACATCACAGTGATCTCCTGCTGAATTTTCATTACGGTGTGAAGCTCTGTATCACAGCACTCCTCCTCATAATGATACCCAGCACTTTATTTACAATTCAAAGCTCCATTCTCCCATGTCTTCCTGCAGCCAACGTCACAAATGTATGTGGGGGGAAAAAGTACAAAGAGATTTTTTATAAGTCCAGTTTTATTGGGCCTTAACACGATTTAAAAATTGATATGTAGATTGACATTTTGCATCGAAAGTGTGGATCTCAGTGTGTGGACGCGGACGTCTCTGCTGGATCTGCTCCATGTCACAGTAATCTAATCAGTAAATAGTATTTCTCAAGTTTCACCATGCTGTTCTCATCTGCTTTCAAGTGTCAGCACTTCACTTCTGCATTTGTACAGGAAAGCATACGTCCTATGTAATGAGGAATGCAAGTTTTATAAACATAAATAAGTGCAGTTGCTGCAGCGTGAGAACCAAATCACATGAGCAACTTCACAACTTCCTGAGCATCACATACTTTAGACAATAGTTATATGCACATTTTAAAATTAAGTATGCAAGCTGTCAAATAATTGTAATCGAGTAAAAAGGAAATAATTTTCCCCTGAATTGTGAATCAGAAGTATAAAGCAATACTCAACGAAAAAAAATCTAAAGATAACTATACAATTTTACTTCAGTACAGTGCTGAGTAATTTCTACCGCAGTTGGTATGTAAATAAATCTGAACAGCAGGAAGTTCTAATGGGTTCCCAGCCGAGTTCTGACAGTCAGACTAAATCAAAGCTCCTGCTGCCACATATTCTGATCCACACTCGCATGACGTCAATGACTTTTCCAGCCCCACCGCCGCTGCCTGCCGCCGCCTGCCGCCGCCTCAGGAACTCAGAGAGTGCACTTTCTGACAGAGCGAAACCGTGGAGTCTCATTTTCAGGCAATCTGTCTGAAAGATGGAAGCCTGCAATTATAGCTGCCATCCCCGAGCACCGGGGGCCACAGCGTGGCCTCGGTGTCAATCACCAACCTCTGAGTGGTGCAGATAAGAAGATCTTTGACCCGCGCACACACACTTTCTCTTGTAGTTGGTCTTTTCTGACCCTGATCACATGCTCCGCGCTGGCTGTACACAGACCTGTCAGCTACCGATGAGCCGCTGACTCAAATAAGACTTGATAAGTTAGTCACAAGAGGCTCTGCCCATGAGGAGAGGACGGACAACAATCATGACTAAGACAGCAAAATTAAAAAGGCATTCCCCCAGTCCCAGCCCTCCTCCAATAACAGTTGAGTGATAGGCAACTCCTCCCTTTTCCTGTGTATAGATTTAGTATATAGTAGGTAGTGTATACAGTATATTCCCTACTCTATTATTACAGAATATTGAATGCTACTGCTTTGTATACACACACACACACACACACAATATGTTTCAGTGGTGAAATATTCTGTTATGATTTAATCTTTTCATTTAGCAAATACAGTTTTATGAAAAAATATTATGAAGTTAGACAATAAATGTAAGTCTGCTATCTTTTGTTTGCAGAACATTTTTGATGATGTCTGCCTCTTAACATACAATTCTTTCTCAAAGCTTTCTGAACACAGTGAAGCCGTTTCAATTCTTCTTAGTGCAGTTGAACTAATTTTAGCATTTTTTTTTACTTCTTTCCTGAGATAAAAAAACACACATTGCTGAACAGCTTTTTCATTGCAAACGCTTTGATGTGATCACACTCCTCAATTCTTAGAGGCAGACTGGATGTTTACTGAGCAAGAACGAACGGTTGGACACAAAATGAGTTAATTTTATCTTAATGAAAAAATGAGGCGTTCATTTTATGTTGTTTTTGACATTAACGAATTATGAAAAGGACACGCAAAAATAATTAATTTGCTGTGAGTGCGAGGTTAAATTGAGGGTCATCAGCAAAACAATGAACACAGCCGCTGTGTTTGAATCAGAAAACTGAAAAGGGCAGAAATGAGTGGGTAGTACTTTCTGCTATCTGTAGGGATCCATGAATAAATAGTTAGGATGGTATTTAAGGAAATTATACACACACACACACACACACACACACACACATACATATATACATATATATACATACATACACACATACATATATATGTATGTATATATATATATATACACACATACATATATATACATACATATATACATACATATATACACATATATACATACATACATACATATACATATATACATACATACATACATATATGTATGTATGTATGTATGTATATATATATACACATACACATACATACATATATATATATATATACACATGTTTTAGTTAGTTGCGTTAATTTATATATATACACACACACATATATATACACACACACATATATATACACACATATATATATACACAAGTATACACACACATATATATAAGTATTAAACAGCAAATTTGTGTCCGTGCATAAATAAGTGGTTACATGCTGTAAAATAATCGAACCTTTCCTTCACATCAAAATATGAAAATTGTATTTTGTCCACAACACTTAAATTGTGCCATCACAGTAAACAAGCACACAAGACGAAAATTATATGTATGACTCATATTCCGACAGAAACGCAATTATACTTCGTTGAGTTGTAATTACCTTCTTATCATCTGGTATAAATCATAGAGAAATCAGCAGAATATTACAAACAGGAAGTGTTTTTGTGCAGGTTTAGTGTGTGTGTGTTTTTGTACACACACACACACAGTTGCCATTTAATGAAAGCATGTGATTAAATCCTTTTAGATTAACACACCATGTTGTCTATATTTGTTATATACTGTACATTGCAGGAAAATAAAAAAAAGGTACCAAACGGTTTCAATATTCATTAAAATTATTGGAGGAAATTAAACTTTCAGAAGCTTCAGGGTGGGAAATCAAATCGGTACCAACCAAAGCGTCTGCTTGTCGACATTTTAAGGAGTTCATTTCTCACCCTGATAAACCTGCGTTTCATAGGTTCACACTCTGCAGGCTCACGGAGGATATTCATCCCTCCATAACCGTCAAGGCTACAGTCAGCTAATTGAAATTTCTGCAAATGTCACACTAATTTAAAACCCTGATGTAACATTTCCACATAAATATAAAGTCCACTCACAGGTGTAATTCAAGTTTGTCCTACAGATGAATTATTCGCATTTTGTGCATTTCCTAACACATCAGAGTCCAGCTGTACGTACAAACATTACCGGGGTAGAATCACATTTAACCTCATCAGAAATAATAATGCTTTAGTCTTGGTTGCAGTCTTGTGTTAATGACACACACACACACACACGTGTAATGATTCATCACGAGTGTGTGGAGTCCATATGTTACAGTCAGTGAGCCGGACATGTGACATTTCCAGCTGTAGAATGACGGGGAAATTGTGAGCGCGTTTGGCCTGGTGTGCACCAATCACTCATTCCCTCCGCTCTCTCTCTCGTCTATAGTCTGATACCGAGTTCTGGGATAAGATGCAGGCGGAATGGGAAGAGCTCGCTCGACGGAACTGGCTGACGGAGAACGAGCAAGCACAGATTCCCTCGTCCGTCTCTCCACACGAGAAGGTGATTGTTAAATGCGATTTGGGTTTGAGTAAATCAATAATACATACAGAATACAATAGTTGTAATAGTTTATCGCACCACAGAAATGTCACAGAGTTTGAATGATTGAAAAAAATCATTAAGTGTCTAAAATTAGGTTTCAAATCATGAAAAAATTCTTTCATTACCATTCTTTTCTCCATGTACCTGTACAACGTCACACGATGCATTCTAGCATCTCTGTGGTTTGCTGTGAGAGACCAGCGTCGTGTTAACGTTGCTTATTCACTACGAGTTGAGGTCTAGTCTAATTCATGCAGATCAGGGGCATCGGGATGTACAATTCAAAATACTACAGGACCTATTCACCATGTACAGCACCTGCAACCTGTGTGCAGCCAATCAGGAGACTCCAGGAAGTGTTTGCTCTGTTACAGTCCTTAACTTGATGGAAATGAGCAACGCTGAATGTATTGCACAGTGTCCTTTACACACACAATCTGAAGTGTTGAATGGAGACACTGCAGATCAGGGCTTTGACAGTTGACTTGGATCAGGAGCACAGTTACACAGGTTCATGCATCGCGCAGCCTCACAAATAGACCTGGATTATACTTAAATTATACTTAAAATAAAGTCTATTTAATTCTGCACCAATCAACAATCAACCCAGATGTTACGCACCTGAAACAAAACTAAGATCTATTAAGAATTTAATTTAGATTCTCTTACCTCATTGAGTATTTCCAAGCACCACCCATGGCCTCGTGGGGTCGTGTGTGTCAGCAGGTCAACAGAAGGGGTCATGCTGATGGCATAGAGACTGTAAGCAAGGGAAAACAAATATTAAAAAATGTTTTAATGGGCCCTGTAGCTATTCAATTCATAAGTCAACTATTGGAGACTCTAGAAGGTCATACAAATACCAAAAGAAAAAAAAGGCAGGTTTTCTTTTTAACTTTCAGGATATTACTATTCTAGGATATTATTATTTCCCCCTGTTTCCACTATTGATGCTTAGCCAAGGTAACTCTCTCCTGGCACTAGCTTTGTACTTAACAGGGTTTTGATTCACCAAATTCACAGCAGGAAAAGAAAAAATTAGCATAAGACTTAAAATGTCGAAGCATTGTTTTTTAATCAGGTTGTTTGGTGTGGACATTTCTCCATCTGCAACGTGAGGAGTAAAATACGGGTAAACAGTGAGCCACAGCACATCCAGAGAAAACAGAAGCTGCTGGTGGTATTCTTAGAGTTAGAGGAATCATGGCGTCACTCAGAGCAGGAAAATCTAAATGTTATATTCTGTCAAGTAAGTTATATTTTATTTTCCCCAGAACTAATAGGACATTTTGAATAACCTACTGTAGAGTTTATCCTATGTTTGTCTTCATAAAAGATGAAAAAATGAATGTTTCAAAAGGACTGAGAACAGGGCATCAACCAACAAATCTACTTTTGACTTCTTGTCTCTCTGATTGATCCCAGCGCAGAACTGGTGCTTAAATGAAAAAAATGCTGTTTCAAAAAAAAAAAGTAGTCGTTCTCAGAAGTGGGCATCAGTGCACACAAGGGTAATAACAGTTTGAAAATGCAAAGTTTAACATTTAAAGAGAACATCGCAACCCCGGGGAGCTCAGCCCAGGTTTGATGTGCAGCAGGAAAGATCGATTCCTGCAGCCGGAGCTTTGCTTAACCTGGTTTGCATTGGAATATGGGAAGAGGGAAAAAAAACTGACATTGCTGCTGTCTCTATTTTTTATTTATTATTATTTTTTTTTTGCTGACAGGGTTACTACTTCCACACAGATAATCCTTATAAGGACTTGCCCAACGCATTCGAGGAGGGACTAAAGAAGTCTCGAGAGGGAGACCTGCAGAACGCCGTGCTGCTGCTGGAAGGGGCCGTCCTGCAGGACCCTCATGATTCAGAGGTACCTTCATACAGTGCACATGCATGCACATTTTATTGTTTTCCTTATTTAATCAGACAGGTCCACCCTGGAGACATCAATATTTACAGCTGGGTGTGTATTTGCAAAAGGAGTGGAGGGTTACAGTCCCGCTAAAGTTGTGGGGATTTAAAAAAAAAAAAAAATAAATAACAAAATAAATGCTGATTCTGAGCCCACTTTATATAGAGGGGAAAAATGCCTCGCTGACCACGGGCTGCGTGAAGCAGATTCAGAAGGCGGCACCTGCAGATGAGCCGCTGATTGCCTGTAGAGGGCACAGGATTTTTCAACTTGCTCACACTGAGAATTCCCATTTGTCCAGTGAGATGAATAATCGCTCATTCTGCAGATTTTTGTACTCCTGTTTGTATTCTGCCTGTTTAAACAGAAGTGACCTCTTTGCACGTTCAAAAAAAAAGGCAAAGTGCTTTCAGAATCCCCTGGAATATACAGAAATGTGCCAGTTATTCCGAGGAGAGGATTATCCTGCGGTATATGGAACCGATACGATTCCTCCAAGGGCACTTAGTGGCTTATTGCCCCACTGTGAAGACCTCTAAATCATTCTGAAATAACACCCCCCCCCCCAATTTCAAAGAGTAGAACAAAAAAAAGCATCTGCAGAGATTGGTTTCAGGACAGGGTATTAAGTGTGCCTAGAGACAAAATACAGAAGAGTAATCTCATAATCTCACATTTGGGATTCTAGGTTAGTTATATCATTGTCCGCCCGCTTGTAGTGATCAAGGGTACTTTGTTCTTTGTGTCCCCTGCTGCGCACAAAGTTAAAACGCCACACCTCCCACACCGTTCCAATCAAGGAATAAAAGCTGAAAAGTTGTTCATTAGAGCTACTAGTTGATTTTTCTATTAGTAATTACCCATTTTATGAGCAAATGATCATTTCAGCCATTTTTATCATCATTGCAAATTTAATATTTTGTTAGTTACACTGTAAATTACTGGACGATTCTAAGGGCCCGGCTTTACC
The DNA here is from genome assembly GCA_036785175.1 of Eupleurogrammus muticus. Taxonomy (NCBI): domain Eukaryota; kingdom Metazoa; phylum Chordata; class Actinopteri; order Scombriformes; family Trichiuridae; genus Eupleurogrammus; species Eupleurogrammus muticus. The sequence goes on from JAYKQN010000006.1 coordinate 2,424,308, forward strand.
AGAGGGCCCATATCAATATTATTTTAATGGTATTGTGGGCTTTTTCCTAAAATCATAACGGTGGGATGTGACCTTTAGCCCGTGAACCAACTAATCAAGTAACTGAGAAAATAATATTAACATTTATCATTGGGTTGAAATTTACATACTTATTTATTCTGCATTAATGAGATAAAAATATTTTCCAAGAGAGACAGAGAACAAGAATATATATATCTCTATATATAGATATATCTATATATAGATATAGATAGATATAAATATATATAGCTAAATATATATAGATATAGATATATATATAAATGGTAACAATCCAAATACACAAAGAGTAAGTTAATCTCATTGCAAGAAAAGGTGCATAGTACATATGAAATCAGTTCTGCAAACATTAGTGCAGAAATGAGAAATAGCTGAGGTTAAGTTGTTACTGGATCCTGTGATTCAGCAATAGATGAATACACACAATGGATGTATTTTTATATATTTGACTGTAAGGAAGTGCATCCAACTGTGCGACACGGAGAACGGTGATGAGAACAAAATTTGTCGTTTGTGATGAAGCGTGATGCTCCGTGATAAACAGGGAGTAAGTGCTGAATGGGGCAGCATGACAACACAGACCGTCTCCATAGTCAAGGGCGTTCATCAAGGGTGACTGCACAGCGCTTTCACGGCTGGAGGGGGTCCTTTAATTCTATACAAGACGAAAAGTATTTGTGTGGCTCAGCAAGAGTGATATCCGTGCCTTTTAAAGTTCTAACGGTCAGAGTCGCTCATGAAGATCGAAACCACCACGTACTTTGTGTTTTCTGCATTTAAAACTAGTCGGTATAAACGAGTGATAACTGAAGGACAGATGCTATTAGAAGGCCGGTATGGTCATTTACACCCAGGTACACATACGATACTGCAGCAGAGTCACAATCTAATCAGATCTATTATCTGATAATCCTTTAAATTCTTTAATTTACCTTTACAATTAGATACTAAAAAATACAAAATTCTGATCAACTATCTAATAATCTTAGTTTAAATCACAAATCTGGGCTGGGAAGGAGTCTGAAGTATATAAATCTGTATCATCAGGAAAGAAAAGGAACGTTAAAATGAAAAAAATATATTGAAAGTGTGCAGAGATTAAGCGGGCTCTCAGATGAACTTTTAACTTTATAGACGTCTACTCTGCTTACTAAACTAACTAACCTTATTATAAACCAATTTTTCTTTGCTCAACTATTTCGTGACATGTGTCTGAAAATAATGAAAAATACCCACTACAGTTTACTGGAGGTGACTCATCGATTGTCCTTCTTTATCCAGAAGGAAAGCTTCTTTATCTCAGTGAGATAACATTTCTACACCTTTAAAAAGAATTGCTGCAGCGAGTCCTCTCAGACAGCTGAATTAATTAATGAGACGCTTGTCTGTTGCCTGAATGAGTCAAACATCTTAACAAGAGTTTCTAGAATCGGTGCATCGGGGACGAACCCACCCTGCTTAACGTTAAATCTTAATTGCATGCACCCTGGTTTGACCTCATCAGCGTGAATGTGTGAATGTTTTAAATGCAGCAACGCTGTGCTGGTTCCACTCATTGAACTCATTGTGTCTGAGTGGAGACGACGATGCGGAGCCGCTGGACGTTTCAGCCCCTCGAGGATATCGGCTACGGACCCTGCTTTTATACCGCTACCTGTGTGTTTTTTTTTTTGTTTCCCTGCAGGCTTGGCAAGTGTTGGGGACCACCCAGGCTGAAAACGAGAACGAGCAGTCAGCAATTGTCTCCCTCCAGAGGTGAGGAAAAACTACTGCATCTGCTCCACCCTCTGAAATTCGCTCAAATGTGGTGGAGTTATCAGCTGTTACGGCTCAGGGACTCCATATGTTGTAGGATGAAGCCCAGTGAGTGAAATGAGAGGTTTCTATAAACGCTTTAATGATGAAAAAATGACCTTCAGTGTCCTGAGCTGACCTTCACCAATTTACCTTACATAACAGATAAGAAGGGAATATTCTGTGAGTTTTACGCCAAAAATAAAGACACTCCACATGAAGGGAGATTGCATAGAGACAGGTAATGAACAGTCCACAATGGGAGGTGGCCCACTTTCACTTTGTATAACACTGCTGTAGCAGAAAATTGTCTATTTGTGAGTGTGAACACAAAGTTAAGTCGTTCAGGGACAGAGGATTATCCGTGTATCATTCGTTCTATTTTCAGCTGCTAATCAAAAATCCAATCCAGTTATGTTGTAATTGTTTAATATACTAACAAAAAAGATGATGAAAAAACACTGGTTTTAGGCTCTGATCTCAAATACGAAATAAAAAAAACGGGGAAACATGGACATTTGATTTTAATATTTAATTAGTCATGTTTACGTATTCTACTAAAATCATTCGCTGTGGTCCAAGTTAGGGACCGTCTGCAAGTTACAGGTTAAAGTTTGCTGTAGTAAATCATATTCACAGTGCCAAAACTCTTAGGCTCTAGTTCGGATTTTTGTGGAAAAAAAAATTACAGTGGTTCCCAAATAGTTTTTTCCCTGCAGGAATAAATATGCAACAAAGATTTTTGTTTTATCACCATATAAAGACTCATATTTAACCATAGGGCAAAAAACACACACATGAAATAGTTTAAATATAATGCAACAACCTTCCACAGAAAGCGTGCATCACTTGCATCCCTATCGAACATAAATACATGGTGGATTGGAGTGACCTTAACGAAAGTTTATGTAACAGACCAACTCACATTTCAGCAAGTTCTCATGGGACTGAAATGATTTTGTTTGCCTGAGATTATCAGGGTTTTAAAAAAAGGAAGTTAACGAAACTGTAGCAAATCTGGTTTGAAAGTCTTCTTGATGAGAGCTAAATCTTGTTTCAGCTTTCCCTCCAGACTAATCTAGTGACTAATCCAAGTTCATCCAACATAGTGCTGCTCTTCTCCTCTTCATTAGAGAACCCATCCACATGATAGAATCAGTAACTTGCTACGAACACACTTTCCTTCCTCTTGTGTAGTTGACCCTGCTGCTGAGGGCAGCATGCAAACTCAGCCCCCGCTGGGGGGGGGGGGCAGCACGAGACCGGAGCTCATCCGTCCCCACCGATAAAACCACTCGCCCCCCCCCTAATGTTCCCTCGCTTTTGGCCTGCCCCAATTAATGTCTGTCAAATTGCTCCAGGTGTCTGGAGCTCCACCCCAGCAACCTCCAGGCCCTTATGGCTCTGGCAGTCAGCCTGACCAACACCGGGATGCGCTACGAGGCGTGCGAGGCCCTGCTCCGCTGGCTGCGACACAACCCCAAGTACAAGCACCTGCTCAAGGGCAAGAGCCACCTGCTGGGATCGCCCAACTCCCAACGCAAGATGTCCCACGGTCCCAACATGGGGCGACACGAAAGGTATTCAGACTGAAATAGGCTGCACGGTTGCTTACAGACACAGATATGGCGGTCGGTGGCACGCACGGGAGAAAATATGGCGTGCAAAACCTCTTCATTACTGGTCTCCGCTGCAAATCAAAGCACGGGGAGAATTTACGGCCATATTATCCACTACCATCAGAAAGGGAAATGATGTAGTTGTCACAAAAGCATCACAGGGGAAATCATCAATAATCTGTAGCAGGCGTATAAAAATGCTGGATGAGAATTTCAGTCTTTTCTAACAGCTCCGTGTCATTAAAGGGGCCGACAAACAGATACATCATGTGCTGCATGATGTACGATATATATATATGATTTTCCACCAGCAGTTTCAGATACTCATTTGTTTCACTTAAACTGCTGTTACTGTCAGTGAGGAAAGGCTTGCTCCAAGGTCTCTCACCCACAGCTGAGTTTGGTGTCATTTCACCGACAGCATACATGACGCTACATTTATCCGTTTTACCGCCATAGGAGGCAGGCCATCTGCCTTAAGACAGATATCAGATTTTAAAAAAGCCCAATTCTGCTCCTAAGGTGAAAAAGCTCTTTATCGAGTCATTAATCGTGAGCAGATACAGGTGCAGCCCAGTTCATGTGGTAATTCCCTCTAATCTGTGCAGGAACCATCTTTATATTTCTGCTGCTCAGCCTCCTTCGGGCTAGCTCCCCCCCCTTCTTGTTCACAGTCGTCTGTAATCCCTCCCTGATTCTTTTCCTCCATCACCCCCCTCCCTTTGTTATGCCCAGCATAGCAGAAACTGAAGACAGAAAGAGCCCAAATGGCAACTCTTATCTTTATCCAGCAGCAAAGGTGACCAGTGAGGCATTCACAGTTGTTATTCGCTTATTTTCTGGTACGAGTAGAGGCATCGAGGTGGCTGTGGCCAGACCAGACAAACTGAATCAGAAACAACACAATTCCACTAACAGAAATAGAACTGCAAAAGTTTAGGTGCCACCAACTGTTTAATTAACCTCTAAAGACGCACCAGCCTTTTTCCTGTGATATTTGCGAAAATGGCATAGTCACATTTTCAGTAGCACAGTTCCTACATGTTGTTCTAAAACCCTAATCAGATTCAGATGTCTTGTCATTGGGCTGCACTGCTGTCCATCAAGCCAAAAGATGGTCGACTCAGACCAGAGATTATTGTGTTATTTGTTTAGAGACACCGACAACCAGAGTGTACTTTATGACCCCATGCTGCCCTTACAGACCCCTCATGATGCAGAGTGACTTAAGAGGTTAATCACTAAAGTTTTTGAAAATTGCTAGACAAAGCACTGAATTGGAAGCTCAAGAAAAAAAACTCACTCTCTTTTACAAGTTTTCCTCTCTTCACTTCTCTCTCTTTTACCCATGATCCGAACTCTTGCCAACACTCTCTCATTCTGTTACACTGAACAAAAGTTGCCGTGCAGCACAGTGCACATCAAAGCTCTCAGCAGGCAGCCTTAACTCGCTCTGAACGTGTGTGTGTGTGTGTGTGTGTCCTCAGCTCTCTGCTGCCCGAGGTCAAGGAGCTCTTTCTGGAAGGAGTTCAGCACAACTCCGACAGCATCGACCCGGATCTGCAGACAGGCCTCGGGGTTCTCTACAACCTCAGCAGCGAGTTCAACAAAGCTGTGGAGGCCTTCAATACGGCCCTGTCAGTCAGGCCTGAGGTAGGAACACCCCCCCACACACACACACACACACACAATGGAGTTACATGGAAACAAGAGTTGCACATTATGGTGTTGGCACTAAGTCAGTCCTCCTCAACACAGGTTTTCTTTCTTTCTTACACACTCCTATGTTCATCATTCTATCTGCAGAGGTTAAGGTGATCCGTATTTGGAGGATCCGCTGCCCCCCCCCCCCCCCCTGCTGGGGGGAGCAGGCGTCCCAGCGGTGCAGATCTCAGAGCCAGAGCTCTGATGGCTGATGTGAGCTGTGGTTGCTGAACAAATAGGAGGCACTGGTTTCCAGGCCGAGGCAACATGTTTGACAGCTGGTTGACTCCATCTGTCGCTGCGCGTCGTCCAGTGATGTAAACTCTGAGCCTTTCATGAAACGCGGTTCATGGCTGATCAGAGGCTCGTTCAGATAGTCACAGATGATAAATTTTGCCAAATCGTCGCTGCTCCTTTCTGTCTGGGAGGAATCAGAGGAGTCTCTCACAGAGATGCTACATCACAAACATGCTTATTTCATAGTATAAATATCCCAAAGTTATCACTGGATGTCCTGTTAGTTATGAATCTGTATTCCTTGAAATACAAGAGGATCTAATTGTTAAATATCGCAAAGATGATGGTGAAATTATAATGTTCTAGGAGGTAGTTATATTATCAGCACTGTTACCTGTGCATGAAGGCAAAAATACAACTTAGTATGAGTGCCATACTAAAAAAAAAGACGAGTGAAAAAGAAAAAACATGATTTAACACTACTGCATTTTGGTGCCATTTACGGTTGCACCAATTTCTCTGTCCTTCTCTATTGTCTGTTTCAGTGAGGGCGGGGCTGAGCCCTCGGCGTGTGTGTGTGTGTGTGTGCGCGCTTACGTCACCTTACCCTAAACTTAGGTCATGGCCCAAAATGGCTCACAGTTTCATTTTTTTTTTGGATCACTAATTTATTTATTTGTTTTATATTTAACCACGCAGGTCACATTATAAACAAAAAAGGCAACAGAAACACAAACACAACTGGCAGAATAAATATACCCTCTCTATGACATGCAAATCCATTTTCACATCTAAAGACCGTGGAGACTGTTTTCACATTTGCTGGGCTGGTTGAGCTCAGCTCAGGTGTTGTATGTGGGCTGTTTACCCGCCAGCAGCAGCAGGATGAGAGCGAGTGCACCTGCTCTGCTCTGACCTGCTTTGGCCTTTCCGTCTGAGACATCTTTTACCCGAGTGATCTCAGACTTCTGGAACCCCGCCGAGTACACACACACACACACACACACACACATCTGTTTTCAGCACAGCCCTGAGAGTTAGGAAAAGGGGGTGAGATGCATGTTCATTTAAAAAGTGTTGAATGCACATGTTTCCTGGAGGTGCAGAGGAAACCAAAGTAACGCTCAGCACATTTGACGATTGCTGCCATGCACTTTCACAATGAAATAAGCACTCCATTTTCATGGCTTGTTGTGTTCTTTATCAGTAGTTTTATAAATGTCACCGTTATGTCATCACCATTTTTTTTTTCCTTCTGGGTCTTGAGCTGAAAATGTTTGGAAACCCCAACCTTACATTACTGCAAGTGAAATTAAAGCTTTGCGAGCAAAAAGCAAATAAGTAAGTAATTTAATCCGCTAAAAGATGGACAGATGACGGGGGGGGGGGGGGATTTAAAATAAAGATGTTACGATGAGATGGTACAGGCTCAGTGATGATGACTGCCAGCCATCTGCCATTGTCCCAACTCCAAACATACAGTATCATTCAATTGATTATAAAAAAAATGATAATCATTCATTCATTTACGATCGTAGGTCACAATAAGTTAATATTAACATACTGAGACATTACAACCATCATATTTTCATTTAATTAGTCCCTGTGACGTAAGTGAGAAATAAATTGCTATAGAAAATTGGACGAATGCATTTAGTTAACAGTTAGAGCACAATAGAATTGGTATGATTTAATATATGCTGCATCTCGGGGTCGGAGCTGCTTTGATGTGATGTGTCAGATTTTCCCATGATGCTTTACAGCAGACAGTCTACCCGCAGGGAGACAAGGACTCAAAAAAAAAAAAAAAAAAAAAATCAAGGGAGAGCTCATGCAAACAGACGCACCGAGGCACGCAGTCCCGTCATGGCCGTATGCAAAGGAAGGCAGCGCCGAGTCTGTCCCTGTGAACCTGAGCGGCACCAGGACGCTCTCACTCCGAATCCAGAACAAAACGAGCAGAGCAACAACTAGAACACACACTCTCACCTCAAAAACACACACACACAGAAATACAAACTATTCCTGCATCTCTGCATCTCCCTTATGCAAATCAGCCTCTGTCCTCCCGTGGCCGTCCCAAGTCGGCGAGAACATTACTCACTGTTAAATCCAACCTCCCACATTTGACTTGGTAATACCTGCTCCCCTGCTGGAAAACAAAAAAAAAAAAAAAAGCTCCGAACACAAAAGGAGATAATTATATTGGGCTGGTAGGCTTAGCCAAAGATGAAGGACCCCCACGCCGTAGCGGACCCTGACCCCTCTGTGTGCTGGTCTACCCGCGGGTGGGAAGCGGCAGCAAGGACGCCCTGTGTGATGCAACTCGCCTCTCCTTAATTTACCCTTGTTAGGTTGTTTTGTAGCGGGGATACTGAAAACACTTTCTTTGTTGTTTGTGCATTTAAAAAAAGACTGCACCCTTCATCTGAAAGACACTGTCAGCCACTCATTCGCGTTTCTGAAACGTGGAAAAGCATTTGAGACTCAGGAAACTAATGATGAGGCTTTATTTCTTTATTTCAGGCTATAGGACGGGGAGGAACTCTCCGGTGTGTTCGCTAATTAACTACAGTTACTCAGCCACGTTTTCAAGGCTGACAGCATCAGACAACAAGCGTCTCAGTGAACTAAAGCAGTTTGTTTCCACCTATCCATCAACCCACCCTCATCCAGGACTACTTGCTGTGGAACCGCCTGGGGGCCACCCTGGCCAACGGGGACCGCAGCGAGGAGGCCGTGGAGGCGTACACGCGAGCCCTGGAGCTGCAGCCGGGGTTCATCAGGTCTCGCTACAACCTGGGCATCAGCTGCATTAACCTGGGGGCGCACAGGTGAGAGAGCTGGGGCGGCGGGAGCTTCGATTTTTTAATTTTCTCCCCCCACTCTTCTTATTTTGTTGCAGTAAAGTGGACCTGCTCAGGTTACCATCCATGAGACAGTTACATGACAGCAGATGGAAAGTGAATGATATGACATGAAATTCCTGATGACATCCACAACTATTCCAGTCAGCCAAACTCATGCAGAACAAGTTAAGCGACAACTTATGCACAGTTATTTGGAATATCACCAGCGCATACGTTATAACTGTCTGCGTGTCCATTGCACAGTAAAACACCTCTGGCTATTATGAGACTATACAATCTATCAAAGTGATCTGTTATCTCAGAGATCCACTTGTTACACAGCGGCATGCTCAGACGTGTCATTACGGAGCACTCACGAATCATAGCATTTGTGGTTTGGAGGAGACGATCACTTCTTCTGAGTCGTATGATAAGCAAATAATCGGCTTAAAGCTGGTAATGATCAAGCTGGGTAAAAAAAAGGGACTGCTTTTGAGTGAAATATTTTTCAAATGATTAGCTGGTGATAAAAATTCTAGATAGAACGTGAATGTTACTGTAATGTGTATAAAATCTACCAGAATCAGCCAATTTTACAGGGAAATAAGTGCAGTAGTGGAACAACTACGTGAGATGGGACTAGTTTGAACTCTTTTTTTATACAGTGACCAGGTTTAGTTCAGTGTTTCCCCAAAAACATCTCAGCAGATAAAAAAAATTAAGATATGTTCAAGTAACACCAACATAATACTTAAATACAGTTCTTGGGTATGTACTTTCCATCCCTGTATAGTTATGCAAATCAGCAAAAACCTACAGGGAGATTCATTCATTACAACACGCAGTTAGGCATCAGATATACCGTATTCACAAATACCTACAAATTCATACAAGTTCTGACATGTAAATTCACATTTAAGCTCATATAAATGCAAATACTGCACATGATTAGTGACAGAGAAACACAAGATAAGGACATCAAGAATGTCATGTGTTACCTAAAACCTAAAAACTTGGTACCAGGTAGTTTAAGTTTCATGTTTTAAATGACAAGCGAAGGAATGCTCCTCAAAACTGTGTTTCAAAGTTGTTGTTTTTTTTAACCTCCTCATCTTGCCAACCATGATTTGTCATTGACTCAACAAACAAGAAACCAAATAGCAATTTAAATAACATTTAATGTTATGTTACCTGATTTGGTGAAAGTTTCCTTCATCATTCAAGTGGTCAGTCTCCAACTGATTGTTCTGTCACGAGCCGTAAACTGTAACTTTAGATCATTATTGTTAATAATATTATATACTGAGAACATAAACACAGCACTTTTGTTTTTGCTCCCATCTCCTATGAGCTCTAAAACACTTTCCACATACAGAAAATAACCATTTCTGTCAAACACTGCTCACAAATGTGTCTAAACGTGTGACAATGAGAACTTCTCCTCTGCAGAGATAACCCCTCCCACCTCACAGGTGTTCAAAATCAAGATGCTGATTGGACAGCATGATTATTGACAGGTGTCCTTATAATAGAAATGATTATTTTGTGTATGTAGAAAATATGGGAGATAAAAACAAGAAGTGTTACATTTATATTTTGTCCAGTTTACAAGTCACAAGTATTCTAGTCGCTTAATGAAATCTAGAAAATGAGAAAAAATGGAATATGAAGGTGTGTTCAGGTGTGTTCGATTTGTCTGACCAAACAACACAATTAGTCTAAAGTCAATAACAAACATATCAAGGTCAAACTTCCTGTTAAATTATTACTTTAGCCACATGAAGACTATATTTGTAAAGTTATATCCAGTATTCCTTCATTTATTTTTGTTTTTTTCTCTCTGTCATTTCTGTTTCTGACCCATTACTATACAAGTGAATTAACTTATGGTTGTCTTATTAAATAGCTTGTGGCGTCGGGGTCATCGCCTGAAAAATGACTTAAATGTCCTGGATATTCCGTATAATCCAGATAATTTACTACTGCTTACAGCTTTCATTTTGACCTTCTATAAAAGGCAGCAGGGCGTCCACAGGTGCTATAATATCACTGGACGCCACGAGATAACACATCCACGTCTGATATCTGTTCTGTCCTGACGCCATTAGCGTTCAGCGAGGAGGATAATTACCTGAATATGTTTGTGCTATGCAACTGGAAAACTGTAGATAGTCTTAGGTTGCATTGAAACACAAGGTTTGCCCTTAAACAACTATTAACCCCTGACAAAATGATGACATTTAAAGTGCCTCCACGCACCCCTACAGGTGTTTAAGCTGCCGCGGCTGAATGCACCTGCTCATGTTTAACGCTGTTTGAATAACCAGGAAAGATGATGGAGGAGTAGCTCAAAAAGCTGATAAATGAGGCCGGGAGGTGTCAGTCTAAAGTATACACCCCCACATCCTGTTACACCAGCAAATGGTTGATTCATAAAACCTCACAGAATAACTTTACAGAATTATTGAAACCACTGAATCTGGCAATGAAAGACCCAGAGCTAGTCTGCTAAAATATTTAAAGTTGTGTTGTTTTGTTCCAATCCATGCCTGCATTTAAAGATGCTATAAAGTGTCCTTTTTATTTTGTTTTTCTATTGCAGAATAAGTGAAGTTGTGTGTAGGTGGGAAGCTAATGGGGCTAATAGGGGCTAATAAGGGGACTCACAGAGTAATGGGGCAGGTCACCTGGCGGGGCATGACAACCCCTTAAACCTTATTTTTATCATAAATCAACTGCATTTTTTTCTCCTCAGAGAGGCAGCCAGCAACTTCCTGACCGCGCTGAGCCTGCAGAGGAAAAGCCGGAGTCGCCAGCAGTCCCACCAGGTGATGTCTGGAAACATCTGGGCCGCTCTGAGGATAGCCTTGTCCATGATGGACCAGCCCGAACTCTTCCAGGCCGCGAATATCGGCGACCTGGACCTGCTCATGCGGGCCTTCAACCTGGATATATGAGGAGTGGGAGGCGGTGGACCACAGAGCATCTGCCCTTTCACTTCCTACTCCCAACAGCCAAAAGCCCAAAGTGCACATATCGGAATGCTTTGGATCTGATGTATGAGACAATCGTGTGTTGTTTTTTTTTAATGCACGAAAAACGAAAAACTACAGTTGTTGTCAAAAGTCGTTATATTTTTTCGCCCCCCGACTGACTACCTTGGAGCAGATTTTGAGGACGGGTTCTTCCAAGTGCTTGAAGCGACTGCTTTGTGATGGATTTGCACTGCAATTTGTGATTTCCCCGAAGAGCACAAGGACAGGCAAAGATTGTACGAGCAATGCCTTAGAGAGCACATCAATTAAAAACTGACTCATCCAGCGGAACAGGGCTGCGGGCTCGCAGACAATTCCAGAAATCTCGCACGTCGTTTGCAGGGAGGAGAGGAGGTGAAGGAAGGTTCCTGGTCCAATTATACAAAGACTCAGACTGCCTGAGCCAGGCTGAGGGACGCGTTCACTGAGCAACACGATAAAAGACCACACGGCCTGGAACTAAGAATTCTTCTTCTGGCTTGTTGTCATCCTCTCCCTGGTACAGAATAATGATACTGCATGAATAAGCATTTTCATAAAAAAAGGATTCCTTTTGGAAGTTCTCCGTTTGCACTACAGACAAACAGGTGACTTTCTCAGTCCGAAGTGGAATGTGCAAGCCAGGTTGTAAAGCCTTACTCACATGCATGGGAACAACGATATTTATTTATACTGTTTTTATGGCGACACGAACACACTAAGCCATTTACAGACTGAGTTCCATTTCCTTAAATAACTGCTGTTTCTGAACTTGAAAGCTTTCTGAGCCATTCATTTGTTCCTTTTTCTTCTTCTGTGGTCTTGGCTCTTTAGATTCTCTCCTTTGTTCCGTTCATGCTGACATAGTTGGAAAAGTATAAAGCCTTCATTAGTGTTGGAACTTTCAAAAGCTCTCATATGGAAAAGGTCTCATTTCTACAGGAACTACCCGCTTCATCTTGAACATCCACAAAAAAAGACTTTTTGACTTTTCATTTCCCAGACTGTATTAAACCTAATACAGTATAATAGCTACTACATGTAAAATGTAGCTGAAAGCCAAGACTCAAGAAATCAACTGGAGATATTTCATAACCTCATCATCATCTGTGTCTTTGCTGCACCTCCGCAGGCAGAGAGGCTCGTACATTAGATTAAATGTCTCCGCCGTGATGCATGATTTAAATATTTTGGTAAAAGTTAATGCATGTTTTCCACAAAGGCCGATCATTCCAGATAAAGCTCCTGCACCATCTCAGAAACAACCTTTTTGGGGTTTTTTGTTTTTCTCAGAAGGTCACTGTTTGAAAGTCACTCTGTGAAGTCAACTTGACTTTTTTTTTTGCCGTGCAACAGAATAAATGATAAATAATCTGCTGTTCTGTAAAGCCCGGCACCTTGGTGTTTAACGGGCGTGTCTGCAGGCTGGGGGGTGGGTGGGGGGGCTGCAGAGAGCAGCTTTTATTCTCAGATCCTATGCAAAAGGTCGTCTTTTACGTTGCCGTTCTGAATTGTCGGTTCGTGTCTCGCTTGCCTCAGTGGACCGAAAGAAAGTGGTGGTGGTGGTTGGGGGGGGGGGACCACAGGCCATTCATCATCACTACTGTACAGCTTTGTTGTCACGGTCCATATGAGAACAAAAAAAAACAACAAAAAAAACATGATATTTTTCAAGAGAGAAAAGCTGATTCTGAAAAAAAGGGACTCACACACACAAACACACACACACACACACACACACACACACAATCCACAAAGTGTAGCCTTCATGTTTTATAGCAGTCTGCTGTAGCAGTTTGTCTTTGAGCTCACACAGAAATCACTGCCATGCATCAAGCTTTACCGTCACATTCATTTTACTGTTCCACTACGTGTTGTCTGTGCATCACCTCAGACGCACTCGTTCCATCCTTTAAAAACTACAGAAAAAACGAGTTGTCCGACGACTTGCATTCATTGAACGTCACTGGAACCGACACCTCAACCCAACCAGGAGCTGAGAGGAGATTAGCTTCTGTCGTTTGTTTCAGATCAGAATCTCAGCAAGTCCAAGACCATGGTCTATCCACTTAATTATTGTTTCCTAAGAGATTTGTACTCGTTACTCTTCAGGCCAGTAGTCATAACTTTTTCAAATATATATCCGCTGTGGAGACATAAGATCCAAACTCAAAAAACATGATGTCTGGTAAATAGTGATTTAATGTATGGACTCTAGTTTTCCTATGAGGTTGTAGGCCTTTGCTTTTTTTGCATTTGGAGATACTGTAGTGTTGAAAATGAAGAACTTATTTTTTTAAAAGGAACTTTGCCGGCTACTAAACTTCTACTGTGTACGTCACACTGCAGTGCATTGACATAGGATCCCTGGTGACCACTTTCTTTTTGTAGAACCTACTATTTTACCTTCTCAGGTGAACAGATAGCTTAATGCATGCTCCTGAGGAAATGATTGAGGGTGATTGCATGCCACCGTAGATCCTCTATTTTTCGAATGCTATTTTATTTGTGTGCATGAAAGACATGAAATTGCTTTCTTTTTCTCCCACTAATGTATAAACATGAAGTATATCATGATGTTACCTTGCAATATTTCTACAATGCACTTTTATAATCTGCAACCTTGACAAAAGTGATGTGTATATATATATATATATATTGAGTATATATTCCACAGAAAATGTTTTTTTTCTTGCATAGAACGCACAAGTTCACAAGGCTCAAGCAAAGAGTGTGATTTGTCAAACACTCTTCCAAACATACTCGAGCTTGAATACTCTTACATTGCTAAAACTAGCTAATCATAGCTATATATATATATATATATATATTCAGTAGAAATTTTTGTAATTACAACTTCTACAACTCGTAACACTTTACAATGACCCCAACCTATAAAGCCACATTATTTTACTGCCACCAAATGCTTTTTTAGTTTTAAAAGTTTAAAACTGCTCAACATCATATCAATAAATTGTTGCACGAGTTCATTAAGCTGCTGTAAACTAGTAGTAGTAGTTACGGTTTTAGTTCTGGTTACACCTATAATATGAAATTGCATTCATGACATGACTAAATTATTTTATGAATAAATACCATTATTCAATAATGTGTTAATAAGATGCTACTTAATATCTGGCCTCTTTCCACAATAAGAGAGTTAATTGCAGGTTTTTATGAATGAAAATGATGAATGCAATTAATTCTGTTTTTGTAAAAATGAGCAGCATTAAATGGTTATTTCACACTTTCATGGTTATATTTATTACTCTATAGGTATTTATTTTCACTAATCCATTCAATTTCAACCACTTTAGGCAGCCGTATTTATAAGGTATTTTATTATTGCTTTGTTTAGGTTCTTTCACTCCTTTAAAAGCATTAAAATGCTCAGTGGTTCATGGGTTGGGGTTCATGAAGATTAGCAGCACACTGTACATTTCTTCCTTCAAACCTTCAATTCAACATGTGTACAGAGGCTGTTTGTTCTGCTTTGTTTATTGATGCATCATACATGTATGAATAAAATGATATTTTGATGAATGAACTTAGAAATTATATACTTTATATACAGTTATTCGTTTACTGAAGCACCTACTATAATGCATATTACTCTCCCTGTATACTCACAAGGAAAGCATTAGCACCTTTAAAGCGTACGATATGAAAGTAATCTTTTAAAATAAACTGTTGTTATATATTCTACACTCGTGTCTTTATTTCTCTAAAAGAAAACATCACACTTGTTCGGTTTCGTGTTCAGTTTCAACGAAGCAGAGTCTCAACAAAGGTGTAGTTTATTAAATTATCCAAACCACGTAGGTGAACAGTGCCATTGGGTCTACTGACATGACTCTATTCACGTACACCTAAGCCATATTTGGATAAACGCATACATTACAAAAGTCAACGTAAAATAATCCTTTCAGGAAAACTATGTAATGAAAACTACAGAATTGGCACAAACTTGTTTGCAAAAAGGCAACAGAGTAAAAATAGGTGAAGAACCTTTTTTTTTTTTTTTGACATTGAGTGAAATGAAAAAGAAAATAAAACTCACCAAAAGTATGTTTTTTTTTGTACAATCCAAATGACTAAATGTCAACGTTTAGTGCACAGGCTGACAGTGAAAAGCCTTTTTTTTGTGACAAATTGAACCGGTTCGTTTTAACGACGTCGAGGAAAAGAAAAAAAAAAAAAAAAAGAATGGACGAGACCAAGCTGGAGGGAAAGCCGACACAAAGACACCGATACAAAGACGATGACGAGGCCGAGAAACGAAATACACGCACAAAAAAACAGCAATACCACTTCACCGCCCATCCATGTACACGGATGTTTAAAGAGGGAAGATTACATTTGGTTTTCTCACCAAAAAAAAAAAAAAAAAAGTTAAAGGAAGAACAGCAGAAACACACGACTTGCATAGAGAGACCTTTTTTTTTTTCTTTTACAATTCCCCACTAGGCAACGAATTGTGCAGCCGTCCATCAGTATCTGATGAGGGTCAGAGGTCAGATTTACTGAAGTCCAGGCACGGGAAGGGGAGCGCTGCCGAAGTGTGGATTTACGCTGGAAAGCTGTGTCATCAAGGAAAGACACTTCTGTGACATCTTCGAAAAGCATTCCCTGAGATTGTTGAAAGACGCGTTTGAGGATGACCACCACAGCACAGTCAAATCCACTGGTTTTACATGTAGGAACACGGTCAATAAATCATGTCTCCGTTTATTTTCTTTCAACCCTCTTAAGAAATGTGAATGCATCATCAAAAGGCATGTCTTCTCCTTGAATATGAGAGCTACCAGCTCGAAAAAAAAAAATCCACTTTTGAAGAAATTTGCAGAACTCCCCTTTAAAAACATGCAATCAAAAGTGCACGTATGATGCCCCAATGAAACTGGAGTAACTTGCCTGTACCACGACTTCTCTTTTTTTTGAGATGTAAGAAAGAAAAACAGATCCAGTTCCATGTAGCTGAAAACTGATTTGAGATGTAGATAGTCTGAAACTAAATTCACAAATATGTGACAAACAAGCACATACGTTGTCGTTCACGTTACGAACACGGCGTGAGGCTTCAGGGATTCAAACGGCCGAGGCTTCTTTTCTCTGTGGTTTCTGGGTATTAACGTGTTAAAGCTGAGGAGGAGGAGGCTGTGGCTGCAGCGAGCACCATGGAGTCATACATTCAGCCCTGCGCGTCTGTCCGTACGAGAAACGCAACGTTTGAGAGGAGATACGGTCGCTTGAGGAGTAGTGCATATTGCTGAGGAAGGTTCAGATGCATACGTCAATTAACTGACTTAACGGGGGGGGGGGCTGAGTCTGTCGGGGTGATGAAACCACCAAGCGGTTTGGCCGTTTGGGGCGTTTCTATAGCACATACATCATGAATATTTGATAGCTATTTTAATATAAGCACGACTCTGCCTACGTTAGGCAGCGATTCATATGCAGCACTGTAATCTCTTAATAGGCCGCTGGCCGCTTCGAGGGTTAACAGGTTCAGCGGTATCAGCGGGCGAATCTTTAAATATCACATTCAACTGTACGCGGCGGATTTTAAAGTCCACCTCAGTTTTGTCAAAAAAAAAAAAAAGTGCTTTCAGGAAAGGAAGAATACTTCAGCCCAGTGCAGAAAGTCTCATTACATAATCAAATGTGACAAACTTGTCATCTCCAGGCAAAACCGGGTCAGGATTGAGTCATTATGGAGCCGGTGATACTGTGCATTTACAATTACGCTCTTCGCGGCACTTCTTGGTGCTCTCTCCTTTTAATCTGAAACTTGCATACGTTCTCATATTATTTCAGTTTTTTCTATTTCAAAGTAAAAATGCAATGCAATGCACGGCCGTTGTTGTATATCTATCTGTGTGTGTCGGTTTCAGAGCGTTTTTCAGGGCTGCCAGAGAAGCACTGGCAGAGCTTCACGGACATTTCAATACACATTTATAAAATGTGCCACTCTGAAAATCAGAGAGAGGGAACAATGAGATCTGACATGTGACGGTGTTTCTGAGGACAGAGCTCTCCAGAAGTGGAAATTGCACATCCGTCTACACGCTGTAGATAAAATGTCTTTGTTTTTTGTCTTTTTTTGTTTTTTTAAATCACTGAAATATACATTTAAAGCATAACAACACAAATGCACAAAAAAAGCACATTGCTTTCCCTTCGTGACCAGTGTTCCTGGTTGTTGCTCCTGAATGACACGGCGGTGGGAGCAGCTGGTCTGAGGTGACGTCCGTCCTTTCCACTCTGGCTCCTACTACGGTTGTCTGCCAGTCTTCTGGGTGAAAGACCGCGCTTCCTTAAAGAAAAAAAGGTTGCGTGGCGGCGACGGGGGGGGCGGGAAGACGACCTTTAACTGCTCGACAGTCGATGGTAAAAGTAGATGTAGCCCAAGTCTTTTGGAGGCCTTTCTGACAAACACACTTTGTGGTCGTTGTAGATCACCCACCTGCAGACAGGGGGAACAAAAATGTGGTCAATTTACACAATGACAGAATTCGACTTGGACCGACTTATTGAAATTATCCTGAACTCACCTTCCCTCCTTTTTGATGTGAGAAACATAATGTCCAGACATTGTGGATGCTCCCATGTGGCTGATGAGGGCAAAGAGCTCATAACCTGGGGATCAGTTAACACACACACACACACACACATGTATATATTTATATATATAAAATAAGGTAACACAAGAATGTTGCACAATTCACAATAAATGAGGTGGTCATACATGTAGCATTAAATCAGTGCAAAGCATTAGAAACATCTTTCACGCCTCATACGGCCTGTTTTGAAGCCTCCTCGCAGTAATGAGATATACTGGCAACAATGCTCAGTGCAGATTAAACACCAAACACAACCCCCCCGCCCCTCCAACCATGTTCTGATCTTTCTGTGGCTGAAGCTGGTCTGGCAGAGCGGGTCATCGCTTCCAGCAAATTTTAAAAGCCATCCAATTCAATCGCCCGTGTCTCGGCGAATAAAAGTCAACCTCTGCGGCGTCAGGTGCGAAAATATGAGCTCATTTTTCGTCAGAAAAGTCAGCTCTCAGGCTAAAGGAAGACATGCTTCCATCTCGATAACTGAAAAGTGAAACACGATGCAGCAGGTTCCTCATTAAAAGCCACGTCATCTGCATCAGATGAATCTGTCAGGGTTAGACGAGAACCAGTTAACACGTGTCCTCTTTTAGTCTGAAACTTGCATATGGTTTTATACCATTTGGATTTACTGGGGATGATTTCAAAGCACAAAGAAGAGCCAACCAGCGGCAGTATTTCCTATTTTTCTGTGTTTTGATGTGTCTGGTGTGCCAGCTCCCAGCAGCACCACAGGCCACCCTGCGGCATCGTTAGACCCTTAATTAGGGCTGAAGGTAAATTGGCCTTTGGAATTTCATAGCAAACATGCACAGGCAATTAAAAATCAAAGCAACAAAAAAAAAATCTGAACTCAGTGAAAAACTGAGCCATAGTTTATTGCCGTTCCAATAGAGGCTCAGTCTAGTCAGTGAAATCAGCCAGCGTGGAGCCACTCACGTCCCGGCCCGTCTTTGACCCGCGGCCCCGTCGTGTCTCCGTCCGGGGACAGCGTGGAGTCGCTGTGCGAGTTGGCGTTGGAGAAGGCGTTGTCGTTGGGCTCCGTGTCCGCCATGTCCGACAGGGTGTCCGTCTCCTCCTCCTCCGGGTGGGTGAAGATCCAGTCGAGCGCTCGCTCCAGGTTGTTGTTCTGGAGGAGTTTAAGACCAGTGAATTCACGGACTTTAAAAACAAGATGCCTTAATATATGTATATGCATTTTTGTATTTGCTATTTTTCTACATTTATCAAGTAGATCCATTAGTTGCACAGAAAAAGTGCTGATGCATACTATATAAAAGCAGCAGCATGTATAAGAGGAGTGTACAGGCATCATTTAGAGTGGGAGGACTGAATGTTAGAAATTTATACATCCCAACTCCATTTTTCTCTCTCCTGAAAAAAATTTGCTATGAATCTCTAAAAAGAGCAATCGTTTATCGAGGAAGTGGCAGGCATCCATCTGGGCTAACTTCCCCCTGAGGATGTTTTCCCTTTAATCCCAAAGAGAGGCGGATTTCCTAGAGAATGTGTGTCAGTCTGCAGGAGGTTTGTGTGGCGAAGTGAAGCCGTCTGCTTTTTCTTTCAGGTCGTTGATTTGTCAAGTTCCTCCGTCTCTTCTTATGAGTCAGGCCCATTTTTATATTTGTGTAGCACAAAGCACAGATTGGCCCTGATGTGCTTTACAGTTTCTACAAAACTAACAACATCCTTAGACCCTCATGTCACAGATTTTTTTACTTTATCTTCTGCCTAAATCAGGTTAAGAAAAGTCTGACTTGAGCAATTTAACAAGGTTTCATGATGGCAGATACTTATCTATGGTGCAGAAGAAACACTAAACAAATTAAGGCTTTAGGCTATAGTGTTCAATACTAATTTAGTCTAAATTTGCATAAGTTACACTTTATACTCTAATAATAATTTAATATGAAGTTCTGTGCATAAAAATAAATTCGATAAATATTTAGCCAATAAATAAATAAAGTCCCAGGATCTTGAGTCCATTCAACATTTATCATCACGTGGGGGCCTGAAAAAGGGAATTTCATCCTGACTACTTTTATTTAACATTAATTTAATTTAATTCCAGGAAACTTAGGTTAGGTTGAGTTTGCTCTGGAATGAGAGGCCAGTTAAATCCAGTATTAAATTGTCCTAAAAGACAATAGAATGTTTGAGAATTAACTTACATGAGTGACACTCAACTGTATGTACAGTCATTTACCGTCAAAGCCTTTTTGATTAATAGGAATATAATATATAATAGTCTCTGCAATTTGAATGCTTTCCTAATATTAATCGAATAGGGTGCCTATATGAAACATGAAATGTAAAGAGTGCTGAATTTATTTGGTTTTACAGTAAGAAAAAACATGCCATACTTTTATACTGTACAAACATTTGCATGATTTTCCGGCGTTTCTAAACACGGCGTCCACGTGCTGCCGGGCGTGTTTGGAAACAGCAGACATCCGTAATCACTCTGACACGCAGAACCTATTAAATTTGCTTTGGAAAGCGAACAAGTGGGCCAGCCAAGCCCGTTTGTGAGTGGCACAGCTCGCTTTTGATCATCTCGCCCTCAGCTTGCCCCACTTTTTTTTTTTTTTTTTTCCCCAACGCCGTGCCAAGTCCGGCTTTGACGAACACGTGTCTCCGCTGACACGTTTTCATCGTCCAGCACAGACCCGTCAGAATCTCACTGATTGTTATTTCTTTTTTCTTTTGTTTCCTTCTCTTAAAACCAGGCAGTCATTGCTGTGTTGACGTCCTGCACTTCCTAGAGACCCTTAATATTAATAACCGAGCGTGTGGGTGGTTCTTTGTCCTTCCTGGAACCTGCCCGTAGGAGGTGTCACATGACCGTCGTATTTTAGTTCCAGGAAAAGATGCCTGGGGTTTAACACAGTAAATGTAGAAGCTGGGCAGAGGTCAACGAACATTCAAAATACTTTTTTATATATATATATAAGGATTTAGACAAAAGTAGATTATCAGTAATTGTCAAAAGACAGACGCTGTTTGGTGAGCGGATGAAGCGAATGTCTCAGCCGTGTGGGCAGAGACTCACCGTGGCTTTGAGGGCCTGAATACTGTGAGTGCGGGGGAAGCCCATGGAGGTGAGGATGGCGATGCTCTCCTCGGGGGGCGAGTTGGCCAGCGGCGTGGCCCCCACGGGGCTGTCGCTGGTGGAGGGACCCGGGTCCATCATGGACGGCAGAGTGAGCGGCTCTGCGAAGTCTGAACACACAGAGAGACGGAGAATTACACCGATAATCAGATACGTTTATTTTTAACCCAATCAATGAGCATATTCGTCTTGTCTTAGCAGAACTTGAGACGTCCATTTGCTGCTTTTGCTGCGGATCATAAAGGTCTCAGAGATGTGTACCTCCTTTGTTATATTAGGCTATTACATATACCACTGCAAGAGGAAAAAAAATATTCCCAGTGAATTCCTGTTTGTGCACATTCAATAGATTAAATTAAAGCAAAGTGACACCCCCACTCTGCAATTACTCTTCTGTTGGCCAGAAACAGCCTATCTACCACGACACCGTACGACATTTATATTCATACCAGGATGAGAATAAAAATCTGCAACCAAGTCAAACATGCATTAACTGACTTTTTTGTTCACTTGGAGAAAACTCAAACCGATATATAATCACTTCTTAGGGTTACTGCACATCCAGCAGTTTTGGAGCAATTCAAACAAATTAAGCTCAGGAATTGCTAATGATGATTATTCTCCATGTTTAGATCTCACCTCAGCCTTTATTTAATGAATCAGAATAAAGATTAAAAGGAATCCTTCAGAGTTTTTATCAAAATCATGGAAAAATAACAATTCTACTATTAGTTGCATTGCCTGCACAGTGCTTTGGAAATGGACCTCTTGTAGGAAGGTGTCATTAGTTTATCTTTTAGGTTCATTTATACATGTTGTGGTACAGCAACGCTAAGCCGAAGTGACATAAATGTGGAAGTGATGCCACCAAACAGGAATGTGGGGGCGGCAGAAGACGTAACCTTTGCGTGACAGACACGGACAGACCGTTTTTCTGACGTTATTGCAGATTTTTTCCCACATTTTGAAGATGCATTGGGCCTGTTTAAAAGCAGGCAGCAGGCTGCTCTAATTTCCCTCCACCATAGAGGCCCTTTACAGCTAGCCAGGGAAATAACGATGACAGGAGTGAACACCTCAGGGGAACGTCTCCACTGGTAAGAGGCTATGCAAGAGACAAAGATAACTGCAGCAAAGTTCCTGAGAACACAGATAAAAGCCTACATAGCATGCACAGGAGGAACTTTTTAATTAAAAATATAAATAAATAATTAAAAATATCCCAGGCAAACGGCATCGACTTGCCTGATTTTGCCAGCAGCTTTGAGTAAAGAGGCTGCAAAGAAATGTTTCTGTCAGATTTGTGTAAACAGGAAAAATAAAAGGCTCTACACGCGATGTGACTAATAGTGTTCAACACTGCAACTTTATTTATCCCTGTGAGAATAACTGGATGCTGCAGCTCATCACAAACAGCACACAGGAGAACAGAGACATGACGGTATTTGTCACAGTGTTGGAGGTGTAATGAATATATTAGCACTTATTTTTAATTCATGTGGTGTCCATTGATCAAAGAATTCTGGTCTTCGTGTTCAAATAGAAGCACATCCACCTGCTTACTCATTGTGATATGATAATAAATTACTACAATTAACTGTTCCCTCTTCTGAGAGGAATTCATTACACGGTACCCCCGACCCTAGACTGAAATTGTAGTGCATACAAAGCATACTTTTGTGTTTTGACAATTTCACTCTGCAGCTGTGTATGGGTTTTTGTTTTTTCTCCATTCAAGTCGTTTTGATTGGTGCATGTGCTAATTGTGACAGTAGTGTCTGTCATGTTATTTCAGAAAAAGACATGCCAAATATTGTGATATTGTACAAAACACGTGTCATGTGTAGCAGCTTCTCCTCTTTTCACCGTTCCTCCTGTAACTAACTGCAACCTGTTCAGCCACTTTGCGAGAAAAAAAAACAGTCGGAAAACCTTGCTGCAGCTGTTGCAGCTCAATATTTGTCACCGGTATTTTTGGTTATACCGGGTTGCAGTCACCTCTTTAACACTAAAACGCTCATGAGGAAACTATTTTTAAATCATTAAACTGTTAAATTCATTACATGTTTGACTGCTTGTATAAGAAAACTGCCTTTGGAAAAAAAAGCATTTACAGACGAGAGTCTACCTTATATATAATGTATGTGACTTACATAGTTTTCATAGTACTACAACACTGTGAATGCTGGATAAAGCAGTAACAACCTG